>OZ026617.1:32448035-33065535 GCA_964020975.1 Hermodice carunculata
CTTGCCGACACGTTCACACAGCAGCGCCCCCTTGCGGAGAAGTTCCTGCAGTCCTCTGAACACTGCCCACCACTCTTGCTTTGCCTCTTCCTGCCAGTCTGGATTGCTCTGCAGGCAAATGTTCAAATCAAATAACCATACGCTACGAATTGTTTCAAATTCAGTATGGAAAAAGTGTATATGGAACAGTGTCCATAAAATAATTCAATCTGCTTCCTTCAGTTATCATAGGGCAGGAGAAAAGGATTACATGTACTTGGCACCAGCCAATTTAAATAATAACATGATATATTTACTAGTGTTAGATATTTTGTAATTCCCATGCTGATTACATGCTGGTTTTATTGCAAACAATATGTGTACACCAATTTCAGACAGGCTTTGATTAACAAAAAAAAAAAAAAAAAAAAAAAAAAAAAAAAAAAAAAAAAAAAAAGGAAATGCATTCAGGCTGAGTATTCCCTCTGGATCATAATACAGCTGATATACATACAGCATCTTCCAAAATTCCAGAGGTGGAATGGTTTATAAATTAGGAACAAACATCATCAAAGTAAGTAGCTCATAAAATACTGCCATCCAAGTTTGACCCTTTGGTGATCATGCAGTGTAACTACTGGCAGGTACTCTGTAACAAGATTACCAAAGATGTTGACTCACTTCACTCTTTGAACAAAAAATTCTTCTGATTGATGATTATGCTTTATTTCTAAGATGTGTGAAAGGACATTTTCATCTTCCTGTGGCAGTCATATGACAATTTTATACAAGTCTTCATGAAGGTGTAAATCATTTTGTTCAAAGCACGGGAAAAAAGCCATCAAATTATGTGTAAATAGTGAAGCACACAGCTTATATTTATTCAGTATCATAAGCCACCTTTCTCAAAATTTCACGTGAAGTTTCAAAGTTTAAAACATTCTACATGTACTGGCAGTACATTATAGTCCTACTCTAACAAGTCCACCCAAATGCATCAGAAACATGACCTCACAGGGACGGTCGTTTCTTTTGAGGTTATGCATTAATTTGACAATGCTGTTATTTATTGCTTTACTGTATGGTAGAGGGGGCTGGCCTCTCATGGGGTGGAGCCTCATATGAGGGGCACAAGTGAGTTCTCCTTCAGCTATACCTTACCTTGGCTTGGCAGATTTGTTGAAAATCATTCATACTTACCCTATTGGCAAAGTTGGGTATATGAGAGCTGACAGGGACAAGTCTGTACAATGGAGGAATGACATTGGTATCTTTCTTGAACCACTGAGACAAGAGACTGACATCAGTGCCTTCTTCACGCAGAGCCTCATATATCTTCTCATATTCCTCAGCTGGGATCTGGGCAGGGAATGGCCGGTATCCATACTTCTGCCCCAGCAGTATCTAGTACAGAAATGCACAAATGTTAGTCTCTGCAGCAAGTCGTTCTGTTTCGTGGGTTTCTTGATGCATTCATTGCACATTAAAACCATTCTCTTGGTCAGAATTACCTGTTTCAATGTGACTTATCATGTCAGCAAAAGAGAGTGGTACATTGGAAGATGGCGATGGTGTGCCTGTGTATATAAACAGACACAAATATTGCATCTCTCATTAAGTCTATAAGGTGTTTCTCACTTCCATCACAACAGTCCTGAAGACCCTGGATTGAGGCTAAACTTGTTACACTTCGCAGCTGTCTAGCACCTGCATGGTGTTGTCATCTCATAGACTAGACAATGCCTTACACAATAAATCAGGCCTGAACATATGGCCTGTTATCTTCCATGAAGAGTATGGTAACAGTGAACAAGGCACATGATATTTGTGCTTTGTACTTTCTGATTTCATTTGCGAAATGAAACTTTGATTCCATGAACACTACAGATGATTTTTTTTTAGTTCAAAGTTTAAACACCCCCCTTCCCCCCGGTGGCCAGAATTTCACAAAATTTTACGAGAATCTAATTGGATTTTTGTCAATTGATTTTCTTTTTAATGAAAGACAGGTTTAGAAGAATCTTTGCGAAAATGGATTCTCGGATTCTCACAAAAATTCTTGCCCTGCCCCCCTCCGCAAAGAAAAAATAAAAAAATAAATAAAAATAAAGTTTAAAGAAAAAGAAAAAGAAAACGGCCCAGAGTAGAGGAATTGTGAATACCCACCTTCATGGATATGCCTCCCCTGCTCTATGTTTTACACACCTAAGTTTGCCCAATTAATCTATCGTTGTGAATTACTGGTGTGTAAAATAAGTACAAAGTCTATAATGGCATGCTCAACATGCTGGGTAACAAAACTGATTGCAGGATAGACATTAAACAATGCATGTTGTACTGTAGTCAGTAAATAGGTCAGAAGACCTAATATATAGGTTATAGTGACACAGACATCTGATAAGTCGATTTTGTTTAAATCATCTTGTAAAAATAATTTTGAGTAAAACTTGTTCCTATAAGTGGGTCACAATTGGGAAACTTGTTTTCCTGTAAGTAGGCCATAACTGATGACCTAAAAATGAAGAATTTGCAAATATCAGGTATTCAATGACAGTATGGCCACCCTTAAAAAAGTTTGTTTCCAGTAACACTCTTTTTTAAAAGTAGGTATTGTACCAAGTAATACTGAAAATCCACTTTGAGGATCTTCCAGGTATGATCTTCAAAAACTGATGTGATCTTCAAAAACTGATGTGATCTCTGACTGGAGATATACAGTCTTTAAACCAGGTCCAGGTATCACTGTATTTCTGATGCATCTCAGCTGGTTCTTCAAAGTATATCTCACCTCAAGGATGGTCTTCAGGGATAGATTTGAAGATTTTAAGCTGGTGGACAGAAGGACCACCAAGTTTCAGAAATGGCCCAACACTGACTTTGATGAACACGCTACTGTATTCAACAGAATGCACAACACAGTGCCACAGTATTGTTCTGCTGTGGCCGAGTCAAACTCAACTCCAGATCAACTTTTAGCCCTGGAAGGCATAATTTGGGGAACTGTTATTTCCAAACTCATTCAGTGCCGCATTTTGGACAGCATCAACAGCTTTCCTCAATTTATTTTGGTTGCAATGCACCCAGAGAGTGCCTAGGACAGCTGTGAACCTGGACTGTTATTTTCTATGTTACTACAGACATGCTGGCACTTGAGTGAAAAGTCCTTTTTACCAGAAACATGAATCTAGCATCCTAATTATAATTCAGCGCAGTTCATTTTAAGTAATTTGACTTCAGTTGTGGTTGGCACTGAAAGGGTTAAAATATGGGATTCTGTTCATGGAACACACAAATTAGATTACTGTGTACAATTATTTGGAGTTCTGATGCACTTTCTGAATCACGATATATCTGATACATAAATAAGTACCTCTATTATCACCCATTGTGCTAACCTTTCTGTGCAATTAAATTTGCAAAAATCAAAATGCAATAAACTTCATTCCTTAATACAGTAAAACTTCTCCAACCGAACACCTCTGTATACTGAACACCTCTCTGTACTGAACACCATTTCTCGTTCCCAAATATATACTTTCAATGCTATCAAACCTCCCTATACCGAACACCTCGCTATACTGAACTTTTTTCTGGTCCCAAGGGTGTTCGGTATAGGGAGGTTTCACTGTAAATCATTTCATTTGCCTGTGTCATATAATAGTAGGACTGACATTTCTGTGTGTTTGAAGCCCAAATTCCTCTGTGTTATGTCACAAATTTTTAGTGATTTTCAGTTGCTATTTTGGTAGTCAGACAGTCTCCTGGTGTCATCTGACACAAACATAAGCAAATATCAGGTATTCAATCCTCTGTAGTTTTTGTTGTTTTTCTAGCGCCGCTCTCTGACCGTCTAACTGCGATTCTAGCTCCCGTATGGTTTCATCGGGATCTTCCACCTGGCCCGTGATCTGCGCAATATCTGTAAGGGAGTTAGCGTGCGCCTGATTGTCTGTGTTCTCATCTACAGGCATTCTTGTCGGCGTCTCGAACAGTGGCCCCGAATCCTCATCAAAGTCCAACTCAACACCACTATGCAAGCTTACGTAGCTAGGTAGACTGATGTCTCTCAGGCCTGATCTGCGACTGGATCTGGTACCTACTGTCTTGCTCGTGCTTCCCATAGATAAATCAAGTTCATCGGGAAGAAAATGAATATCACCGTCAATGCAAATGGAATCCTTAGCCCAAGTAAAAGGTGACGGTACCAGTAATGGCAGAATCGGTAACAAAAATGCTAATTTCATGACTATTCTCCAGATGACATTTTTTTTTCCAGAAACGTCTGAACCCTCTGGTGTGCTGACAACAAATGGCACCGAAACAAAGTCTGGCGCGAAAACAGCACAAAGAAACCAGAACAAAAAGAACGAGAGTCTCAGAAAAAACAAAAGGCCCTCGTGAAAAGGGAGTGACTGAGAAAAACAAAACAAAACAAAATAAACACGTACAATTATCGCCCAGTCAATTAAAAATTTTGAGCTCTCAAAATATGTACATTTTATGGCTGATTATCTCCATACAGCCAGGTTGCTTGTAACAAGATATTGTTAAGGGTGGCATACTGGTATGTGCAGACTATAATTATGCATTGTGATGTCAGGACATCTTAGAGAGTCTTAGAGAGTCAAATGTCTTTCACACTTAGAGTTAACATTCACAAAATTGACTGAACACAACACAACTTTTTATTTCTATGATGGCCCTATGTCCTAAATATTTAAGCATAAGATGTAGCTTTAGGAAAAATATATCCACATCAATTCATCTTAGCTTATGAGGTACTTGGTTACCAAATTGGAGCAAAATCTGTCTGGGCATTTTTGAGATGTCACGGCAACCTGTTGACTGGACAGGTGGACAGACAGATGAACAAACACCCCCCCCCCCAGTAGGATGTAGAAACTCACCTACCCCTACATAAACTCATATACCAATAGCTCAATATAAAATACAATTTCAACATGAAATACCCCTTCTTCAGAATTTGCGGGGTGAAAGTTTCACTCCACAATGGGATCACTTGAGTGTTTTCAAACAAATCTGAAAATATATCATGATGAATCATAACTGTTGATTTTTCTGCATCTAAAGCCACTCTAGAAGATCCAGTCTGGAGAAGGTTAATTGAAAATAAAGCAAGCAAAGGAATTTTCATATCCTTGTATTTCTGAACAGTCTTTTATCAGTCGCTGAAATAATATATATATATGTATATATATGTGTGTGTGTGTGTGTACTTCCTGTAATCAGAAATCACCTAGACTTGTTAATGACCACTGCAGACAACCTAATTGCACATTGTATTATAAGCATATATGACACCCTTCACATCCTTAATCCCCAGGCCTCCATTTTTCAACAAGGGAATGCTGCAATTAGTGTCTGCATATCATTATTCAAACAAGCCATGCTCAATATTTGAACCGTACACATATTTGTTTAATCAAACCGTGTGTTGCCAACCTATTCAACTGAAAATTCTGGAGTCAGAAGGCAGATTTTCTGCAGATTATTTTGCCAATATGAAATGTCAAAAAATACTGACAAATTTTCGGGAGGGACTATCCTAACTATAACTAAATTTGTATGATCTTCCAACCTGAATTTTTGGGAGTCTCCCAAACAATTCTGGACAGTTGACAACACTGCACACATTTGTAGGTATGTATCTGGATATTCATTCTCAAATGGCATCCATCAGATGACAAGACCATGCGTGTATATTTCATGTATATCATATTTTACTGCATTTCAGGTCTTTACACTCTACATGCACTATCTATACATGGGACTGCCATTTACATTATATTGAAAGCAGATGTATGCAATTAACTCTTCATATATGGTAATATATGGTATTTTAAACTTTTGACAGAAACAATCATTGTGATAATTGCAAAATACATTAATTTTATCCTGTATTACAATAATGCCCTTACAGTACATAATTACCACCATCTTGTTTACCACTAAGCAAACCCAATTTTTCCAACTTTTCCTTAATAAACTACCGTACAATAAATACTCCACACTATATTTTTTTCTGGGTAATGTTTTTTTTTACTTACCACAAATGTGGGTCCTAGAGAAAGACGCTGGCAGTTGTAGATTTCTTTCATACATAGGCTGCTGGTCATGTGATCATCTTGGGCTTCTTCTCGCACCCCCCATCTCATGTCTACCACCTGCCAAAATATAAATACATCAAACTACTACGATGATCTTTATTCAACAGCATGACAGGTCCCATCCATGATTCCAACTGTTTTTGTGGAGGGTGGGGTTGGGAGTGGGAGTAGGAGTGAGGGTGAGGTGGTAGTGGAAACAAAGGAAACACTGACACACATCTACGATAACTGACAGAAGTTTTGCAAGTTTATAAATACACAGTTAACCCCTTGAAGACTGAGTCTACAGCTTTCCTCGGGACACTTTACACACGATGCAACCAGACCGTGCATAAAGCTATTGACTGTTCATGTGATCATTCTTGGTGGCATAAAGATGCTGACAAGATCTAAAACATCAGGTGCTTGCTGGTAAGTCTTAATTGAACATGCTGTTACAGCTACATCCGGCTCCTAAGGGTTAAACAAAATGAGAACCATGGTGAAGGGTCAACAAAACTTGACCCAAAGTCAGAATGATGTGGATTTTCACATGTAACAATATTAATGCCCAAGCTGCATACTCACATGTATCTGACCTGAACAATAAGTACGTCCATATTAAACTACCTCATTCAATCTACACGAGTCATGACTTCCCTATGTGTGACAGTGTACCCACATTAAAGATGAACATTGCATAAATCTATAAATTCATCACAAAGAGGCCAAAGGGCCTGTTGCTCTGCTGATACCTTGGCTATATTGCACCTACATCTTCATTTCAAAGTTGCGAGTCATCAAGTAGCTTCTGAACATATAAAGCTCATGTAATTTTAGTGTCTGATTTGTCCACCAGATGGCAATTCGCTCAACATGTAATCATAGCTCACTTGTGCAATTCCTGTGATGGATATTGTTGCATGTGCCAAGACAATAATGAGTGAGTCCTTAACTTATATCCTCAGTGACCTTAGGACAGATCAAGGTAACCCAGATTATGTAACACAAGAGGCCCATGGGCCTGGTGCTGTCCTGACATTGCCATTGTTGTCCAAGCTACACCTTGCCATTACAAAATCACCTCTTTCAACTTTCAACAGGCATGGTGACCTCACAAAAATAGGTCAAGGTCACTGCTATCACATATCATTCTAGCAACTCTAATCTAATGACTTTTCCAGATATGGAATTTTATCTTAAAAGACATTTTGGCTCATAATTTCCATAAAATTATAGATGGCACCAGTAATATCATTAGCAAGTTAGACTTTGACCTCCCCCACAATCCTACCAAATTCCATGAAGATCCACCAAAATTAAAGATGCAAGAGTGTTCACAATATTTTCACATTTTGACCCTGATATTGCATAATATTGTAGGTGGCATCACCAATATTGAATGGGACCTAGATTTTCATACACCCTGTAAAGTCCTGAAAGTTATATTGGGCTAACTTGAAAACTGTGGATGGTACATGTATCACGGCCACAAGATTTTCACATTTTGACCTGTATATTACATAATACTATAGGTGGTTAGACCAACATTGATGATAACAAAGATTTTCATACATTTTAAAACTCCTAAATATTATATGGGCCTAACTGAAAAAAATGTGGGGTGCTGAGCATTCACAAGATGACCCCTATATTAAAACTGGCCATTTGACCTTGACCTTCAACCCTGATTGAAAAAATTGTTAGTGTTCAAAATATGCGCGCCACATCCAGGTTTCCATACATAGTTTGTTTGTTCAAATCAGATAATAAGTTTTCATCTTATTGAAGATAAACAATAAATTTGGACAAGCGCTGAACTCCATAATTACCAGAAAGTAAGTCACGAAGTACAGTTTCATGTACAATGTAATGAAGTGCAATTTTGATCTGGAGGCTCAATTCTCTTTGCCATTGATGTCCAAGCTACACCCTGCCATTACAAAATCACCTCTTTCAACTTTGCAGGCATGTGACCTCACAAAAATAGGTCTAGGTCACTGATATTACATAACACTCTAGCATTGCACATGGTCTATATATCCTATAAATTTGGCAAGTCTAATCCGATTACTTTTCCAAATATGTTATTTTATATCATTAAATACATTTTGGCTCATAATTACCTTCAAATTATAGGTGGCATCACTAGTACATTGGCAAGTTAGACTTTGACCTCCCCCACACTCCCACCAAATTTGGTGAACATCCGCCTAAAATTCAAGATGCAAAAGTGTTCACATGATTTTCACATTTTGACCCCTGTACTATATAATATTGTAGGTGGCACCACCAATATTGCAAGAGACCTAGATTGTCATACACTCAAAAAGTCCTGAAAGTTATATTGGGCTAACATGAAAACTGTGGATGGTATTGAGCTAACAAACAAAAGTTTATTGGCGGATAGTCATGAGCCATCCCATAAGCTCTATGACCTTTGGAGCTAGGAAGAGTTCTCATTCAAATGCCAACATGCATGTACTGTAAGGTTGGTGCTTTTTACAGATCCAAAGATTTTATATTTTTTCCAAATGCTAAGCAGACAGCATCTTTTTACCCTTGAAGTAGAATTTGTCCATTTTCACACATGAATTAAAAATATATAGCAGTAAATTAAAATCTGAAAATTTTTGGCTGATGAAATGGAATTCCTTCTTTTTGGAGAGAGAAATTAATTAATTCTGCTTTTGCATCTGGATGTCATTATTAATTTACTAGATTCTCACACAATTAGTCAAATGTTATAAGGTCAATATTTCTCCTCCCACCAAAGAATAAGAAAAGAGTGTTTAATTTCTGTCTACTCAAGTTTCTCTTCTAAATTAAGGTAATGAGGTTAAAGTTCATTATTCGAGTAAAATACAGAAAATTCTTTGTTTTATCCTGTCGGACTCATTATTTTCTCATGATCCATGGAGCCATTTTCTTCAATACATGGACACAGGAAACAGATAATCTAATATTAACCCATTCTTGGTCAGAGTACAACTGCATCAATAACAAATTCCTTGGTGCCAAGGAAAAGATAATGATCTAGGGCCTGCCATTATGAATGGTCTTACAAATAAATCTCTGCAAAAATATTTTCCAGCAACCAAAAATTTAAGTAAAAAGTGAAATTAAGGCAGACGATAATTTACATCTGGGTGCGTTTGGGCATTTGAGTGGTGAAGGGTTAAGAGAAGTGCTCTTGACTGACATGTCATACTACAGGGGTTAAATAACATAGACAATACATCACTAGGAACCTGAACAACATGGTCTTTATAGGCAGGCGGTCTCTCATTGGAGTGCTCTCTCAAAGCAAGGACTACTGTATGAGCTTCTTCTGTCAAATTTTTCCAAACTGGGCTGGCATTACTTTTGAGAAAAATGCTGACATCAGCCTGTGTTTAGTTCTTGTTTAATTTTATGATTGACCCCTTCCCTGAAAACTGGTCGGTGGTCAAATGTATTCTGCTTTAATTCTTTTAGTGCCAACTGTGACTAAAACTGAACTACTTCACCAAACTACTCTGAAAATTAGGGTGCTAAATTCATGTTCCTTGTCAAAAGACCTTTCATTCAAGTAGCATCAGGCCTACAACTACATAAAATATACTAGTCGAGGAAAGCTGTTGACTCAGCACAAAATGTGGTTGTAAAAGTGTAAATATTTCTGACAAATTTCAACACTAATGAAAAATAATTTGAATGAAAATTATAGATGAAACTTATCAAGATAAAATGATCCAGGGCAACAACTTTGCTTCACATGGGTTGGGCACTTATGACAAGGCAAGCTGGACTCCAGTCTCAGCTCAAGGGGAAAGGGTTACCATTCCAGTATAAACATTGATCATGTCTCCACACGATTCTCAGTCAGATATATCTTCTGAATGAAATATTATCAGAGTATCTAATTAGAACAACCACTCTAATGAGAGACACTCCAACTTGAAAGATGTCTTTTAAGGGCAGATTGGTCAGCAATTTTCATCTTGTTCATACCTGTATGAAAGGCCACCTATTTCGAAAGACCATGTACTACTTGATGATCATAAGCGAAAGTCCTACGAGACAGAGGCTCCTGTACACAGCGACTGTTGCAAATTATACAAGTAATGTCACAGAACTTTGACATTTGAGAACCAAATGAATGCAGAATTAGTCAGTTTAATGCGGGCTTAATGTATTATTTTTGGCACATGATTGTCATTCATAGGACTTATCACAGTCACCTGCAGTAATAGATATAATTATATGTACCTTCAAAACATCCTGCAGTTATGCCAAATGGACAAGCTAAGCTGCTTTCACACAATTCTTTAACCCTCTACGCAGTTTTTTTTTTTTGGTACACTCCTCCTAACTGAGGATCTCGAGTTAATGCTAAAGTAATGACATATTGTTGCTGATGACAAAGATAGGAGAAGCAAATGACATTCAGGACACAAGATACCTTCCGGTAACTGTTAGCACAAAAGACATCCATGCTGATACAGTGAAACCTGTCTTCATAGACTACCCATAAGCATGATCAAATTGTGGTCTCTCAAGACAGGTGGTCTCTCATAGGAGGTATAAATGAGATGAAAAGTACTACGCAAAGCATCCTGTAAAGGAGGTCATGAAAGAAAAGTGGTACCTTGTAATGATAGTTCTGGACACGGGAACCATGGTGCAAACTTAGATACAATGTAGACTTACATAGTGTTTCAATTTTTTTTTTTGTTAATTTTGTAGGCATCAAAGAGCCTTGAAATTCTGCAGGCTTAAAGCAATTTATAATTTTTGGAAAAAAACATAACAGATATACACAACACATACTTTTAACTCATTCCATTCTGGCGCTGCCTGGCAAGTCATACTGCAGCTGCCCTTGCGGCAGCTGCAGTATGATGTGCCAGGCAGTGCCAGAACCACTGACTTAAGACAACAGGCATGTTGGTGCTTGAACGAAAGCTCTTTCAATGAAGAATTTAAATGTGCAATTGTTGTCTTAAATCTGGGTAAATATACAGAAAAATCAGGGACTGGTATGGAATGAGTTAAATGTAGATTTTTTTTTGGTACACTCCTCCTACCTGAGGATCTCGAGCTAATGCTAAAGTAATGACACATTGTTGCAGATGACAAAGAAAGGAGAAGCAAATGACATTTAGGACACAAGATAGAATCTGATGCAAGTGTGCAGGATAGTTTCTTTAGTACTTTTCATCCTATTTATACCTCATACAATACTGCTTGTCTTGAGAGATCATCACTTATAATTGGGTATCTTTAGTGGTATTCCTTAAAGACAGGTTTCACTGTACTTTGAGCACACGTGGGATTGGAAAGGGCCAGCACCTCCTTATATGGAAAAGTTCTGTTTGTTTATTTTTTTTCCTTAGTCAGATTTTGATGTCATAAATTCCAATGATGTTTCCAGTAAGTACACCGGGCATCCATTCATTTGCACCTTATTTGGGGCAGGTATGAGAGGCACCATTGGAAGCCCAAGTCTAACTCACCTCCCTAATGCACAAAGAACAAGTCTGCTAAGTTGAGATGCATAGGAAGTAGAATTTGAAACAGCTATCTTATCAACTGTTAAGACTAACTCTTTTCATTAATTGCACTCCAGGCTTCTAGTTGACCTCAATATCAGGTCAGTGCAGTGCAGTGCAACCAGAATACCATGTATTCAACTGGCCGTGTCACTGGAACTCAACACCTTAACCCTTGCCCATTAATGATTTAACCCTTCTATAATAATACTAAAACTGAATTAAAAGCTTTCCTTTCCCCATTGATATTTTAACCCTTTTGTATACAATTGAGACTGAAGCAACATTTCTCCTTCACCCCATTAATATGAAGCTGAGTCAACAACTTTCCTTTGAAGACTTTACTTTTTCTTTTTCCCTAAGATTAACACCGAGTCAGCAGCTTTCCTGTGTGAGTGTGTGTCAACCCATAACTAGGAAAGCTGTTGACCTGGGTCATGCTATCCTCAGAGGTCTAATCTATTGTCACATACAATGTTTCTATTAACCCTGTCCAAAACTGGCTTTTGGTCAAATTTCTTCTGCTTCAGTGTTTTCAGCTAATTTCAATAGTAACTACAAGTGAGTTTTTTGTGCTAAAACATTATGCACTCCCCAAGCAGGCATCTCTCACCAGAGGCCACCCCTCTAAAAGGGCCATCATTCTTCTTCAGTAAGTTTGCCTGAACCTCTGCGCTCAAGATCACCTCTTAGCAAATTTAAATGAAGTCGCACCTGGGTACATAATGACCAAGTTTGATGTACTTCAATCATACCCATTTAAATATGTGGTAGGGAAACCATTTTATTTGGCAAGGCATTGTGACCTTGACCTATGACCTGAAGCTCATCCACATTCATATGAACAAAAATCCCCAAATCAATGAAGTATCTGTACCAAAAGTTTCAAGTGAATCTGGCTTACAGTTTTGAAGAAGTCAAAATGTGAACTACCAAAGCAGACCCCATTGACTTACATTGTAATCAATAGGAACACAAAAATTAGCCAAAAACAAAATCGTTTTAAATCCAAAAATCATCTATATGCCCTCCTCCTTCGGGGAGGGGGGGGGGGCATAATTAGTAGGTAATAGGTCAAAAGGGGATAGAAATACAAGTAAACTAAGATATATGGTGGTGGTGGCTGAGATTGTGGCAGCAGATGACAAAACAAACACTATAGATGCATCCCCTCCCATGGGGGATGCATAATGAAAAACAGTTTGAGAATTGTATATGAGACCTTTCAAGATAACATACCCCAAGTCAACAGCTTTCCTTGGCACAGTGCCCAACCCATGTCAAGGAAAGCTGTTGACTCAGTCTTAGTGGGGAAAGGGTTAATGAAAAAGTGCAAGCGCAGGGAAGAAGTGATGGTCTGAGTGATCTCCATGCTCCTATTGGTTCACATGACTAATCTTCAGCATTAATCATTCAAACAGATCATATGAAAGCGATGTTTGGAATAAATTAACCACATTGCAGTCACATTTAGCAAATAAGAAAGCATTTTAATGATGTAGACAAAGTTCTCAACTTTCCAATGATACCAAACGTGATATTTACCGGAAGTGATCCAGTCCTATGGAGAGCAGAAATGAGTGCAATTTTACAGGTCTTTACGTTGTTTTGCCAATTTTCAACCATGACAGTGAGAACACTAAAGTTAATCAAACAAAACTTCTTGGTGTCATCCTAAGTAGTGACCTAAAATGGGATGCCCACATAAGATCCATCAATGAAAAGGCTTCCAAACACCTTTTTTATCTACGACAGCTCAAATATGCTGGTTTGTCTAGCACAGACCTTGTCTACAAAGCTCTAGTAGGACCAGTTTGCGAGTATGCTTGCCCGGTTTGGTCAACAAACCTCCCGAAACATCTCTCAGATTTGCTAGAATTCATTCAAAGCCGTGCTTTAAAAATTATAGTATTGCATTCCCACACATATAATGTAGCATGCCATGAGCACTGAAATCTCACAGACTCCATAACTTACTCCCTGAAAAGTAAATATGTACATATGACCTCCGAATTAAATATGAATACGAATTACCAAAATGCTGAACCAATAGGTACAAAAATAGTTTCATTCCATGGTGCCTTTTCAATTGTCAAGAAAATGACTAATATTCTGACAATGTAAGACTGACTGACACTATCAGTATGTGATATTATTATCAAATGATGTATTTTAAATGTATGCATATGGATTTTAGTATTGATATATTTTGCTTATTTTTAGTATCTGACATGTATTATGTACATGTACTTTCAAACAATCAATCAATCAATCAGTCAGTCAGTCAGTCAGTCAGTCAGTCAGTCAGTCAGTCAGTCTGTCTGTCTGTCTGTCTGTATCTATCTATCTAACACTCACGACAGTGAGAACACTCTAGATGGTGAGAACATTCAGGACAGTGCCACAGTGAACATTCCATGTTTACATTTATTTTCACCCATTTGACAATGCAAGACCAGAGTTGCCAACCCATCAAACTTAAAATCTGGGAGATGGAAAGTAAAATTCCAGGAGATTGATTAATTAATATGAACTGTAGTAGCTAAAAACAACAGTGACATTATGTTAGTCTTTAACTAAGACTGTCACTGTTGTCACAGTGCAACATCACATTTGTACAATCATTTATGATTGATTGAATACACAGTTACTAAAAAGTTCAACCATGGCAAGATTCTGTGTTGATATATTTTCATTTCATTTCCAGTACAGATGGGATTGCAATTCTTTGAAGCTTTGATGTCATTGATATACCTTACTTCCAGACAAAGCATTAAAATATCATGATACATATTGTATCATGCGGTGTGTATCAGGATACATATCCTATCATGACTTAGGCATATCATTTCACCCGACTCACAAATAAAACAGAATTTTCAAATGCTTGATTTTTATATTTTTTTATTTTATCTTTTTTTTAAAATCTTCGATCTTTCAGTGTTAAGCATGACTAAAGCTGATCTATTTGAATCAAGCTAGTCTGAATTATTAAAGGGACCCCAGATCCGTACTCCTTGTAAAAAGACCTTTCAATCAAGTACCAGCATGCCTATAGTTCGAGAGAGAATATCCCAGGTCAACAGCTTTTCTCTGCACACATTGGGCGCATGGGCACATCACACCCAATGCCTGCCAAGAAAAGCTGTTGACTCGGTCCAAAATTTGGCACTGACAGAGTTAAGGACTTAGTGACTTTACTCTACAAGTTGATCAGACCCACGTCAGGTTTTGTGCTGGCTGGTCATACAGTTGTATAGGGTGGGCCTATGCATCTCTGGTCTGTTATCTGCCACCTATCAATTATTCATACTATTGACCCTCTAAGTGCTGGCTTGCTCACTTAATCAACAACTTTCCTTGGCATGCATGAGCACTGGTCACATGTGCTGAAACCTCTTTATGTGCTTTTACAGTGCTGTCCAGCTCAAAATATCTGTAGCAAAATTTTCTTTCCTTGTAGCATTTTTTCCACTTCTTTACATAAGAAACACTTATTTTTGAGAAAACCTATAGCAATTTTGAAGAGCGTTGTAGCAAAATTTTGCTACGATGCTCCACCTGGACAGCCCTGTTTTATTTTCTGTGGACCTTCATTGATTTTAGACTCTAGGCATGTTGGTACTTTTGAACTAAAAGCCATAATTCTGTGAGGAATTTATGATTTTGAACCTGCAATCATTTTGATAAATTTAGACCAGCATGACCAATGTGATTAACAGATAAAGGGTTAAGTTGCTGTTCCATTAGCCGTTTTATCTGTCAAAATGTTGAATAGTTCTGAACACCAGTGTTGGGCCAATTTCAAACTAATTGGCTGCCTGGCAGTGGAAGCTCTGTGCGTGTATTTTCTCTATTTGAATAGCAAGCAGTGAAGCATACATTAGTTAACTCATTCCACACTATGGTCACAGGCCTTGGTCAGTGGTTCTGGCTCTGCCTCGCAAATCATACTGCAGCTGTCCTTGTGGCAGCTGCAGCATGACTTGCGAGGCAGTGCCAGAACCACTGACTTAAGACATTAGGCATGTTGGTACTTGAACGAAAGCTCTTTTCATGAAGAATTTAAATATGCAATTGTCATCTTAAATCTATGTAAATATACTGAAAAATCAGAGACTGGTATGGAGTGAGTTAACATGCAGCAGAAAGTACATTAAGCTGACTGTCTGTGTGGGCAGCAGCAATACATATAATTACTAGTGTCGTGGATTTCCCTGTCATTTTCTTTTGAGTGAACTGACGATGCAAATAGTTTACACAGGATCTTAATATCTTTTCCATGTTGTTCCAAACATGCTGATTGAGGCGGTTGATCTTTATTGTATCGATTCACCATGGCTACATTTAGCTTCCATGTGGTATTGATCCTGTTGTATTGTTTATCTTGCTGCAAAGCCTGGGTAAAGTAACTTGTAATTTTATTGGGTTAAACTTGGCAATCATTGATATGTGCACAGATATTTCAGATGGAATTTCTTTTTATTTATTTCTCCCTTCCAGTCAAACATTCTGGTCACAAAATCATAAAATATACATAGCATTCAGAGAACGGATTGCCCTCGACACCCACAATCCTTTTTTACCTCAATTCTGCAATTTTTTTTTCTTTTTTTGTTTGTTTGTTTTTGAAACTTTACAGGTGACAAAATGATAATACAGTGTAACTGCACCAAAAATTTGATGAAGCTGTGATGAATCTTTCTTGAGATATTACGGAAACATTGTCCACTTCTGCAGCACTCAGACGGCTTTCAAATAACTACTTCAACAGTTTCATAAGAGTTGAAAAATAATAAAAGGAAGCTGGTTTTAGACAGGAATATGGTCCATTTAACGTCCATCTCTGATAAAATTTTGTGAAGCTGAAATGGACCCTTGTTGAGATATTATGGTGACATCTTTCCCTTGTGTGCCACTCAGATGGCCTTGAAATAAATACTTTAAAGTTTCATAAAAAGTTAATAATACAAAGAGGAAGCTGGTGTTAAGTAGGAACCCAGCCTACTATAAGATGCATCCCTGACAAAAATTTGGTAAAGTTGCAGCCAATATTTTTTGAGATATCGCAGTAAGTCATCAGGGTTGATGCCACTCAGATGGCCTTCATATAAATACATTAAAAGCTGCATAAAAGCTTTAAAAAATAATCAGAGAAAGCTGCTCTTCAATAGAAACCTAGTCCATCATAAGGTTCTTCTGTGAAAAAAAAATTGGTAAAACTATGTTCAATATTTTTTCAGATATTATGGTAATGTTGTCCCCCTGTGTGCCACTCAGATGGCCTTCAAATACATGTAAATACTTTTAACAGCTTCATAAAAAGTTTAAAAATAATAAGAGGAAGCTGGTTTTTGATAGGAACCTGGTCCATTACAAGGCCATGATCTGTTAAGGTATTTGATCAGAGTTGGAAAAGTGCCTGAGCGGACTTCAAAACAAAAGCCTTCATCCCTTCATCCACAAGATAGTACTGAGATGAGAGAACGAGGGAAGAGAACACTTCAAACATTTTGCATGTGTATGGAAGTTTTAACCATTTTCCTGAAACCAGCTGAAACTACCTGGTGGTCAAATAAAATATGCTTCCCAGTTTTTCACTAATTTCAAAAGTAATGAACTTTGATGGAAATTTGAAGATGAGATCTATCAAGATGCTGTACTGGTTTGGGTTGGGCACACAGAGATTCAGATTCCAAACATTTTACTTGACCTTGATATGCCCAGGAAAGCTGTTGATTCAATCTTAAACTTAGTCTAAGTTAAAAGATGGGGAAGGTTAATACCCCCCCCCCCCCCCGGCAAGATGACTGTTCTGCTAAAGCCACCACTGTCTCCTTCTCTTCCTCTCAAATACCCAAAAGTATCACAGCATCAGTATGGTCTGTTTCTGTCTTTTTGATTAAATTTATGACCCGAAATTTTTTATTTCTTTCGTGCCAAGTTTTGGACTGACTCAACAGCTTTCTTCGGTGCCCTTTGGGTACAAATGCACCCAAAGTACATCGAGGAAAGCTGTTGACTTGGACTATTATATTCTATGGGACTATAGGCATGCTGGTACTTGAATGAAAGGCCTTTTCACAAAGAATATTAATACAGTATCTATTTGATAATTCAGAAAAGCTCCATCTTCTGTAGTTTGACTTCAGTCCCACCTGGCGCTGAAAGAGTTACCGGTAAACATGGTAAATGAGAACTGTGGACGAAAAGTATCAAGGCACCACACCTTAGGTCCACAGCTTTCTTTGGTTAGTGTCAGGTACTGCAAAGGAGACTCCAGCCCTATGCTGACCAAGAACTGGATAACAATCAGGCATATCTTGTTATAGTCTGATTAGGTCCATTTATCTGTCACATACATGCATATCAGTTTTTTGTTCCATAAAATTATAGCAAATAAGTATATGTCTGATTAGATTTATGTGCCACGATGCAATTAAGCAACTTCAATTCCCAGCACTTGTTATGTCCAAATTGTCTGACATACATGTATATGCAAATGTACTGTCATATAAATATGAATCCAAAAGTGATTGATTTACACAAATTTTTTCAAGTCTACAGAAAACATATTGTTGCCAAGGGCTGATGAATGCTGGTTGACAAAATGACTGCCGGCCTACAAAGGCATGTACAGTATGGACAGAGAACGATCTGGCTCTCCCATTTATGGAAATCTGTAAGCAGTACACAAATCAAGGTAGAATTCTAATTTGACAGCTAACCTTATCTGATAAAAAGGTAGTGGGTTCCATAACTTTTTCAATTGTTTTATAGCTACGAGAGTATGTAAAGCCAGGTTGAGTTTCTGTGTTGAAAATAACTGCACAGCATGCAATCGGATAGATTCCAAGACCCTTCGTGGTTATGATGCTGCAACACATCTAAATATGTGTATGTTAGCAATAGCGCATTTCATGACAGTGGTCCCAATATAGAGGTAAACGTACAAACCAAATACAATATAATGTATATTGGGAGGCTTAAATACACAACTCTTATGACACATTCCTTACTTATTCATAAACTGTCTCATGGATAACACCAAATTTAGCTTTTGTTGCATTGGACCGCACAGATAAATAAATCAGAAAAGCACGCCAAAATTGAAAAGAGCTACTTGCCCTGACAAAGAATAGAATTATTCTAGAGTAAAGCCACTGAAAGGGCAAGGATTAAGAGTGCAATCCATCATCTGTGTTCTGTGAACTTCTTGTTCAGTATTGTGCTAACTTTTGGGTTCTCAGTACATCTACCCCATGACAATATCTCTGTTCATGGAACACTGTTTTTCCTGAACCAACAGTTCCCAAATTCTTCAGAATTGAGAGTTATGCTATCAATAGATACACCTTCTCTTTCCATAGTAACCTGGTATTCTCCAGGCCCTAAAAAACCCTGGCACACTCCTGTCAGGTGTACTCATGCACTGGTCCTTGCTTAGCAACAAGTGAGACACTTTGTATTAGGCCATCACAGCCTATCACATCACTTCCTTAACGTTAAAATTCCTTGACACTACAAACGTTCACTTTCACATTAGTGATATGAATGTGTACACCCTGGTATATAAGAACATACTGGGGGCCGTTGACTTCAGTCTCTGATGAGATGCATTAGCATCGAAACCGGTCAGACTTGGAATCGGTGTTCAGATTGAATTTCGTTGCAATTCGGTCTTGCTCAGTCATATTTGATAATCTGTGTTCTGTTCCATATGTTAACCTTTCCCAGTAAGAATGAGGCTGGGTCAGCAGCTTTCCTTGGCATGCGGTGGGTGCATTGCATTTAACCCTTGACAAAGAAAATTATTGACCTAGGGCACCTTGCCCTCAAGGTAAGCTGTTGACCTCATCACCAAGGAAAGCTGTTGGCCGAGGACAACTCACCCACACCAAGGAAAGCTGTTGACCTAGGGCACCTCACCCTCACCAAGGTAGAGCACCTAACCCTCACCAAAAAAGCTGTTGACCTAGGTCACCTCATGCTCACAAAGGAAAGCTGTTAACTTAGGGCATGTAATTATGACAGTTTTCCTTGATGACAGTGAATTATCCTAAATCAATAGCTTTCCTTGGTGAGGACCTTCAATGAGTTCTGCAAGTTTCACTCAAAATGTTTTCTAATACAATGCAATGAGAACGAGAGGGCTGTGTGAACAGCCCATGATCAGCTGACCTTGTGATTCATCACACTTGTGGTTCTGTCAACTTGGGATAGGACAAAATAGGTAGACACTAATCAGATGTACATCCCTACCAAGTTTGACACAGTAATCAACAGGAAAGATGCATTTACTAATAAGCACCTGAATTGCAAAAATCATTAAAAACAAAAAATCCACAGCAGTGCCACCTGGTGAACAACTTTACAGTTTGCCCTTTTCACAAGGTACATATCCAACAAGTTTCAGCTTAATCTGAGTGACAGTTCTGGAGAAGTTGAAAATAGCAAAAAAAAACACACACACACAAATTCAAAATTGCAGCACCACCTGGTGAACAAATGAAGAACTATGAGTCCCCAGGAGTGTTATTGTGTGATATCAAAGCAATTGGGTGAGTGGTTTTGGGGAAGAAGAATTTTTAAGATTTGTCGAAAAAAAAAAACATAAAAAAAAAAATTCATAAAAATTCAAAAAATTAATGGAGCACCACCATTTGAACAAACCTGGTAGAGATCCACCAAAGGTACTTTGATACCAAGTTTGAAGTCAATCAGGACGATGGTTACATCACAGAAGCTGAAAATGTGAACCAGCATTAGAATGCCCATTGACTTGCATAGTAATTAATAGGAGAGGTGCATTTCCCGATAGGTACCCAAATTGAAAAAATTGTTAAAAATCAGGAATCCATAGCAGTGCCACCTAGTGAATAACTTTGTTTGACCTTTCCACAAGGAACATATTCCACAAGTTCCAGGTAACTCTGAGTAAAGGGTTTTGGAGAAGAAGTCGAAAATAGCAAAGCCACACAAAAAGTCATAAAATAGCAAAGCCACACAAAAAGTCATAAAAAAATTACGAAAAAATTGCAGCACCACCTGGTGAAAAAATTATGAACTAGGAGTCCCCAGGAGTGTTAGTGTGAAATATCAAAACAATTAGGTCAATGGACGGACCCTCACAAAAGCTCAGCTGACTGACAAGTCAGATGAACTAAAAAGTAAGCTGTATCATTACATGTACACTATAGCAAATATTATTTTACATTTGGGTGCTTTTGGACTTTCAGAGTTTAAGTGGATGTTCCTGATATAGATATACCCATCTTGCCTGGCTCTGTAAAACATGCTGCTTGATACTAATGGACTTCAAGATGTACCATACCTGGAATTCCAGTCCATATTCACTACACAGTTGTTTGAGTTTCGGGTAGGCATGTTCCATCAATGCATTGCGCTCACACACCATGTCTGAAAAATATTAAAAACACCCTTTTTCAGTAAACTGTACAATAAGCTGCGAACAAAAATATGAAATTATAAAACTAGACAAATCTTAACCCAAAGAGAGACATACAGCAATCAGTATGCACTTCCTTTGAAAATGACCAGTAAGTGTTACCATCTTGCACATGGTGTCTGCTTGTTATCTTATCATTAACCCTCCCTTTTAAGACTCAGTCAACAGCTTTCCAAGGGGCATGCTATTTTCATAGTGATCACCTACAATATATATTTCTTATCAAATTAACACTAATAAAATAATTATTAAAACAGACTGCAGTTTATTGACCACCAGTCCATTTTGGCTAATTAACTCTTTCAGTGCCAACTGTGACTAAAGTCGAACTACCTCAAAGGATGTTAGGAACAAAAAAGAACTTTCATTTGATCAAGTGTCAGCTCACGCTTGTAGTTACATAAAGTAGTCCAGGTCAATGGCTTTGCTCCACGTGCTTTGGGTGCACAGCATCCAGAGTGCATTGAAGAAAGCTGTTGACTCAGTCAAAAAGTCAAAAATGTCGCACTGAGAGTTGACGGGGTAAAGGGTTAAGTACTATATATGCCTTCAGTCACAAGCGTCCATTGGTGCACTCTGGATACATGTTGCTCGGGCTGCACCAACAGAAGCAGCTGACTCAGTCCCCACAGGGTTAAATGTGGGGGTGGGGTGGGGAGGGGGGGCTGACGGTTGACTTACGTCATATAAACTATGGTGATAAAGCCTTGCTAAGTGCCTGGCAACTTACTGCGTGGTTGTCGTGGCGATTAGCTGAGGCATGGCTTGCCAGGTGGTGAAAAATGACAAGGCGAAAACAACAAACTTTAAATCAACAAAGTGTGTTGGCATTTGAAGGAAAACCCTTTTTATAAGGAACTCGAACTTTCCACAAATAAATTCCAATTACATATACAGAAGACCCCTCCCCATATCAAACAAAAATACAGTCATAAAAATGTTGTGATGATAGAAAGTACCGTTATTAATGGCACAGTAAGCTCAGATTATAAACCATCAGAAGGCTGAATGACATTGTCTCAGTAACCATGGTAACCCCTTCCTGACAGGATCAGGAGTTTCTCTAAAAATAGCACATTTATCCTAATTTGATTCCCTGTTATGACCGTTTAATAGTTTCTCAGAAAGTAGTGTTATTCCAATTTGCAGTGTGTGCATATAAATAGTTCCCTCAATTTATGCTTATGGTACTCTCGCATTCACAGGCAGTGGGAATTGTCACAAAATTGTAACACAACTTCTGACACAAAAGTAACAAGACTTAACAGAAAGGGAGTCCTGGGAGTCATGATGAATTATGTCAGACCAGCTTTGCAATGTGTGAAGTGGGACAAAAGGCCTACGATCATTGTATAATCTCAAGTCCTAAAATAATTCAAACCACACAGGGAAAAAAATTCAACAAACCCAGGAAATGCAATTAATAAATGAGGTTTTCTCCATTTGTATGCATTTGTCATGTTTGACGCTTACATTTGGTGTCTCTGGCACCAAAGACAATGGAGGTATTGATTACTTCTGTGTTGAACATACTTAAGTGTGAAAGGATTGTTATTTATACAAAAGTCCAAGTCTAACAGCTTTCCTCAGGGTTGTCTTGGAACGATGTGCCCAAACTGCATCGAGGAAAGCTTTAACTCATTTCATACCAGTCCCTGATTTTTCTGTATATTTACCTAGATTTAAGATAATTGCATATTTAAACTAGAACAGACTGATTTTCCAACAGAAAATCAAATGTCTCCCGGTAGAACACTTACGTCTCTGAATAAGCTACAGGTGATAACAAATTACAAATGACCAAGTTTGCTTAAAAATTACAATCCTATTTTAGCTCTCACCTTGATACATCACTCTAGCAATTTTCATCAAGTTCTTCAAGACTTATTGCAGAGAAACCAATTTCACATAAGTGACCCTGTGACCTTGAGAATTCGCTCAAGGTCATCCAAATACAATCCCAACCTAGGTCTTGCCTAGATACATAATCCTACCAAGTTTCATCAAATTCTGTCAAGTCCTTCAAGACTTATCGCACGGAAACCAAGTGTTGAAGAACCTGAACAACAACAACAACAACAACAAGAAGCAGAAGCGGAAGAAACCGGCACTAAAACAATGTCCCCCGGCTTCCACCGGGAGACATAATTCTTCATGAAAAGAGCTTTCGCTCAAGTACCAGCATGCCAGAACCACTGACCAAACCTGTGACCATAGTATGGAATGAGTTAACTGATCGCTCATATTATTGTTGATGAAAAATAAAGATCATATTTAAAACAACATACCATTTCTGGTAATTTTGCAATGGAAACTAGAAATGTGTCCATTAGACACATATGCTGCCAACTGTCATTATTCATAAGGCCACTCAAAAACACTCAGGGATGTCATAACAGCAAGTGTCACAACTGTAGGTCAAATAATTTTGGAGATACACATGGCACAATCAAGTTTCATGTCAGACATGGAATGGACAAAATAATTTTCAGTAAATCAAGGGTGTCATACACACACATCATTGAGACAGAGACACAGACAAACAGAACCCAGGAGCATACCTTCATATACTTGTTAATAATCCTGTAAAGTTTCATGACTCACTCACTGCAGGTCAAATAGTTTGCGGGGTATGCATGACACAAGTTTCATGTTGGATGTGTGGCGGTCATCCGTGGAGCAGATAGATTTGCTGTTGCCCATGCGTCCATTCATCCATCTGTCCTTTCATCTGTCCTGCATCCAACATGAAACTTGTGTCATGCATATCTCAAAAACTGTTTGACCCACAATTATGCTAGTTGTACAGACACATGGACAGAAACACCGACAAACAAAACCCAGCTTTACATACTTAGATACTGATTATTATTCCTGTAGTTTCATAACTGTAGGTCAAACAGATATGCATGACACAAGTTTGATGTTGGATGCAGGACAGACAAAAGGACGGATGGATGACCGGATGTATGGGTAAAAGCAATTCTATATGCTCCCCCCCCCAAGAAAAAAGTGATGGGTGGCATAAAAAAAGTTGTGTGCTCATACTTTGGCATCAGGTCCCTTGGAACTTATCATGCTTGCAAGGACAAATCTGTATCATGCTCGTAAGGACAAACACTGACAGTTAAAATCATGACTAATCTTCAGTATTGATGCATGCATGTCTTGAACTTTCAGGAAGTAGAATCAGTGAAGCTTCACACCTGTAGCCTTGACATGTGCTTCACAGTAATCCAAGTACACATCAACCTTCCTCTGTGGTGCTATATATAGCTTGGCTACCATCATTTACATGATAGTCATGTGTAATGTCAAAGCCTGCATCAGTTAATAGCACTGCATGTAGATTGGTTCTCATGAACCTCATCACATGAAAAGCATTTGGATTCAACACAGAAAACAAGATAAGGACCATTAATACAATTACCTCAAAGGCCATTTATACTTCAAAATGCAGAAGTGCCAGCCCAAGGAGTTGGGCAGTTCTAATGTCTTTTAGGAGCACATGCTAGTCCTGTCACAATAATAGCTGATTCAGTCCACCAAAAAGAATAAGGAACTTGCAAATTAATTTCCTGCCAAAAGGCTGGCCCTGCTGCCAGGTAACCATGACAACCTGGCAACATCATATGAGCATCCTGATGAGAACCAACAGTGTCCTCTCTTTGTGGGAACAAAGACTCTTACTCCAAACATATATGACATTTCCTAATATCATGTTCAGTGTGTTCTTGAAGAACAAGACCAAGACTTTTTAATACTGTAAATTTTATCCAGGTTGCTAGTCCCAGGGGGTGGGTGGGTGGGTGTACTTAACCCTTTCCCCCTCAAGTTGGCCATATTCAGCTCTCCCTCAAGTTGGCTGAATCCAGCCATTTTCAATGCATGCATCGAAACTGGTTTTCCTTTCTTTATCAAGTCATTTATAAGAAAAAGATGAAAACCATCAGCTGAAGAAGGCATTTTTGCATCATTTCCTTCATATTGCCATGCTAACATTGTAACTAAGAAGCGGGGTGGAGCGTTTGTTTGGTGAAATTACTGATCATGTGAAGAAGACCACCAATCAACATCATGCTGTTTACAAAGCATATCCAGCACATTTGATCAATTTGGATCTTCCTGTGGCTCATGTGTTTTGTTCACTATGTGTCTTTTCCCTTTAGTAAAGTTTGTGTGCGATGTTTCTTCATCAAAATTTAATAATGAATCGCAAATATAAACTGTTTGCATCATATCTATTGTTCTGCAAAGTTCATCAGAGAACAGCATCCATGTTTGTTGGTTTCAATGCATTGCTCGCCAGTTCTGGGAGACCGAAGTACTCTGCAGCTATCATCAGCAGCCCAAAGTGCTTTTCGATGTGGTCATAATATGGGCGAAGTATGCCTGTAATATGCCTGAAGTATTCCAAGTACCATATTTGGATTGATGATCCCATAACCTCAAAAGAGTTTGAAAATATGGATATTATCCTCAAATCTGACTAATTTTTACGGCAGGAAATATCGACACACATCAAATTTAACCAGTTAGAGGAGAGTATCCCAAAATAGAACAGACTTTCCAGATATTTGTAAACGAACTTGACCCTAAGGGGAGTGCAAACTTGTGGAAACTTGCCTTTTTTTTCTGCAGATTTCAGCACTTTTACTGGTTGTAAACCACTATCAATGATTATCTATACTGCATGGATAACTAAATCTATACATTTTACCGCATATAAAATGTTACTATCGAGAACTATGATGTTGAATCAGTCATACCACCCACATGTGCCGACACCTATTCCTACAATGTGGGTCCAGACAGCAATTATTTTGGTGTGTTCATGGAACATTTTTACAATTCATGAGGAATCAATTCAAGGAGTAGAAAGGACTAAAACCCAAGTAATGTGAAGGGAAAGGGTTAAGCCACCCTTTGCTAGGGCAATTTTTCAACCGAAATAGTAGAAAATATGATCCCGAATTGGCATGAAAAGTGTTCCAGGAAAAAAATTGACCTTAGTTTTCCCGTATTTTGGGCCATAAAAGAGAAAAATTTCCCTTTTTGAGGAAATTTTGTCAAAATACTGTCATCACTAATGGAATACCCTCCCCCACTTCCCCCAGTTGCTAGATTGGTAACTAACACATTTTGCCACGTTTAATTCAAGAATTGGCCTACGCATAGGGGTACTTCCTCGTTTAATTATCTGGACTGAAACAGCAGTGCAGCTAATAAGACTGTCATGCTTTCCCAGTCCAGAGCCTGACCCAACCAAGACATCACCTTCAGTTAGTATCAAAATTATCACCGAAACATTTTTCCACACAGAAATCATTCAATTTACCATTTCTTTTGTCCTGTGAAATTGACACAAATCAAGGTTGGCCATGTACATGTACCAGTGTTGTCCCCATATGATTAGGACCATATTATATTTAATACCAAAGCTTTCTTTGAGAGATTATTGAGTTATCCTCTGCAAGCCATATACACATTGCACATAGGTGGTACAAGTCACACAAAGTGACCCAAATGATTGCTGAATATTTTCAGCAATGGAGATCAGTCCCAAAATTTTAAATATCTATAATATCTAACTAGTGTAAAAAAAAAAAAAAAAAAAAAAAAAAATTAAAATGCAATCACAGATTGCTAGATCCATGCCCCCCTCCCCACCTCATTTATAACCTTGCTAACCACAGGTCTCCTTTTAGAATGACTGTAGTCCATAAAATAAGCTATCACTGTGACCCAGATACTTGACCAAGTGACCCACTTTTATGTATAACACACCCCTGTGTCCAGATACACAGGTGTGTAAAGTTTCATGATCCTACATTAAAGGACAACAGAATTACAGCCCGGACATGAAGTGCAATTTGGTTTTACATCAATGTATTACCATGACCCAGATACTTGACCCAAAGACCTAGTTTTGTTTCATGACACACCTTTAGGTCAAGATATATGTGTGTGAAGTTTCATGAAACTAAGTTAAATACATGTAGTAAAGGAATTATAGCCCAAACATGATTTTACAAGAATATGTCACTGTGACCCAGATACTTGACCTTGTGACCTATTTTTGGCACATGACACACCCTTATGTCCAGATGCACCTGTGTGTTAAGTTTCATTGATGTCAGTGCAAGGCCAAGTGAATATTATAGCCCAGACATGAATTGTGAGAGATGGACATCTCTAGTATGTTGCACTTATGTACTACCAATGATCGTAAAGTAAGTGTTTCAGGCAATTGACTATAGTCACCTCTACACTCAAGTGATGAAATAGGAGTCAACAATGAATGATAGTTTCTGACTGTAGACAGACCAGAGCAAATCTCTAGGTGCGTCTAATAAACACAGAAAGAAAGAACGAACTAACACAAGAGGTTGCGCTTTTTTATGAGTGGAGCCTCCCTCCCCTCCTCCAACGCGTTTCAGCTCTCATTAGAGCCTTCATCAGGGTGTGGGGGCTCAACAAATAATCAATTTTTATTCTGTATATTAATAAAGAGGTTCCCATATTAACATAAATCTGTGATGACGATATAATATGGTGTTGATGTCACCTTACATGAGAGCTTGTAATGTTCTTTGGGATTTTCATTCCATGCATTCCCCCACTGGGTAATGACGTCACACTATGGTAATGATGTAACAGGCCCGTAACCAAGGGGGGGTCGAGGGGGTCGTACGACCCCCCACCCTGTGGCCCAACAAAGATTTTGTAAGATATGGTTCATCAACACTTCAACACTTCATTCCTGTGAAGAGAGTGGCTAAGTCTCTATGTAATGTATGACCAATGTGGAACAGCTTTAATGTATTAGTCAGGTCAAAGACACAATGCAGACACATACATGACTATATAAACTGCACACGGAAACTATTAATGGGTACACTTGCATTTAGGCCTACATGTGAATTTGATGATTGTGTTCATTACAAGTTATAGCAATTATACATAGGAAGTAATGCTGTTCTCTTATAACGGTTTGTTTTCACAGCTTTGACTTGCCGATCAGTCACCACTCCCCATCATCTTGTGGTTTTGTTCTCAGCTATTATATGTTCTGTGGTAATTAGAATCTGTTACTTAAGACAAAGCCTTTTTCTTATTTCTGCTGACAGGATGTCAGTACCTGAAGTTCAGTTCAGAACAGAGCTACAGTAGGTACATTTGCATCATAACATGTGCACCATGTGCGGAGTCATATAGGCATTATTAAGTTAATATTCAAGTCCTTAGACTTTCAGTTTAATAGTATTAATAAGACATGGGTAAAAAGATGATGAAGAAAGGAAGAGAAAGTGCGGTGCAGCCACATCTCAAAATTTGTTAACCATATTTGCCAAGATGGCACGAAAAGGTAGGTCTTTAATATTGCGAAGGGTTGGAAAATCTAACATTTTCTCAACAGAATTTTGTAACAATTTCTTTTTTTTTTTCTGACTTGTAGCAGTATACAAAATTCCATTTTGCATGTAGGGATCTGCTGACATTCATTTATAGGCCTAACATTGTGTGATATATTGATATATTTACCCAAGGACATGCAAGCTCTTTCTTATCTCTACTCGACGGACGTCTTTAGAATACAGGAGAAAATACTTAAAATTTTGACATTCAGTAAATATAGACCTAATGACAATACAGATCTACTTTACAAAAATCTCAACCAACTCAAAGTACATATATACATTTTTGTATTTATGATTTCAAAACTGAAAGTTTATGGCAACAGTATAAAACAAGAGGGCTGTGTGAACAGCCCATGCCTCAGCTGATCTTGACATTCATCACACTTGCAGCTCTATGAACTTGGGAAAGGATCAAGGACACCATGTTCTGAGTAAGTCTGAACTTTATAGAAGAACACTTACATGTGCAACATCAAAGTTAAAGTAGCTCTCAAGTTATAATGAAGAGTAAAATTCATGTATGTTGCACTGTGACCCTACAAACGAGGTCAAGGTCATTCATGTACTGTCTCAGCATGACCTTCATACAGAATAATTAACATGTGTAGCTAACTCAAAACAGATCTCAAGTTATCAAGTAAACAAGTAAACAGTAAATTTCATGTCAGTTGTCCTGTGAATTAGCATTAGAATGCCCATTGACTTACATAGTAATCAATAGGAAAACTGCATCGAACGATAAGTACCCAAATTGAAAATCCTTAAAAATCAGGAATCCAAAGCAGTGCCACCTAGTAAACAACTGTTTGACCCTTCCACAACAACATATCCATCACATTTCAGCTTAATCTGAGGGACCGTTCTGACAAGTGAAAAATAGCAAAACCATGTACAAAAAATTCCTAAAAAAACTGCAGCGCCACCTGGTGAACAAATTGGGAACTAGGTGTCCCAAGGAGTGTCTATGTACGATATCAAAGCAATTGGGTACGCACTTTCGGAGAAGAAGATTTTTTAAGATTTGTCAAAAAAAAAAAAGAACAAAAAAAAACCATTAAAAATCCAAAAATCACTGGAGCATGAACATTTGAACAAAATTGTTAGAAACCCACCCAAGGTACATTGCCACAAAGTTTGAAGTTAATCTGGATGACCGTTTTGGAGAAAAGATAGAAAATGCGAATTAGCATTAGAATGCCCATTGACTTCCATAGTAATCAATAGCTAGGAAAGCTGCATTGACCGACAAGTACCCGAATTAAAAAAATCGTTAAAAATCAGGAATCTGCAGCATTCCCACATAGTGAACAATTTTGTTTGACCCTTCTACAAGGAACATATCCACCATGTTTCAGCTTAATCTGAGTGACGTTTCTGGAGAAGAAGTCGAAAATAGCTGTAACACACAAAAATTCATAAAAAATTAGGAAAAAATTGCAGCGCCACCTGGTGAACAAATTAAGAACTAGGAGTCCCAGGGAGTGTTCCTGTGTGATATCAAAGCAATTGGGTGAGCGGTTTCGGAGAAGAAGATTTTTTAAGATTTACCCAAAAAAGAACAAAAAAATTCATTAAAAATCCAAAATCCCTGGACCGTGACCATTTGAACAAACTTGGTAGAGACCCACCCAAGGCACATTTCCACCAAGTTTGAAGTGAATCTGGCAGATGGTTTTTGAGAAGAAGTCGAAAATGTGAATTGTGGACGACGGACGGACGACGGACCCTCAAAAAACCTCAGCTGACTGACAAGTCAGCTGAGGTAAAAACTCCCCAGTAACTTATTAAAATTGTACCTCTACTTTTCAACTCTTCTCTGCATTTGAAATGGAGGCAACAGCTCGCACTTTGCGCGCACTGCAGGCAAAGTGCGCCGTGGCAAGCTGTTGACTAAGACAATGATTTCTGAATTAAGTTTAGACGAGGCATGCTGAAACTTGTATGAAAAGTCTCTGTATGTAGAATCTTAATATCAAATTAACTTATAGGTATGATTAATCTTGAGACAACATTTGAGATGAATAAAGTCGCATTTGGCACTGAAAGAGTTGATGCAAAACATACAACACTAGGGCGAGAGATAGCATTTTTTTTTTTTTGCCTTATTGGGTGAATTTCCCTAACCTAACCTATGGTAGTTAAGTATCAGACATTATGTAATCATGTTGAATAAACTAGCTTATGTGAAGGGGGTAACAGGTTGTCCGTACTGGCATCCTGGGGCTTTTTTTTAACCGTACTGGCGTACTGGAAGCCCTCTTATTTAGCGTACTTCGTACCTGCACAAATTTGGAAAGATTTTTATTTTCCGTACTGTATACTGTAGCAAAATTATTACCTGTACCAACATACTGGAACCCCTCCCCCCTTCTATTTGGTGCAGATATTAAAATGTACTTGTTCATATAGCAGTCAGCTTGCATGCAGTGTTTTACCTTAAAATTTCCATCACATTTGATTAGAAATATAAAAGAGCTGGTTTAGCTAAAATATTGGTGAATGTTCAGGCAGCATCATGCATGCCATTTATCTGACACAAAAAAAAAATGGAATTGTGTGGAGATGAACATGATTAGTATAAAAAAAGTATAAATAAAACTCAAGTTTTCCATCAGCAGTGAAAGAGGTAAAATGTGCTCAAAATTCAGGAAATTCAGTATTTGAGGTCCCTTTTTCAAAAAATTTCCGGGGGAGCATGGCCTCGGACCCCCCTAGCACCACTTCGTGCCTTCGGCACTCGCTCATTTCCACAGAAAGACCCCCCACTTGAACAAAGCTGGTTATGGGCCTGTGTAACGTTATATTTATGAAAAATAATATGGATTTTTTTCAGTTCATTGGAGTCAAAAAATAGATGTGCGATATTAAATTGTCTTTTGAAGATGTTCAGGCTATATATGTATATTACATGACATGATATAAAAAACTTCCCTGTGCTTTGTATGAATCAAAAGTGAAACTGTCTTATTGAGGACCAGGTTTAAAGTTAATTTGATTCACTGTCACTTAAGAGGTAAAGATCTTCTTTTAGAGCCTGGTCATAGCTGATCTGCTTCAAAAGTTGGGTTAGTTTACACAACTGTGCTTCTATTTGGCAATGAATTTCTTGTATTCTGGTTAATTTCTTTATTAAACTTAGCTGTGGGATCCAATTTGAGCTGATAGTAAGTGGACACATCATTTAATTGGCATAGACCTTCAGAAATGTAGTCTTTAGTGTTCATAATTACGATCGAGCTTCCATTGTCCGCCGGTTTTATAACAATATCAGAATAGAGTCTCAAACTTTTGAGGGCTTGACTCTGAGATTTATTGATGTTGGGGGCTACACTTTTTCTCTTATAGTATGGGATTGTGGCTTCCAATGTATCAATGAATTTAAATCCAATTCTAAACATTGGTTTCTCATATGTGTGAAAGGAGAGTTAGAAGGAGCTTTAGGTAGCATTTGATCCTGAGTTACAATAGTGCTGCTTGATTCTGTTGGGAGTGTCGTTTCTATCTGTAGGCCCAAATTTCTATGATAACGGAAGAGGCGTAATTTTCTGGAAAAACACTTCAAATCAATTAAAATGTCCTGAGTGGAGGCTGGGTGAGGTGTGATACTGAAACTTAATCCTTTGGATAAAATTGTTTTCTCATGTTCAGTTAATACATGGCTTGAGAGATTAACGATGGCCATGGTGTTGGCCTACATGTTTATTGATTTGCGCTTCTTCCATTTCCTCTTCGGTATGAATCGCCTTCCCATTTTTGGTTACGTTCGTTCTTTAGTCTGGTCTCCTCGAAGGCTTTCAATTCACTTAGTTTCGTTTTTACAAGGTTCATATCTATATTTTCTGCATTATCATCAAATACACTGTATGCTTGTTGGATCTCCGTTTCCACGAATTTGATGTGTTTAGACCGGTATGAGTCCAGGCAGTTCACTAAAATTGCTGTTGCATTTCTTCTATGATTTGGTTCCATTCTAAAATGAAACTCCTGTCAACATGTGGAATTTGAGGTTCTTTGAATATCTGTAGGCCCTTAGGTGTTGTACCACATTCAATACAGTCTTGCAGGTATCGCTTATGACGTGTTGCCCGTGCTAAGCCCATTGTCAATTTTGTAGGGTTCTAGACTTTGGTAAATGTTCCTGGCTTATTGTCAATGAGAGGTTGATTCTGGAGTTTTCTTGCGGATCCATTATGGCTGTGTGTGAACCTGGGTTGTAGGAGGTTTTTGTAAGGTCTTGTCCCACTGGATCGTTAGCCTGTCTTTTCATAATATCATGTCAGAGGTTCTCGTGGACAGAAGGTCCAGGTTTAATCAGTGCATATGATTAAAAAGCTGGGCTTGTCATTGAAAAGACCAAATGCGTTTACTCTTCGGGAGAGAGTGGAGATGAGTTGTGAGGTTCTTGCAAAACTTCTGAGATAGCCCTTGTGGGACCCTGAAATGCAGCTGGAAGTTCTTGAGTATGATATCTTTCGGTGTGGCTAAGTAGATCTCTTTCTGAGAAAATAGCCTGACTGCAATACAGGCATCAAAAAGGCTGTCGTATTCATCTTCCATATTCATAAAGTGGTTTGTCAGGAGGTTCTCAATTTTTAAAGCCTTCAATCTTGTTTCTCTCTGATGCTCTCTGAGGAATGGATAATAGGGAATGTTACAATGATTCAGAGCCCATATCGAAGGGGAGGTTTTCCTTGGTGATCTATTTTGTATCTTGATATCTTGATAAAATGATGGCCCGGATGTCTAAAATGTGGTATCTGGGCCGTCTAAACAATCATCACAAGTGGATCCAAAAGGATGAAGGGGTCAATTTTCAGATTAGGTTGTATCAAAAAGGTATATAAACTGACCAACACTTGGGCTCTAATGAAACCTCCTCAAGTACCCATTGTACACTGTCCTAACAATGTTACGACAGTGTACTATGGGTACTTCAGTACTACAGTGATTGATCAGTACGACAATGTTACGACACTGTACAATGGGTACTTCAGTACTACAGTGTATGATTGGTACAACAATGTTACGACAGTGTACAATGGGTACTTCAGTACTACATTGGTGGGTTTCAGTTAACTTTATGGTATACCAACTATCGCCCTACCACCACTTCTACGTTAGCCCGACTTAAATCTATAGATTAATATAATCTATTAGTGTCTTGGAATGAGTGTTGTATTTTGTCAGTATTGTTCCATATCTATGGAACCACTTCAACAGAGTTTTATATAGCTTTTTGGTGTCATAGGTTTTGTGGCATAGTTTCTTTTCATCAATATACTTATTCTCCTTACAAATTCACTTATTTGTGATGTGTTTCTGCTTATGCATAAAACCTGTCCAATGACCACACCATAGGCTAGGTTCTCTGGAATGTTTCCAGTGATATCAGGATATGAAACTATGTCAAATTTGCAAATTGTTCTCGTTTGTCAAAAATCTTTGTCACATACTGCTTGTTGTAAATCCCTATTTCAAGATCAAGGAAAGTTGCACACACGGAAAAAGCGATTACTATATGCCCCAACTCCAGTAAGGAGGGGGGGGGGGGGGGGGGACATAAAAAAGAAAAGCTGAATCAACTCAATTGTTTGTCTTTAATGTTGACTTGGAGGCTACAATAGCTGTTGTAACTTCTTTGATGAAAGCATACAAGAAAAAATATATTTATGACTATGGCTTGTAAGCATGCATGCATATATATGTACATGTATGTATATATGTTTATTATATATTGTATGTAAGCATACAAGAAAAAATATATTTTTATTCTTTGCAAGCATGCAGGAAAAAACCCATAAATTACTGGTCTAAGTAAGCATAAGCAGCAATTCTATGCAGGCATGTTAAAAACAAAACAAAACATAACAAAACCCCCCAAAAACATATTACTATTCTACGTAAGATTAAAACAAAAAGAAACTAGAAAAGATGATTTGCTGCATAGCAAATCAGTGTGTGTGTCTTGAAAGCTTATTGATATGACAATGTACAATTGGTATTTCAGTACTGCAGTGCATTATTGGTATGATAATGTACAATGGATACTGCAAGTACAACAGTGTATGATCTGTACGACAATGTTATGACAGTGTACAATGGGCAATTTAGTACTAAGTGCATGATCGGTACAACAATGTTACGACAGTGTACAATGGGTACTTCAGTACTACATTGTAGGTAAATATTATACTTTTGATGACAGAGTCAACCTTCAGACTGTATTGCATGTTTAATTTCTCTTTCCAAGTGTGACCACCTATCAGAGACCTGAACAAATCTGTCTGGTGGGCATACTTTTTAAGATATTCAAGATTTGAAATTTCAAATACCCTTAATTTGCATAATTTAAATTTGTGCAGCCTCCGTTACCAATTCATCAGATGCATACTGGTCTATAACATAGGAGTAGAAGTTGGAATGGCATTTGTATCTATTATAACTTTGAAGTTATTCAAGATCTAAAATTTCTAATGGTGCTACTTAGCATAATTTAAATTGCTACAACTTTTGATTTTCATTAGGTGCACAATGGTCAACAACCCCCCCCCCCCCCCCCGAAGTTGGAATGACATCTCTGTCTATTATAGTTTTGAAGATATTCAAGATTTAAAATTTCAAATGCTAATTAGCATAATTTAAATTTCTACAACTTTTGTTTTAAATTCATTAGATGTACAATGGTTAATTACCCACTGTAGAAGTTGGAATGACATCTCTATCCATTATACTTTTGAAGATATTCAAGATTGAAAATTTCAAATACCCCGAATTTGTAATTTGTAAAATTTTAAACATCTTCATTCCTCTGCATGAAAAGACAAAACTCCTTGTGTGGAGGTACAATCATGCCAAGTTTGGAGTTTCTATGTATAATAGTGTCAGACAAATTCACTGGTAAAGAAAGAAAGAAAGAAAGAAAGAAAGAAAGAAAGAAAGAAAGAAAGAAAGAAAGAAAGAAAGAAAGAAAGAAAGAAAGAAAGAAAGAAAGAAAGAAAGAAAGAAAGAAAGAAAGAAAGAAAGAAAGAAAGAAAAGTGTGACACACACAGTTTAAATATATCAGTGCATATATTGTAAGCACTACAAGAAACAAATGTACAATGAAACCTCATTATAATGAGATCACCATACCTCTGCAAAATGTGTTGGATATCTGAATGTTTAGGATAAATGAGTCAAACAGAAATTTGACTTGAAGTCCCTCAAAATTTGTGTCACTAAATGAATATGCTGGACACCTGAGCGTCATTATAATGCTCTCAGGTTTCAAGTTGTATCACCACATATATGTACACGTACCACAGAATGACTTTCACCTCTCTGACATTTAGGCCTAAATAATTTCCCACTTACATGCTCTGCTGGACTCCATAAAGGGACAGGCAGTGAATATATTGACAAAACTTCCACTCTGAATATACTCTATATTGACCTTCAGATAAATTATTAAATGCTTGTATCCCAATGTTATGGGATGGATTACTTATTGAAGAAGCGTCAACATACATTAATTGCAATGGTGAAAACATTGCATCTTGAAAAATTTATCTTTATTTAGCACCCTCAACTTTCTGTCTGGCCCTCCGGATCGTGGGTGGGTCGGTGGGTGTACTGGCATACTGGGGCATTTTATTTTCTGTACAAGTCTGATGAGAGCCTTCTGATTCTCTGTACGTCAAACTGGCCATCATTTTGGAACATTCTTATTTTCTGTATGGTGTACTGAGACAAAATTATTTCCTGTACCAGTATACTGGGACACAAACACATACTGTGATTTTTTTTTTTTTTTTTTAGGATTTAGGACAGTCTATGTGACTGTTAAGTGTACACAGATACAATAACGAAAGGTACAATATATAAATGGAAAAAAAAGATTAAACCAAGTTAAGATAGATAATGAGAGCAATGCCCAGGGGGCATGAATGTCTCACTAGCATAATTCAAGCCACTCTGAAGTTTTTCTACAATGCTCATTGAAGCATGATGTAACCAATGAAGTGTGACAGCGATGGTACAAATCTATAGTGATCATCAATCATTTACCCAAGTATGAAAGCCCTACCCAGTGTAGTTAGTGAAATAATGCCATTCTGAAGTTTTTCTACAATGCTTATTCAAGCATGATGTAACCAATGAAGTATGACAGTGATGGTACAAATCTGTTGTGACCATCACCATCGATCATTTACTTAAGTATGAAAGCCCTGCCCAGTGTAGTTAATGAAATAATGCCACTCCAAAGTTTTTTGTTGACAGATGGACGGACAGATGGACGGACGTTCAGAGAGTGAATGCTTAGTCTCACCAACAGCTTTTGCTGGCCATGCATGTAAAAATCTGTAGTTCAGGGAGACAAACATTAAAGTCTTTGATAGACCGCTATCATGTGTGCCTCTCTACATGAATACATACAAGTTATAAAAGAAGTGATCACAGTTATAAAAGAACTATGATTCCTGGGTCTACTTAAGATATTTAACACACATGCTCTGAGTAGTTACCCACTGAAGACCCTTTAATATATTTGGGCTAATACAGCCTATGTCAAAATTTTACCGAGGAACATGTGCAATATGGACAATAGCACTTCTATATGTATATAGGTTAGACAGGGACAGGGTAGCTTATGGAGAGTAAAGAGTTCGGACTGCGGAATAGGGTAATGACTACTAGGAAGTGGGTCTGGACAAAAAGACACAAATACAACAATCTCTATCCATACTATATGAATTTAACTTTGAGGGAGGGGCTAAGGGGTTTTCCATACTGGTGTACTTGTAACATAAGCACAGAAATGGGTCAAGCAGCTGTGTTTGTGAATAGGCAGCTTAAGACACATAAAACTACCCTCCCCCCCAAACCCCCCAACCCCCCCTCCAAACTTTTCTTTTTTTTTTTTAAAGCAAACAAAAATTCTAAAAATAACTTTTAAAAATGCAAGATATTGATTGAAGTTATAAAAGAGACTGCTGCTAAATGGATGGAAAATGAAAAAAACATGATGCCTTCTCTGTACAGCTGAGGCACAAATGAACTTCCTGTGAAACAAGTAGTGCAGTAGGTGTGGCCTAGCTAGCTGTCATTTTGAAAATGTGAACAAATAGTTTTGGGTCTGCTTTGTATGTGGGTTAATAATACACACCGGGTCAGTACTTTACCAATCGCTAGTCTACGGGACTTGAGTGTACACAGACAATATAAATAGCAGCATACATAGTCAAAACACGGTCAATTTGTGACAACAATATCAGGTATATAATCACGTCAGTGCAGACATGACTCACGTACTTCAGAGGTCAGGTTTAAAGGACATTTACCTGCACTGTGGTTGTGTTTATTTTTAAGGTAGTAGTTGGGGGTTTTTTTTTGGGGGGGGGGAGGGTTGCATTTCAGTTATTGTACTGAAGCTTTAATGTGTAAATAAAATCCATTTAATTCTTCTCAAAATGCAAAAGGGTTTACCCTCCAATACATTCTCTTTCATACAATTTTATGTCATAGCAAATATAAAGGAGAACTGAAATAAAAAACAGTAAAATAAAGTCTCGATGTAAAGTATATAATACTTCCTTATATGTCAACAAGATGTTTATTCAACAAGTATACTATACAATCATCATTCATAATTAATGTTCAACCTCTTATACTCAATTCCTGCTCACATCCTATTTTATATCTTTCTATAAATTCTCAATTTGCAGCAGTACTTCCGACACATTGACAACTGATCTGTATTGTCAAACGGATACAGTGGTCCCTGTCTTGAGAGGCCGCTCCAATGAGAGACCACCTGCCTTGAAAGACCACTTTTGCAGAAAACTTTGCTTAGTAATTTTCTTGTTATTTATACCTCCCATGAAAGACCACCCGTCTTGAGAGACCACAGTTTGATCATCCCTGGAGGTGGTTTTTCAAGACAGGTTTCACTGTATTCAGGAGTCCTTGAATTGACGATTTCACTCCATGAGGATGTGTCAACCTGTTCACATACATAATTGATCATCATCCAGGGACTAAATGGACCATCTGTAACTGAGATGGGTAACAAAAACTGATACCAATTTTATCTCCTTAAATGTTTTTATCATTAGTATTCTTTATTTTTGCCTTAACAGAAACCATTTTCAGATGAGTGGATGTGACTAGCCACACCAGTATGCTCAAGGTCAAAAGCTGGCATGAGTTCAGTGCTGTGCTAAATACCCAGCAAATGTCAAGGGAAAGTGTTGATTGGGTATTATTCTAACCAGGAGAGTTTGTGACCCTGGTTTCACATTTCTGGTCAGCATTGCTGAGTGTTGTAACCAATTATATAAAAACCTGCCAGTACTCTTGGACCTGCATCCACTGTCATGGCAACCTCCCACACTAAGCTCCAACTTTGACTAAGTGGGGGCTCCTAGTTCTTGTGCCCAGTGCTGCTACTTAATTCATTACCTGAGGGCGACTTCAGTGTCTGATACAATATTCCTATTCTGCAACCCACTGCCACCAACAACTGGTAATTTCAAGGCATTGTAGAATTTACATACTTAGTTAATCTCTGGAAAAGTCCCATCACATATTTTACATTACATTCCTGTGACAAAGTAACCTTGCGTTAACACTAATCTCATATATATTTTAGATACTACCTCTTCAAAATATCAAATCGGGACTCATCCACAGACTTGGCTGCCGTTTTGAAAATTGTGGATTCTGTACCCAATGGTTTGTAAATGAGGATAGTATCTGGATGATCTTGGGAGGTTTATAAAATATAAAACCAAAAGTATATATTTTGCAAATATTTTAAAGCATCAATAATGATCTGATATATGCTGTGGCCGTGATTCACTTTGATATCCAAATCACAAGTATTTTTGTCCCGAAATGCATTGTGCCATGTTTAAAAAGGCACTCACCAATGTGTATAATTTGCCAGCTCAAGATATCGTCTCACAGTTGGATTTGTAACTAACCATAAGAACTGCTTCAGACACAACCATGTGGGCAAATTCAAGTTAAGATAGTAAGTCAGTGTTTAAAAGTACTTAAGTAACAACTGTTTGCCCTTGTAACTCAAGAGAGCAGACACCTGGAACCTTGCAAAATATTATGATAATGATCACCAAACAACCAGGGCTGTGCTGCTTCAATGAACAACCATGGCTATGCAGCTGTGCTCTTTCCCCACCCTAAGTTAACCCTCCGCTAGAGACAAGTTGAAATAAAACTCTGTGTTGGAGTTGACTTTCCTGCAAAATAACGCACACGATGGCCACTTTCACTTTCAGCCAGGGTCAATCAAATTTTATTAGGGCAGGGCAACTTGAAACTTTTTTTTTTTAATTTTAACTTTCATAAAAATTATTTAGGGTCGGGACTGAGGCTTTTTCAGTGGGGTCAGTCTGTTATCGGAACCACACATATATATTTTTGTTAGGCCTTAGGTAACTTGGACATTTGTTGAAACATGTTTAAAATGGATGTTCTTTCCCCTTTTACACATTACCCCTTTGATGTCAGTTTATTATTTGTTACCTGGGCACAGCCGAAGGCACTTGTAAAACACCTAAAAACATCCACATGAAAAATAAACTGTTTTACGAGGGCTCCACATGAACAAACAAATTGTTTTATGAGGGCTCCACATGAATAAACAAATTATTTTACAAGGGCAGCCGCATCACCTGGCAATACATAATGAGTCTCCAACTGGAGGTCAATGGCCTGTGTATAGATCTTACAGAATAAGAAAGATGGCCCAAAGTAAGCATTTTCTATGACAGAATCAAAGGTCAAGGCCACAGTGACCTAATTTTTGCCACATGCCACTCACTACTAACCCAAGAAGTAATCACACACCAAGCTTGGTATCTCAAACTCCTATAGTACAAGCAATATGGCCCAACATGGCCAGTGCAAGCATTTTATATGATGGGGTCAAAGGTCAAAGTAACAGTGAGCTAACTTTAGTACTTGACACACACTTATCCCAAGAAGTGTCCACACCAAGTTTGGCATCTGTGTATCATGGTAAAGGAAACATGGCCCATACAAACATTTTCTATGGTGAGGTCAAAAGCCCAATGTCAAAGTCACAGTATGGTATGTGACACAATCCGATCCTAAGAATTTACACAAAAAGTTTGGTACCTCTACACATTATGGTATAGAAAACATGGCGCACACAGGAATTTCTATGATGGAGTAATAGATCAAAAGTCACATTTATGGTGACCCAATTGTAGTACTTCACACATTCCTACCTCAAGAAAGATCCACACATCAAGTTTGGTACCTGTAAGTATTACTTTTTTTTCATTGCTGGGCAACAACAACACACAGAGACACATACACATTCATTTTACAATTTTCAATTCTTGAAAAGAGCTTCCAGACACTTTCACTTCTCTCTCCATATATTTTTGTTATAAATAGTTTCTTCTACTCAGTACAGAAATTTCACATTATTTTGAAACACTACAAAACACACAGGTACATGTGCAAATTTACACTTGTATATCAACTATTTCCCCTGCAATATTAGAAAGTTTAGTAAATCAGCTTGAGGACTCTTCCCAGTCAAAACAAGAAGCCCACAGGCTTAAGTCTCTGTTGGCACTGTGGCTATACCTACATCTTCATTTCAAAGTTGTGAGTGCTCAAGTGGATTTTGAACATATAAAGCTTATTTACATTTAGTGTCTCATTTGTCCACCAGATGGCATTTTGCTCCACATGTAATCGTACCTTATTTGTGCAATTTCTGTGATGGATATTGATGCATGTGCCAAGACAACAATGAGTGAGTCTTTAACTTTATGTCCTCAGTTACATTGGGACTGAAGATCAAGGTCACTCAGATTATGTAATACAAGAGGCCCATGGGCCTGGTGCTGACATTGCCATTGATGTCCAAGCTACATCCTGCCATTTCAAAATCACCTCTTTCAACTTTACAGGCATGGTGATCTCACAAAAGTAGGTCAAGGTCACTGATATTACATAACATTCTAGCATTAGACATGGTCTATTTAGCCTATAAATTTACTTGGGCTTCTTTTCCTCCTTTCTCATCCTAATGGTAGGCCTACTGTTTAATTCTCACAGCATCTGCAGTGTCATTAAACATTTAAATACTGAACTTTGTTGAAGATTGTGCTTGCACACAATCCTCCCCATTAAATTTTTTTAATGTTGATAGGTATGCACTGGCACTACACCCTATCCCCTACTAACGTTAAAGGTCCCAAATGCCGAAAAATTTATTTTTGTTCAAAGTGAAGGGCTCGGAGTGTTACAGCACTTTTGTGAAGAAATTTGCCACATTCATACAGGAAATTAACTTTATTTGCTAAAGAATTTTGTTGCCCATGACAGGCCCAAAGTTGACAAGTTTGCACCTTTTTGGCCATCAAGCGGGCTCTGGGTTGTGACATCATGGAAGGGAGTCAATGTGATATATATGTCAATGGAGGATTGCGATAGAGAAAGCATGAGCCATAGTGACATAAAAAATGAGCTTGATCTCCGTTTTAGCTGATCCTTTTCTGAATAGGATCTTGCTGAGGAGGGGGGGGGGGGTGTAGGGCTAGGATGGGAGAAGGACAGAGAAATTCAGCCTTACTGGAAGGAGCTTGGGAAGTTTAGAATGGTAAGGGATGCTTTTCAAAAGTCATTGTGCAAAGATTCCTATATAAGTGACTGGTTGAAGCTTATGGCGGGCCATATTGCATGGTTGCCAATATACAATACCTGTAGTATTTATAAGCTGCATGCTAAGACAGTGTAAAATGTAAACACAGAACTAGCTGAATTTGATATCACAGGCCTATACGTGCTGCAAGCTTTTAGTTTTATTCTATTTAGTGACTTTAACAAGGCCTGGGATACGTGAAGGTAAAGAATCGCACTGAAAGGCATCTGTAAGGCCAGAACATACCTAAATGGATTAATGACTACTGTAGGAGGACGCAAACTTCAAAAGATAGGGGAATACACAGCTTCACAAGCACTTGACCACAGCTTGAATACACAGAAGCCACACAGAGGGAGGTGCTACTGTTTTGCCTGCCATAGCAAGATGACCTGCCTTCTTGGTTTAAACATTATTTTTTATTGAAAAAAAAAAGCAATCGGGAACAAGAGTGTAGCCCTATATGAATCCCTTTCGAAAATAAAATAGGAGAAAATAAAGCACTGCACGGCAAAAACAGGGTAGACGTCACTGAGCAAAGGCAAGAATTGCACACACAACAGCAAATCACTGATAGAATAAATGGCCTGTCGCCTTATCACAGGATACAATCTGTCAGTACTCAGAAACCTTAACATCAATCAGTCACTTACATAGGACTTTTCACATAAAACTTTTTAAAAAGCATCCCTTACTAGTCTAAACTTCCCAAGCACCAGCTAAGTTTGGTCGTCTTCCGTGGTATAGCTATGGCATGGTCCTTGCTGGGCACAGACTCGGTCCCTGTCGCACCGGCAAAGACAGGCTTTGTTGTAGCCCTGGCTCCTTCCAACATCAGTTCACTACCATTACCGAAATCAACAGGCTGGTAACAGGCTTTCAACAGGGTGTCTACAGTTTTTTGGATATTTTGGTATGGCTGGCTACATTATTTTTAAGGGCTGTCTTCAGGCTGTCACACTTTTTTCACAAAATTGGTGGCTAGCCAGGCTGGCTACATTTGAACTTTAAAAATCAAAGAAGGCACTGGCTGGTAATAGGCTGGCTATACTTGGGACTTTGAAAAATATCGCTGGTAAATGGATGGCCACATTTTAACTTTGGAAAAAAATCAAAGGGAGCCCTGGCTAGTAATTGGCTGGCTACACCTTAGCGTAGATAAATCAATGAAAACACTGACTGATGTAGGGCTGTCTACAAGCTGCCAACAGGCTGTCTACAGGCTGCCTACAGGCTGTCTACAGGCTGCCTACAGGCTGCCTACAGGCTGTCTTCAGGCTGTCTACAGGCTGCCTACAGGCTGCCTACAGGCTGTCTACAAGCTGTCTTCAGGCTGCCTACACACAGCCTTTACTTTCCATGTATAGAAAATAATTTGAAATGCCACTAGCTCTTGACCAATTATAGAGGTTTTCTTATTTTCATGTTGTTGCTCAAATTTGACTGAAAGGATGCTTGAGATTGGGTGATGATAAGCTTGCACATACTTTCTCTCACATGGTTCCTCCTTCTTGAAATTTTATCTCTCCCAACCTGCAACTGTTACCAGTCACTCATGAAGCAGCTTGGATTTTGCAGACTTTTATATCATTCTCAAGACATGTTTTGTTCAGTTATTGAATGTGAAAAGTATACAAAAACAGTTCTGAGTAACAAAATAAGATATCATGGCCCTAAAACTTCTACAAGTTGATTGTTGGTGGTGAAAACCCTGAACAGGCTATAACCAATCAGAACAGGGGCATGATAACCTGGCTGTCTACAGGCTGTCCACAGGCTGTCTACAGGCTGGCTACAACTGTATGGAAGCATGGCTGTCTACAGGCTGGCTACAAGCTGTCTACAGGCTGGCTACAACTGTATGGAAGCATGGCTGTCTACAGGCTGGCTACAGGCTGGCTAGAACTGCATAGAAGCATTGCTGTCTACAGGCTGGCTACACCTGCACTGAAGTATGGCTGGCTACAGGCTGGCTATAATCGCTTACAAACATGGCTGTCTACAGGCTGGCTACAACTGCATATATAGAAACATTGATGTCTACAGGCTGGCTACAACTGCATATATAGAAACATTGATATCTACAGGCTGGTAACACCTGCACTGAAGAATGGCTGTCTACAGGCTGGCTAACTGTTGTCTTCAGGCTGGCCACAATTGCTTACAATCATGGTTGTCTACAGGCTGGCTACATGCTGTCTACAGGCTGGCTGTATCTGCATAGAAGCAGGGCTGTGTTCAGGTTGGCTACAACTGCACTGAAGTGGAGCTGTCTACAGGCTGGCTACAACTGCTTAGAAACATGGCTGTCTACAGGATGTCTACAGGCTGGCTACATTTTTAGTGGAATATATGGCTGCATGCATGCAGTATATATATGGTGGTTGGTCTACCCAGGCATGCATGCATGTCTGCTGGCTCCATGGCTGTTTGTATACAGTGTCAGTCTACAGGCTGGCGACTGGCTGGTAACTGGCTGCCACGCATCTGAATTATTTTTTTTGGTTGAAATTTTTCAGTCCAAATCTAGCCAAAAGACAGTCATATGTAGCCAACCTAAAGACAGCCTAAAACCAGCCAGCAGGCAGCCTAAAGACAGCGCCACAAATGGCTGTCAACAGGCTGTCTACAGGCTGGCTACAGACTTGTTACAGGCTGGTTACAGGCTGTCTTCAGGCTGGTAACAAGTGATATTTTTGGTAAGGGCATGGTGGATAAGGGCTAAAGTCACAGCTGTATCATCCCTTTACCAAACAAAAACAAAAGTTGGTGTGCTGCTTATGTTGCACTTCCACGCTTTGTAAATTTGTGCAGTCCACCACATTTAACTTTTTACAGATTCAGAAATTAATGTTGAAAAAAAATGTACACTGCATGGTGAGCCTGCCTTCAACATACAAAGGAATAATGGGGTTCATAAATACTACATCTGGTCTGTTTCTAAGACAATCAACAGTAGTGATAACATCAGTATCACAGTCTACAACCAGTGACATGCTCCCCCAGGAAAAAATTTGAAATTTGCACCTTCATTTCCTGCATTTTGAACCATATTAGGTAGCATCATAGACATATTCTGTGCATATATTATACAACACGGCAAAACAGTACAACTTGACAGCCACCGATGGAGTACTTGATGCTATTTTTAAACAAAATTTATACTACTTTTTAAAAAATTTTATGCTACTTCAAAAAAAAAATTATAAAAAGGGCGACATTTTATAAAAATCAGAGGAGCGGGAGACTTTGTAAAAAGTACCAAACAGCAGGAGATCTTCCACTGTGGCAGGAGGATCTGGAGTTAATACAATAAAAAAATGTACAATAGGCTATACATCAGTAAAGTGAAGATCACATGCAAATGTGAATTCAAAAGATTTACCTGATATATATATATATTGGTTTGAATTCAACCCTACCTTTTCTCTGTCTGCAAACCACAGGACATGTGAAGCTATTCCATGAATTCATGAAAAGCTACATGTATGACTGATGCTTTAAGTTTCAAACTATTGCAGAGTATATATATATATGGTACCAAAGGAGAAAGCATCAGCACAATGAATGCAGGAAGGATGGAGTGAAAGAAATTAAAAACTAAATATCATTTTGTCTTGTCCATAAAATCTTGGGCCCCATGAAGTTCTCATGAAACCAGATCATACATCCTCCTATGATACAAAATTGTTTTAATTGGGCCCACGATACCCAGTTTTCCTCCTCTTAGAACTCAGGCTCAAACAGGAAATGCCCACATGGGGGCATTCAACTGCCCTGGCAACAGAGTGTTTACTTTAGGCATGTGGAACTAGCGTATGTACATGTAGCTTGAACAGAGAACTGATAGGTCACTTGAGTCTATGTGATGGGCCAATTGAGGCTATGCAATGGGCCATTTGAGGCTATATGATGGGCCAATTGAGGCTAAGCATCCTGAGATTTTATCCCACGAGCCAATTGAGTGCTGAGAATTCAACAGTACAATGTTATAGCATCAGGCCTAGCATACATAGGCAAGTGTTACCCTACAATATAAAAGCAGTTGCAATATCTGTTATCTGTGAGTCTGATGAGCCCCATCTTTGACAAAACTCGAGTCTTAATTAAGTTTACAGATAATAACTTGTGGAATATCAAATCTGGGTTTTACACACAGCAATTGCATGCACTGAAGTCACACTTGCCCAGTGTTATCATAATTACACTACATATATAGAAAGCTATCTTTAGATAGCGTAATTTATGCATCTGGATATTCACATAATTCCCAGAATCCTCGGTTTATCCCGGAGCCTGGACAGTATCAGGGTAAAGCTCTGGCCTATTCTGCGCATGTGTCAGCTGCACTGATTGGCTACACCCTTTACCTCCCAATTCGAAATTCTCTCTCTGACCTCTCTCTCTCTTCAGCAGCCGAACAGTTCGGACGTATTTTGCATAAGCTCTTGCTCACATGTTTTAACGGTCAAAATTTTTTTAAATTGTCAAATTTCCTTGTTGTTCTTAGTGTAAGTTTTTGGTGGGTGTCTTTGGTTTCCGAAGCACAAGGTAAGTGTGCATCTTGGTTTACTTCCGAGTTCAGTGTGCAACAGGTATCATGGCCTTTTACCCTAACGTTGGTATGCACCTTCCCCGTGTCTTGATTCTCGGCCACAGTTTTATCTGGAGGCTTGAAGATTATTGTGCGGTGAAAGGACTGTTTGATATGGATCTTAGGGAATGCCAGGTAGCGTACAAAGGGATCAGCGGCGGTACGGTTGGCTCTTTGATGCATCGGTTGATCCTTCCCCACAACTCGGTTGTTCGGAGTTTTCGTCCACATATCGTGGTGCTTCAAAGCGGTAGGAACGATCTCTGTACCTCGCATTCCTCAGCTAAACAAGCTGTGGGAGAAACAACGTCCTACACAGTAGGCATCCTGGCATAGGTCTCTTGCGCAACCAACTTGAGTTTATAACAAACATGAGTGATCAGGTTTTATTGTAAAATTGTGTTAACACAACACAATTATGTGGAAATTCTCTCGCCTTTTTATCAATATGCACTTCAGTTCCAAGAAACTAAATGACATGTCTAACACTTTCTGGCTTAAATGGACCCAAACTTCTCAGACTAAATTGTCTGCTTTAATGTCTTTACTAACGTTTCATGTTCATACAAACCACTGTCGCTGGGCTGAGCTCTATCATGACGCCATGCCCCAGGTCAATAGCTCTCCTTGGTATGCCATGCCCCAGGTCAATAGCTCTCCTTGGTATGCCATGCCCCAGGTCAATAGCTCTCCTTGGTATGCCATGCCCCAGGTCAATAGCTCTCCTTGGTATGCCATGCCCCAGGTCAATAGCTCTTCTTGGTATGCCATGCCCCAGGTCAATAGCTCTCCTTGGTATACCATGCCCCAGGTCAATAGCTCTCCTTGGTATACCATGCCCCAGGTCAATAGCTCTCCTTGGTATACCATGTCCTAGGTCAATAGCTTTCCTTGGTGCGGGCTGCACACATTATGCTCCACTCACAACCAGGAAAGTTATTGACCGTGTATTATTCTGACCATGAAAGGGTTAATAACACTTCTCTGAATTTAGGAGCCACATGTTTGGTATAATGACAACCTGGATCATGCTGATCCTAAATGTGGTTGCAGATTTCATGTAGTGCAACATGGATCTTAAACTTTGAGGGATTACTTCCTCACAAAAAGTGTTTCTTGAAGCAGGTGCTATCTACATAAAGGTACCATATGTGGAAATATGCGACTTGTGACATAGGTGTGAGCTTAGACAAGGCTGAATGCCTGTTATTCCATTCCCCCTTGAATGAAGACTAAGTTTGAGTCCTGGTCAGTAGCTTTCCTTTGCCTTGTCAAACTGTTTTCATTCGATCCTGTTGAAATTAGTCCAAAACATTGAAGCAGACACCTTTTCAGCACCAGCTGGCGTGGGCCAGTTTAACACGAAAGCGGAATTAACAGCAGTCCATTACATTATTTGTATTAGGGGTGTTTCACATTGGTCATCGTAAGATGACCCAATATCCATTCCCATGTCTGGAATTAGAATATCAAACCGGAAGCTTTCTAAATTCAACATAGTATGTATACACAGTTCAAACCTTGAAAGACCATGCTACGGATGTCTAAATAGCAGTTCCAAAAGACACAGGTGCTGTTTCAATTATTGAGGCAAGTGGTCTCTTAGTGGAGTGGTCTGTCCAGAGTGGACAATTACTGATACAAAGTATTAGTGCTCAGTGTTTTACATCATGCAAGTATCAATAATGCTAGCACTCTGGATATCTGTCTGCATCCTAAATATAGTATTCAAAATGCCTTCATACTGCATTTTAGCCCTCTAGCATGCATACAGTGTGTTCAGAGGGACCTACCCACGTCAAAATGAGGGAGCATACTGAAACCATACAATTACAATGCTGGAGATATGCTACCCTGGCAACATTCAGTATTTCCCAAGGGAAGATACAGTCTCCTAATTAAAATAGTGTTGAAAGTCGGTATGTTCCTCATTATTTTCATTAGCCAACTAGAAGTGCATTTTTCGTGTGAAAAACATTATGCATGCCCAGAGCACAACATCAGTGACCTTTCAAGGTCACTCAGGGTTAAAATAAACCATACAAAATGAAAACCCACAGGTACTTTCCTATTAACATTGAATAGTAACCTTATTTTCATTGAAGGGCTCTATGACCTTCACCTTTGACCTCAAGATCACCTCTGAGCAAATTTAAGGGAAGTCTCAAATGCATAATGAGAATGTTTCTTTTATTCAAAATTCTGCATATTTTCTTTTGTTTTCATTTTAATTTTTCTTGTAGAATCACATTATGGATACTGGTATTTAGGATACATAGATCATCCTATGCCCAATTAAGTATCTTTGCTTATTAAGGCTGATCAATACATGTTTTCCTTTAGTAAATAGATCACAATGTGTATACAAAAAAAAACCAAAAAACATACACCTTTTCGAGTCTCCACATTGATACACATGCTTTATGTTATCAATGAAAGCATTAAAACACATCCTGCTGATCCTTATGCCTGATGTCTGTTAAAGGGTTAATTATGTTATTTGTCTTATGTAACTGCACAACCACTGACATTGTACAATTTACTATCACTATCAGACCATTACATCATCAGACAAGTGTATGAGCCTCTAGGTCATGGAATTGCTCAAATGTAAACACATCCAGTTACGACTTAGGTTCCTGACGATGAGATAAACATGATAGTGCCAGTCAATCATGTTCTAGTACATCCATCAAAACATCTTAGTTTTATGTAAAGCCATTCAAGCTACATCATTTGTGTTATGTAAATGTTGAATCCAGAAAACTTCCAGTTTAATATTCTCATTTCATACATAAACGGATATTGGGTTATCCTATGATGACTGAATCTTCCTGAGATATTTCCCTCTGTATCCAGCGTAATTGCAGATTCTTATTTTTAGCCTCGGGCAAGTCCACCTGAGCAACAGGAACATATATAAGTATATATATATATTTTATATATAAGTAACCAATCTTATGAACTTTGAATCATGAAAATTTTTAGTTCTCTTATTTGCCCTGAAGCCCAATGTTTTGTTGACATAATGTGGAAATTATTCAAACGTCTTTGGCACCATCTTTTGTCATTCAAATAGACTCCAATGTAGAGAGTTGTAATGGAGTCTCTCTGTATCTTTCTGTTTGATTGTACAATAAACACTGATGGTAATACACTGATAATATTTACTTGATGATGTTATATTCGCAGTTATACCTCCATATATATGCCACCATTGGAATGTTTGTATTTTCCTTAATTTTTGTCCTTTTACATTTTAATACCTCCAACAAGCCAGTCAAAATACACTTTACGACATGTTAATTACTTATGAAATCCCAAGGCTTTAGTTTTGAATCATCCTCTGACAACCATCATGCATGTCGAAAAATTTAGAGACTCACTGAACTATTCCTTTCAAGTGTACCTGTCCTTTGAAGCCCCACTATGTATGTACATTGTGTAACTTCAAGGAACTGGAATAAAATTACATATAACAACTTTTAATTATTTTCAAACAATGAGACTGAAAATTTGCAGCCCAAGTGGGGTCAAATAATAGACAGCTACTATTACCTCTGTGTTAGCTGGTAAACGTTAAAATGATTGACGACGTTATGCACAAAGATTATATACAGTAGCTAGTCATGGACACCATACCCATACATATATTTATGATATTTATCCTATAAATTGTGAGATTGTGTGTCAAACCCATGCATACTTTGCTGATACAATATAACTCGGACACTTGATGAGCTGTCTAAACATGGCCAAACTAGATTCTCATGTCAGTCATCAAACCTTTTATGGTCCTATCTGTATGCAAATAACATACTTCACATATACTACTATGATTAAGATACATCATACATAAATACCACTGTGATTACTGTACATCACATATATCACTGTGAGATATACAATATCTCTACATTGTAGCCACCTGTACATACACATATTATTAATTTTGTATGCTCGCTAACCCCAACTGGGCTTGTGACATTAAACAAACAACTTCTTTGTAGGGTCTGCTTCCAAAACAATCCATTATATGCAATAATTTACATGTTTGAAGGAAGCATGTGGATCATGCTGCCTGCATAGGCAGACCTTTTTCATGACAAATTTGTGATCAAGGGGTGTAACAATAATGGCCTGCATAGGCAGACCTTTTTCATGACAAATTTGTGATCAAGGGGTGTAACAATAATGGCCTGCTGAAGTTATCAAGGAACAGTAATCTGTTTTTCCATGCAAACAAGTGATAAGGCACTTTTATGGGGTCATTAAGACTTTTTAATGGGTGGTCTCACTTTTAAACCTGGCTCGACAGGCAAATATTTATCCAATATGTGGAAGATCGCAACCTTGACCTGTGAATTAACAACAGTGACATGGTATATGATACTGAACAAAATTCCCACACATGAAGCAGTTTACTATAAATGGCAACACACAATTAAGGAAATGTTCTGTATGCTTTAAATGCTCTGTTATCGTTCCAGAAAAGTGGGTCAGAAGGGGTCAATATTGCTGACATTTTTTGCTCACACATATAAGGGCTCTTCTTTCCGTCTTGACCTAAGGTTTCTGCCACACTGATAAGGCAAGATTTTTCTTTTTGAGGCTTCATGTACAAGTACACCAGTATCATCCCAACATTAAACCACATCCGGCCAATCTTGGATTATGAGGGTGGATCCCCTAAAAATAAAATGAGAGGACTATGACAGTCCTGTGTTCAGCTGACAATGGTACACATACTTCGATCGTTTGTGACCTGATGAATAATATCACCATGTCTGTTTAAAACTATCACCATTGCTTGCAACATCAGTCTTTACTCATATAGTTCAAGAGTAATCATTTTTTAAAATGAAAAGTGACATGACCCACTGTTACCAAGACATATGTCAGTTTGATCATTCAACGTCAGTCTGAAACTCAAAATTAACAATACTGAAGACACCCCACCTGTACTTTTCTATGGGTGTTTCATAGTAAACATGGGCCTTGGATCTTCCATTAGCAAAGTATAAGCCAGCATGTTAGTTTGACCTTTCAAGGTCACTCAATGTCATATTTAGAAAAAAAAAAAATACCCCACAGGTACTTTCCTATTAATCTACACAGAAGTATTCTGATTGGATTAAAGTTAGGGGTTGGAATAAGCATTTTTAGTTATATTCTGAGAAACTGAAGGTGAGGGGACTTGAGCCACTGATACACAAAGTACATGGCGTAGGATATTCGAAAGGATAAACTTGCACAGGAGCTGATGGAAACTGGAACAAAATCATCAAATGTCCTGCTGGACTCTTTATTTCACACCTAATTCCCCAAAGGTGCATAACATGAATTCTACCAACAAGACATAGGCCTCCCCTGTCAGAGAATACATAATTACCTGGGCGACATCTGTGAACATGGCCAAAACATTCCATGCAGCAGTTCTGAAAATGCAACAATATATATGCATTTTACTGCTGCTATATACCAATACAGTTGTAGCAGTTAATGACACAGTTATGGTCCCAAAGTCTGATATCCCATAACTGCGTCAAAACTTAATATAATCCCATTATTTTTAACAAAAATCCCAGGCAAGATATTGTGTGAACATCTATAGGCTTAGCTCTCCCCATTCTTCAAATATTAAGGGAGATACATGTACTCCAAAATGATGACATTTGTTGGTCCTGTGACCTTCCAAACAAGGTCAAGATCATCCACAATGATACATGTATGGAAATTTCATGTAAAACTTCTTTGGAGTAAATATATCAATGCAAAAAAAAAGGTGTTCATATCTCCCGTGACCTTCAACACTGGTCAAGGTTACCTTTATTTTGAATTGCACATTGGAGACATGATGCTGCTGCGTTACAACTACATTCTGTCTTATGTGGATTTTAAGACAAGTGCGATGTCACTGAATCTGATGTCCCAATCTCAATACAATGTACATGTAGATGGAATGCACTGTGAGTTGGAGTGGGGTGGGGGTGGGGGGCAGATAGGGGTGCATTTGAAGGGCCACCAACTGATAAATCCCCAGTCTGATCATTGAAACTCAAGATTGGCAATAGTCTGCAAATAATTGCTTTGAAAGGCTTCACAGAATTTAATGACCAGCGCAATTCGCATACCAAGCTTAACACAGGTACTTTCTGCTGAACATATCCTCACGAATCTGACCCTACCAATTTGCTAATCAAGCAAATACCAGGAAAGGTCAAACAGCCAGAAAGGCGTTATTATTTTAATAGATAGAACAGATATCCCACATGTTCTCTACATAACAAAAAAAATCTGAGGGACTTAAAAGTCAAATTCCTCTGCTGCAGGACTCATTTGCCTGACATACATGTATATTGAGATATTTGCTAGCAACAGGTAGGGTCATTATAAATAGATTTCACTGTAGATCAGACACAGTATTCCATGTAAGGTCATGCAAAAACATTGCTTCCATGTTAGTATTGTCATCCTGCATCACGACCCTGGAATTTTACGACAAAACAAGATGTCCAAATGTGTCAGAGAGATGAATGAATCGATCATTAACATGCAATGACCTCTGGTGAAAGATCTACATAAAACAAACAACCAACCAGAGATGGACATCACCATAATGCACCAATGCAAATGCCCTAAGACAATGACTTAATGACTCAATCTCAATGGACGGAATGCAATGTGACTTTCTTGAAGAAGGGAGAGCTGAGCTGAGAGGGCTGTCAGTGTCACCTGTTGATAATCTTATCAATTAAGGGCACTTTGACAGACCAACATGTTCTTCATATTCCATCTTCTGTGCCATGGCACACACAGGCAAACACACAGCTTGACATGGTGGACTTGAACATTTTAACATTGTGCTAATATACAGAGTGCCAACTTCTTTGAGAGGCCAGCCATACAGGAGGTCCAATGACGTGATGATGAGAACAAAGCTGGTGATTTGGCTGTCAGTAGTCAAACAAGGGGGGGGGGGGGGGGATAACACCACAAGGTCCTGAAAAGCCATGTGATCTCTTATCACTGTGGTCTTTCAATACAGGGACTAATGAAATACTTGCTGTAAGTAACTTTACTTTAACAGTGAGAGCACTCACTTCCTAAAGGTCTTTGTGAGTTACTCGTTAATTGGCCGAAGGACCAGTCCACCTGCAGGGTGTGACCATTTCCCCCATTGATTGAAGGCGTATGCTCACATACAGTGGGTATCACAGCACCAGAAAATGATGACAAAAGATAAGACATTTTAGCAGTACATGTAATTTAAATATCTGTTGAGTCTGAAAAGATGAAGAAGCCTTCCGCTGAGAGGAGACTAATTTGATTGGAATATTACAGTACAGTTGTCTCTCTCCCCCCCCCCCCCCCCCCCCCCCCCCCGTTATAAGGCCCTCCTGATGAAAAGCCATCCCCTCTACATAGGTTACTTCTCCATGCAACAAGTATGATACATATATTTTTACTCTATTTCCCCTTCAAATGAAACCACCCTCTTTAACTCATTCCATACCAGTCCCTGATATTTACGTATATTTACCTAGATTTAAGATGACAATTGTATATTTAAAATTCTTCATAAAAAGAGCTTTCATTCAAGTACCAACATGCCTATAGTCTTGAGTCAGTGGTTCTGGCACTGCCTGGCAAGTGAGTGCCAGAACCACTGACCAAGGCCTGGGACCATAGTATGGAATGAGTTAAACGGCCACATTTCTGTTGCACTTGGTGTGGCCTGACACAAGTTATAAGACCTGATCAGCTTAATTCATTCATTACACAATGCAGCAGTTGAACTTTCTTACAGGAAAATAGCAGGAAGATATCCAGACAGCTTTCTACAGTAGGTCACTGTCAAAGACCCATTATGCACTGTAGTCATGACTAGAGATAAATATACCTCAAGAATTGTAAAGTGGAACAATAAGTACAAAGGTCTCACACTCATGGACCACACGCCCCAAACTTGGATTTACCCAGCCATAGGTGCCTGTTATCCTTGTTGTTGTTGTTTGGGACTTTTTTTTTTAAAAAAAAAATCCTAATCTATAACAATGAGAGTTACAAGCACCCCTGGCTGGGATTAACCACACATGCTGCAGTAATACCTTAACTGAGGAAGTATATGTGGTGTGTGAACTGTGACTGCCCAAGCAATTAAACTTTAGCGTCCATACAATGACTTGATTACCACATGGCATGAAGGTTCCTTCAGTTACACCTTCAATACTGCCATATCCACCCTAGAGTTTTAATTTTACAACCGCTTACCACATTATTTTAGTGGGATGCCTGAATAACACTGATGAATGTCTTTCCTTTAACAAAAATTGTGGGGGGGGGGGGTTATTAAAAATTAAATTGGTATGTAAAATCTGAGACTAGAAATACCATCAGTACTCCTTGTCTCAGGTAAAATTAGCCATAAAACTTTACAAATATACCTTTACAGAATAAAAAGGATTTGAAAGACCCCATTGCACTCACTTAAATAAGCTGCTGGTCAAATGTCCTCTGCTTCAATGTTTTTGATTTACATTTCAACAGTATTGAAACACAATTTAAATAAGAATTGTAGACGAGACCTATAAAGATGAAATGACCCAGGTCAACAGCTTTCCTTCATCATGGTTCGGCATGTTGGGCGCTTAGACCAAGGAAAGCTGGAGACTGATTGAACAGCACAGCTTAATTTCCACAGCATACTTTTTGGCCTGCATCATTCCTATCTATTCAGGAATTAGAGTACTTAGAAATGAAGAGTCTTTCTTGTGAGAAATTTGACATAAATCATAAAATAATTACAATAAACACAAATTTTGCTGTGATTAACAATGACAGAATTAATTTAAATCAATAATCAGGTTATGGTAGAGCTGCTACCAGTTGGGTTTCTTTTGTTTCAAAGCAAGTTTTTTAATCTTTTTCTTCACTTCAGGTTTTTCTTCTTCTTTTCTTTCTCCCTTCTTCTTTTTGTCCTTCTTCCTCTTTTTTTTTTTTTTAAAAAACCAAATGTGTTTATTTCTTGAAGGGTTTTTATTTTACTTCACTAGAAAAGCTGAAGTTGCACAAACTGACCATGCATGCTGCTCAGCTGAGCAAAATTTCCCCAAGCAGATGGCTCCCCTTTCAGATACTATATGTACGGGTGAGTACTGCCACAGTGAAAACAACCACCTTGCCGTAGCCGTGAGGCTGGTCCTCGGTAACAGGTATGTCAACTATGTGTACAGTAGTCCCTGCCTTCCCAGACCACCCTTGCTGCCATACACATGTGGTGTTAGAAGGCAGGTGGTGGCTGGTGACAAGTCAAACGTGGGATGAAGAGCATTTTGGATATGGCACAGAGGTCTTGTCCCTGACAACAGGGCTGTCCAGGAATCCAGTGTGCCACACTGAAGGTAGCATAGACAACTGCCACATACCATCACCTCAGACCACATTTTTACATGGCACCAAGGTCACTTTTCAGTGTCAGTTACTTCATACCTGTCGTCACGAAATGAAGCCCAGCTGTCACTTGTGACTGTATTTATAGCAGGCCTGTTCACGACATTCTGTTGCTTTGTCTTGCATACAACTGGCCTAAGGCTTACTTTCATGACAAAATCACTTCCCGTTTGTTCTGTACATAAAGCATGATGAAAGTGTGGCAAATGACATTTGTTTTCAGAAAACCTCTGGCCCACTTGTCACAATGCAAATCATGCACTGTCTTAGTAAATTGATTCCATCCCATGACTTTACTCATGCCTTTTTTCTTCTTTTTCTTTACAAGTAGGGAGTTTCTTAAATTACGATCCCAAGAACAATTCATGACCTACTTTTACATTTCTATTTATTCTAGTTCTAATTAAAAAAAATATGTAACATTCACTGGTATATTAACACACATGTCCAACTCGCTGCACTCTATGTATGTGGCGATAATGAATGTGAACATGACAATAATGTTTATTTTGCACGCATCAAGATCACTATCAGCCCACGGTTTTTTATTTGTGGCCTGACTGTGGTCATTAGCACCCCACGCGAAGCAAATGACCACAGGAAGTATGCAAAAAAACAACAACAAAAAATCCCAAAGGGCTGCACAATGATCCCAATATTATTTCTGCATCAACAAACAGTATTACTATTACCAAGTGTACACAGGCCTACCTCAAAGAAGATCATCATACACTTTCCTTAGGCTGGTCATTAATGGGATTAATCTATTAACAGAGATATAATTGCCTTTAGTTCCCACTCGAAGCACTGAATTCAATAAAAAGGGCTAATGCTACTGCCTAGCATGGGAAACTGCTTCCTGCTTTACTGGAAGTATGGAAGTGTATCTTTTTTAACCCTTTAGTGCTGATTTAAGATTGAGTCAACAGCTTCCCTCATGACACTTTGTGTGCAATGTGTGCAAGGTGTCCCCAGGAAAGCTGTTGACTGAGACTACTTTTTGCTTTACATTGAGCTTGCTGGTATTTGAATGATAGGTATCTTCATGAGGAATTTGAATCTTTTAACCATTATATATTTAATGGTAACGCGAAAAGCAACTATAGCATTGATTAGCACTTTAACGGTTAATATGGTTCCCTTGCTTTGCCTTTTCAATACTCTGGTACCCACACTTTTTGCTGGCATTGTGGTGAATTGCAGCCCACAAAATGTCATTTATTCCCCTGTTTACAGTGTTACTGTACAGGTTATGCACAACATATTAATAACAATAAACATTCACACATATGTCCAACTTGCACATAATGTGCCCATATTAAATTAATGAGCAAAAGGACAAGGCAAGTAGCCAGTAGATGAGGTGGTGGTGGTGTGTGATGCATTTCAACTCATATGAATCTCATCAGGCACTGAAGGGATCTCGTTAAGGCTGTCATTTTTATGGCGGCTAGTAACAATTATGTTGCTACATTACGTTACGCAGAGGTCTGCTCATGCATAATGGGGACTGAACCCGAATTTCAGTTTTGTAACCATGCAACTCACTTTCCAAACAAAAGTTTGAAATTGTTTCTTTACCAAAGATGGTAAGTAAACAGCCCATTTCACATCAACTTGTGCTGTTTGACGGTTGCGTTTACCAGGTGAAAAAACTTTTGCACCCAATTCCCTATCACAGGGCCAGACAGAAAGAAATGGAATTTCTGTATTTGCATCCACGGGTAAATAATATGTGAGATCTCTTTATTTATTATCGTACACTGATGTGTCAATAAAAGGTCCCGGGGATCATGAAGAGGTGAAGAAAAAAAAAATCATATTAAATTAATGTTTGCATTCACACATGATCTGCACAACTTGCAACACTGTATGTCATGTGCCCATAATGAATGTTTACATTCACACATCTGCCCAACTTGCAACATTGTATGTAATGTGTCCATAATGAATGCTTGCATTCACACATCTGCCCAACTTGCAACACTATATACAATGTGTCCATAATGAATGTTTGCATTTACACATCTGCCCAACTTGCAACACTGTACATAACGTGTCCATAATGAATGTTTATCTTTACACATCAGCCCAATACACAGCTGACTGGATAGAATGCATGATGTGCTCATAATCAATGCTACATTCATGCAGGACCCCAACTTGCAGCACTGGGCATAACGTGCCCATAATAGCTGTGAACTTTATATTGATCACCACCTCTGTGACTGACAGGTGCTTGGAAGCTGGGTCTGTACAATGTGCCCATTCTGCATACTCTCACTATTAAAAACATTTCATCCATAGAGAATAATCAGTGAAGTAAAAGTTTCTACTCAACTTATTCCATTGATAATTCTTGGTTGAAAATTTGGGAAGAAATAATTTATATAAGATATGAAGTTCCTTTTACTGTACAGTGAAACCTCATTATAATGACACTCAGATAGACATCTGACATATTAAATATAACAAATGACATTAATTTCCCTGGATAAAAGTTTATTTTCTTTGTTATTTGATTCATTTATCGGACATGTTCAGTTATCCAACACATTTCTAAGTGAACAGATGGTGTCATTATCACAAGTTTTCTTGGTTCCAACTTGTCAACAGGTGTGCATGTACAAGTAAAATGCTTCCAATATGTTGAAATCACCCACCAATGACTTAATCATAAATAAGTTTAATTCTTCCTTACACACAATACTCAATCTGAGCTAGAACGTTTGGTGAATTTCTAGGATTTTGTTTAACTTCAGACTGTGTTAGTTTTCTACAGAGTAATTGTTATTTCCCGGTTATCTGTGTTCAGACCAGCCTTCCGGATTCTTATTGATATCTGATCAATTTGATCACAACATGCCTATCAAATAAACAGCACCAGATCACTTTAATCTGCTATAAATACATCAGATGTTACATTATTTTATCACCTATACCCGAGTAACTTTTTCAACATTTTGGATATTTTTTTACTGGACTTCAGAGTTTTTAGTTGCACAGTAAGCAGTTGACACAGTCTCTCAAGTCAAACATGCTTCAACTCCATGCAGAGGCAAAAGAAGTTTGCCAAATGACTCATTCCTTCCTTCTGACCATATATAGTATCCCTGATTTAAAAAAAAAAAGTTTGAGAAAATCTGTTGTCACATCACCTTGCTAGAGAAAATGAAAAAAACAAAAACACTCCCCCCCCCATTTCTAGCATGTACATTGTGTTTGAACTCTTTTCTGGTTAGAATAGGGCTGAGTCAACAGTTTTCCTTGGCATGGGTTAGGCGCATTGCACCAACCCATACCAAAGAAAGGTGATGACCAGACATGCTATCATAAGAGGTTGTATCTACAGTTCTCACAAATTCTGTTTTCTGTTGACAAAAAGTTTAAGATAAAAACTTGAGGCAGATCTAAGAAAATTTACACCTTGACACTTTTGGATGATTTGAAAAGGAAAGGGTTAATTTTATACACCTAGAATTGCCAGTTCTAACCTATAAAGGGCTTTTGAAAATTTATGCACCATACATATAGCTATTTCAGCCTGTTACATCTTTTCAGGTGAACCTGTATCAGACAATTGTTACATGGGTGAAAAAACTGCCTTTGCCAAATGTGACATGCTGCAAAACACACTACTAGCTGCACATAGCTAATCTTTCACTTTGTGCTTGGCAAAATTCAGCATCATTCTAAAAAGTGTTGTGCAACATACAAATGTCCAGGCATGATGGCTGAATTAGGAAGGTATAACGGGGACTTCAGAGATTAATACTTGTTTTCACAGCTCATGTTTTTCATCCAGACTATGTCGTGCTGCACAACTTATTTTCATGGTTCACAAAATAGTGAAATATTTGCCTGAATTAACAGGTTATTGACAATACAAATTGTCAATCACGATCGGAAAATACCCCCAACCCCCCGCCAGCTTGCACAGGTCAACTGTGAAATCATGCTGGCATCCAAATAAAGTTCACTGCCAGGATCTTGTGGCAAGTACTAATCAAATGTTTTTGTCCACATCCCTGTCATCATTTTTTGTCACTTTAGGTGGGTCCCCTTCCTATAAGCAATATTATTAGCATCATGGGATACAAGTGGAACAGGGAGTTGCAGGGATGGGGAGGAAGACAGAATATTAATTTGACATAATAATATTTATTTTAACAGATCTATCTATGTTATTTAAAGCACATTGGGTATACTGGGATTTTCCCAATTCAAAAGACTATTGTTGTTACAGACACAGTTTCAAACTAGAAATGATGAGTTGCTGCATAGCAAATCAGTGTGTGTGTGTCTTCAAAGCTTATTGGCATGACAATGTACAATTGGTATTTCAATACTACAGTATATTATGGGTACGGCAATGTACAATAGGTACTTCAAGTACCACAGTGTGTGATCTTTATGACAATGTTACGGCAGTACAATGGGCACTTCATTATTAAGTGTATGATTGGTATGACAATGTTATGACAGTGTACAGTGGGTACTTCAGAACTTCAAGTGTATGATCGGTAGGAAAATGTTACGACAGTGTACAAAGGGTAGTTCAGTACTACATTGTATGATCGGTACAACAATGTTACAACAGTGTAAAATGGGTACTTCAGTACTACAGTGTATAACAGATACAACCAGTTAGTGCAATAAACTGTTTTTCAGAAACAATGTTGGAAAGCCACATTTGACAAAAAGCAGCCTCAGTGTAACAACCTCCAAGCCTCACTTCAATCACCCAACTCATCTTTTGGATGATGGAAAATACTTTTTCAAATTGCTTCAAAGTTCTCTACCTCAGCTTAATTTCAATTTTACTACATAAACCTCTGTGTAATCCCAGTCGTATGTCTTACACAGCCCAGCCAAGCTTGCATGCAAGCCTCAGGTGTAGGTGATGAGGCACAACCTGCCAGTGTGCACACAGAAGTTTTGCAACTTTTACGCACACTAATTGGCAACATCTAAAAACAGAGTTCTGTCACAGCTGAGATACCTAGTCAGGAGCCAGAGGTGGCCCCATCTGAACTTTTTACCAGTGGTTGTGCACACGTAAATGCAGCTCCTTCTTGGATTTTACTTTTTACTATTCCTTGGAATTAAAGACAACATATTACTCAAAGCCACACTGCATCTTCCACCATACCCCTACCCTATGGTTCCACTTTTACCAACATGCCTGTCTGTTGCTGGGCAACAGGCCTTGCCCTTTCTATTCCTAGTCTCAGCCCCAATTCAGATCCAATGCATATATACATAAACCCAAAAACTGAATTTGCTTCATTTCATTTAACTGGATCAATCAGCTACACAGTCATAGAAGATACAAATGGAAGTTAATGGTAGGTCTAACTATTATGTTTTTTATGACTGAGTCAACCTTCAGATGTTCAACACTTTTACAGTCTTTGCTTTTTGCAGGTTATATAACCTAAAATCAACAAGTTATGTAATGTTTATGTGTGATGTTAAAACACAAAAAAACTCTGATGGTAGATGTATTTCTAATGAGATCAAGGTTAAAATATGAGAAAAAAATTGATGGCAGAGGTATTTCAAATGAAATCAATGTTAAAGCACGAGGAAGTCTGATGGTAGAGGTACATGTAGTTCTAAGTAGATCAAGGTAACAGAAATATTGTACAGCACACTGCCTCTACTGTCAGCAAAAAGATCTTATATCACAGGTGGTCTAAACCCTTTCTCCCTTGAATTAAGACTGAGTCAATAGCTTTTCTTGAGGTGTGATCTGTTATCTTGATTGGTCTCATCTTTGGTTTTTCATTGCTTTCAAAATTAGTAAAAATATAGAAGCACATACAGTTGACAAGGAAAAAGGTTAAATAAAATACAGGAAATGTAATAGAGACACAAACTCTAGTGTCATGAAATAGTGGCTTGCAAGAGGCACATGGTCTCTCAGAAGAGGGGGTCTTCGTAGCAGGTCCCACTGTTCTCCATCTTGCCCTGGGCACTCATGCATAACAGAATGCAAGAGGTTGGAAGTTGTGCAAGGTCACTTGATGCTTGTGAAAAATGTACAATATGACAATATGAGGATCATTAGTATGCAACACGCACTGTGTGGCTATATCTAACGTGTTCCTTCCTTAATGTCAATGGACATCAGGCAGCTCTGTCTGCATGCATGCTCTGACAATGTCCAGAAAGTGCTCCTGCAGTGTTACTTGGTTATACAACCCTGGGTCTCTTTCAAAGATTGAGGTTTTCTACTCCAGTAAAGTATACTTACTCATTTTTCACATATTTGACTCAGGATTATTTCAAATACAAGTGCATAAGTGACAACTCATTTCCACACAACAGTAAAAAGATGGCTACATTACAGAACTATTATACAGTGGTACCTGCTCTAAAGACCACCTCCAATTTAAGACCGCATGTCTTTTTAAGACCACTCTTTCAAGACCCTCTGCTGTATTTACATGTTGAATATACCTTCAATTTAAGACCACCTGTAGTATAAGACCACTTTTTGTTGGCTGTAGGGGTGGTCTTAAATAGCAGGTACCACTGTAGTTCCATAGCCCTATTCACTATTAAAGAATTGAAACACAAAGGAGCTTAATAGAGAGGCCTCTATCCACACATAGAAGACCTCGGGCCCTAATGGGACTTCAGTCTTGCATCTGCCGATACAGGCCTCTCTGTCAAGCTCAGCGGTGTTTTAATCCATTTATGATATAGGTTTTATCTGATGATGTCACTTAAAAACTTACAAACTTTGTCAAAATGTCTGCAAACTCATCTCATCACCATGCTTGGATGGCTGAAAATGGCGCAACAGTCACAGTATGTGCACCCTCTAACAGAGTCTGGTCAATATGAAAACAAGGCAATTAAGGGGGACTGTATCGCAGGTTACAGACTGGTCACATGGTGTGTGTTCTTACATCTGATTGGCCTAACCCTCCCATCTATATTATAAAACAATATAATGTATAATACTTTAATTTCCTGTACCACCATTCTTCACTTATTTGGGGCTATAAAACTTTGGGGAAAATGATAAGCATCCAATATCTGTAGGACAATCCAAGACATGCATATTAATTTCCTGCCACACCTGCAGACCTGATTGCCTGGTCTCGCTTGGGGAGATATGGTTAGCTTATGGAGAGTAAAGAGTTCGGACTGCGGAATAGGGTATTGACTGCTAGGAAGTGGTTCTAGGCAAAAAGACACAAATACAATGGCAAGATACTGGTTGGTACCTGTGTGCACAAGCAGGATATTACTCATATTGGGAAATAAAGAATGTTTATTGAAGACAGATGGATTTTTTTTCTTACATATGACTCAGGAAGCACTAGATGAATACCAGTTTGGCATTTGTAAACTTAAATTTCTCAAAAAAAAAAAAAAAAAAAAAAAAAAAACCCAGCTAATTTTGTGATAAATGAGCATATGGCCTTGTCTGTGAAAGTGATGTGATCCACTTGTCACCCCGTGATCACCAGGCATCAAACAAGTGCTTTGTGGCGGGAATAGTAATCTGCATGCGACATGTTCCCTGCATGGATAGAAGTGTTCATTCTTTTTGGAACAAAACCACAAAAGGCAATCCATGAATAACAACGAACCTATATTAAAAATTAATGTCTAGTATGTGGTTAGCCTTTGATACAAATTACATGCAAACTTTCCAAATGGGTCACACAGAAAGCACAATCAAAAAAACTCATCGGGCACAGAAAAATTAGCAGCTTGGTGCTTTCTTCCTGGAAATATTATCAGGAAAGCTAAAAGTAAGATACAAATGTCAACTAGCTTAACTTGTGATGCTAGCCCTACCATCTATTTGTTACACAATTTTGCACTACAATTTTTAAGTACATGCTGAGTTTTCAATAACATGCAAAAGTTAACAGATTAAAACAAACTAAAAAATTAATATAAATAAGTAAAAAGATTTGGTCAGTGATGGGTGGTGTTCCCAAGGGTAGGTCAGGTTAGCAGAAACAAGGGCATTTTTTTATATGGGCAGATGGATCTCATTACCACAGAACCTGTCACAGTATTAATTAAGACAAGCTTAACTTTATGTTAATCATGCAAGTACTTGCAACACGCAGAAAAGATATTGGCCCAGGGCATATACTTGACTGCTACATCTAATCTACAATTCAAAACGGTCAAATTTAAATGAAAATATGGAAGCACATATGAAATGCAGGTGCAACTGGTCCATAAAAGTATGAAGATGTAAAGTGAGGGGAAAGGGTTATAAATTTCTGTCAAATTTATTTTGTGAAGTTGTTGGTCGACTTCGTGAGAGATATTTATCACCTGAGTAATCACAGCAAAGGAAAAAAAGGGTCTGTGCATGTTGAAAAATATTTCCTTGAGACCACATGGTTGGACAGAACACCTATTGAAACAGATTTCCTCTGTGTGTTTTGTTTACAAATCATGAGGTTCATGACATAAAAGTGTTGAAGTACATTTGACTTGTTTTAAAATAGAAGGTCACGAAAAGTTTTATTAAATCATTTGGACTACTTCTGTGGGGTTCCATTTTAGTTTTAGATTACGTTTTACACAAACAGATCTTTTAATTATATCTAGAGGTGTTAGTCAGTATTAAAGTATTATTGCAACACAGTCAATCATAAAGTTGCAGGTAATCGCGACCACTTTGTAAAAAAAAAAAAAAAAAAAGAAAGAAAAAACAGTCAACCACTCGGGCCAGTCATCACAGGTTCCCTGAATAGAGCCACCGCCTTTTTAAAAAATTATCTAATTTTATTTGCAATCTAAACAGAAGGTCTTAATATAACTAAACTAAAGTATAAATGACGCAGAATACAAGTGCAATCTGACCCGAGTGTAGTGATCCTGAGTGATGGAAGACAATTTTCACAATTGAACATACCTGTAGACCTACAAAGATCAAAGACTGATGAAACACCTCAAAATCCCAACGAAATTAGTTAATCATACGTGTTCTTTAGCAAAGCTGTTTTCATTCAATGTCGTTTCACTTATTCAAGTAGCAAGTGAAGCGCAAAACTAGTTCATCTGATTGGCAAATCGCCAACTCCACTTTTCCGTGTCCGGTAATTGTGCCAGATGACAGAGATATTGACTTTGAATGACCACAAACTGATGAGATAACTCTGAACCTTGAAGCCCAGTTGCTTTTCCGGTTTAGATTTCACTCTTAACTTAACCTACCCCTAAGGTACAACTTTTAAATTTCCAAAATAGTCCTGATATGGGCACGACACGATGTCGACCTCTGATTTTTCCGCTCCGTTCACTCGAGTGTCAGCAGAACTAAAAGATCAAGACGACTCACCACTGAAAGTTGAACTGATGAAAACTCGCACCACTGCGGACGATACCGGTGGTAAATTATCCAGTCGGCCCGTCAGTATCGACGATGCCTGAATTTCTCTGCGCTGACTTTCAGCCTTCGGAAATCTCCTCGACCGAAGTCGATCCATATTGGATCTCAACCTCTCCATGCTTGTGGCCAACACTCCTGTCACAGGTCCCTGTCATGCGGCCAAATGTAGTCAACAACCATGTTCTGTTTACTACTGGTTGCCCCACCTCCACTCAATGAATGGTGTTCAGTGCTCTGTGCGTGTGAAATACCTTATGGAAATTTGACGACAGGTGGCAGCAGCAGCAGAGTAACTTCACTTGATCACCTCACATGTGGTTGCATATATTTAAAATACTCCTGTAAAGTTGATAGCTTTCGCTGCAAAACTATTCAACCAATTGAATGTTACTTTAACATAGAATTCTATGGGAATACACACCTCTAGCCCACAAGAATTTTTTGTTTTGGGTTTTGTATTCAGCCAAATACACATAAAATTGTGTCCATGTATGCCAACACAGACATTTTCTTTCTTTCTTTCTTTCTTTCTTTCTTTCTTTCTTTCTTTCTTTCTTTCTTTCTTTCTTTCTTTCTTTCTTTCTTTCTTTCTTTCTTTCTTTACAGGCAAATTTGTGCGATATTTCATTTGAAACATATAATACATAAAAACAGGTAACCAATCCAACTTCAATTAATATGTTTGTAACACTGCACATTTGTTTAATTTACATGTGAAGTCTAAGGTTCAAAGGTTGATGTCATTTTGCCATTTGAAATTTTCATCTAGACATAACTCGGTCAATTTTAATCCACTTTTAACCATCTTGGACCCAAATTGTAGGATGGCAACACTGCGTATTTTTGTGATATACATGTAACCTCTAAGGGTCAAAGGTCAATGTCATTTGACCCTTTGAAATTTTCATCTAGCCATAACTCGGTCAATTTTTATCCAATTTTGATCATGTTGGGCTCAAATTGTAGCTATTGTAACACTGCACAGTTTTTAAAGATCAAGGTCATTTGGACCTTTGAAATTTTCAACTAGCCATCACCTGACCAATTTTAATCAAGTTGGACTCCAATTGTAGGTATTGGAGCACTGCACATTTTTGTAATTTATATGTGACCTCTAAAGGTCAAAGGTCAATGTCATTTTGCCATTTGAAATTTTCTTTTAGCCATAACTTGGTCAATTTCCATCAAGTTTTGATCATGTTGTGTTCAGATTGTAGATATTGCAACATTGCACATTTTTGTAATTTACCTGTGACCTATAAAGGTCAAAGGTCAATGTCATTTGGACTTTGAATTTTTCATTCAGACATAAGCTTAATGGATTGTGAAGTACCAAAGGACATGGGTTGTAGCATTTAATATTTGCAACTTTTGAAGGCACACAGACAGATTTGCTTTGAATCGAATCTTCTTTTCTAGTTGCTAATTGTACCCTCTTCTATTTTAAACTTCCGCCGCCGGTCTAAAGCCAGCAGACAAGTTTTGTCAGCAGCTCATTAGTGTAGCAGCCAATAAGAGAAGTCATCGATTACTTCTGGCTAGAAATATTTTCCTGTCTGTTGGTGTGAATAGGGTATTTGAAGCGATCAGCATGAGGTTACCCTGAGGTGTGACGGCCAGTCAGGGACACATGACTTTTATCGATCAATGTTGTGAGAAACTGAAAACAAATCCACAAGATCTGTTCACCAATGGAGAAATAAGTAACATTAGAAACAAATTGAAAGATAACTTTATTAATTTTTGGGAAATACAAATAGGTCGAAATTTACAATGGGAAGGTAAAATGTGCACATACAGAAAAGTAAAATTTAATTTTATTTATGAAAATTATTTGGACATTGTGTACAGAAAAGATCATAGGGTGGCACTGACAAAGTTTCGGGTGACTGCCCACAAGCTTGAGATAGAGAAGGGTAGATATGAGAGACCATGCATACCAAGAAAGGACAGAAAGTGTCAACATTGCTAAACATTAAATAAAGACGCGGTGGGGATGAGATGCATTTCTTGATGGAATGCCCCCTGGTGGCAGACCTGAGAGCTGAACTCTGGAAAGAAATGTGCAAAGAATGTAAATATTTTGATAGTATGAGCCAAGAAGAGAAATTCATGTATCTACTGACCAGTGAAGGTGAAACCATAAGGGGGTAGCTCAACTTTGTGCTGAGGGCTTTAAAAGATTATGAAGAATCAACTACAATCCCTGCACCCATTATACCATGATTTGTTCATTATGTAGAGTAGTGTTTTATCTTAATATTTGTGATTATACGCATTTTTGGACGTGTGTACTTCTTCTTGATGTATTCTTTCACCTGGCCCCTAGAGGGCGTGAATGTGAATAAAGTTTTTGTATCTTCTTCTTTGTATGCCTGCCACATATGCACATTTCCAAGGGGGGTGGGGATATATGGAATTCCCGGAGGTATGACGGCCAGTTAGGGACTCCAATGGACTCCCAGGACACTGAACTACTGGTGCTAAGGGTCAACGCCTCCAGGGAAACGCTGGCTATTTGACTATGGGGCCCCATTTAGGGGGTATTTGCAGTTTATAGTCTAATACATATGCAATTTTCCAAGGGGAATGTATGGAATTCCCTGAGGTGTGACGGCCAGTGACGGACTCCAATGGACTCCCAGGATACTGGACTACCGGTGCAAATGGTCAATATTTCTCCAGGAAAACTCTGGCCAGTTGGCTCCATTTAGGGGGTATTTGCTATTTGCAGTTTCTAGTCTGACATAAATGAAGATTTCCAAGGGAATCATATAGAATTCCCCCGAGGTATGACGGCCAGTTAGGGACTCAAATGGATTCCCAGGACACTGGACTACTAATGCAAAGGAGCAACTAACGAGGAAAACTCTGGCTAGTTGGCCAGGGGGACCCATTTAGGCGGTATTTGCAGTTTATAGTCTGACACATATGCAGATTTCCAAGGGGAGTATATGGAATTCCCCGATATGTGATGGCCAGTTAGGGACTTCCTTCGTGTGGCAGGCAATAAGAAAGTCATCGTTACTTATGGCTGGAAATTTGTCATTAATGTCTGCTCAAGGTTGTGGTTTCACGCCAGTAATTCAACCTGTGAAAACAACAAACAGAGCTACTATACCTTGCAGTTCATTACATGGATTACAAACATATATGTATTATACGCCAAAATGTTCGTAACGAATTTTCACATGAAATAAATACCAGAAAATATGGGCATGAATGGGGAATTTTTGATCAAATTGCCATGGCAACCGGATACTTGCAATATTGTTATGGCTGAATGTCAACTTGAGTTATCACTTAAGCAGTCGCTTGGCGTAGATTTTGATGGAGGTCCAGGAAAGGCCATAACATTGATTTTGAGTTTCAAAGAGACCATAAAATAGAAGTTTATGGTTTTATTATAAATAAATGAAATACAACTTATGAGAGAGATCAGTTATCATCTAAAAATGCCAAAAACAGAATATAAAAGATGTGAATAATTTAGGAAATGGAAAATGAATACTTTAGGGGCCAAATAACCAAACAAAACAAAACCAAACAGAGAGAAGAGCAAACATGAGGTTGTAAGATAATAAAATCTTGTATTGACGAGCCTTACAATACAATCTTTTCTCCGCAATACAACCCCAGGCTGGCTGAAGAACAGCCAGCCCCTTGAGTTATTTATACCAGCCATACTTGGTCATGTGACCACCTGCATCCAGTTTCTCTAATATGAAATAAAGAAGAAAATACTTAAATGGCCGAACTCTGACATTTTAGATATGCATATGAAAATATTTAAATGTTACTTTGTGTGTGTTTGCCAAAAAGTTTTATACGTAGGCCTGAAACATGAACTTGTCTTATGATTTGTGTCACGTTTGGAAAGTTTGCCCTCTAACTGTGAAGGACAGATGTTCTATAAACTGGATACATGCTGTACAACTGGTTTACAATGTTTTTCAATGAACATTTTTATTTCCTTTTATTTACCATTTAATCTTTTATTTCTTGAAATAAGATTGTCATTATTTTTAATCATAACAATATTATCACAGAGCGAATTGTTGAGGTAATGAAAGTGTTTCTCTTTGTTGACCGACCAGACACGATGTTGAAGTTGTATGAAGTTGACTTGTTGAATGACGAAAGGAATATACAATCAGCGTTGAATATGAATATGTACAGATATATGGAATATTCAATGCGCAGTTCAGTCACTGTATAAAATTATGTTCCGCGCAATATGAGAATTTGCGCGATTCCGGAATCGCGCTGCGCGGTTGGGGAATTCTCAAAACGCGCGTCAATTCCGGAATCGCTCAGAGCGATTCTAGAATTGCGCTAGCCGAATAAAATGTAGCGGCGGTATGATTAGGAGTGAAACACTGGTGTCAGGTCCATGTATTAGTTCCTCATAGCCAACTTGAAAATGGTAAACTGAAGTTCCAATACCATATGTTTTCACTGCAGTATAAGGAATGGCAAGGAAATGGTCTTTTTTCTTTCTTTTCAAGTTTTGTTTCTTTTCTTTTCTTTTTCTTTTTTCTTTCTTTTTTTTTTCTTTTCTTTTTTTTTTTTTTTTTACTTTTTGTTAACTTTTCGGTAAATTATCAGGTTCACACAACATAAAGCTCAATATCAACGGCTCTGTGTTTTGATAAAAGTGATAACAGAAGAATTTGCGTCATACCTGTGTGTTCCCTAGTGTGATGATTCCTCTGATGAGATGTATTAGAATGTGAGACTCTTTATTAATATTGTGGTGGCCTTTGTAGTGCAGTTTGCCGGTAAAAACCCGTAATAATAGTAACAATTATAATGTTCAATTAAATTGTATTTGATTGATAAGCCGTATAAGCTATAGCGATTAGATAGTGATTTTCTTCATTTATAAGGTTTAATTGAAATTTTATTTCATTGAATTCGGTAATTCTTCCAGTTTTTAGCATCTAATGCCTAAGTAACTTCGGTTGTTTGATTAGGATTCTTAAAATATGCTGCGTATTTCACGAATATTTCGATTCTGCGATAGCCTACCTGTGTTATCAACGAATCGAACTGTTAGGTCTGTAAAAGGTAATCTATTTCTATACTGAGCCTTTGTTTGAAATTGGAAAAATAAAGTTTGAAGGGCAAGAAACATGGTCATGATTATTCCCACTGTGCGCAGCGTATTTTGGACTTCTCGAAAGTCTCTGGAAATCGTTTCCTGATTATGGATGGAAAGTAATACAAAGTCATGTATATAATATGTATTATATTCATACAGTTTAAACGAAGCAGTGTCCAATATATTTGCAAAGTATGTGCATGTATATGTTAAGACTTAATGGAAGTGATGCCTGTTATTCAGGTAGTTTCATGCCAAAGAACTTGACAAGGGAGAGAAAACAAATCTTCATATTTCCGCTCATTATGCATGGGTGTATAGTATATAGTATACCGAATATCTATAAATATCGTAGGATTCTCAAAATGCGCTGCCCATTTTGGGATAGGTCTACTTCCTACATATTGTTCTTCCAACTTAGCCCTACATGGCAAAACATGCCCCTCTATTATATGATTTAGGTCACCTGGAATTCTTAAAATGCGCTGCGCATTTCAGGAGTGCCTTTGAATAGCAAGACATTCATGGTCCCGATTCCCGTAACGCGCCCTATTCATGTTGGTTTTCGAAAGTCTCTCCTCCCGTTTGCAGACTGTCGATGGAAAGTAATAGGCCTATACATATGAATGATATAGGCCAACATTCATCAAGTGTTAATGACTGCAGAATATGGTCAAGATTCTCATAACGCGCAACGCACTGCGGGAAATGTCTCAACTGTATAAAATAGACACGGTCATGATTCCATAGCGTATTTTGGCAATTTGGAAGTATAGCTTCAGCGCTGTGCCATTCAAGAACACAATGATACAGATAAAGTTTTCTCAAAATGCGCTGCGCATTTCAAGAAGGATGCCGATGAAGCCTAGTTTTCTTGAAGTGCGCAAAATGCATATTTCACGAACAGACAGATTCAAATGTAATTTTCGTCCTGTGCCATTGTTCCTGTAAGAAGTGGTCTCCATTTTATCAATTTGAACTTTGTAATATTCTTCAAATTTTACATTCGCCGCATGTCTAGCTTTACGCGCATTATTTAATACGCCTAGAAAAGGATTCTTACATTGTCTTGCGCATTTCGCGAATTTCTTCATTGTAAAATGCATGGTCCTGATTTCCGTAACGCGCATCTCAGCCCTATGTGGCCACTGTCGAAAGCTGCTGACTTCTCTTCTTTGCAGCTTATCGATGAGAACAAAATATGCTGAGATTTACCAATATTATAGACGTAATTAACATGCATGGTCATGTTTATCATAACGCGCGACGCATTTCGGGAATGCCTCCCCTGTAAAAATAATATCAGTTATGCCATGCTCTGCGGTGGAACACGAAATTTGGCCACCGAAGCATGGTGTGTGCCATGAAGCCCGAAGTGAAGAAATGAAGTATAAACAATTCTTAATTTATTTTCATCCAAATAGATCAAAGATCAAAACTTTCAATTTCTTTGAAACGAAAGCTTGAAAAAAGTCATAAAAAGCGAGAAAAAAGAGAAGGCCGGTGAGTGTATTATGTTTTTTCATCAAAGTACTTGTGAGATTGAGCGCTACAATATATATATATATATATATATATATATATATATATATATGTTAAAAAGTTATAATATGATTATTTAAGAACCAGACATTTAAAGGTTCCACTAATGCCATGGTAAGTCACATCAGTTGGCGTACGTCCTATCTCGCATATGGTGTGGGCATTAACAAACTAAATAGATGATACACTATATAAAAAATACATATGCCTATACAGATGTATGGGCTTATATCATGGTCCTGGTATTATATTTTTGCATAATGATTACAATAGAATGCAATACGAGCTCATTATGTAACTGCATAAAATTTTTCACGATGTGAAAGTTTTAATGCATCAACATTATAGACATTATAGTTCATGTCACGAATGGGCTATGGTATATGGCTTTATACGGGCTCCAGCTAAAACACGTACTCATTCACTGAGGTATAAATTTTTGGCATGAAAACTGCTTACAAATGTGTGTTTAAAAAAAGGCCCTATGTGAAAGTGAAAAACAAAAAATCTACATGTTGGCCTATAATAGAAATTTACGACGCAAGCACCAGATTAATTCTGTTATAGAAGACATGTTATATTTCATGATAGGCCTATATGAGTGCTCAGAAATACGATTAAAATTTATTTTTAAAACAGAACAACGTTGGTTTTGATGTGAAAACTGTTGTTCAGACGTTTGTGTGACAACTGTTGTTCAGATTTAATGAAACACCGTGATAGGCCTATATGAGTGCTCGAAAATACGGTTAAACATTAATTTTCAAAAATGTTGGTATTGGTGTGAGAACTGTCGTTCTGACTTAATGAAACACTGTCCATGTCTACACAGGTTCGATCCAAATAGTTTCACTGTTGTTTATGAAAGTTCATGCATGCATGTGAACTTAAACCTCGATTTATGCCATTATAAAATGACATTTGAATTGATACAAGCACGGATTGGAGACATCGAGAGTCGACACTCGTATTCATTTGATTATGTGTATATTTTTAAATAAGCCGTGGACCCAATTACGGGTCCATGAATTTGCTCAGAGCAATGTTACGCGAGGCTAAACCTGCGGTCAAAGATTTTAACACATAAGCATCATAAATGCGGAATACAAAATGCCAAAAGGTCAGACAAAATAGACTAAACTTAATATGTACAGGCAAAACATCAAATTCATGAAATAAGTCAACATATTCTGTGGTTCCACCGTGAAGTCGATCAGAAAAAAAAAAAAAAAAAAAAAAAAATAGTGGTCATTAGAAGAACTACCAGAAATGGGATGTGGTGGACATCTGTTCAAGTTACGACGTTGTATCAGACATACACCCAATGTGAGTGTTTAAACCTTCGTCCACCAAATAGGATATATATTTGGACATTAGGACAACAAATACATATCATCTTTAAAAAATTCTCATAATGCACAGATTCTTAAATTGTACGGGCAATTCTAGAATCGCGCAGCGCGATATACGAATTCCTAAAATGCGCAGCGCGATTCCGGAATCGCGCAGATTCTCAAAATGCTCGGAACATATACATTGAGCAGACGACCCATGCTGCATGAATTTTTGCCTGTATGGCTATTCCATACAAGAGACGGCGGGACCTTGGCTCAGCCCATGTTTACTGTTCTGCCCCCTTCTTCCAACTGTTCACTTTTGTCCCGTTTCCCCTGTCTCTGTGTCGGGTATGACCACCTGCTGGCCTGTGTTTCACACCATCAGTAATTAAGCAATTGTTAGGGCTGGTTCAACATTTTCATCATTTTTGAATTAGTACTTACAATATGCAAGGGGGGAGGGAGTTAAATGGGTCTGTACACTTTCACAGAAAAGTGAAAATGATGGTCAATTTTTGGCCTGTTTTGTGTAATTTGCTATGATTTTTTTTGGAAAATCATCATTTTTTAAAGTACTAATTTGGGGGGGGAGGGAGGGGGGTCATGAAATTTAGTACCCTTAGTACTAATTCAAAAATGATGATAATGTTGAACCATCCCTTAGTGTAATTACTGCTCTAGTATTGAACTTCAAACTGTATAAAACAGATTTGCAAATTTACTAGTTTGTGATCAGACTTCGTGTAGTTTAACTTTTGATGCAAGTTCAATAACAAGTTATATAAAATTACGAACAATCAGAACTGTAAGCTGTCTGCACAATAGCTGGGTGTATGTCACCCTGTGACAATACCACTGCGCGCACAGTGTTGATTCCAGTTGCGCCACTGTGTACATTCTGGTGCTTGATAACACTCATTTGAGCTCAAAGTAATAATTTTTTCCAATATCAAGCTAAAATCTAACTTTCTGGTAGCACAAGTTTTGAAAACACAGCCCCTTGCATTCCTAGGTGTCACATTTTATTTACACTCTCCAATATGTACCTCAGCACACAGGTAGTATTACAGCACAGGCGGGGAACCTTGTGGTTCCACGGGGGTAATTATGCCTGTGCTGAGGTAATATGATTGGAGAGTGCAAATAAAATATGACACCTAGGAATGCCAGGGACTGTATTTTCAAAAATTTTTGCTACCAGAAAGGTAGGCTTTGGCTTGATTGTGAAAAACAGTGTATGCTTTGAGCTGAAATGAATATTATCAAGGTATGCATTCTGGCACCAGTATACACAGTGGTTCAGTTGGAGTCAACAATGTGTCTCACTGATATTGCAAGTAGTACTATACAGAGCTAGTTGCCATGGCAATTTTCTGAAAAAAATCCCATTCATGCCCATATTTTCTGGTGTTTATTTGATGTAAAAAAAATTGTAACAAACATTCTGGTCTATAATATATGTATGTTTGTAATCCATGTAATGAACTGCAAGATGATAGCTCTGTTTGTTATGTTATGTTTCACAGGTTGAATTACTGGCGTGAAACCTTGTCTGCTTGGCCCCTGTCGGCTCGCTTCGTTCACCTAGTGGCTATGGTTAGAACTATTTCTATTGCCTGCTAGCGTAAGAGTGCTGGTCGAGACTTGAACAAGTGGCGTGTGCATTCGCTTATGTTTATTGTCGGCTTATGTAATTAAATTAAGATATTAGTTTAAGAGGGAGACATTGTCACTATGATTGGAACATGTAATGCATGAGTGGCAGTTTGTAACGTATAAAAATAAACTTACACATCTGATAAGAACTGCAGAAAAACATATTATAGTGAGTTACTTGATGCTTCTAGAAATAATTTGAAAAGAACTTGGAGAGTACTTAACATGATTATAGATAAGAAGAAGACACGTGCTACATCAAAACATTTTAAGATTGGGGAGAATCTAGTTTCTAATCCCCAGCTTATTGCTGATCAATTCAATGATTACCTTGTAAATGTTGGTCCATCTCTAAAAATATTAAAAGTAAAAAAAATAAAAAAGTAAATCCATTTACTAAACTCCAGCCTCAACTGACGAAATAGTAAAGATCATAGAGAATCTAAAGTACTCAAGTCCAGGATGGGATGAAATAAGTTCTAAGGTTGTTAAAAGGGTGGCACAAGTTATCGCTAGCCCTCTTACGTTTGTGTGTAACTTGTCTTTTTTGAATGGTGAAGTACCAAATGAAATGAAAATAGCTAGTGTTACACCCATTTATAAATCCGGTGACATGTCAGTCTTTAGTAATTATAGAGCAATACCTGTTTTAACAACGTTTTCTAAAATTTTTGAAAAAGGGTTGTATGCACGTGTAATCGCGTTTTTAAACAAACATAATATCCTCTATAAATACCAATTTGGATTCAGAGAAAATCATTCTACAGCTGCTGCTTTGTTGACTCTAACAGATTATATATCCAGTGCCTTGGATGAAGGTGACTATATACTTGGTGTTTTCATGGACTTAACAAAAGCGTTTGACACTGTAAATCATAAAATATTATTTGAAAAACTCAATCATTATGGAATTAGAGGTATTGCTCTTGAGTGGTTCCGAAGTTACCTAACCGGCAGATCGCAATTTGTTAAATATGATGCTGTAAACTCAGGTGAGAAAAGTATTACTTGTCGTGTTCCCCAAGGATCAGTGTTGGGGCCACTTTTATTTCTCCTATACATCAATGATTTAGCCCATGTATCGACTAAACTTTTTTCAATTCTATTTGCTGATGATACAACTTCGTTTCTGAGAAATAAGAATTTACATAATTTATTCAACGATATGAATTGTGAACTGTCTCATGTAGCCAAGTGGTTCAAATCAAACAAGTTAACTTTGAATATTTCAAAAACCAATCATATTTTATTTCATACCAAAAGGAAAATCAATGCCGCTGATTCTCTCAATCTCTCAATTGATGGTAAACAGATAAATCTTATTTCTCATGTAAAATTTCTAGGTGTGATTTTAGATTCCATGTTAGATTGGAAACAGCATGTAGTTTATACAAGTAGTAAATTAGCAAAATCCACAGACATCATTGCAAAAGTTCGACGCTTCTTACTAAAAAAGGTTCTTCTTAATTTGTATTATACTTTTGCGGATCCGTATCTGTCTTATTGTAACATTGTTTGGGGAAGTACTTATGACAGTACGCTTGAAAAGCTGAATGTATTACAGAGGCGAATAATTCGTATCATATCCTTCTCACATTACAGAACTTCAATGAAAGCATTATTCAAAAACCTGGAAATTTTGACTCTACAACAAATTAACATTTTTCAAACAGGAATTTTTATGTATCAACACACTAAGGGAAAATCTCCAGATGCCTGCTTACATATGTTTGTACAGAACAGTTCTATCCATAATTATTATACAAGACAACGTCAGAATTTACATGTAATAAGATGCCGAATGAAAATTAAACAATTTTCTATAAAATATCATGGTGTGAAAATTTGGATTGACATTCCACCATTCATTAAAAACTACAGTTGTCACATGTTCAAAGTCACCTGAAATTGCATTTACTATCACTATGATCGCTCCATCCGTACTATATCCTCTTGTGTCTGTTTTTGTTTATGTGTTTGTTTGTTTTACTATTAGGAAGTTAATCTATGTACATGTAATCTGACACTGACCAGCAGGCAGCATAGGGGTACCTATTTTTTTTTTTTTTTTTTTTTTTTTGGGTATCAGCATAAGCCAGAGCTATCGCAAACAGGCAGTGTGACTAACACAGTGATACTTCAGCTAGGTTTCTCTGGTGGACGGTTTAGGTACTAAATAGATATTTGCTGCTTAATACATGCAGCATCTTGAATCATCATAAGGATATGTAAATGAGCATATTGCTTGGGTATAAAAGGCAGGTCTTCCATCTTCCCATCCCTTTTGTTGCTTAAACGTTGGAGGACACACTGCGTCCCCCAGACACCCATCTTGTCTGAACAAAGGAATTCACCAGCCCCTAGAATGTGGAAAAGAAAAGTTAAACCAACTTTTCATATTTTGCAGGTAAGTGTCTATTAAGTTTCCCTACTTTATTTTACATGTTTTTCACAACTTTACACACTTTTAGTGTCTCTGTAAGTGAGAGAGACCCAAAGCACATGGTCACCCAACTTTTCCTTCGTCTGGAAGGGTAGGTCTCACTGAGTGAAAGGTGGGAGAGTAGATATGAAAGTTCAAGCAAAGTGACCAGGAGAGGATATTTCCTTGTTAATTGAAACCTATATATGATATTTTCCATTTTTATTGAAGTTGCTATGTTTTTAAAGCTTAATGCTAGACAGGTCGTTGTCTGAAATGTTAGACCATGTGGTCTAAGCTGTGAAGCATTCAAAGAATTCAGATTGTGTGTAAAAGTTTTATAAATCCACTTTTCTGTACTGATAATCAAAAACTGGGTTCAAAATGACAGTTTTGTAGCTTATTTTATCTTCTCCATGTAAAATTGCCTGACTTAGACAAATTTCAGTTATCTCAATGTGGAAAGTCAGGATTTCGAGACAACCATATAGTTAAGTTAAAAGTAAAATGAATTAGAATATGTATTTAGCACTTTTATGAAAATTCATAAAAAGCAAAGTAATGTAAGAGCCAAAGCAAGCAAGTCCTTTTAATTAGGAATGTGAGTTATGTCACTTTGGCTGAGGAGTAAACCACGCTTTCCTGTAACGTGAGAAACCCATGCTTCTGATGCTGCCATCAGAGTACCATAGTTGCCTGCATGAACTCCCAGCTGATTTGGCTACTGGCGCGCCTCTGGTGGCCAGCTTGGTAACTAATTTTGTAAAGTTTAAATGAATGGTTCCCTTTTGCTGCTAAAACTTTGGAAGACACAGGACGTCCCCTAGACACCCATCTTGTCTGAACAAAGGAATTCACCAGCTCCCAGCTTGTGGAAAAGAAAAGTTAAACCAACTTTTCATATTTTGCAGCAACTGAGCAAAACATCCCAACACACGGTTACATCAATAAAGGCTATCTTATAATACACGTTTGTTGTTGCGTTATCTCACTGATAAGACTTAAGACCCCAACCCTAGTGACCAGGTCTGTTTCAATTGCCTGCAAACAGGCCACCGTATGGTCAAAGAGTTACATACAGTGTTATGTAACTAACAAATTTGAAAAATATATATATGTATGTATGTATGTATGTATGTATGTATGTATGTATGTATGTATGTATTCTGATATTGCACCAGTGTTCCGTAATGTAAATGTATTAATTTTTATCATAAAGGAGGTTCTAAAGGCATGTATATGCTTCTTTCCCTCCTACCAATATTTGTGTCATATATTGTATGTATTATGATTTGTATTGGATTATTTGGCGAATAAAGAAGTCAAATCAAATAATGTCTGTCAGGAACTAATGTTTCGACGCACGCTGCGCTTATCAAAGTAATATAGGCCACCCTCAAACTGTTCTGTAGAATTGAATTGATTTTCAAAATTCTTGTTTCCTGTTACCCTCCTCACTGTACAAATGTGTTTTCATATAGATATTTTGACTTACTCTTATAACACATGTACATATTAGATGGCCATATTTGTGTATTTTATTTAATGTCTTCTGGACTGTTTTAGTCTGAAATAAACTTGTCTTATCTAATCTATCTTATTGTCAAAATGACTTCATCAAATACATTTAACGGGGGTGTGAGTGTGTGTACGCGAGAGAGAGAGAGAGAGAGAGAGAGAGAGAGAGAGAGAGAGAGAGAGAGAGAGAGAGAGAGAGGCATCCTACACAACGTTTGTTTATGAAAGTACAGATTCACAGAGACCATTCGAGAAAGATTCTATGAAGATTTGGTAAAGCTGCACTACCCATAGCTCCAGGGAACCCATTGTTATTGTTGGTGGTTGTTAACAACCGCTAGCCATAACAATGGGTTGGGTTCATTTGAGCTACACTACCCAGAACGTTATGCTACAAATTAACAACGCACTTTCACAGAAAAATGTGAAGGATATCCTGAGCCTGGGAAGAATTTCAGTTTTATAAATTCACCTTCAAAAACAACCCTCCACCCTTGCGCAAATTTTATTTTTTTAAATAAAAACTAGAAAAGAAGATTCGCTTCAAAGCAAATCCATGCCTTCAAAAGTTGTAAATATAGCTAGATGAAAATTTCAGTCCAAATGACCTTGACCTTTGCCTGACATTACCCCACAAAAATTGACCTATGACCTTGCAATGCCCTTGACCTCCAAATAATCTTTACCTTGACCATCTTTGAAAACACATACCCTTGGAATTACATCCATTACAGTTTATTAGATAATGAGGTTTAAAACTTTAATTTGCCCTAATTTGCATGATTGTGAATATAATGACCCCTCTTCAAGATTGGCTGTCCAATGGAACGATGGATTTATGGTTAACTTCTGTGGCAACAAACTTGACAATATGTGCATTGGACAGCCACCATCGAAAGTGGTCTTTGACCTTGAAATGACCTCTGAGCTTGAGATGACCTATCTGAAGTGAACCTTGACCTTCAAAATGACATTTAAACCTAAAAAATGACCGTTGACCTCGACGTGCTCTTTGACCTTGACATGACCTTGACATTTAAGATGACCTTTGCCATGCTATGATCGAACTCCTATACACTCGGTACCACATCTACTATGGTATATAAGATATTGAAGATTTAAAACTTTAATTAGCCCACATTTGCATAATTTTGAAAATCATGACATCCTATTGTAAACAGGCAAGACTTCATCTTTAAAAGTTTAATTGTGCCAAGTTTGGAATCTCTATCTATAATAGTCTCCGAGAAAAAAAGCGGACAAATTTGCTGTTAAAGAAAGAGAGAAAGAACGAATTTCTGAGAAAACAGTATTTCTGTGTTGGCACACAGCCATAAGAATACCCCAAGACTGTGACGGCCCAGTTAACTGCCCAGATTCTTGACTCCTTGTGCATTCCGAGGTTCAGGTGAATTTTTAAATGTGGATTTGAATATATCCCTGTCTTGTTGTGAACTGTGCATGCAGCAAATTAATTTTACGAGTGGAAACTTGAGGGGGAAGAAAATTTAATTCTCCCACTGAACTTCGACGCTCTTCTACTGGATGGAAACTTGAGGGCGAAGAGAATTTATTTTCACATTGAACTTTGACACTCTTCTACTGGATAGCGATCTAAAACAATTTTCCAAAGCTGGACCTTTTTAACTTTATACCCAGATACTAAACTTCCATGAAGCAAGAGATAAACTACCTAAGACTTGAGGTAGCCCATGAATTGCTGTTATTCTGTTATAATATTTTGTTAATCAACATAGCTGGAAATCTACTTCATGCACTGAGGCTAATTTTATTAAGCTGTAACATAAGTTCTAGCCGCAGACAAAATTTTGGACCATTTAAAGTGATCACATACAAAGATCCTTTTGTTGTATAAGGCTCAACCACACCAATCGCGGTAATGATGAAGTCTCTTGTCATGTTAGTAAGTAACGTTTTTGTTTTGATTCCCTTCTTTCTTTCTTTCTTTCTTTCTTTCTTTCTTTCTTTCTTTCTTTCTTTCTTTCTTTCTTTCCTTCCCTTCTTTTTATTTCTAAATGGGGGGGGGGGGGGTCCGAAGCCTTTGACCCCCCCCAACGCCCTTGACTTGCCCTTTTCTGTAGGGCTAAAAACTTCAGTGTTTATCCCACATTTAGTGGTTAAAATATTTTCGCCTCCCCCCAAAAATCTCCATCCCCTACCCTATGATACTTTATTGACCGAATAATGAGTTTCTGACCTACGCCTAACCTATGACTGAATAACTGTGTTAAACTAAGGCCTATAAATGTAATTCCTTTATCAAATGAATGTTAAAATGTTGGAAAACTGCATGGAAATGTCAAACTTGTAATAGGCCTACTTTTGTTTTGAACGTGGAAAACACAATAATTATAATTCTATGTCATTAATTTTTTTGATAATAATATTATACGAAGTATCCACAGAGCCAGGTCCGCTTGCGGATAATTTTCCTGCTACAGAACCGGGAGGTCTGTGATTGGCTACCGTCGTGACTTCATAATCGTCTCGCGATAGAAGCCCAAACCTGTCGCTTCTGTATAAAGCATCAGGGCTGTTCCAAAAATATCTTTGGGGAGGGGTGGGAGGGACCTTTTTGGAAGCAACCCCACCCCCAGGACATTTTTTTACATGAAGCCTCCATCTACAGGACATTCCTATTTTCAAACCCCTCTATCCACCGGGCAAGTAATTTCCTCCCCCACCATGACCCATGACACAACTCTGCATCTGTTATAATAGAATAGATTCACACTGAATCACTGAATTGCAAGAGAATTCACGACTAGAAAAATGCCCAAAGGGTACAGATGCCCCCAGCTGTCATTGTCCTCATCAGCATTGGAAAGAGTAGCATGTAACTGGTGTACCAAGACACACCTTCACATATTGATTAATATTCCTATCAAGTTTAATAGCTGTACCTCAAACATTTTGTGAAATACACGACACAACTTTGACATGGGCCAACATTTGAACTGAATTGACATTTTCACAAATTGATCAATGAAAAATGAACTGAGGTTAATCAACCCGAGGGACAAAAACAAAAACAAAAACACTCCCCCCCCCCCCCAGTGCACACCTTCATATATTGATTAATTATTCCATCAATCCATCAAGATTGATGGTTGTATTGAAAAAAAAAACTTCTTGAGATATGCGCGACACAACCCCGATAGTCCTTAATTCGAATCAACATTTTATTAATTAATAATTAACATGGGATAATTAATCAAAGAGAAAAAGAAAAGTGTACATCTTGATATGATAATTAATGTTCCCACCAAGCTTCATAGGGGCACCTCAAATGCTTTTTGAGATACATCCGACACAAATCTGGGTTCACAAGCCAATTATTGGACTTGTATTTGCCCATTACTTGTGGACATGCTTTTTGGTCTGGAAGACATCATTTTGGGAACTATTATTTTAAGAAAATCCGGGATTCTATTCATGGAAAGCACAAACTGGATAACTGTTGTTGGATTCCTGATGTACTCTCTGAATCACGATGTGCTTGGCATGTAAGTCTCTTTATCATCACCCATTGCGCTACTTTTCCTGTGCAATGAAGTTGGCGAAAATCTATGTTTGAGGCACATATTCTCCTCTTGTAAATGTCACAAATTTTCCGCAATTTTCACTGAATGTTTTTGATGTGGAAAAAGTGGGGGAGCTGTCAGGGTGTACACCATGATTTTAGAGCAGCCTTCTGTCGTCACGGTACCGTCATAGCACCATCAATATCGAAAGATTAGCCGACATTTCGTTGTAATGAACATCGTCGAATAACATGGTAGGGGCATTATGTAGAAACTCTAACAGTTGACAAACTCGGACACTTACAATTTTTTTTTGTCTGTATCACAATTAGATATTATATTGCGGACTCAATTTGTTGCTAATCTTCTTCACAAAATTTAGGCCTTTGAGACGACATGGAACGTTCACGTGCTCAGCCTCGTTTTCATAACCACTTTGGCCGCGGGAAACCAAGGTTTCGAAAGCAAACGGCATGAAGCACATGTTCATAGCGTATATTACTATTTATTGCTAAGGATACACTTTCTAAGGATGAAATAGCTATTGCAAAAGTTAGCGATAACTGAGATCTCCATAAGTAGCATTTTAAATTCTACATGGCTAGTTGTCACGAAACGTGAGCAATTGGGTTTTAGTATCATTAATTTAGCTATTATGATTGTATAAGTACCGTTATCTTATGCCCCACGATGAGATCTTTCGGGGGATATATGGTTTTGTATATTTAAGATGGAAACTTCTTTCTAATTTTGTTGAAACTGTGCCAAATTTTGGCGATTTTTGTGTCATTTCTATTCAATTATTTTCTAAAATTATGATTTACCTAAATACAATGCTATAATATCTCCAGGTTATAATGGAATTATAATTGCCTATGTTTTGTGAATATAGAAACACCAAAGTTTACATATATGATGGAGATCGTAGATTTTGGAAAATAGCTTTATGCTGGTGTACTTTTTTGAAACCATGAGTATGCACTCATTCAGGCATACCTATCTAGAAAAGAAATGAGTTCACAAATACTTTATAACATTGAATATTAGGAGCTTGATAGAGACACATGAAACGATCAAGTTTTGCAATTGTACAGATGTTAGTATACGAAATTTTTGGATATAAATGATGTGGGGTAGTTTTTAGTGAAGCCATGGGTATGCTGTTTCGTTCTACACAGTGGGCAGCAATTTATATATTAGTGGCAGATATTACATACAGTTTACCGTCCAACTGCGCCTTAGGAATATGCCAAACCTTGAAAACGGAGATCCATTTTCCTTCCATTTATTAACCATTTCCCTCAAATCTGAAATCGTGGGTATGCTGAAGCCATGAGTATGGAATAACAGGTATGTCAAATCTCGACTGTGGTTGTCATCTATATCTAAACAATTCGGATGTAGCAGCAGCAAATCAGCAAGAACGTGATGCAGCAACAAAACCAAAATGCTTATATGCGTAAGTAGCTTTCTTTTCCTAGCAGTAATGCAAGTTTGGTGAAATTACGTTTGATCAGTAAACAGCAAAGAGGAGACTAAGGTCCATGACAGTACTTTTCATGGGCATTAGTTAATAATCTTGTAATAATGATGTAGAATTGGCGTGCCAAAATAGACGTGGGCGATAAAAGCACAAGTTTAGTCTACTTACTTCATGTAAATTAGCACAAGTAAAGTGCATACTCATGGTGTCATGCATACTCGTGGCTTCATTTGTTTATCAAATCACATTCAGAGAGATTATATCTTTATGGATTGGTCGTTTTCATACTAATATTGTAAATAGTGTTGGAAAATACTCATGCAACACATTTTGGGGCTATTTGTAAATCATCATGCAGTATTTAATACTTTTCATCTAAGTTAATTTGATATAAAGAAGCATACTATAATCTTCAAAAAATGAAGCCTTAATGAAAGTGCATGTGCCAAATTAACTTGATTTACATTCAAAAGCGTAAAAGCCATGTGTTGAGCAATAATTTGATGATAAAATCTTTATGGGGTTAGAAATACTGATGCATTCTCATGGTTTCACGCATGCTCATGGTTTCTATTAAATATGTAATCAAAATTCAGACAGGTTATATCTTTGTACAATTGATCGTTTGATATTATCATTTCAAGAATTTGATGAGGGCACTTACATATTACGTTTTAGGGACGATTTATGAAATATTGCTTTTATGAAATAACAGATTGCTCTATTAATATTTTTAAAAATTCTAATCAAACCTCACAAAACACTAAAATGATGATAAAACTGAAGGCTAAGGTACCAAATCAGCATTATTCACGTTCAAATAATAAAAAATATACATGGCCAAAAAAGTTTTGTTTTAAGGCTTAACTGGTCATAAATATATTTGTATATACTCCTGATTGCATGTAGCAAACCACAATAAAATGTTATAAAGTTTTCAAGTAGAGTGGTACCTGCTGTATGCATCCACTGCCGTGAGCAGCCGCATTGTTTTTTGTGGTAACTAGGCTTGGAGATAGGAGTCAATTTCTTTGTAAAATTTACCTGTGGTGACAGGTCAGCTGCTGTATGTGGCAACTTTTTCTTGGCAGAAAGGGTGGCCACATACAGCAGGTACCACTGTATATCGAAAATTAATAGCCTAAAACCTAACACATTTATTTCTTTTGCCTTTTGCAATCTTCCCCAAAGTGTGAATATTTAAAATAGAATTTAATTTTACATGGATATTGCTCATGGATTTTTATTACTACATTCTTTATTTCCAGCATGATCGTGAAGATACCTTTTAGTAGACTGTACACTGAATGAAAAGGAAGCCATGACAAGTGTATCTGAAGATAAAGATATGCTTCCAAAGAGACGAGCAAAAGTCTATGACTATATTTTGGTGAAGATCATGCCAGTAAAAGCAAAGAAGCCCCTGCATTATGTTGGAAAAATTATTGAGCCTTAATCAGATGATGAAGATGATGACTTAATGGTTTCCTTTTATCGACAAAGCCGAAAAGAGAAAGGAACGTTAGTTGAACCTGGAGTTGAAAACATTGCTCCAATATTAAAAGCAAAATGATATTGTCATGTTTCTTTCTCGCCAAAAGAGTGTGGATAGCACATGAAGAGTTGACAGATGTTTGCATTTCAATGTCGACCTCGCCAAATACCACTGTCATTAGAACTCAAATTCAAATGCACTAGTTTAAAATCTGATTATGCGCTGGAAATAATGGAAATTGGTGCTGTAGTCTTCTGGTCATTGAACACATGATAAGAAGCAGGGGGCTCAACTTTGCATACAATCTTTGAGGGACACGACGATTTGTGGTTCCATCAAGAAATAATAGGTGTTTTTGCAGATTTCTTTTTACGGGTTTTACAATGTTAGTTACGATTGACTTTTATTATGATATTTTATATGAAAGACACCAATGCTAGAGGCCAAATCCTTATGAGACATAGGGTTTGAATAAAGTACATTTAGTTAAATGTCTGAAAAAATATTTGAGAGAACAGGCCCAGTGAGCCATTTTTTGCACTCAGTTTACCATTAAAATTATATTTTTCTAAACAAGAGTCATGCTATTCTACCTATAGGTATACTGATAGAATAATACTTTTAAAAATGAAACCATGGGTATGCATGAAGCCGTGAGTATGCGTTGTTTTCTTTATTCTTGAAAACATTTTTGAAGACATTGAATCCGTGTACTATACCCACATATCTTGTGCACATTGTCCAGGTTATATTGAAGACCTATATGTATAACATAATTATTTCTAAACCTCTTTATTCCTATTATGGCAGAAAATGTGAAACCATGAGTATGCCAGCTTATCCTGGCAAAAAATTAAAAGCATTAAGAAAATGAACAGTTTAATCACCAGAAGAGGCAAGCGAGAATGTTCATTAAAAACCAAAACTCTTAATAAAATGTTCTTGAAGGTCATGCTCCTGATTTTGGCGTCAGGTAATTCCAGAGACGAATGCTAAAGTTTACTTTAATGAAACCGTGGATATGCATTATTAAATTGCTTTATAGTTTAAATATATGAAACATATGTCGACAGTGCATATCCCTTTAGATTTGTATGCTTTTCCAGATACTCTGTGATTCACTTTGACCATAAATCATGGACTAGCATAATAGTGACAAGAAGTGTAAGATCGCCATGTTTATTAGAGTGAAAATTTTCAATGATACCAATTATTTTCACATTACATCTTTTAATTTAGAAATAAGATATTTGTCCACAATGCAGTCTACAATAAAGTACATGATGTACAGAGATTAAAAATATATGAAGAAATGTCTTGTAGAATTTTTCATCATAATCATTTCATACTAAAATAAATAAGTCGTGTGCATACTCATGGTTTCAAGTAGTTTGTATCTTAATTTACAGTGCATCCGTACAGTTCTAATTTTCGGAATTAAGTTACCCAAATTTTTCCACAACCTCCCTAACATGTATACATTATATACGCAAAAGATAGTAATCCTAGCATAAAGTTTAAAGAAAACCATGTCTGAACCCCATTTGTTGACGTTTCGTGACAACTGGCCACAAAGACCATGGCTAGAAAGAGCACCTTTTCACACTTAGATCGAGTTTTTATTGTGTTCGATGGGCCTATTTTCTGAATATTCATTTAAACTAGAAGACCCACATTCAGATAAAGTCCAACATGTCCCAGTTTATCAGATATTATTTCTTCATTACCCATAGTGATGTTTGTGGGCTATAAAACTTCCAAAGTATTGTAATTTTGATAAATTGTGAAAGGAAAACTTGAAAAATGTGGCCAAATACTTATATTGAGAGGTACCATCAGGTATCAGGAAAATAACCCCCCAAAACGAAAGTTTTTGTTTGTTTTTTTTTGTTTTTTTTTGTTTTTTGTTTTTTTTTTTGTTTTTGTTTTTGTTTTTTCTTTTGCCCGTTTGGTTTAAGAAGGTCTCCTTGAGGATGAGGGATAACAGAATAAAAGTTTGACAGTTCAGTTGCAATTAGCTAAATTACAACTTTAAAGTGAAAAAAGAACAAGAGAGCATGAGCTAGAATTAGCACAGGAAGCAAGAGAGGCTAGGGAGCAGAAGTTTAAGCTAAGAGAGCTCGAACTTAAGCATTCTAGATTGGATAACTCTGCACAGTCAGGATCTTCTGATGTAGCAAAGACTACACGTTTAGTTCCAAAATTTGAAGAAAAAGAAGAAACAAAACATTTATGTCTTTTGAGAAAATAGCTGAAACTTGAGAATGGCCTAGAAGGGTGTGTCTTCTTCTTCTTCTTCTTCTTCTTCTTCTTCTTCTTCTTCTTCTTCTTCTTCTTCTTCTTCTTCTTCTTCTTCTTCTTCTTCTTCTTCTTCTTCTTCTTCTTCTTCTTCTTCTTCTTCTTCTTCTTCTTCTTCTTCTTCTTCTTCTTCTTCTTCTTCTTCTTCTTCTTCTTCTTCTTCTTCTTCTTCCTAATCCCTGGTGAAACATTCTCCACAGGTACTGTCCTAGCCCCACTATGAGGCATCGAGCCGCTATGTTGGTATGGACGGCTTGGTGCCCATACTAAACCAACACCGTCGATGCTTCGGAAATGGGGCTATGTCTGTCCCACAGTTCCAAGTCCTATGGTAGGTGCCAAATAGTCTGGTCCAAATCCCACAGAGGTACAGTTCTGTTCCAATCTGGTGCACAAAGTCACGATGCTGATCCAAATCTCACAGAGGTACAGTTTTTTTTTTTTTGTTTTTTTTTTTGGTTGTTGTTTTGTTTTGTTTTGTTTTGTTTTGTTTTGTTTTTTCGTTTTTTGTTTTTGTTTTTGTTTTTGTGTTTTTGTTTTTGTTTTTTTGTTTTTTGTTTGTTTTTTGTTTTTTTGTTTGGGTGGGGGGTCTTTTTGATAATGTTCGCCATCATATGTAAATGGAACTTTTAGATTCCACTGAAATTGGAGCATTTTCCTTGAATTTCCTACAGATTTTGATACAGAACCACTTAAAAGCTCTGGGAAATGGGGTAGGCATAAGACCAGCTCAGGTATGGAGTAAGACAGGTATGGGGTAGTGCCGGGTAGGGCAGATGTGGGGTACCCCATGCCTCATTAAATGTGAATTGTGGGGTAGTGGACCACATCATTCCCATGGCACCAGAACACACCTGGAACACAGAGGCCCCTTGTATCAAATCACACACCTTAAGTTATGGGGCACCCTGAACTGTATGGAGTTCATTGTAACCGGGTCGGTCACAATTGGAGAAAATCTGAGAGCAATTCAAGCAAACGGCAGATGAATCCTTTTCTCCTAGTGGAGAATAAGGATTTGATATATATATATATGTATGTAATGCAGACATTGATGCAGGGATAAAGTTACTCCTGGTAGCTCTATTTGTTATGTTTTCAGTTTCATTTTTATCACCTCTGCATGGTTTTGCCTCTCCATAAATGCAGGTACTATCGTTACACTTAATATTGCAATAGTATGCAGGCCTTCACAAGGCAAAATATATTACAAGTATCTATAAATATATAATTTCAAGGTGAAAAATAGTAGTAAAAATAGAAAGAGAAAAGATATATACATATATAAAATATGTTATGTAATTCTAGACCACAAATGTAGTATGAAGACTCATTGAAAAAAAAGGAATACACTACTAAAGTACGACTGAAATGCAAGACATTTAAGTCAACACTTCTGTGACCTGTGCTTATACAGTTTTCACGGAAAAGACTCCATTGTATGCTATGTATAGTGTTTCAGAATTTAGAAAAGAGTGATGCAAGGTTAAACAATCATATGTGGAAATAAAATGTCATATTTTTTTTACCTTGCAAAGAAGCATCTCTATCTAGTGAATAATGTTTGTCTTTTTGTAGTCCCTTTGTCACAGGGTATTGTTGAATCAAGATTGTCCGGTAGTAATCATTTCAATTATTTATTGTACTGTAATATTTCTATGTACAGGATCATTCTTTCGAACAGTGCATGATCATCTATGTTTCAGATAGCTGTAATGTGCGCCTTTGACCTCTTTTACAGAACCAGCAAAATATATAATTTTTTCACCTCCAGCTGATTGGAGAGGGCATCGTGGGAGTGGACCCGTATGGGCATGGGGTAATGCATGTTAAAAGCACCAATCTTCAAAGTAAATTTGAGGTCAATTATAGCAACATTAACATAAATTGTCAAACTTTTTTTATTAGTATGCCTGTCAACATCGGTCATGTACCAGGCATTTTTAATTTTAAGTTGTTAGAAATTTTTTACAGGTCAAATTTATGAGACCCTCATACAGTATCTCTGTATTGACCACCAAACATGCTTTCTTTCTACCATAATATCTTTCTGTAGAAAGAATGTAGCAGAGATGAAAGCAGAGAAGAGGGCCAGTGATAGAAGAAACCGAGGTGTAACTAAATAGGTGTGGAATATTAAGGAGGAAACAGACTGGGCAGGGTATCAAGAAAGTTTAAAACTTGAATTGCAAGAATGGAAGAATAGATGGGAGGATGAAAGAGAAATACAGGAAATGAATGGGGACCTGACCAGAAGGATTCTTAAGGTAGCACAGGAAAAGGTAGGTTGAAAGAAAGTTCCAGTTGAAGACCTAGGTAGATTAGATTAGCCAGGAAAAACAGGTACTCTGAAAGTGATATAGAAGAAGCTAAGCGACAGTTTGTGGAATGTGGAAGGAATGCAGCATAGATGACAGCTGAGAGGAGGGCCAGTGATAATGAACAAATGACAAGGAAAATAATGGAGAATGGGGGGGGGGGGGTCAGTCATCTTTTGGAAACAGGTTAATCGGCGAAAACAGAATAAAGTACAGGAAATCATGCACAGAGGGAAAAGGACAGATAACAAGGAAGAAATACAGGAAGCTTTAAGGGAGCATTGGGAAGAAGTCAATGACCCACAGTGGGGTCAGGGAACAGTACCAGTGGGTCAAGCAGAGTACACACAGGATCAATGGTATCCAGAGATGTGTTGTAGCATCAGTAGTATAGAAGTTAAAATGGTAGTTCAACAGATGCAGTGGCGCAAAGCTTCAGGAACAGATGATATCTTGACAGAATTCATAAAGAGGGGGCCAGAAGAAATTGGGGATAGTTAACAGTTGCTTTCCAATAGGGTCATTGAGAAAAGACAAGTAACAAAGGAATGGAACAGACTTAGGATTTTATATACTCCAAAGAAGGGCCCGAGAGGCCAATTGGACCAGTGTAGGGGCATTGCAATTTCATCCAATGTGGGCAAAATATTCAGTAGGATAATGTACCTGAGATTAAGTAGAATAGTTGAAAGGCTTGGTCTTTTTGGGGAAATTCAGAACGGATTCAGACAAGGTAGATGGGTAGTTGACCACATCTTCACATTGACCCAGCTGTTAGAACTGGCAAGACAAAAGCGAGGGGTAAAAAAGGCTTCATGGGTTTCTTAGATGTCAGGGAAAGCTTATGACAGGGTATGGAGAGATGATCTATAAGAAAAACTAAGTGGACTAGGATTTGGTGGAAATTTTCTAGAAATTCTGAAAGCGCTCTAATAAGATGTAGACTGTACACTTTCATTAGGAAAGCCATATATCATTCCTGGTATTGCAACTCTATCCCATAATACTCTTGCTGTGTACGATCTGTTGAAACTGTTCAGTGCAGTAGCTTTAATCATTCCTTTTATCCGATTCACTTTCTGTTTAATCTTCTCCACCTGATACCTGAATATGCCTTTACCCGTTGCTTTTATCTTAACACTTAGGTATTCATACTGATCAACCTCCCCAATTTCAGTTAACTGTTCCCTACCTTCTGGGATTTGGAACTGACCAATTCTCCATTTTTTATTTCCATCTGGTTTCTTCCCAAAAGTCGTCACTTTACTCTTATCCTTACTAAATTCTAGCCTCCATTTATTCCCATACTCCCCTGCTATGTTCAGCATCTCTTGTAGTTCTTTCTGGGACTCTGCCATGAGTACAACGTCATCTGCAAAAAATAGACCTGGAATTTTTAGATCACCTACCCTCATATTGCCTTATCACACTCCATCAACTGATCCCCCAACTCCTTAACATACAAAGCGAACAAAATTGGGGACAGCACACACCCCTGCTTTAGGCCTATATCTAGACTTGCATTCTCTACTTCCACGTTTCCTACTGAAGGTGTACAGTCTACATGTTTATAGGGCGCTTTTAGATACATTCTGTAACAAAGCGAAGTTAATCCTCAATAGCATTGGTTTGGCAAAACTGGCATGTTCTCATTTCAACTGGTGTTTTGGGCCTTGTACATCAACTTGCATCTATTTGTAAGTATGCGCACTAATTCTCAATTTAGAAAATTTATTCCTCTTATTAACTGATATCCCAATTCTCCTTTTGAAAATTATGTTTGAGAGTACAGTAGGTCCACAGCCACTTTTATTAGTATAATTATTATTATCCACAGCCACTTTTATTAGTATAATTGGGTGCCAACCCAGACATTTTGTTTTCCCAAGAATTTTTTCTTTCTTTCTTCTTTACGACCAAATTTGTCCAGAGTTATTCTCGGAAACTATTATTCCGAAAACCACCAAACTTGCCAGGTTGACTGACCTAGCAGTGAAATTGTGCACCTGGTTTTGAATGGTCATGATGTTTAAAATTATGCAAATTAGGGGCAATTAAAATTTCGAAATGTTCATATCTTTCAAACTGTTAGGGATAGACACAAAATTTCAATATGCATGTGTAGGTTTGTGACACCTGCCAATATAATGGACAATAATTGAAAGTTGTAGAATTTCAAATTATGCTAATTTGGGGCACTGAAAATTTTTTAAGTTGAAAATCTTAAAAACTATTATGGATAGAGGTGCCATTCCAACTTCAATTTAAAGGTTTGTGGCAAAGCCACAGCCAATGAACCATGAGCCAAAGTTGTAGGATTTTATTTATGCTAATTAGGTGAATATGCAAAATTTAAATCTTGAATGGCTTCAAAACTATTATAGATGGAGGTGCCATTCCAACTTCAAGTGAGAGGTTTGTGGCAAAGTGGCACCCAATGAACCACGAAACAATGTTTTAAGATATTAGTTTATGCAAATTATGGTGAATGAACAATATTTAAATCTTGTATGGCTTTAAAACTATTATAGATAGAAGAGCTATTCCCACTTTAATTTATGGATCTGTGACATAGCCACATCAAATGAACCGTGGACATAGTTGAAGGATTTTAATTTATGCAAATAAGGTGATTACAAAAAATCTAAATCTTGAATAACTTCATAACTATAAAACATAGGTACCATTCCAACTTCAACTTGTAGGCTTGTGACATAACCTCGTCCGATGAACCATGCACCAAAGCTGTAGGCTTTTAATTTATGCAAATTTGGCAAATACAAAAATTAAAATCTTGAATAGCTTCAAAACTACTGTAGATAGTGATGTCATTCAAACTTCAGTTTATACGTTTATGACATTGCCACATCCACTGAACCAAGAATCAAAGTTATATAAGTTGTACCATTTTAATTCATGCAAATTAGGCTACTACACAATGTGTAGGTTATGTAGGACAATGGCTAAGAATAGCATTTCAAACAGACAGATTTGCTGTAATATACATCTTCTTTTCTGGTTATGTCCGGGTACCAACCCAGACATTTGGTTTTTCCAAAAACTCTTTTTTTCTTTCCTTCTTTCTTTTGTTCTTTCTTTCTTTCTTTCTTTACAACCAGATTTGTCTGGAATTTTCCTCGGACCCTACTATCCCAAAAACCACCAACCTTGCCATGGTAAATGACCTACCAGTGAAATTAGGCACCTGACTTGGAATAGTCATGATGATAAAAAAAATTATACAAATGAGAGGCAATTAAAATTTTAAAAGCTTCATATCTTCCAAACTATTGGAATTAGACACAAAGTTCTAACTTACACATATAGGTTTGAGACAACTGGCAAATCCAGTAGCATACAAACAAAACTTGGGAAATTTAATGTATGCTAAATTCACCTAATTTCTCCCCAATCTACATACAGGCCTTGAACTGCTTGCTGTATGACCTATTGCTTGACCTCCATGGTGCCAGGCAATCATTTTGCATTCATAATTAATTAGCTTGAACCGGTCTCACAGGCAGCTTTCTATCCATGCATGCTAGGTGTATGCTTTGGAAGGTTTGGGTCTTGTACCAAATGGGGGGCGGGGGGGGGGGGGGGACTCACAACAACTGTGTAATGAGGCTCTCAATAAAATACAGAGTATCTCTTTCTGTTCATGCAGGAATAGATTGACTCCATGCTGCCATAAGTACCAGGCAGGCTATAGTTTCCACAAGTGCAGAACACACCTGTCAATGCACCATGACTAAAACTGGTGTCCTAGCTGGCCGGTTTTTGCCTGAAGCAATGTCAGTCTGCTGAGCTTATCAGTCCCAAGGGAACACAGGCTCCAGACTTCTAGGCAGAACGAGCCTGAGTGTACCCTCTGCTAAAAATAGACTAAATACAGAGCTGAGTCGGCCAGACCGAGGAGGGTAGAATTTGTGTGATCTCAGTGGACACTTTCATGTCTTTGTTTTCTTGTAACCAGTGAGATGAAGCATGTTCTTCATAGCCAATACTGATACAGTATAGTTTTGTCTTGGTTCAGAGGTACATGTTTATTTAGTTTTTGACAGCTGCTATCAAAATTTGTTTATGTAATAAAGGAAGAAAAACAGTTTTGTATTGCATGTTTCCACATCCCCTTGAATTATAATATGTATACACTGTACATATATGTGCATGTATGAATGATGTACATTTAGATGCACACATACTCATCCATACTGCCCAGAAGGGCTTAACCCCCTCAAGAGTGGGCACTTTTCTCTGGTCTCATGGGTGACTTTTCTCTGGTCCCAAGGGTGCCCAGTTTAGAGAGGTTTCACTGTATTAGTAAACTCTGGAATTCTCTCTCTCTCCCTCTCTATCTATCTCTCTATCTCTCTATCTATCTCGGCCTCCTTCCCTCCTTTCTTTCTTTCTTTCTTTCTTTCTTCCCTCCTTCTTTCTTTCTTTCTTTCTTTCTTCACAACCAAGTTGGTCTGGAGATTTTCTCAAGCAATATTTTTCCGAAAACCACCAAACTTGCTATGGTGACTGATCTAACCAGTGAAATTATGCATTTCATTTGGAATAGTCATTTTAAAAGCACCATATCTTCCAAAGTATTGCAGATACTCAAAATTTCTATGTGCATATATAGGTTTGTGACGCATGCCAATATAATGGACAGTATAAGTAGAATTTCAAATTATGCTAATAAGGGGCACTGAAAAGTTTCAAAGTTGAATATCTCCAAAACTATTATGCATAGACATGCCATTTCAACTTCAATGTATACGTTTGTGGCAAAGCCACATCCAATGAACCATGAACCAAAGTTATAGGATTTTAATTTATGCAAATTAGGTAAACAAAATGTAAATCTTGAATAGCCTCAAAACTATTATAGATAGATGTGCCATTCCTACTTCAATTTATGGGTTTGTGGCAAAGCCTCATCAAATGAACCACAAACCAAGTTTATAGGCTTTCAATTTATGCAAATTAGGCAAATACACAAAATTTAAATGTTGAATAGCTTCAAAAGTAGTTTCATTCAAACTCTACTTTATAAGTTTTATACATGGCCACATCCCTTGAACCAAGAACCAAAGCTGAGCATTATACTTTATAAAAATTAGGGTAATACACGAAATTTAGATTATATTGAACAATGGCAATGTGTAGCATTTCAAACTGTTCTCATTTTGAAGTACCAAGACAGATTTGCTGTGAAGCAAATCTTCTTTGTGTATTTGCCTAATTTGCATGAATTATAAGCCTAGAAGAACTTTGGTTTGTTGTTCATTGGATGGGGCTTTGCCATAAACCCATAAATTTAAGTAGGAATGGCCCCTCTATAATACTTTTGAAGCTGTTAAAGATTTACATTTTGCATATTCACCTAATTTCCAGAAATTAAAATCTTACAACTTTGGTTCATGGTTAACTGGATGCAGCTTTGCCACAAACCTATAAATTGAAGTTGGAATGGCATCTTTCTGTATAATAGTTTTGGAGATATTCAACTTTAAATTTTTCAATGCCCCTTATTAGCATAATTTGAAATTCTAAAACTATACTGTCCATTATAGAGGCAAGTGTCACAAAATTATAAATGCACATTGAAATTTTGAGTCCATCTGCAATAGTTTGGAAGATATGGTACTTTTAAATTTTTTCTTGCCTCTAAAATTTGCATAATTTTAAATATCATGACTATTCCAAATGAGATGCACAATTTCACTGATTAGGTCAGTCACCATGGCAAGGTTGGTGGTTCTTCGAAAAATATTGTCTGACAAAACTCTGGACCAACTTAGAAAGAAAGAAAGAAAGAAAGAAAGAAAAAAAGACAGAAAGAAAGAAGGAAGGAAAGAAAGAAAGAAAGAAAGAAAGAAAGAAAGACATTGGGGTTTTATTTCTTTGTTTATTCATCTGAGATGAAAGACCACCTGTCCCATGTAACCACTTTTTGTCTGGCATTAGGGGTGGTCTTTAATTGCAGGTGCCACTGTACAGGAAACCTCTCTACAGTGGGCACCCGAGCGACCAAAAAAGAGTGCCCACTCCTGAGAGGGTCAGCCTTTCTGGGCAGTATTGATGAATATCGATATTGTACACATATTATAATTCAGAGGGATGTGTATACATGCAATACAAAGCTGGTGTTGGTCCTTTATTACATAAACAAATTTAAACAGATGCCGTCACAAAACTACATGTACATGTACCTGTGAACTGAGACATCCACTATACTGACTCAGTATTGGCTATGAAGAACAGGCTTCATCTCACTGGTTACAAGAAAACAAAGACATGAAAGTGTCCAGTGAGACGACACAAATCCACACACCTTTTAAAATTCACCAAGTTGTGAAAACAGTCATTGAGGACTGTAAGTCAAGACTTTGATGGGTTTGGCAAACTCAGCTCTGTATGTAGTCTATTTTTAACAGATGGTACACTCGGGCTTGTTCTGCCTAGAAGTCCAGTCCCTCTGATCCTTTGGGACTAATAAGCCCAGCAAACTCCTAGCCTCAGCCAAAACCAGACTAGCTAGCACACTGGTCAATCTCAGTCATGGTGCACTTACAGCTCTGTCCAGCATTAGTGTGAACATGGAGCAGATATGTTTCTTGCATGAACAGAAAAAAAGAGATTCTCTGTATTTTATTGAGAACCTCTTTACACAGTTGTTGGGAGTTCCCCAACCATTCAGTTTCCGTAAGAGCCAAACCTTTCAAACCATACACCTAGCAGGCATGGGTAGAAGGCTGCCTATGAGACAGGTTCAAGTATCACGAATGCAAAATGGTTGCCTAGCACCATGGAGGCTTGTAACATGCAGTAGAGCAGAAGCCCTAGTCAAAAGGTGGATTGTTGGAAAATTCACTGAATTTAGCATACATTAAAATCCCCAAACTTTTGTTTGCATGTTACTGGATTAGCCAGATGTCTCAAACCTATGTGTGTAAGTTAGAACTTTGTGTCTATCTATAATATTTTGGCAGATATAAAGCTTTTAAAATTTTAATTGCCCATAATTTGCATAATTTTAAACATCATGACTATTTCAAGTCAGGTGCCTGATTTCACTAGTGGCTCAGTCATAATGGCAAGTTTGGTGATTTTCGGAATAATAGTGTCCGAGAAAAACTCCGGACAAATTTGGTAAGAAAGAAAGAAAGAAAGAGAGAGAGAGAGAGAGAGAGAGAGAGAGAGAGAGAGAGAAAGAAAGAAAGAAAGAAAGAAAGAAAGAAAGAAAGAAAAAAAGAAAGAAAGAAAGAAAGAAAGACATAATGAGCTCAGGTAGTATTTGCCACCCAGAGTGGTCCACCATGTGTGTCCATCCTGGTTATCTCTGTTCAAAGGTGAACCGTCAAAATGACACTTAATTTGCTTGAACTACATCAGTCCATAGTATTCCATGTTATTAACTCCCATTTCCGAAGCAACTGGTGTCTTTGCCTTTGTGTTGACAGTAACTGCCGGTGAATACTTGTGCGCTCAGTCCACTCCAGGGTGAAATGCACACCAGTGTGAAGAGCACCCTAGGTGTATGCCAGTTTGCCCCTTATATTTAAAGTCTGTATGTGTCAACATACACTTTTATGTTTTTCCTAAAATTCTTTCTTTCTTTCTTTCTTTCTTTCTTTCTTTCTTTCTTTCTTTCTTTCTTTCTTTCTTTCTTCTTCACCAGTGAATTTGTCCGACACTTTTCTCGATCACTATTATACACAGAAATTTCAAAATTGGCATGATTGTACCTCCATACAAGGAGTTGGACCTTTTTATACAGAGGAATGAAGATGTTTAAAATTATGCAAATTATGGGCATTTGAAATTTTAAATCTTGAATATCTTCAAAAGTATAATAGAGATTTCATTCCAACTTCTACTAGGGGGTTATTGACCATTGTGCACATACTAAATTAAAAACAAAAGTTGCAGAAATTTAAATTATACTAAGTAGCACCATTTGAAATTTTCAATCTTGAATAACTTCAAAGCTATAATAGATGGAGATGCCACTCCAGCTTCTACTCCAATGTTATGGAATAGTTGTACATTGCCATACCAATATGCTTTGAAGACGCACACACATTGATTAGCTATGAAGTAAATCATCTTTTCTAGTTGCATATTAGTATATATAAGAGACTGTTGCACCGGAGACACTCAGCATTTGAGAATCGATTCATCCTTTCTTTAATTCAGACGTTTTATCACTTTCTCATTGACTATGATCTAGGAGACACAGCAAGTGTCGATAAAATGCTTTCTAATTTTAATAGTATCTTACAAAGAGCGGGCAAGCTGTCAATTAAATTGAAAAAAAAAAAAAAAAAGAAACAGAGTAAAACGAAAACTACCGAGGTATGCCGACGGCCATTGTTACAGATTATATCATGATATGAAACAACTTTCAAAAGGAGTCTCCAAAGACGTTAGGAACATTGCACTGAGACAAACATATTATTCGACCAGGCGAAAGTTCAAGAGATTGTCTAAAATTAAAGAAAAATGAGTAAGGAAAATTTACTCGATAATATGTTGAACTATAAGGAAAAAAATCCGCAAAAAAAGTTTTGGGATTTTTTAAATGAGCTGCAAACTGTGACGGAAAATAATTATAATAATACAAGTGACAAAATAGATCCTAAAACATGGATCAAACATTTCTCGCAATTAATGTCTAACGGTCTTGACCCAAAGAAATCTCCTTTGTGTAGTACAGTAAAAGATTACATTGACTCATGCTATGTTCCTAGGTTTTGCGAGAATTGATACAGAATAAAGCAAGAAAATTTCAAATGTTTTGATTTTTCTACACTGTACACAAATCTACCCATAGATGAAGTCGAAAGTTCTCTTTCAGAATTAATAAGCAAAATGTTTAAACATAATGGTAAACCATACATTAATATCAATTCATATACAAAGAAAGCATATTGGTCACACAATAAATATTCAAAAAGTAACGTTAAATCTTACACTGTTGAAACTTTGATAGATGCTATAAAATTTCTTTTGGATAATACTTTTGTTCAATACGGACCATTGGTTTTTCAACAAATAAAAGGCATTCCAATGGGCAGCAACTGCTCCCCTTTACTGGCAGATTTGTATTTAACCTGGCTTGAATTTAAGTATATGGATAAATTGATGAAAAAGGACTTTCAAATGGCTATAAAATTATCAAACAACGCAAGATATATTGATGACATTGCTTGTGTAAATGTACAAAATTTCAGTGAAATTGCTACAGAAATTTACCCAAAAGATATCTCTTTGGAGGGTAACAATTCAGATGGTTTCAGAGATGTGTTTTTGGACTTGGATATTCAGGTCACTAATGACAGGTTTTGTATTAAAGTCTATCACAAAATAGATGAGTTTAACTTTGAAGTAGTTACTTATCCTTTCCCGGACAGTAATATTTCGGATACTATTGGATATAATACATTTTTGTCACAGATTTTGAGATTTGGTCGTATTTGTTCTAAATTTCAGGACTTTGCATCAAGAACCAAATTTATTTACAATAAACTTGAGTCAAGATGATTCAAAGGTGTACTTTTGATCAAATATTTCTACAAATTTTGCTGTAAATATCCCGAGATGGTTAGAAAGTTTGGCTTCAATAATTTTAGAGATTTTAGACTTGCCTGTTTTGCTACTTAATTTTATCTTTTGACACCATTATGTTTAAATGTTCACCTTTCAGACATTTTAGGCTAGCTTGTTTTCTGTTAGGTAAACCCCTAGGGGCTACAGGTAGCAAGAAGCGGCCTACGAAAGTTACAAGCTTGCCTAATTGTACTTGATATCTGGTTAATATTTTCTTGCATTCTCTTGACATAAAGACAAAAGACTTTCATTCTTTTCTGACTTGCCCTATAATTCTACTGTTAACATCCAACGATTATTAGAAAGTTTGTCCACAATAATTTACAGTTTTTAGACTTGTCTGTTTTGCTACTTAACTTTATCTTTTGACATCTTTCTGTTTTAATATTCACTATCAGACATTTTAGGCTTACATGTTTTCTGTTAGGTAAACCCCCCAGGGGCTACAGGTAGCAAGAAGCGGCCTAAGACAGTTGCATGTTTGCCTAATTGTACTTAAAATACTGTTAAGAAAAATTGTTTTGATAGCATGTTTTTGGCATAAATGCTAATGACTTCCATTCTTTCCTGATATGCCTAAATGCACATTTACTCAATATTAAAAAATTACTCAAAATTGACAGTATTTTCTCAAGTGTCACAAACCTGACACATTAAGTTGACACATTGACTCAGGGTTGGCAGTTAAATAGCGCTTAATTGTTTGAGGAGCAGGTGTCATCATGGAGTTTGTTTTACATCTCTGGCGCAGAATGTACATTGTTACAGTCCTTGTTAGGATTTCCCTTGGTTTGTACAGGTGGTCTAGCTGCAACTGTTTATTTTACAATCACTGGGACTGAATATAATGCCCCAGCTTGTTTCCACTTCAGTTAAACATTGGCGGATGGTTTAACTAGGATAAGCTGTCCAGCTAGAAAGGGTACATATTGGTTCAGGGGTAAGTCAAATTGTTCTTATCTGAACCTGTACTATGAAAATTTGGTAATTATGGTTTGTTTGACAGTTGTTCTTATTTGATATGAAGCTCTGCATTTATAAGCAAAACTTCACATATTTAGCTAATTCATCAATTGCCACGTTCATATTTATTCATTATTATGTGGGTTGTCTTTGCTGAATATTTAGCTTAGACAAGGAGCCGCTACTCAGAGAGACATGTACGGGTAAAAGGCTCCGAAACATGTTGAGTACTTACCCGCTGAAGACCCTTTAATTTATTGTCTAACACAGCCTATGTCAAAATTTTACAGAGGAACGTGTGCAATATGGACAATAGAACTTCTATGTATATAAGTTAGACAGGGACAGGTTAGCTTAGGAGAGTAAAGAGTTCGGACTGCGGAATAGGGTAATGACTACTAGGAAGTGGTTTTGGACAAAAAGACACAAATACAACAGTGGAAATTCAATTAATGATATATACACTGAAGAATGATAAATCGCCAGGGAAGGACCTTATTCTGAATAAAATGATTAAAAAAGCCCAACATATATTGATACTTTTGCAACTTACAATGTTCAATGCAGTGTTACCATCTGGATTTTTTTCCTTTCCTTTGCAAAGTAAGTTTTCATACTCTTCTTCACAAGGGTTGGCCTTTTTATGACCCAAACCGATACAGAGGTATTTCCTTAGGCACTTGTATTTCAAAATTGTTTTGTAGTATAATTAATGATAGGTTACAGAAATATCTAAATTTAGGACAGTTAAAAAATGAATTTCAAATTGGTTTTACCAAAACCGCCAGAACAAGCGACCACATTTTAGTTTTAAGGACTCTAATTGATTTATATGTAAAATTGTGCAAGAAAGGGAAATATTTATATGCTTGTTTTATAGATTTTAGACAAGCTTGTAATTTTGTCTGTCATTATGGTTCATCATGCAAACTTTTAAAATGATATCAATGGAAAGTGTTACGATGTTATCAGAGATACGTATATTGGGGCTTCGACATAACTGAAACTAAGCGATGGATTATAAGACAATATTCCTTTAAACAGCGGTTTGAGACAAGGGTGCACCTTGAGTTCCACCCTCTTTAATATGTTTATTAATGACCTTCCTGATACTCAATGTGACTCGGTTAAACTATATAATAAAACTCTTAACTGTCTCTTATATGCAGATGATTTAATATTACTGAAAGTGAATGTGGATAACAACATTGTCTCGACAAACTAACTGAATATTGTACAGAGTGGAATATGACTATTAATGTTGAAAAAACTAAAATTATGATCTTTAATAAGTCTGGCCGAAAAATAAAATGTAATTTTAGCATGGGAAATGACACGTTAGAACTAACTAAAACATATTGTTATTTAGAAGTTGAAATACGATCCGATGGCTCATTTATAAATGCTACGAACATGCTCAGCAACAAAGCTCACAAGGCTATCGGCAGACTTAAAAGATTATTTTTTAATAAAAATATATTACGTTTATTTCATACTTTGACATCTCCCCATACTTCTGTATGCATATGAAATGTGGGCATCCTATATGATATCACCTGTTAAATGTCTTGGAAACAGCGGGATTGACGAGTATCTAAAACATCCATTTGAGAAAGTCCAATTAAGCTTCCTACGTGTCTGTCTTGAGGTACATAAAAAGTCATCAAATACTATAGCAGTACTTAGTGAATTTGGAGAATATCCAAAGGTGTTCAAAATATTCAGTCTAATGTGTAAAAATTGGAATAATTCATATGAAACCAGATTCCCCTCTTTATGACACTTGTCTTTGTAATGCTGAAAATATACACACTGACAAATTTAATTGGTTAACGAGTATTCGGGACATATTGTGTACGGGAAAATCCCGGACTATTAACAAACGACTTTCCAACGTTAAAATTCAAGAAAAGCAGTAGAGAATATTTCGGGCAACAGTGGGAAAGAGATATGCAAATGAACTCATACTCCGATAAAAATCTACGAACATATACCAAATTCAAAACTCATTTCAAAATGGAGAATTATTTACTTCATATAAAAGATCGAACTTTAAGAAACAATATTACACGATTCTAAATAAGTGCACATAATTTAAAAATTGAAACAGCAAGACACAAAAGACCTCAAAAACACCTTTGCCTGACAGAGTTTGTAAAGATTGTAGTATTTTAGAAGACAAAACGCATGTGGTATTTCACTGTTCTAAAGTTAACTGTAAGAGAGAAATATTTAAAAACTTGACCGATATTTAACCAACATTTCCAGTTTAAAGCGATTCAAATAAATTCAATTTCATCATGGACCTTCATGATCACGATGAAATAAAAAAAATAAAATTATTAGTAGATTTCTTCTCTGAAGTCATAAAGAAGAGAGGACCATTCTAAGCCAATTATGCATTGTTATATCAGAAAATTGGATGAACGGAGCGTTCGTTTGTTTGATTTAGAAACTCTCTCTCTCTCTCTCTCTCTCTCTCTCTCTCTCTCTCTTTCTCTCTCTCTCTCTCTCTCTCTCTCTCTCTCTCTCTATCTCTCTCTCTGACATTGTAATGTGTTGTACGTGCATTGGGTTATGTTGTATTACTACAAGCATCTGTGTGTAGTGTATGTATTTTTGCAAAATGTCAATATTGATGTTGATGGAACAAAAAAAGTTCATTTCATTTCACCACCATTCTGTACATGTGTTCTCATCTCGAGTCATAAGTTGAATTTACAACTACGATAAATTATTCACTTGGCTTTGCTGACTTTGATTTTGGGGTTCCCCGAAATAAGAAACAATTTGCAAAATAGAAAAGAATATTTGCTTCACAGCAAATCTGTCTGGCTGCCTTCAAAATGAGAAGTTTCGAATACTACGCTTTGCCATTGTTCAACATCATCTAAAGTTTGCGTATTAGCCTAATTTGCATAAATTTAAATGCTACAACTTCTGTAACTTTGGTTCTTGGTTCAGTGGATGTGGCAATGTCACGAACTTATAAACTGAAGTTTGAATGACCCCAATATCTACAGTAGTTTTGAAACTATTCAAGTTTCAAATTTGTGCATTCACCTAATTTGCATAAATTCAAATCCTACAACCTCGGTTCACAGTTCCTTGCATATGGCTTTGCCATAAAAATCCAACTTGAAGTGGAATGGCACCTCCATCTATAATAGTTTTGAAGCTATTCAAGATTAAAAATTTGCATAAATTAAAGTCCTTCAACCTTGGTTCATGTTTATTGGATGCGGCTTTGCCACAAACCTAGAAATTGAAGTTGAATGGCATTTCTATCCATAACAGTTTTGAAGATGTTCAACTTAAAAATCTTTCAGTGCTTCAAATTAGTATAATTTTAATTTCTACAACTTTCATTTACTGTTCATTATATTGGCAGGTGTCACAAACCTATACATGCACTTTGAAATACTGAGTCTAGCTGTAATAGTTTTGAAGATATGGAGCTTTTAAAAGTTTAAGTGTCCCTAATTTGCATAATTTTAAACTTCATGACTATTTCATACCAGGTGCACAATTTCACTGCTAGGTCAGTGAACATGGCAAGTGTGGTGGTTTTCGGAACAATAGTGTCTGAGAAAAACTCTGGACAGCCCATTGCTGCAACGTGGACAAAGAAGCATTGAAATTTAAACATAAACTGGTCATGATAATTCTTTGTTTATATCTAGATGCGTTCACATAATTGAACACAAACAAGACATTTAAAACCTTACCATTTAACTTCGCTAACCAATAATTATATGTTGCAACTGGAAAAGAAGATTTGCTTCAAAGCAAATCTGTCTGTGAGCCTTCAGAAGTTTCAAATATTAAAGGGTACGGCTTGTGTCCTTTGGTACTTCACATTCTATTAAGCTTATGGCTGGATGAAAATTTCAAAATCCAAATGATCTTGACCTTTGACCTTTACAGGTCACATAAAAATTGCAAAAATGTACAGTGTTACAATATCCACAATTTTAAGTCCAACATTTTTAGAATTGGATGGAAATCGGCCGAGGTATGGCTTGGCAAAAATTTCAAAGGTCCAAATGACGTTCATCTTTGACCTTTAGGGGTCACATGTAAGTTTCAAAATGTACAGCGTTACAATAGCTACAATTTGAGCCCGACATGATCAAAACTGGATAAAAATTGGCCAAGTTATGACTAGAAGAAAGCCACCTTAGAAAGTGACCTTTGACCTTGAGATGACCTCTACCTGAAGTGGACCTTGACCTTTAAAATGATATTTTGACCTAAAGTTGACCTTGACATGCCCTTGACATTTGAGATGACCTTTGCCTTGCTATGATTGAACTCCTATACACTCGGAACCACATCTACTATTGTATATAGGATATTCAAAATTTGAAACTTTAATTAGCCCTTATTTTCATAATTTTGAAAAGCATGACCTCGCATTATAAAAAGGTGGGACTTCATCCGTAGAAGTATAATTTTGCCAAGCTTGGAGTTGCTACGTATAATATTTCCCAAGAGAAATGTCGGACAAATTTGGCTGTAAAGAAAGAAAGAAAGAATTCCTAGAAAAACAATATATCTGTGTTGAAACACAGACATTAAAATGCTGTCTATGCACACAGTGCCTAAACGTCTTCACACAAGGACCACAAAAGCCTTTTTTAATCAAAATCAGCACAGCAAAACTAAACACATCATGTATTCTTTACAGCTATCAACACATGTGCATAATTTATCGACATCCACAAATAAACAAATGAACAAATAAATAAACAAACGAATAAATAAGCGATCAGTAGCATTGTCGGTGCGTTCATTTTGCGACCAAACACTAGGTCCTGGTTTTGACCTCTGGTTCCTTAATTACAATTTTGACAGAAACCCCAGGAAAAATACTGAAAATTAGGGGAAACTGGTCAGAAGTAGGACGCTATGCAAAGTGTGTGAAACTTTTTATTCTTTCTTTCTGACAGATGCACATCATCTGGTGGTGGTATATCCAAAACAAAATAGGGGCACATTGCTGAAACTTAGCCTTCTTTTATGCCCGTCTATATGGACAAATGCCGCCCTAGAGCGAAAAACAAAAATCAAGGTTCTCCGGGGAAAGTGGGAACCCACGGGATGAACTAGGATCAAAGTTTGGGAGAAGTGGGGTAGCTAAATTAAATTTTAAAAAAATTGAAAAAAAAATGTATGACACATTACATATAAATTCTACCACATGTTTAGTGTTTTGAATGAGGCTTTTTGCCCTGTCCGAGACAAGTAAACTGTGAGATAGACAGTACAACTTACCCACAGATAAAAAACACCATTCTTCACACATCTGTGAGCAGTAAACACTGCAAAACCCACTCGAAACCGCCTCGTTAAAGTACATGTAGATCTACTTTAAGTTCATGAAAAATAATATGACTACACTTGCATTGTCCAAGTTTCTATTGTCTTTTGTATGTACCTGTGTATTTGGTTATGTCTGTGTTACGCCTCAGCTCTCACAAGAGGGTTATGTTATAGGGGCCAGCCTCTTTTCTTAGCTGCTGGATAGGAGGGGCTGTGCAGAACTGGGGCGTGGTAAAATGGAACACACCTCATTAATCATTCAAATGGGGAGAAATGGGACATTATGGGGGAGGGGGGGGGGCTGGAGCAGGCTACCCTACTTCTTTCAAATGCCGTTTTTGTTTATTTGTTTTTTTTATTAAGCATATTACGGATAACTTTCCATCAACTGAAAACTTCTGACGGTTGTTTTGGTCATGGATTGTTCAGCATACATGTTATACATAATACATATATATGACAAGAAAGAAAGAAAGAAAGAAAGAAAGAAAGGGTCAAGTAATATGTGTGTGTATATATATATATATATATATATATATATATATATATATATATATATATATATATATATATATATATATATATATATATATATATATGTATATAATATATATATATGTATATACATATATCAGGGTTGTTCTATAAACTATAAAGATGGTCTTTTCTAAGAAATTCACATGAAGTTATAACATATTTAAAACAAAAAATCTAGTTCTGGAAAAAATCTTTGCAATTTGCATGTATGTGTGCTCATATGAACTAAACAACTGTTATGTTGACAAATTAAAGCAAATTTCATTGAAAATAGAACTAGTTGAGAAGTTGTAATTTGGGATAAACTTTTTGAAATATATTCTTCCAACACATTTTGATTTTTCAATTCATGCACACACACACACACACACACACACACACCATTATATACACACACGCACACACACACATATATATATACACATATATATGTATGTATGTATATATATATATGTATATGTGCACATACACATGTAATATGGAACGCCGCTTTTTGTATTATCAGTATTGTAGACATATATCTAATCATCAAGATATATCTTCAGATACGTTTGGAGATATTTCTAAATCAGTTGTGTTTAAACATATCTTTAAATGCATTTAAAGATACCTCTAAGTCCATTTAAAACCATCCTTTAATATATATGTAATATTTGTCCGCATGTCTAAATATTTTAAGATGTCTTTAAATTCATTTAAATATATGCCTAAATAAAGCCTATTTAGAGATATCTCTAAATCGATCAGGAAATATTTCTAAATGGATATAGAGATATCTTCAAATCGAGGAATAATGGTTGCGCCTAAATATTGATTCTCCCTAGGTGGACATGCAATAAAAATAATTGTCATTACACATGAATATGGTGGAAAGAATCCTTGAACACACACCTAAGTTGTTTAAACAATATCTGCAAATCTATTTCAAGATATTTTTAAACGTATTTAAAGATATCTGTAAATAGTTTTGCAGATATCTCTTAACGGAATTAGAGATGTCTTTCAATGGATTTTAACATTTATCTGAATCCAAGAATAATTGAAGATATCTTTAAATGTATGTAAAGATATCATTTAATGGGCCGGTATTTAATATATTTAAATCGATTTCAACATATGTTCGAATTCATTTGGGCATATCTCCAAATCTGGAAGGCCGTAATTCGATTTAAAGGTGTGTTTCAGTACATTTAGAGATATCTCCAAATGGATTTAAAGATATCCTTAAATATTTAAAGATATCTTTATACATTTTAAAATATCTTTAAATATTTCAAGATAGCTTTAAATATTTTAGGATTTCGTTGAATCCGTTTTGTAATATCTCTCAATTTTTCAAAAATTTATTTAAAACATGGATGCATTGATATCTCTAAACATTGAATAAAACAATAATACACACGCACACACGTGTGTGTTATTTACTTTAATTTGTCACATTCAAAATCCAAATTTTATTTCTAAAAAGGAAATTGCAAATTGTAGCGCACTTGCTTTGCAAGTGCTCATTTAAAAAGTCTCTGTAGGTAACTTGATCTAAATTCAGCGTGAAAGGACGTTGGTGGGATGGAGTGCGTGAAGACTGAAGAATGAAGCTGTGGGACAGGAAGAAAACGGAAGTCACGTGACCCAAGCGCGGGCACGCTTGGTGGCAGCCATATTGTTTGGGGAGTCGATTGTGCAGTAGCCGGTTACAACTGCTGATTGCAGTGAAAGTACGGTAAATTGGAAGTGGAAACCAAGCCAAGATGTCCACTAGAACAAAAAGAACTACTACCACCACAACGTCTGCGACGTCATCAGGGCATGCCACCCCCACGACGTCTAAGTCGCCTGGCAGAGCACGCCCGCCATCACCAACCGTGTTGTCCCGAATTCAGGAGAAAGAGGAACTCCAGAGCCTCAATGATCGTCTAGCTGCTTACATCGATCGGGTGAGGCACCTTGAGACCGAAAACAGTCGCCTTAATTTGCAGGTGCGTTCAACAGAAGAGACTGTAACCCGAGAAGTGTCGAGCATCAAGGCTTTGTACGAAAATGAGCTTGGAGATGCCCGAAAATTGCTGGATGAAATGGCCAAAGAGAAGGCCAAACTGCAGATCGAGGTTGGCAAATACAAAGCAGATGCCGACGAATGGATGATCAAGTGAGTATTCATCGCATATATTGGAAACAAGGACGTAGATGTAGAGAGTACTTGCATACAGTTGACGGTACTAAAGTGTAGTGGTCGCAGATGGGTCAAAAAGTGAATTGGGGTCTTGATCGGAATTCATACATTGTTGTCCGGGTATGTCCCCATTCATGAAAAAGATGGTTGACTGCCCGGGCGAAAGGGAATCTGTGTCAGACGAACCGGGGTGATTGCAAAGCAAAGCCCAACAATCATGGAGTTAGATCATCTGTGCAATCTTGTGTGTTTGGCAAAATGTACACATTTATTTTGTCAGTTTGGACACTCTGCAATTTGTTTGTTTGTTTTTTTTGGGGGGGGGGTGGTGGTGGTCAATATTTATTATGTTTTTAAAACTTAAGTCCATGTTTTTTGAAAGGACTAAACTCTAGTACCATTTTGATGATCATCTTTGAGTGCTTTTAATGCTTAGGACCAAAAAGCTACTGGAAACAGAATGCAGGTTTTCATGGTTTGACAAGATGTTGGTGAAAAAGCAGGTTTGTCTTTCTCAGTTCGCATTACAAATTTTAACTGGCATAACACAATTCAGTACCTTTGATGGATATCATAAACAATCAATTGAGAAAAGTCTGTGTCAGAAAGGGGCAAAAAGTCTATATAGTTTTGAGCATGAGTTTCATGTTTCTGTCATTAGTGCACAAAGTAGCCATTATCCAAATGCAAATGAAATTTGACTGGGTGACTTTATCTTGCACAGGATGGCTCAGTGATGGTCCATTGAAAAAATAATTAGGTAGCTAGCATGGTAGATTTTGGGGAGTATGTGCACATTTCTGCACATCATAGATATTCAATGTTAGATGGTAGCAGAAATGGATACACCTTGCACTCGCTGCCATGGTTGTGCCTTAGGCTAAGGTCAATGTTGGCATGTTTCAAAAATCCATTTTGACCTAACAGCCTGGCTGGACTTAATTTGCCTGAAGGTATATACATCCAGGGCGACAGATCTTTTAACTTCCAAGGAACAATTAACAGGATTTGCTTTGTCATTTGCTAAGCAAAACAAAAAGGATGTTGTGTTCAGTACATACATATCTGACTCTGTGCCAAGTCCGATGCCACCTTGCTTGTGAAGCCTGTCTGACAGCATCACCAGAAGCTATTCCCACTGTTTGTCAGGTAAATTTTTTATTTTGAGGCAGTATATATGATGACCAATGCATCCAGCATGTCAAAATCTCTGGTCAGTAGTATTCACCACTGGATTAATGTACTCAGTTGCATACAGACATTGCTCTTTGTGTCCTGTCATGTTAGATTCCACAGTGCTTATGTGGGCTCTCACTTTAAAGTGCTCTTCAGTCAGGTGCATTCTTGAGATAATGCATACATGTTCTCCAAACATGGGAAGGGCACTTGTTCATATGTTGAATAATACGGTGTGCACTGTAACAGTCAGGTCTTTGCAAATTGATGATTAAAAGAAAACCAAGAAACTAATAAAGCAGTTAGTTCTCATGCACAGCGAAAGTTATTTTCACATTGAACTTTAAGGGGTTAAAGCATTAATGGTCCCTGAGAACAAAGTTAATCCTTAAAGCTCTGATTTAAGACTGAGTCAACAGCTTTCCTCGGGGCACTTAATGTGTGCAAGGTGCCCCCAAGAAAAGGTGTTGACTAAGACTACTTTTTGCTTCAGACTGGACTTGCTGGTGTTTAAATGAAAGGTATCTTCATGGGAAATTTGAAGCTTTTAGCGATTATATGTTCAAGGGTATAGAGAAAACAACTATAGGTGTGATTAGCACTTTAATGATTTATAGAATGGTACATACTGTACAGAACCACTGTCGTGAGCAGCTGCATTGCTTTTTTGTTGCTACTAGGCTAGGACATAAGTATGACTTTCTTTGTAGATTTACCTGTAGTTACAGGTCCCCTGCTGTATATGGCAACTTTTTCTTGGTAGAAAGGGTGGTCACATACAGCAGCTACCACTGTACATTGTTGGGAATGGCAGTAGTCAGAGTAGCCAACTGCTATTAAAACTTCAAAATGGTCATTAAAAGTAATAGCTTTTGAATCTTTCAATTTTTTTTGTGGGTACAGAATAAAAACAGATTTTGAGTCTGTAGGTCTTTCATGGGGGGGAAAAACAGACGTTCAGGTCCAGCTTTAAAATCTTGACTTGACCAAGTTATATGAAACTGACTTTTAAATGGGTTTTATTTTGACAGAATTCAGTTTGTGATAAAGTCAATTTTTATGACATTCAGGGACTCTTGACATTACATGGTCATGTGCCAATATGAAACATGGAGCTGCCATAATGGTTTTACAATTTACCAGCTACCATCAATTAACTGATGCCCACAGCAAGACAGATTGATCAATGCTCCCAGTGGTATTGCAACTTTTCAATGATTGTTTCCCTCTCCAGGGCACAAGAAAAGATTGTGTGTAGACCACATGGAAGTTTTTTTTTTTTTTTTTTTTTTGCTGCCAGGCATAGTTTGCAAAAAAAAAAAATGTTGACATTGCAAGTGATCTTCAGGAAGTCATCATTTGCATTACATTGGGATTATCGTAATTGCCACCGAGTAAGTTGTTGCCTTATGGTAATGGACTATGTTTGTGTGTGTGTGTCTGTCCTTTTGTCTGAAATTTATCTGCGTTGTATTTCAGGTGCTCGAGTCAGCTCTGAAATTTTCAGAATTGGGTCTTAACAGGCAGATGTGCATTTTGACAAGAGCTAGGTTGGCAACTGAGTGTTAGCACCAGCCAAAATAGCCAAATGCTACTTAAACATAAAAAATGGCTACTTAAACTTCCAAGATAAATTTTTGTTCTGTCATGTGCAGAAATTAAATAAATTCGAAGTCTGTGTAGGTCTTTCTGGGAATTTTTTGCTTTTTTCCAAATCATAAAGCTGACCCATCAAGATTACTATGTCGCATCTATCTGAGCCCTCTCAGTTTATTATCTCTTTTTTTTTTTTTTTTTTGTCCAGGTCTGTTCTCAGAAACCAGTCACACTTCATATAACATACTAATACATTTTTATATGTATGTATGACCATTACTTAGTGTGAGCACCAGCCAAAATAGCCAAATGCTACTTAAACATGACAATGACTAATAAAATTTACAAGAAAATTCTTTGTTCTGATCCAGAAATTAGACACATTGGAAGTCTGTGTAGGTCTTTCTGGGATTTTTTTTTTTTTTTTTTTCCAAATCATAAAGCTGACCCAATAAGATTGCTAAGTCCAAATGACATTGGCCTTTGACTGTTAACCTTTACAGGCCACATGTAAATTGCAAAAAATGTAGTGTTACAATACCCACAATTTCAGTCCAACATGATTAGAATTAGACGGAAATTGGCCAAGTTATGGCTTGGCAAAACTTTCAAAGGTCCAGATGACATTGACCTTTGACCTTAAGGGGTCGCTTGTATTTTCAAAATGTGCAGTGTTGCAATATCTACAATTTGAGCCCAACATGATCAAAATTGGCTAAGTTATGGCTAGAAAAAAGCCACCATCGAAAGTGGCCTTTGACCTTGAGATGACCTCTACCAGAAGTGGTCCTTGACCTTTAAAATGACATTTTGGTCTAAAATTGACCTTTGACCTCGACATTTAAGATGATCTTTGCCTTGTTATGATCAAACTCCAACACATTTAGAACTACATCTACTATAGTATACAGTAGTCCCTGTCATGAGGGACCACCCTCTCATGAGAAACCACTTTTCAGATTTCCAAGTCCTATACTTCCCATGTTAATTTACCTGTCCTGAAAGACCACCTGTCTTAATAAGACCACTTTTTGGTTGCTGTAGGGGTGGTCTCTTGTGACAGGGACCACTGTATAAGATATTGATGATTTAAAACTTTAATTAGCTCTCGTTTGCATAATTTTGAAAAGCAAGACCTCATTAAAAAAGGCGAGACTTCATCTATAGAAGTATAATTGTGCAAAGTTTGGTGTCTATGTATAATGATTTTCAAGTGAAATGTAGGACAAATTTGCCTCTATGTATAATACTTTTCAAATGAAATGTCGGACAAATTTGCCTGTAAAGAAAGAAGAAATAAAGAATTCCTAGAAAAACAATATGTCTGTGTTGGCACACAAACATAATTATTATATGGAATACAAGTTTTACTACCAGTATGGTCAAACCACTACTACCTTCCATTCACAAAAGCTGTGTGTGTGTGTGTGTGTATATATATATATATATATATATATATATATATATATATATATATATATATATATATATATAGTGAAACCTCCCTCACCGAACACCTGTATATTCCATACCAAACACTATTGTATGATCCCTGAGGCATTTGGTATTTGGGGGGGTGAGGGCTTCACTATGTATGCATGTGTGTGTGTATACACTTTTTAGTCCAAATACCAAAAGTCTGGAGTGGAGTACCTATAATCTAAGAATCAATAAGAAATTATTTAATGTCATGTAACAGATTTTCCTGCCTGTAAGATTTTGTCTGGATTACAGTTCGTGTAGTCTGTGAGCCACACAACAATCACCTGCACTGTGTGAGTTGCATAATGATTTCTTTCAGCTTCATGTACCAGGTAAACCTCAGGTGAAAGTATCTTTTTAAATTTTACTTATGTTGATCAGATTTATATTCAGGGCAAGAAACCATGTAACTGCTTTCTACACATTTATCCTTGTTTCCCAGCACTTGTTCCACATTAAAAATTTTGTGACCACCATCAGAGCTTTCATCTGGATTAGAATTGAAGAGTAGATAAAAAGTTGAGTACTCTCAGGAAATCAACTGGTAAAGTTAACATTGACTGATAGTGAGTGTTGATTTGCTGGTTTGATCAGCAACAGAAGTAAATTTTCAACTGTAGTAAGCAGGAAAATGCTACCTAAATTGATTTTTTTGAACCTTTACATGAACAATTAACTTGTCTTAACTGATGTAAGAATAGCTTTGACCTAGTTAAGAAGTTGGCATCTGTTGGATATCAGATTAACTGCCTCTTTTTAGTCATGGCTGTAGACAGTTGTGTGTTGTTTGTATTTGAAATAACTTCCCCTTGTATTTTGCCTCAGGCAAAATACGGGCACAGTAATCTTGCAGAACTTGATTGTCTTCAAACTCTATGCTGTTATGTCACTTTTGATAGCATACTATTTTAATTTTTGACTAAATCTTACAAAAGCTGGTTATCTTGAGGTGTAGCACTTATATGTTTGCTTTTACTGGGGGATATGATCTTTTGCCCGATGTTTGAACAATGTAGATTTTGTTTACAGATTTGGCAAAGAAGTGTTATTAAGTGACTACCCTGGTTATGTAAGATTGTGGGTTTGATCAAATTTTAACCCATCCCCAGGTGTCAGATGTGAACATGCCATATTGCACTAGACAGTAAAAAGACCCTGGGGGCGAAAGCACATTCCACCACCTCAGTATGAAAATGTCATTGTGCATATGTATGTCACTGTCCACGCACACCCATTATGGGACAGTTGACTTTCCTCATGATACGCCAACGCTAGCGTCCCCTCATAGTAGGCGTCAGTGCAACATGTATGCTTTGTAAGTGGATGCTCTTCAAACTATAAACGCGTTTCTCGTCCATGTGTGATCCTTATATTATTTGAAGCACACCTACTTCATTAAAAGTTGGTTTGTGAAGATTGATAGCTTGAGCATGTATAATGCTGACAAACCCTACCCCTGGATCTTATTAAATTTCTTGGAGAAACTTGCAACATTATGTTTTGCATGCAGTTCACTCCTTGCCCACTTTTAACCCTTCTCTGTTAGGAATAAGACTTCAAGTCAGTGGTTTTCTTTAGTGAAGGTTGGTTGTATTGCTCCACAGCAGCATCAAGGAAAACTGGATACGGAGCATGCATTCATGATAGATCTTGCTGATATTTGCTGTCAAATGTATCCTGTTAACACGAAATTTAATTGAAAACAGTAAAGCACACCACCATCATGGAGCTTTTGGGTGAGTTGGGTGGGAAATTGTTAACTAAAAAGATTCAACAAGTTGATGAAAGTCTTGTGCTTTTTGATTTGACCAGCGGATCAGAAGATGAGTTGCCAGGCAAAGTAAAATGACTCTATAAATTTGACAAGTGGGTTAATAGTTGAGTGAGATTGAAATGAGGAATTCCCTGGTAAGTCTGAGATTGAGAAATCTGTGATTACATGTACATGCCAAAATCAGGTAAATCAGTACACACAAAATAAAAAAGTAGCTTTTAAAAAGCTTTATATGTGGAAGACCTGGCTGGGTTTTTTTTTTGTTTTTTTGTTTTTGTTTTTTTTTTCTCAAATATTAGATATATTAGTAAAGGTGTATTTTACACTACCTTATCATAGCTTTTAAACACCCTCCTACCATTTTTCTGGTGCAAAAGTTCTGAAATAGTGGATAAAACCTAGACAGTCCTGTAAAAGTGGGCTGGTATTGATGGGAAAAAAAGAAAAAGGAAATTTTCAAATTTCCGTTATTTAAGGCAGGTTGTTTGTATTTCTCAAATTGTACAATTATATGCATTTATAATCCTCATATTGTGCCTTCATATGCTATCAGGACTTGTATGGATTTCTTTTTTTTTTTTTTAAGTAAACCCTCCTACTACTTCCCTGAAAAGGACAATCCTATCTTCAGCCATAGTTATGATTGCGATGGAGGCAAATGTCTGTACCTCTGCCAACAATACCCTGGACTGAGGAAGGATAGTCCAGCAGGCAAAAAGTCACTAGGTGACTCAATTTCCTTTATATTCAGCAGAAACAGTCCAGTCAACAAAAAGTTGCCTGCTGTTTTGTGGCCCACACTACTTTTTTCCTGGCAGTTTCATTGAAATATATCCATATAAATAATCCCACTAGTACAATACTATAAAATGCACACAATGCAAACTCTTAATACAAATAAAATCTTGAAACCCGGGCTCTTTATGTTTTTATACTGTATTGCAATTGCAAACCATACAGTGCTTCGGTTGTATTCTTCACAAAGTACTGTTGATCTTCATCTTGGCCTATGCATTCCATACAACTCACAGATTCTCATCCTAATATGGAAGGTTATCAGACCTTCCGTAAAAAAATTTATTTTGTCAGACCAGTTCTTGTTGGGTTAGGCACATAATACCCTACTTGGTTATTTGCTATTCCCAAGGCTATTCTCTTGCTACTTGGAGTTTCAAGTGTTTTACTGCATGATCAAATGAATGCAGTCTGATACTATATCTCTGGTAGTGAATATATGCATAAGATTATGTAATTTGCATGTTCATTAATTGCAAATTCACAGAGGCCAGAGTGCAGTCTTAACAAGCTGGGAATATATAAATCAACTTTTGTTGAACCAGGTAACTTACTTCCAGCCTGTGTTATGCCAGTTGCCCTGTAAATGTATAAGCAAAAGATTGATGTAATTTGCATGTTCTTTAGTTGCAAATTCACTCAGGACAAGGTTTTACTTATGTGTGTGTGTGTGTGTGTGTGTGTGTATATATATAATCAGGGAATGGACGTGACCTGATTAATCATATTCTATCTCAAAGTGTGGCCTGGGTGACACCATATATGACTCAAGTCTGTCCTAACTCTTTCAGTGCCAACTGTGATTATAGTTCAACTACTTAAACAGTACATGTATTTCCGTTAGGAATTTTTCAGGGGTCCCAAGAAGGAAAACTCAGGAGAAGACTTGATTTTCAACAATTTTTCATGTAAATAAACAAGATTTGTGACCTTTTAGAATTTTCTCAGAGAGTACTTAAGGCTTTTAAAAGGTAACAATATCCCCATTTGAGGGTTAATAGAAACACTGTGAAAAGGAACTTCTCTGAATCATAATAAGGTCAAGAAATTGCAAGTTCTCCAGCAGGGCTCTAGAGAGAATACATTTTGCAATATATTTCCAAAATAACTTCTAAAGGACATGTTTCATAAAAAGTTAATGCCGGGTTTAGTCATTGGTGCAGTGCAACATAGAATTAATGTAAACAACATGAAGGTGATATTGATCAGTGCAGACTAATTTACATATATGATAATTCACAAGTCCTGCATATATAAGTTGCTACAAAATGTAAAGTGATGGTGGAATAAGCATAACAGTTGTCTTGTGCAGCAAACTATGATGGCACTAGCTATTAATATCATTCCTTAACCATTTCCCCCTTGAATTCAGACTGAGTCAACAACTTTCCTTGGCATGAGTTGGGCACTAAGTGCCCAACCCATGCCAAGGAAAGCTGTTGACCTGGGGCATGTGATCTTGATAGGTCTCATCTACAATTCTCAGTCAAAATTGTTTTTCATAACTGTTGAAACACTGAAGCAGACAACATTTGACCACCAGTCGGTGTTGGCCGGTTTAAGGGGGAAAGGGTTAAGATACCACGGCATGGTTCACATTGATTATTAAGTTCTTTGATAACTAACTTGTAAAAGTCAGAAATTGTAGGTCTGAGTTCTGTCATAGTTGTGTATTTTAACCTTGGAAAACATTTGGGGCAGGTGTTTCTGCTTTTGCCCAACATCAATTTCCTGAAGGTGAGTCAAAAAGGTAGCCGGGAGGGGCACATTTGACACCACATTGTCAAACCATTGGTGTAATTAAGTGTTTGGAAAATATCTTCCAGAGGTTCTTTGTCTCTACAAAGCCCCAAGGGACCACCCTGTTTTCATGTTGATTTAAAGGACGGTCTGTGAGAAAAGTTTTTTCTCTTATCAGTCATTTTGCTCGAATTTCAAAAGTCTCAAGACTTTGACATGTGACTTGCAGCATTCTTTATTGGTCTGGGGAATTTTTTATCTGTAAAAACCGACGGACATGTACTTTTCCCATGGGCTGCAAGAAGGTTTTACATCTGCAGAGAATTTAATTTTTGGGATAGCACATGAATGCATGTATTCCTCTGTTGTCATGTAGGGCCAGTACTTTTCCGCAATCGCGGAAAACGGACCGAATTTACGGAATCTATGATCTCAAACGGAATTTATGATTTGGAACCGAAATCGGTAAATGCCACGGAAATTAAGCGGAATTTGTGAATTTTGCCTCTCAAATAATTCAAAATCACCACATATGTCATCGCATAAAGCAATACACACGGACTTGGATCCAAATTTGACAAGTCGGCGGCGTTATCAATACCACGTGGAGCAAATTTAACTACAGGCTGGACACCTGCCCTTTAGACCCCATTACTACCATATCCATTCATTTGCATGGCATATAGATATAACGCGCAACAGAGGTACAATGATAATAGCGTCATCTGTAGGTGGAGGCTGTCAACGTACATAGTAAACAATATGGAGTCACTCTGCCGTTCGTTGTAGAATCAACATTTTCCAGAGGCGTTAAGATCAACTGTTTTTCCTTTTTTATTGGCCAGTGCTAAAATCGAGCCCTAGAATTAGTGAAACGGAAATGAAACGGAATCTGTAGTTTCCCAAAACGGAAAAACACTCATTTTCAAACGGAAAAGTACAGGCCCTAGTCATGCTGGTTGATAGTTTGTGTTTAATGTGCAGAGAATTTCATTTTAAGGATAGCATATGAATATATGTATTTATTTCAACAGACACTTGTCCCTGCTGACATCAATGAAATTCTTCAGCTTATACAAGTAAACTCATTTGAAGGTGAACCTATAATCCACATTTTCATTTTTTTGAACATTTGTCAATATGCAAAATCCACTTGTCAGAATATACCCTGATACAATAAACATGGTATTTTTTTTTCAGTCCCTACACATATGCCAAGACCAACCATTTACCCTAATTTGATGTTTATTGTTACCTGCAAATTCGCAAAAATATGTCAGTGTTTAGCACCATTCCAGCAAGGACCTTTAACAGTGAAACTGGCAAAATATGAAAAATATGAATTGAAAAGTAAACTATTTGCATGGGGTAACTTACAACAATGAAAAATACAAAGTAATTCCTGGGAGTCAATGTCCCAGATAAACTTTACTAAAGATTAATAGTTGTATTGGTTTTAGGATCATCTCTCTTGTTGCACTGATCGGATGCCCATCAACACCATCGTTTGCATACTGCCGCGAATGCTATCGGTACGTCATAGTCCATTTGTGTAATCAGTTTTAGCCGGTTCCTCACAATAAATTGTGTTCTTAATTCAAATTCCAGTATGAGATTTCAAATCAGAAATAGGTCTCGTTGTAATGTACATTGAGTGTGCACACTGTCACCATCTTTTCTACCACTTTAAACAGCTGCTTGGTCATGTGGTCTGACAGAGAACACATCACCCAATTGGTGAAGTAAGTCACATGCAAAAATGAGCCAATCACTGCTCGTGTTACAGTGTATTTATTATGGCTTCTGCCGTGTGAACATGTGCGAATCTTCTGTAATTCATGGAGGGAACAGACAAACGGGAATCTTTGTTTGTATTGCACCATTCAAAAATAAAGATTCCGGCTATAGCCGTGATTATTTGGAATCACAGGCAAATATGCAAAGGTACAGGACAAAGGGAAGCGCTGAATGTGTCAAAAAAACACTCCATGAAAGTAGGTCACACGATGATGCTCAGTTCACCATAGATTATTACTCCACGCTCTGGAGGTACTTGAGGCACCTATACATGATCTTTCCAACACTGTTATAATGGATGTGTTTGATGCTTTTTGTTTGCATAGGAACAATTTATACTCTTGAACTTTAAAGTAAATCGATTCCTTTCCTTTTGTGCACTCATAGTACATGATGTATACATGTATATTATATTGCATGTAAGGGTGAATTTTGTTTTCACTGAAGTTTCTGGAAGAAAATTCTACACCGTTTTTTGTTACAAATAGATGCCATGCGTGTCATACGCATGTACTAAAATTATATGTAAAAATTGGATGAGAAGTTTGTATAATTAGTGAATTCATTAATCTGTATTTCTCTTTAAAATGCACCTGACAGACTGCAGTAGTTTTTTTTTTTTTTTTTGCGGATTTGTTCGTAGCCCACCATTGTTGGACCTTTGAGAAATCAGGGGTGACTCATCAAATGCCACGTGGAACTTCCTTCAGCTTCTTTTCCAAGTCAGAAGCATAGCTTCTCTGTGTTCTGCCTTCCTTTTCTTGAGTGAAGCAGATAAATGGAGGAGAATGTATACCATATGGAGTTTGTTAACAACCAGTTTGTTACCATGGTGATGCACATGGTGACAGTATGAGTTTTCGTGACATACTGTGTGTTTGGAACTAATGTCAACTGAATATGTGGGCTTGTGACTTTAAGTTTACACGTACTACCTTTCTGGGTTAGGACTTGGAATAATTCAAGTGTGCTCATTTTGGTAGTGATTCAGATATTTAGCCAAGCTTATGTTTCTTTAGAAAAACTGGTTTTAAAGTTTCATATGTTTGATAGGCTGGTGTTAAACAAAAAAGTTTAAATGGGGGACAAAACTAAAAAGAAATATATTGGTTTTTTGTCCAAAACCCATGGCTAATGGCTACCACTAGCCCAAACTTTTGGCAGCTTTACTTTCAAATTGTTTGAATTGATTAGCTCAGGCCATATGGTTAGGTCTTAAAATTTGACAACATAGTGCTCAATAGCCACTAATGTGAGATATCACATAGCTGGCAGCTGGAGTTCCGGTAGTCAGCATAGTTACATGTTGTATTGTATCTGGATTATGTGCAAAAGTTCCAACACTTGTACCATATATTGCACTGCAAGGGCATGTGTCACAAGTATGTCATCATTGGAATAACCAACGGGGGCGGAAGAATTTGTTCCGTGAAGCTTAGAACTGGATTACACATCAACCTTACTAGTTTTCAGCAACTTTTTAAGAGTATGTTTGACTTTTTAGTCCATGCTTCAAACACAACTCCTGAGAGATAATCCATGTGTCCCCCAAAATTACCTTTTGTATATTTATTAAGGCCATTAAATGCATGAGCATATGGAGTAAGGTACTGGAACAAGTGATATATATATATATATATATATATATATATATATATATATATATATAATATTCCGAGGGTGACCCAGCTGCTGCGAAAAATACTAATCTATCACAGGGCCCTCCGTAATTTTTTAACCAGCACATAAGACAAGATAAATTGATGAGTACAGATGGTCATGTTTCAGGTGTATGCAGTTGGTCAACATGAATACTACACACTGTAGATTGCTTAAACTTCGCTGAACTCGAATTTTACTGATGGCACAAAACAGTGAAAAAAAACACAGTGAAATAGTATTTTAACATTGAATAAGAATTATGAAATTAAAACTATGTACAATGAAATGTCAGAAATACAAAATAGGGCCTGTATTTTTCCGATTAAAAAAACTAGAAATTCTGTTTCAGCGGCCAGAAATTTCCAAATTCCATTTCAATAGTTCTCTTTGTATGTGAAACACATTAAGGCAAAACAGCAAATTCCGCTTCAGAGGTGACAAAAATTTATTATTCCGTTCCGTTTCCGCTAAAAACGGAAAAATACTGGCCCTCACAAAAAACAGTGAACATTTATGCACGTGAAAATAAAGCGATTTACAGTATGAACATTACCTTCACTGGCTGAGTAAGTTATTCTGTCATGCTGTGATGTGTTGGGCTACTAAAATAGCTTTCATGATTTTGACATATGCTTAGTAGCAGTCTTTTAAATACAGGTGCTGACATTGTTTCTGTTTATTTCTTTCGGGAAAGAGTTCCATATAAATGGATCCAAAATAACTGTTTGCGGTCTAAGTTAAATTAGTTACATGCACTGTATTGTGGAGCAGGAAAAAAATCCTCATTTCTGATGCTGCACATCTTACAGTAAGATTTTTTGTGCAGGTTTTGAAAGTCCACATTTGTTTGATCTGTGATGGCAATCAGTTTAGCCGGGGTTTATTTACTGTATTTCAATTCAGACATCATAAGATGATATCAGCTTATTAGAGATAGCCATGTTGCCAAGACCAGTCAGAAATTGCATTTGTTAAATCTTCTTTGTGAGTGTCTGGTCACGGAGGGGAAAAAGAGAATTGGTACAGGTCATTCAGATTTTCACAAAAAGTAAATGCATGTACTTGCATATGTTCCAAATGTTTGTTTCTGGTCAATATTTGAGCTTGTCTTGTTCCAGCAGGCATGAATTGTGATACGGGATAGTGCGAAGGGGGAGAATAACCACTGTGACCTCTAAGGTTAAATCCATGGTTGGAGGGAGACGGTTTGTTTGGAGCAGGTGTGTGGTATAGCCAGCATTCTGGAATAAACTCCTGTGGGCTGAGTGGTATTTAGCTCATTCCACTCTGATAGAAGACCGAGTCAACAGCTTTCCTTTGCGTGCTCTGGGCACATTGCACCCAGGGCGTGCCAAGGAAAGCTGTTGACCATGGGCATATAATTTGGAATGATCTTCCATGCAAGTTTCATCCAAAATTTTGAAAAATAATCCCTAAATTAGTCAAGTACAATTAGCAGACGACATTTAGATATTAGCAGGAAAAAGCGTCATTAGGATGGAATGAGTTACCTTGAGAGCCTTAATTCCACAAAACAACGTAACAAGTTGGTTTGATGGCTAATTAACTGTATTGTCAAATATTGAGTATGGTTTACTACAAATAATATTGTCAATGATATGATGTCCCTAATTACTACCCATTGCATTGAACAGTGACTGGCTATGTAGATGGTTACCATGGTAACTACATGCAAATGTTTTACAGGTTATTCTAGTAGTCTACTTTATGTGGCAATGATAGTATTTTGTGAAGTGCCAATGCACGGAAAATTTACATTGCATGATGTTACAGAAATAAGTCACATGTAAGTGAAGGTTTTCAGCTTGAGACTGGCATTCATATTCTCACTGAATTACAATGTACAATGTTATTCCCATTAAAATTAATGGAACATAGGAAATCAAAATGGTAGTGTTAAGTTCGTACATTATATCACCTTTTTTGCGGAATTCATGGTAAAAACTGGGAAGATTTACAAAATATCAGATCATACTGCTAGTTGCAAAGATGTTCCCATGAAGTCTTTTACAAATTTAATTCTGATTTTACACATTCTGAGAAAGTTACGGATCAGTGTTTTCGGTTGAAGTCTGATAGGGATGTCCAGTTCTTGATACACTGGCCAGCTTGGGCATACATGAAGTATTATAATCTGTTAACTCGTGTCCTGGGAAGTCTCCATGGCAACCTTAAGCATCATGCTGATAGTATAACAGATATGGGGCTGACAGGTCAGGAATAGACCACATTACTTTGTCAAAGTTTAGATCTGTTTATATTTAGAGGAGACCAGCGTAACTTGTAAATCTTGAGATTATGTTCATACACTGTTGTCATGAAATGCAATGCAAGTAGTCTTGGCCATTACGTGAGCTCATTGTAAGGGGTGAAACAATTTACCAGTACACGGATGCATATTGAGTTAGTTGTACATGGAATTGGGGAGTTCTTGTGAAAAGCGATGAAAGTGAGACATTGTGGCCTTGTTTTGCCATACAGATCTTTAATTTTAAAGGAGTGTTTAGATGTCATTCACATCCTGTATTGCAGCTTTTCAGAGTACCTGTCTCCATCTAAAGTCAGTGTGATGACATTTTATTTAGGTTTTGTGTTTTCTTGAAGACCATTGCACTGCCGGGGAGTCGTCTTAGAAGTTCTGGGCACTCAAAACAGGTGCAGTTAAAAGGAGGGGGGACACCATGAAAATAACTTAAATGCAAAAGAGGTTATTTATAAATCAAGGTGATGTCTAATGAAATTAATATACAGTGAAAGCTCCCTATACCGAACACCCTTGGGACCGGAAAAAAGTGTTCAGTATAGGGAGGTGTTCGGTATAGGGAGGTTTGATAGCACTGAAAGTATATATTTGGGACTGAGAAATAGTGTTCAGTATAGAGAGGTGTTCGGTATGTGGAGGTGTTCGGTAAGAGAGGTTTTACTGTACAGTGAAACCTCCCTATACCGAACACCCTTGGGACCGGAAAAAAGTGTTCAGTATAGGGAGGTTTGCTAGCATTGGAAGTATATATATGTATTTAGGACTGAGAAATAGTGTTCAGTATAGAGAGGTGTTTGGTATACACAGGTGTTTGGTTAGAGAGGTTTTAGTGTATTACAATGCTTTTTCGAGCCAGGGACAACTAGAATGGTTTTAGCAGCGAACCAATTTGCACCTCCTTTTGGCATGATTCCATAACACTTGGTGTACATGCCTCACATTATATAATCAGACAGAGCAAGGTAAATGCATCACTGATCTTGTTAAGTATGCTGTGATTTGGTCTAATGATGAACGGCAATGCTTTGCATGCTAATTACTACAAAATGTTGTGCTTAACTTTGCAGGTTATTATGATACTCGATTAAAAATTCCTTTGGGAAAAAAAAAACATTTTCTGCCCATTGTCACACTGCTATCCTCTGAAAGTGTCTAAATGGTGTTACATTGCCTTACTTTAGAGGTGACACCTTTAAGTCTTTCAGTTAAATGCAATCTTTGCTCCATAGATAGTAATTACATTCATAATATTGAAATTTCGTATCACCATTGGTTTCGGCAAAGTACAAATGTACCAGCATGCAAGGAGTTCATGGGGGATGGGGGTGGGTGGGTTCGTTTTTTGTATTGCTCCAAATGCCTAATTAGCAAGACACAACCACTAATAGGGGCCTTTGTATGATTTAATTTGTGCATAATTACTGGCAACAAGGTCAGTTTATGTGTCCTGCAGGTTCATTCACTGATATTGGTGTCAGCTCATTACTAGGAATGCTTTGTTAGTCTCCGTTCAAAAAAGGAAATTGTTGCTCTAATAATTAGACATCACTGACTTGAGTGGTGAGTTGAATCACAGATATATGCAGTGTAAGGGATAGCTGGTCTCGCATGGCAATATGCTATGCTGAATTGGTATCACTGATACCCATTTTCCAGTAAATTAACATGATATGTTCCATATCATGTATATTGTGCATGAAAATGTTCTAAAAAAGTTCAAAAACTGGCGTACACTTTATAAAAACGAATCTCCTACACTGATGTGATTCACATTCCCTTTGTCATGTGTGGTGTGTCCTTCCATTTTGTGGTATTACAGCAGTAATGGGAGTGTATGTGCAACAGACAGTATTAAAATGAATATTTTTTTTCAGTGGGTATATAATAAATATTTGAATATGTTTAATATGTAGATTTAGGAAGCAGGTATTGTACACTGAAACTATACTTTGAGATATTGTGCCATCACAATCCGAGTGTTCTCTTGTTCATGCTGACATTAAAGATGAATGTTGCGGATATTTCATGAACTCTTCCTGGCGGGTAAAGGGATCTAGATTGAAGTAGACTGAGAGCATCATGCAGCATCTCTGAGTCTTTTACTGGGGTGTGTCAAACTGGTATGCTGATGTACACCATATGTATTGTATTTATACTTTTCCTCTACTGAACAAATACAGCTGTAGCATTGTCTGTCATAGCGGTCTTGTTATTCCAGAGCCAACAAAGCCCAGCGTGAATTGGACAAGTCGGAGAAAAAGTTGCTGGCGGCAGAGTCACAGGTCACTGACTTGCAGGCACGGCTCAACGATGCCATCAACCAGCGTAAACACTGGGAGAATGAATATAACGTGAGTGCATCAAAATTATATACATCCCTGTAGAGGATCAGTCACTCCAAATAATTAATGAGATGTAAACTTTGCATGTTTGTGTTCAATGAGTCAAAGTGCTTTGTTATGCATATTTATTTATAGCAAGAAATCAAGAGGGAAGCAGTGTATGGAATTCTTGTGCTTTTTATCCCCGGAGGAGCATACTGTTGTGTAATTAATCAGGCAGCTGTAAATAATTCACCAGAGTTTGACCATCCATTTTGTGTTCACTTTGATAGAGCAGTATATTTTGTTGTGGGATACATTACACTGTGACACTGTCCTCAAAACGCTACAAAAGTACTTCAAATGGACCAGCATTACAGATGAGAGTTCTTGGTGTGAGCCTACAAACCCAAAATTTCGTATTTTTTATCACTTCTTTTTAAAATTTAGGTGACTTAGTTTTAGGGTGCCAAAATAGGTCAAGTAGTCAAGTGGTTAAGTACCTGACATGACCAGGTCATGTTTATGTTAGGTGATGCTCAAGTGGCTGTCCAAAATGATAGGCAACAGTGAAAGTTAATCCCTATGTCAATAATTATACTATAGGGGCTGGGTACCTGAAATGAATTAGTGCAAGATTGGGCATTCACTTCACACAGTAATGGGTAGACAATGCATTCTTCCATAACTTTGTACCATATTATAAATATTTTTATTGGCAGTAAAACATTTAAACAGAAACATGTACATGTGAATGTGATGAAACTGCAGAGACATCATTTTGAATCCATGAAATGAATAAACCAGCAAATCTGGGAGGGATATTAACTCTTTGCCTTTTTTTTCACAGCGGAACTGTTAATTAGTTGATTTCAGATTCCACGTAAGACTTTTCATTTCAAGTACCAGTATGTCTGAAGTTAAACAGGAAAAACAGTGGTCCAGGTTAACAGTTCTCCCTGCTTATTTTAGGTGCCTATAGCGAGAAATCAAGTCTTTAAAATTCTCTTGCCAAACTTGGAAATACAGCATTAACAAAGTTTCTGTCATGACCTGGTATTGATTCATGAGAAACTGTTTTTGCTATTTACGCATTTATATTGCCAAATTCTAGAAAAAAACCCTGACATTTGATTTATTAGCTAATGATCCAAGCAGTCCCTGTGACCAAAGTACATTGAGGAAAGCTGGTGACTTGAGTCCAAAACCCAGCAAGAAAAATTACAAAAGAAAATAAGTGTGAATTGGTGTTCAATTATAATTTCAGTTTTTGTTGTGAGGTTTTAGTCTCCACCAGCTCTTCCTACTTATCAGAATGTAAAAAATGAATTTGTCAATTTGAAGAAACAGAAAATGGCAACAACAACAACAAAAAATAATAATATTAAAAAAAATGAAATAAAAAAATCCCAGAATCTGGACATCTCTTAATGGAATGTGGATGAGAGATGCAGAAAGCTTGAAACAGGTGCAGTTGCCCCAGGTAAAAACCCCTACCCAGACATCAAATAGATGCATGTGCAGCAAATTGTCAATTATGTTTGCCTTGCCAGTGGGCCACTGATGAATATGAATGTTGAAAGCTATGGTACAATGCACAGGGTGGGTGTCTCCTGTTTACATTATTTTTGTGATAGTATTGGAGTTAAGGATACCAGTTTGATAAAAAATGAATAAGCATCTGGGATATTTAAGTAACAAAAAGAAACACTTATGGGATCACCTGTCTGTTTTTCCGTTTGTATGTTTCATTTTTTTTGGACAAACCTTCAATGAAGCAACTTAATATCAAATACCAAGTCAGTATTGAAATGAAAACAAACTGCATTCTTTACTTTGAGCATAAGTGTCCAATGGCCTAAATATCGGGCTGTCATAACCATGATGGCCGACTTTTATGTGCAAGGTATACTATGCTCTGTTGATAGTGTTCGTGCAAGTACCACGCACACACTGTCCCTCTTTCACTCACTCACTCACTCTGAATTGTGAACCACAACAGGCCAATTCTTTTTGTATGGTAAAATCATTTTTGTGTGTTTCATTTATTTTTTTGACACACCTTCAGTGAAGCAACTTAATATCAAATACCAAGTCAGTCTTGAAAATGAAAACAAACTGCATTCTTTACTTTGAGCATAAGTGTCCAATGGCCTTAATATCGAGCTGTCATAACCATGACACCTGGCTTTTATGAGCAAGGTATGTTATGCTCTGTTGATAATGTTCGTGCAAGTAGTCTCACACGCACACACACACACTCTCTCTCTCTCTCTTTTATCCACTCACTCACTCACTCTGAATTGTGAACCACGGCACAACAGGCCAATTCTTTTTGTATGGTAAAATCATCACAAATAATACAGAAATAAGAAAAAATCTGTAAGGCCGTGAAAAATTAGAAAGCCATAACGAGTATTAAGATAATCAACATCTATTTTTCAAGTGTCACTAATTGGCCTGTCAGAGAGGAACTCGGTATGTTTGATTTAGAATATTTCTTCTGTAACTCAAAAAGTTTGTACCCAATTTGAAGAAATAGACCTGAACGTAGAGCACACATTTTGAATTGAAATTTTTTCAAATGCAAGTTGAATGTGAAGGTCATGTGGCCACTTGACTATTTTCTCAAGATTATGCGTTTCAGGAAATTTTTTGGGTGATGTCATCAGATTATATGTGAACAAATTATTAGGCCTATGACCCACTTGTTTAAAGGTTATGAGCTGTGAATGTGGTAGCTACCCAAACAAGTGTTAGCAGGTAATGGGATTAAACACCCCGTAGTATACAGTTGTAATTGGATATATGCATTACAGTGGTCAGCTGACTGAACCTGTTATAGACTATTCAACCCTAGAACCAGGTATGGAACAAGATTGGTCCTTGTTTGTCCATGTTTTCCACCCATTTTTTCCATCAATCGAACCAAAATGGTTACACACTCAAAAGTTTTGTTACAATGTTACTTTGCAACAACATCCCAGACCGGCATTTGTCACTGTGACATTTGATGGATTATTATGCAGGGCCAGAATTTGGGCAAAATTTTGCGAGAATCTATTTGGATTTTTGTCAATTATTTTCTTTTTAAAGAAAGACAAGTTTAGGAGAATCTTTACGAGAATGGATTCTCGGATTCTCGCCAAAATTATGGCCCTGTTTTGTGATACATTGGGACAGTCATAGAATTACTAAACCTATACTTTGCTGTAATGAAAGCTTTGAAATCAGAATCATAAGGAAGATTAATTTGTAAATACTGTAAGAAAAAAAATGAATCACTGTTCGTAGTTTTATGAGTAATGCCTAATTTTGCCATTTCCATGAATCTTTCCATTGTCCAGCGATGGGACCGCATTTGGCAACAGCAGTAGTTTTTTCTTGCCAGACCTATCCTAAGCATATTCATATTTGACAAATCAGTCACTTTCCAGAAAGTGTTTGCTACATAGGTTATATCGATCATTGGTTCTCAGGGCCTTGCCACTTGTCCCTGTAAATCTTGACTTGATGATTGAAGTCGCAGTGAGTTTTTAAAATAAGAATTTGAATAAAGTTATATTTTTCAGATCCATTTTTTTCAAAGCGCACATAATGGTGAGAACAACCCATGTATCAAATTTGAACATGGTCAATCAATAGGAGCTTTAATGTAGTTAAATTGTATCCATGTAATTCTCCACTTAATTTTCTCAATTTAGCCATTGGTTGTACATTTGCATTGAAAATAAGATGTATAAAGCCAGGATGGTTTGTAAATATGTTTAGAAACTCAAGGCCGAGCTGGCAGCCCTGGAGAAGCAGCTGGCGACAGCCAAGAAACAGCTGGAGGATGAGACAGTGGCACGTGTGGACCTGGAGAACAGACTGCAGAGCCTGAAGGAAGAGTTGGCATTCAGAACCCAGGTCCATGAACAGGTAATATGCAGATGAACACTGATATATTATATACCACTCACAAAGACAGAAAATTAAGAGACCAGTATAAAAACCATTGAATTATTATTTAGTGTGTTACCAGAACTTGTTCACTGTATGAGTTTTCAGAAATAATCATGCAACATATACTGAAGTGAATGTAATGCAAGCATACAGGTGTTGCAGACAATATATATAAAATAAAATAGAAAAGGACAAAAAGATAACATAAAAGGCAGTCTCAGACATTAATATCTATATGTGCTATAAGGAATTGTTAACAAAAAAAAACAAACTTAGTTTAACTTTCTTTGTATATGTAATTTTGTTCGGAGTCCCAATGTTCAGTCATGAGCATAAAACATTAATAGATATGATATTCAGTCATGTTATAAAGGAAGGTAGGATATAGGACAACTTTGTTTGATAGCAGGCCTTACAATTAGCCTTAATAGGCTCAGTGTATCCTGCTTGTAAAAGCCTCCACAAATTCAAAGTTATTATTTCCATTATCTGAACCGTTATGTGAATGACCTGTTCTGTTCAAAAATACAAAAGTTCAGTTAAATATGTTGAAATTATTTTAAATGTTGCTTCCTGTTTTTGATTGTGATGACCATGGTTACAGGAGCTGAATGAGACCAGGACTAGGACAATGACTGAGGTGGAGACGTCCGAAGTTGATGGACAGGACGAGCAATTTCGCATTAGGCTGGAAGAAGCATTGAAAAGGATGAGAGAAGAGTACGAGTTCCAGATCCGCACCAGCAGAGAGGAGACAGAAGAAACTTTCTACAACAAGGTGAAACCCTATCTAAAATTGGAAGGGAATGGGAATGGGTCTCATTTACCTATAAATATTGGTATTTTCACTGTTCTTTTTTTAGTTCTGTTCATTGTTGACACAGGTTAAAGAGGTTATGCGATCACTCATATCTGTCTGTCCGTCCTACTGTAATTTTTTTTGCTTGTGAGTGACATACAGTCCAGTTTTCAAGTTAGCCCCATATAACTTTAAGGACTTTTATCAAGTGTATAAAAATCTAGACCAAGTTTGATATTGGTAGCGCCACCTGCAGTATTGTGTAATAAATGGGTCAAAATGTGAAAATGTTCTAATCGCTCTAGCATCCCTAATGTGTGATGAAATTTAGTGGCTTTGTGGAGGAGGTTAAAATTTCAGTTGCACATGATACTAGTGGCGTACTTTGACAGAAATTATGTGCCAAAATGTGTTGAAAGATATAAGATTTCATAACCGAAAAGTAGTTGAATTAGATTTATATATATATAGACCATGTCCAGTGCTGGTATGTCATGTAGTATTGATGACATTGACCTATTTTTGTGAGGTCACCAGGCTTGTAAAGCTGAAAGTGGTGATTTTGCAATGACAGGGTGTAGCTTGGACATCTATAGCAAAGAGAATTAAACCTAGAGATCAAAATTGTACCAGATTACATTATACATACAAATGTACTGGGTAACCTACTTTTTGGGTCACCATGACCCAGTGATATTAGAGTTTGGCGCTTGTCCAAGTTTATTGTTTTTCTTCAATAAGTTAAGTTATTGTCCAATTTGAACAAACAGACCATGTATGGCAAGCTGAATGTGGTTCACAAATTTTGAACAATACCAATTTTTTGTCCCAAGTTGTAGGCCAAGGTCAGATGGCCAGTTGGAATATAGGGGTCATCTTGTGAATGCTCTGCATTTCACACTTTTTTAGTTAGTCCCATATAACTTTTAGCACATATCAAGTGTATCGAAACCTATGTCACCGTTTATGTTGGTGGTGTCATCTATAGTATTATGTAATATGCAGGTTTAAATGTACAATTCTTGTGACCAGTCAAGCATCCAGGTTCCTGAATTTTTTATAGATCTCCAGGAAATTTATTGGCACTGTAGAAGAGATCAAAATCTGAGTGGTGTATGATACAAGTGGTGCCATCTACATTTTGACAAATTAAGTTAAAATGTCTTGAAAAATAGAAAACTCCATCTTGATAAGTATTATAATTAGACATGCCAATTTATGGGCTATATAGATTATGGCCAATGCTAATATGTTACCTGAGATCAGTGACCTTGGCCCATTTTTGTTAGGTCATCAGACCTGTTAAGTTGGAAGAGGTGATTTTGCTACAGCAAGGTGTTGCTTGGATCGACATTAGTGGCAAAGAGAATTGAGCCTGGAGTTCAATGTTGCACTTGAGTTCATTGTATATAAGACTCTCATTTGGTGACCAACTATTGGTGTCATGGTGACCCAATGTTTATGTGACCTTGAACATTTTTTGCAAGGTCATTAAGCACTCAAGAAAAGAACATTTAATTCAATATCGTGATAAAGAATTGGTGAATGGTGCCAAATGTATCACAAAAGGGTATCCTGTGGAAGTTTGATATTGCATAATATGGATGATTTCGATTGATTTTTCAAGGTCGTGGAGGGAAAACATTTCATGAAATAGTTTTTTGGTAATGGTGGTCAGCAGAGTGTTACGCCCATGGGCCTTTTTTTTTTTTAAAGGAATAAAAAGATGTGAAGTCCCTATTCATCAGAACAATATTTCATGGTTTGCAATGAACATTTTATGACACACAATTCATTGAGATTGAAAATACTGGAACACGGTCATGAGAAGTACAGACGTGGCTGGTGCCATAAATTTTGATTTATATCTTCATATATGTAAATCATGTTTTGTTCATTTAAAAATACAAAGTGAATTTGAGCTTGTAGAACTGTGAATGAAACTTATTAAGAAGTGATCAGTTGCTGTCAATACATCCACTGATGTCCAAGTTCAAATGGCCAACTCTGTATTATAGAGTGCACATGAAATTTAGGTGTTGTTCTTACTCTCTTGTAACAATATTCACAAATGTGAAGTTGCAGATATTCATGTAGTTAGATTCTGTTACAGGAACCGTACACAGTTGCAGCCTTATGATTTTGGTAACATGTACATGAGAGGCTTGGTCTTTGAATGTCCATAAGGAATGTAATTTTGTCTTTGATTGATACATGTGAACAGGAACAGTAAGAGTACTTTCCGTTCTTTTTCTTCAGCTGGACGAGTTGCAGAGGCTGGCAGAAGCACAGGACACCTCTGCAATGGTGTCTCGTGAGGAACTGTATCGGTCACGTAAACGTATCGATGAAATCAATTCTGAGCTGACAAGATTACAGGGTGTGGTATGTATGCTAAGAGTATATGTATACCTACATTGAATAAGAAACTTCATTCAGGCTTTTTAGTGGAGCTATCAGTCACTCACATTCACCTGCACACCTTTGAAATATACCATGGGAGCTGTCCCAGTTACAACTGAGTTTGGGTTTAATACAGATACCTGGGCGTGCACAGTAAAGTGCATATATTTATTTTGATATTTTATCTTTCCACGATCATTGTTTTTTACAAGTTGGTGTGCATACTTTGCATATACATTAGTAAGTCATTTTATATTTCATCCCTGATAAATAGCTGTCTCACCAATGTTAGCTGTTGGCAAGGCTAAGTACTTGCTTTTCCACCCGAACATCTGTCAACCAAAACTTCAGAGTGGCAGTATTTCACTCACTACACTAGATAAGGCTTTGATATTTGGGTGGATGATTTATAGTGATCGTGCTGTGCTTTGAATGAGCATTGAAGTAGAACTTGGGGGGGGGGGGGGGGGCGCATTTTTACTTAAACTGTACTGAGCCCCCAAGTTCATCTAGGCAGAATTTTGGCTGTTTTTGTCTTATTTTAACCATGATAGGTTAAATTTTAGGAACTGTAACTGCAAATTTTTGTAATTTACATGTGACCTCTAAAGACCAGAGGTCCTGGTCAAGGAAATTTTCTAGGGTTTAAATACGTCAAAGTATGGTTGATATAGGCACCTGATTACTATTGAACCTGAATAGCATGGTACCTGTGTGCTTTGTTTTGGTGTTTTAAAATTTGTCTTTGAGTGTTTTTCAAAGGTCAGCATGGAACATATGAAACCATGTTGGCTGAGGGGTATTAGATTTGCATGTTTTCATTGTTTTAGTCATGCCCACTTTACTTTGGGATGAATGATTACACTTCAACAGTACTTTGTCTCATATTAATTTTTGTTCCTCTTTTAAAAGATAAGTGTGTATGTGCATACATATGTGTGTGTTCATCTCACAGCTAAGCTTGAAATTATTATGCCAACTGTGATCTGTATGATCATGTTATATACTTAATTGGCCATTTTGGTCATAAAAAAGTGGCATATTGTCAGTAAATTTATTTAGATTTATTTCATACTTGCAGCAACTTTACTAAATACAAATATAATGTTTGATCTTTATAAATACATTGATTTGAAAAAAAAAAAAAAACTGACACAGATTCTGATATATACATGTATATGCAAATGTTAATTATAACAGGAGTTCTTGTACATTTGCAAGTGATGCTTTTCTAACGTATATCCAAATATTTGTAGAATGCTCAACTGGAGAAAAAAGTGCAAGATCTGGAAGCAGAGCTTCAGCGTGAACATGACCAACACAAGGCAGCCCTTGACTCCCGCGACAATGAAATCCGCAAATTACGAACTGCACTGGCTGAGCAGATGCAGGAATATCGGGATCTCATGGATGTCAAGCTCAGTCTTGACATGGAGCTAGCAGCATACAGAAAGCTCCTGGAGGGAGAGGAGGCCAGGTGAAAATTACTTACAGACTTTGTAGAGATTGACTTTTTTTGAGGGGGGGGGGGTCATATAGAATTCACAAATGATTAACGCATTGGCACATCCCCTCAAGTCAGGTGCGGCTATCCAACTAGAATACTGCAATTTTAACTAAACAGCTAGTTGGTGCAAGTACAGGGCTTATAGCATTTGGGACACTAAACTCTGCTACAAGTACTGCAAGTACACCATTGTTACAGTTATAAACTATAACTGCAGCAAGTACACTAGTAGCCAACACTGAACCCAATGCCGAGTTTCACAGCAATGATGTCGCCAGTGTGTCTTGGTTGCGCTTTGACATCACTCTTTAAAAATTAATCAAGATTGCTGATTCTAAATGTATAACCATCACGAAGCACCATGTTATGTTTCAAAATTGGCCCCTTCTTTGGCACTGCTTTAGTTTTCACAAATCAAAAAATTTTCTTTTTACTTGCAGGCTGAATATCTCCCAGGAGGTTTCAATGCGGTCAGGTACCCCGTCATCTTCAAGAAAACGTAAACGTGGTGTGGAGAGCTATGTAGGCTCTGGTGCTATGAGTCAAGTGACCCAAGCTACATCCAGTAGTGGCTATGCAGCTTCCTCATCAGCAAAGTTGGCAGTGGAGGTGTCCGAGATTGATACCCCAGATGGCAAATTTATCAAACTGTACAACAACTCAAACAAGGTACAACATACTTTTTTGACTTTAGGACATCTTTGAGGTTTACATCGGTTCCCATTAAACTTGGATACAACTCATAATGCATTTATTTATGATATAAGAAAATCGTAATGTGATGACCTCAAAGCCACAAATTATAAGCAGGTGAAGAATCATGGTCAAATGTAGAAATGATGAAAATTAACGATTTTGTAATTAGTCAAACCATTTACAGATTTCTTACCATGGTGTACAATATAATTATGTCTCCCTGTACAACGGGGGGACATAATTATAAAAATCATTGCAGATGCACTCGAGAAAGATTTGACTTAAAGAGGTTGACATTTTGTGTGATTATGTTTCTATGTCAGACTTTTGTAAGACCGTGCTTATGACTGCAGATGTGTGACCTTGACCTGTTTTTCAAGGTCACGTGGGCATTTCATCTAAAATCAATGTGGAGGTGATAACTTAAGAAAGATTTGACTTGGGAAGTTGAAATTTTATGTGGTTGACAATAGTAAGGGCGCACGGGGAGACATTTGATTTTCTGTCAGAAAATCAGCCTGTTCTAGTTATTGGAATATACTCAAAGACACTTGTGCTAACAGATGTCATTACTTTGTAAAGGTTCCGACAAGTTTTACCCCATTCTGTACAATATCCTACAGGACCAAGCTTTGGGAGGCTGGCAATTGAAGCATACCTCAGGAGATAATGAAACCACCTACAAGTTCCACCGCTCAGTCCATCTGAAGGGGAATGCATATGTGACGGTAAGTAAAATGGAAACTGTTTGCATATGGAGAAGGATAGCACACATAAATTTGAATAAAATATCATTCTGTTCTCAGCTTGTTATTTTATTTTATTCATTTATTTATTTATTTTTTTTTAGTTTTATGAATTGAAAGGGCAATGGTTTCTGTAGAAAACGAAATGTTTTGTAAAAGCTTCAGTATTATCTTGTGTGCGAAGTTCAAAAACTGCCAAATTCAGCGTGTTGGTTTTTTTAAATGAAAGGTATTTCATCCAATCAAGTATGCCATTAACCCGTTCCCCCTTGAATTAAGACTGAGTCAACCGCTTTCCTTGGCATGGGTTGGGCACTAAGTGCTCAACCCATGCCGAGGAAAGCTGTTGACCTGGGTCATGTTGTCTTGACAGGTCTCATCTTCAATTCTCAGTCAAATTGTTTTTCATTGCTTTTAAAACTAGTTGAAAACGCTGAAGCAGACGACATTTGATCACCAGCCGGTTTAAGGGGGAAAGGGCTAAAAGACTGTCAATGATCATAGAATGAGTTGACTGGGTTTGTTACAGGTGTGGAGTTCAGACAGTGGTACCACGCACAATCCCCCCAGTGACCTGGTCATGAAAGGACAGAAGTGGTTTGTTGGAGATGACATGAAAACAGTCCTTATCAACACTGATGGAAATGTAAGCTGCAGTCTTTGTCAAAAAATAATGTATATTTTTGTACAAAAGTAGGGCATTGGCTCTCATCTCTTCTTATGTCTCCCAGTGGAAGCCGGGGGACATTTTGTTTTAGTGCCCGTTTCTTCCGCTTGTTAGTCCCCCGCCCACTTGGTGGGGGACTATAGGTTTGCACCTTGTCCGTCCGTCCGTCCGAAGCTTCTCCGGGCCATATTTTCAACACCATAACACCCACAGCTACCAAATTTAATGTGTTTGTACTTCCTAGGATAGAGGTGTATGGTGTGCCAAAAGTAGGTCACTAGGTCAAATATCTGGGTCACAGAATACATATGTATGAAAAATCTTGTCCGGGCCATAACTTTTTTGTCCTTTTACTTAGAGTCATGAAATGTTACACAAATGTGAAGCTTAGTCTAAGAAAGTGTCATAAAGCAAAACTAGGTCACTAGGTCAAATATTTGGGTCACCACGATATGTAAATATACAGAAACAAATTTTGTCAGGCACATATCTTCCCTATATTAATGCTACCTCTTCAATTTTTTTATGGTGTGTAGACCTTAGGTAGTAGGTGTGCATACGCATTGTTTTCTGTGGCTAATTACTTCCATTAATTAATTAATTAACGAAGTTCATTAAGCAAGCTCAAGATACAATACAAATTTTGTCCGGACCATATCTTCTAAATTATTGATGCCAGCCCTTTGATTTTTTTTATGGTGGGTAGACCTTAGAGGGGATATGGTAATGGGCACCGTCTGTCAAATATCTGGGTCACAGTAATACATAAATGTACAGTATTTTCATGTCCTTACTGTAATTCTTAAAAAATTTTGACTTCTTGTTATAAAATTTTATTGATAATGTATTGTGACCTAAAAGTGTGTCACGACGCAAAACTAGGTCACTAGGTCAAATATCTAGTCCACAGTGTAAACTCCATGTAAAACCTTGTCCATGCCATATTTCCCTTACTATAATACCTACAGCTACCAAATTTATTATTTTAATACTACCTGGGGAGTTGTTGTGTCACATGGCAAAAGTAGGTCACTAGGTCAAATATCTAGGTCACTGAAATCCATTCAAAATCTTGTCCGGGCCATAACTTTTTTGTCCTTTTACTTAGATTAATGAAATTTTACACAAATGTGAAGCTTAATCTAAGAATGTGCCATACTTTTACTTTTTTTTTTTCGTCTAGGTCACACCCCTATATAGTAGTCCATTCAACCTCGTGGGCGACGAGCGGGGGACTATGTATTGCTCTGCAATACTCATTAACTTGTTGTTGTTGTTGTTGTTGTTGTTCAGGTTCTTCAACACTTGGTTTCCGTGCGATAAGTCTTGAAGGACTTGACAGAATTTGATAAAACTTGGTAGGATTATGTATCTAGGCAAGACCTAGGCTGGGATTGTATTTGGATGACCTTAAGAGAATTCTCAAGGTCACAGGGTCACTTATGTGAAATTGGTTTCTGTGTAATAAGTCTTGAAGATCTTGATGGAATTTGATGAAACTTGGTAGGATTATGTATCTTGGCAAGACCTAGGTTGGGATTGTATTTGGGTGACCTTGACCAAATTTTGAAGGTCACAGGATCACTTATGTGAAATTGGTTTCTGTTCGATAAGTCATGAAGAACTTGATGGAATTTGATGAAACTTGGTAGGATTATGTATCTAGGCAAGACCTAGGTTGGGATTGTATTTGGATGACCATGAGCGAATTCTCAAGGTCACAGGGTCACTTATGTGAAATTGGTTTTTTGGCGATAAGTCTTGAAGAACTTGATGGAATTTGATGAAACTTGGTAGGATTATGTATCTTGGGAAGACCTAGGTTGGGATTGTATTTGGATGACCTTGAGCGAATTCTCAAGGTCACAGGGTCACTTATGTGAAATTGGTTTCCGTTCGATAAGTCATGAAGAACTTGATGGAATTTGATGAAACTTGGTAGGATTATGTATCTTGGTAAGACCTAGCTTGGGATTGTATTTGTGTGACCTTGAGGGAATTCTCAAGGTCACAGGGTCACTTATGTGAAATTGGTTTCCGTTTGATAAGTCATGAAGAACAGGATGGAACTTGATGAAACTTAATAGGATTATGTATCAAGGTAAGACCAAGGTTGGGATTGTATTTGGGTGACCTTGACGTAATTTTCAAGGTCACAGGGTCATTTATGTGAAATTGATTTCTCTGCAATAAGTCTTGAAGAACTTGATGAAAATTGCTAGAGTGATGTATCTAGGTGAGAGCTAAAATAGGATTGTAATTTTCAAGCAAACTTGGTCATTTGTAATTTGTTATCACCTGTAGCTTATTCAGAGACGTAAGCGTTCCACTTGAGACATTTGATTTTCTTTTGGAAAATCAGTATGTTCTAGTTTTTATTTGTAATACCTTCTCCCAGCTTCTGTTGCTTTGACCCGGGGCATATTCTGCTGATATTTTGGCTCCCACCCCCTTTTTAGCTCAGCTGACTTGTCAGTCAGCTGAGCTTATTGGATGGTCAGTGGTCCGTTGTCTGCCCATCCGTGGTTGTCATTGTCGGTTCACATTTCACTTTTTCAACTTCTCCAAAACTGTTGGCCAGATCTGCGTCAAACTGGGTGGGGATGTATGTACCTTGGGTGGGTCTCTGACCAATTTATTCTGTTTGGTTGTGCTCCAGTGATTTTGGATTTTGTATGTTTTTGCTGGCAAAGTGTTGAGAAAAACATGTCAAATGACTTTGCCAATTGCTTCGAAATTGCATACAGACACTTCTAGGGACCCCTAGACCTTAATTTGCTCCACAGGTGTGAGCTGAGCTTAGAGGATGGGTGGTGGTTTATCGTCCATCCAACCAGATTTCACACTTCTCAAAAACAGTCTGCTGGATTCACTTGAAACTTTGTGAGGATCTGCCATGGCTAGGTCTCTAACAAGTTTGCTCAAATGGTCATGGTTCAGTGATTTTTATGAATTGATCTATTTTCGAAATAATCTTTAAAATATTTTCTTTAAAAGCGCTCTTGCCAATTGGTTTTAAATTGCACATACTCTTCCGGGGACTTGACCTTAATTTGTTCACCAGGTGGTGCTGTGATTTTTTTTTTCCAGTTTTTTTTTTTTTTTAAAAGTAATTTTTTGTGTATTTACACTATTTGTTACTTCTCCAAACCATCTCTTAAATTCTTCTGAAACTGGGTTGAAAAGTAGCTTGTGGAAGGGTCAGGCAAGATTATTCACTGGGTGATAATACGCTGCATCTTTGATATACAACTAATTTTTGCAGTTTGGTTTGTTAGGGATGAATACACTCATTCCCATTGATTAAAATGCAATTGAATGTGGATTGCCATGGTAAGTCACGTTTATCTGAAACCACTTAGCCAATTATTTGGAAATTGCAGAGGGACACCTGAGGAGCCCAAAAGCTGTAATTTGTTCACCTGTGACGCTGCAGCCGTCACCTAGAAATCCTGTGGAAATGTAGCTTATGGAAGGCTCGAACTAAAGTGGTCCAAAGTGATGATTTTCCTACATTTATTATTTCAAATGTATTTGGAACAAATTGCTCAATACATATATTTCCATTGATTACAATGCAAGTCACTGGGGATTGCAGTGGTAAGTCACATTCTGACTTCTCCGAAAGCATTAAACAGATTCACTTCAAAGTTGCTGAGGATGTACCTTGGGTTGTTCTTTACCAGTTCATTCAAATTGTCATGCTCATGCTAAATTTTTTTTTTTTTTTTTTTTTTTTTTTTTTTCTAAATCTTCATTGCTCCCAGGCCAATTCCTATGAAATTGTATAGGGGCACTTTTGGGGACCTTTAGACTTAAGTTCGTTCACTGTAATTGTTTTTACCGTTCTGAAGAATTTTTTTTGTTCTCACTTTTCTGCCAAAAGGTAAATTGGATCCTTCAGAGGTATTGGAAATGTACGTGGACTTGATCTCCACCACATTTGTTCACTACGTGGTGGTGCTGTCATATTCTGTTTTCTAACAAGTTGCTAAAATTCAGAAAAATTTGTTGCGGGATATGTTCAAGTAAGCAACAATGATGGTCATCTTAAATAAAGGTGGCCTTGTTATCATTTTGAAGTTCACAGGACCACCTCAGTCTTTGTATGCAAGGGCTGTCACAGTTCTCTGGTGTAAAGTCTTGTCCACACATTAAGCATTCAGATCCTATTTGTTAAATGCAGTGATTATAAGTTATCTTGCCCCAGGCATCTTGATCGTGAATTAGTGCATAGTAGTCCACCCGCACTCAGTCGGTGGCCTTCTAGGCAGCGTGATCTTTCTAGATTGGGAAACACAATGTAAAGACCACACTTTCTGCATGAGAAAGTGGCTTCTGGGGAGATATACTACATATGAGAGGGGGACCACTGTAAGAACAAAGTCTTGCGGCGTACTCTATTTTGCTGTCACATGACCAAAAGGAAAACAAGGTACCAAATGTAATAAGTTGATGTAAGAAATACTGCCTAATGGTTCAGTTTCACCTCCATTGTGATGCCAGCAGTAGGTTGGTCTTCCCCAGCTTTGTATCTTGCAATATACCATAAATTTTTTTCCTGTATTAAAAAGGCAAGATTTGCCTGACAGTGTGAATCTGAGGCCTCATTAATTTGTTGATTTGCTACAAAAACAAAAATGTCTGTTCATTTTAGAACATTAGGAAAATGTGTGATTTTTATGATTTAAGCATCACATTCTGGTGGGGTCAAACATGTGACCATTTTCTGACTATTTGCAGGAGATGGCATCAATGTCAATGAAAAAATCTTCCACCAGGACCATGTTTACTGGCAGCCGTGGTATTGCAGGTTCTTCAATTGAGGTGGGCAGAGAAGAGTTATTCCACCAGAAGGTTTTTATCCAACCTTTTCCCCCTCCCAGGCTGTTATGTGGAATTAACCTCTTCCTGAGTGGCAAACATTAATACTTGATTTCCTAAATGAAAAATTATCAATGGTACCTTTAAACTGAAGTCATGTTTGAAGTTGATACTGATGTTTAACTGAAAATTGCAGCCAGACAAAAGTTACTAGTGTCTTGATTGCCGGTTTTCAATTTGGAAAAAAACAAACAAACAAAAAAAAGACACTTGTGTAGAATTTTGTATTCACTAATTTTTGGTGAACCAAAATTACAAATAAAGAAAAAAAAAACAAATAATCATTTGAGTGCTTCATAACTTGACACATATCAAAATGGAAAATTCACCACTGACTGAAATAACAAGACATTTCTTCATATATATTTTGGGGGGGGGGGATAAATTTCAATCAGAGAGTGTTCTTGTGATTTCATGATCAGAGTTCAGTTGTGTAAAGTGTAAAACCAGCAGTCAGCATGTCCACAGCCATGAAATACAAAAATGAATGATATATTTGACCAGTCAACATCCAGCTGATATTTCTGGGCAAAAAATATTGATTGGTCTGTAACGGGTTGACAAGACTCATTTTGTAACACCTTTCATGTTTTGAAACACTTAGGATAGATTAATTTTTAAAGCGGTATGGCACATAGCTTATTGGTACTAGATTATTAAAAGCATATATATGTATGTATGGGATGGTTTTGTCATGGACTAGAGGTTACAAAGATGCACTCTTCTGATTACTAAATTGACACTATGATACTGAAAATGTGTAATTTAACCCTTTCTCAGCTAAAGGTATGTATTGAAGGAAAAGTCAGTGGTCTGCTTCCTTCAAACAAACATTTTCAAAAATTGATGGTCTCTTGGTTTTCTTGTACAGGAGTCAGTTTGTTTGAAACCTGGATTTTTTGCCTCAGTACCTCGTCTGGTCCTAGCGCAAGGTTAAATTGTGAAGCAGTATAGTTCGAAAAGAGAACACTGTATGACAAAACTTGCAGTGCATGCAGGATTAGATGATAGTATTAGCAAGGGACAGAAATCATTGTCACAGTTCTGTGATAGGTTTAATGAAATAACATCCACATCAAAAAAAGGGGGGGGGGGGGAGAAAGTACACACCCCTCAACATATTTATTTAGCAGTACGGTTGGGCATTTCTGGGTGCCAATGTAGACAAAAGACCATACCAATCCAAAATATGATATCAACTGGCATTGAGCCAATAAGCAGTAGTACCATGTATAACTCTTAAGCTGTATTTATGTATATTTTGCATTTTCGTATTTTTAAGTGTAACACTAAAGTATGATAGTAGTATATAATCTTTGTGGAAATTATATTTCATAAGGTTAGTGGAACAGATGAGACTGTCTTATTTTTCAAAGTGGACATTGGCTGCATAAAAGGGGGGGGGGGGGGCAGGAATGAAACTGCTTCTGGTTTCTTTAAAAAACAAACAAGATTTTTCTCCTGAGCGACATACAATTTCTACTGTGCCACAGCTAAAATCAGAAATGCACATCCTTCTTTTCACATGAAACAAATCCATATGAGTTACTAAAAATAAAGTATATTGCATCAGACTAAGGCATAAGCAACATGCGAGTAGGCTGCATATAGTTTATTCTGATATCAAACCAAATTTCTTGGTACATTACATCAAAACCTATTTGGCTTTGGACACTTGAGCAAAACCTGTCTTTTAACGCCAAATCCAAAGGAACAAATTGTGGTCTTGCTTAACATGAAAATTGCTTTTAAGGACAGGTGGTTTTTTGTTAACTCTTTCAGTGCCAATCATGTTTCAAGTCCATCTCCTTAAGTCAAACTAGTCTGAATTATCATTAGGATCCCAAATTCGTATTCCTTGTGAAAAGACCTTTCATTCAAGTACCAGTATGCCTATAGTTCCAGAGAGAATACCCCAGGTCAGGAGCTTTTCTCAGCGCTCATTGGGTGCTATGTGCCCAATGCGTGCCAAGAGAAGCTGTTGACTCAGTCCAAAAGTTGGCACTGAAAGGTTAAGAGTCTGAAGCCCAGAGACCACTGTTCTACACTGATAGGTTTCATGTGAGTAGCTCTGCATAATGTGTATTGACAAGGTCTTTAACCCTTTCCCCCTTGAATTAAGACGGAGTCCTCAGCTTTCCTTTGCATGGGTAGCCCAACCCATGCCAAGGAAAGCTGTTGACCTGGGGCGTGTGATCTTGATAAGTCTCATGTACATTTCTCAGTCAAATTTTTTTCCTAACTGTTGAAATTAGTTGAAAACGCTGAAGCTGACAACATTTTGGCCGGTTTGAGGGGGAAAGGGTTAAAGCTGCCAGTAAGTAATTATGCTGTGATTGTGTTACTCCAGTGTACATTATCAAATCCTCTTTATTAACAGGGTGACCCAGACCGAAAGGACCAGTGTGCGATCATGTAAAGGGACAATGTTGGAGGACCAAAACACCAATAGTGACCTCATTATGATGAGCAGTCCATCATCGTTTCATCTTAGACTGGTGCACCACATGGAGTCAATCTTGTATATGTTTATGAGCAACAAGAAGGCCACCTTTCATACTTGAGCATTGAAAGTTGTTTTCTCTGCAATTTGGACATGCCCAATAACAAAGATACCTATTGAAAGTTTAATTTTCATTTGTACTTTAGCACAGATATGAATTTACTAGATTTAGCTAGAAAAGGATGTTTTTGTGGTAGTTCTGTTGCCACAAGTCATTTGAGAACAAGGACATTGAATTGATAGTCTGTTGTAAAAAGTTAATGGGTGTGTTTCATAAGATAGCACTTTCTTTTTAAGAGGCTTGACTTTTAATTAAAAGTCCTATTAGGACAAGATATTTTGAGTCAGAACAACAAAAGTTCATACTTGCATGTAAGCTTGACCCATTATGTTTTTCAGATATTAATAGAAAATGTCACATTAGTGTTTGGGAAAAAATTTAAGACCTGCATTTATTACAGGTTTTGTTTTTAGTCGTGTCTGCATTTTCATGGACACAACTGCAAGATTCGCCTTTACATTGTAATCATTAAAATTGATTTTGACAGTCACAAATTAGGAAGGTTGGTACTGCAAAGCACTCGCAGGTTTTCTCAAAGATTGTACTTCATTCACCTGGGGTGCAGTGATTGATAGAAAAAGTGTATTGTATAGGTTACTTAATACCACAGCCCTCCAAAGTTGATCCCCTCTTCCCAAGACAATTTTATTTTTATATGTATGTAGTACTTTTAATTATATAGCTGGGCATATTATGTTGATTGAGAAAATGTTTTATATGTAGCATGTATCATGGCACTAAAGCTGAATTGGTGGAATTAATGATATCTGTTGAAACAAAAAGTTTTAAGTGCCACTTACAACCTTTTGTTTCAGAGTTGTTACAGTGTTTAGGTGGAAGAAAGATAGCCATGTTATACAATGTAAGATTAAAGCCTTATAATGTTACTGGCATTAACAGATGGAACTTGTGGGTAGTGTCTGTATAGGTTTGTATATTGTTAACTTGTCCGGTGGAAACTGTCTTCTTGCAGCTGTTTTGTATGTAGTCAACAAACTTGGAAGTTGATAGACAAGGAATGCTTTCGCTGCAGTTAGAAACAGAACACCTGCATGCTTTGTTGCTAGCATTATTTTGCAAAGGAAAAGGCAATAATACAAAAAATACCCTGTCAGGGAAGTCGTGCTTGCTTGAACAATGACAGAGCACCTGTATAAGGCTCAGGGTTTTAATAAAAGAGATTAAGAAGTTGATCAATATGAACAGTGTTTGCTCAGGACTATACTGACGAAAGCCTTGGGACAGTCGGCAGAGAAGGGTATGAATCCAGATGATGTTTGACAAGCAGTTATAGTGGGTGTTTTTTGTAGGATTCGGAAGGCTTATGGCCATGTAGAACATAAAAAAGGGGAGTACAAGCATATAATAAAGAACTTATTTTTTAATTGTCTGTTATTTAAAAGGTTTAGTTGAAGGAGCTGAATACTCTATATCAAAAGTGGTTGTTTCAAAACTTGCATTTTTTTTCCATGGTGCTGTACAGCCCTTTCACCCCCACCTGACAAGTGGTATATGTGAATTGTGTCCAGGTGGAGTTGTGTCCTTGTCACAGGAGGGTGAAAGGTGTCCTATATATAGCTAAGTCTGGTCCCAAAGGACAGAAGGGGAGTACAGATTTGTATCAAATTAGATGCAAAGTTGCAAGCAAGTGCTTTGAAGGATTAGATTCTCAGTCTTAAATTGACATATCAAAATTATATGCATTAGGATTTCAGGAGGGAAAACAATTACATTTGACATATAAATTTGTTGTAGGTCTACAAAAACTGATAGATTGAAGATATGTTGGATAGTTTAGGAACAAACATGGTGCCAGTTTTATGCAAGCCACTTTTGAACCTTGTGGATCACTTTTTGAATGTTGCTTGGATAGTATTGCAGTGATTGTGTTGAAGGGTTTCCATGTAACTGCTATTAACAAATAGGCAAAATGCGGCAGGTAGTGTTTATTTGGGCCTCACATGGCACACCAGATATGTGTACTGATTTCTTACAAATGTGATGATACAGATATAAACCAGCTATGAAACCAAAAAGGGGGAGTTGTTACATATGTGTGAACCAGCCATGTTTTTATGACATCGTGTGACTGAACTAAGCCTTGATGTATTCAATACAGTATTTTATACTTGCTTCATTATGGCAAATGTAAAATACTCTTGGAAACAAAATGGTGGTTCTACATTTGATCTGATGATCATAACAGCATGTGATCATTTTCCTGTGATTCGTAATTCTCGAAGTGTTATGGGTCTGTTTGCAAGTCATTGTTGACATCTAAAAAGTTTAGAAAAGATATTTGGAGCTGGTGACGTATAATTGTTGGCTTCTCTTCACTGTGTTATTACATGTACTTGGTAAAGCAGAGATTAAAACTTGTTCATGTTCATGGTAGGCCCACTTGGGCTGCTAACTGCGCTGTATTGCCTGGGACATTCCAGGTTGTCATTATGCCATTTTCAGTCAAATATAATAGGCTTCCTTGGCACTGGCCAAGGTTTATTTGAATTTAATAGGTGCAGGATCTTTAAAAAACCCAAAGATAAGAATTTCCTTTCCATACATCAAGTGCACACAAATGGTAACTTCAAAGTTGTGGAGAGTAATCTTGGAAAAGGAAGACTACACTGAAGTTTGTTTGTTTGTTTGTTTTTTGTTAAACCAAGATAAGGGTAGTGCTCAATCAAGTCTTGTTTATGTACTTTGCATTCCTTGAAGTTTTCACCTGGAGCAATGAAGACATAACATTCTAGCACTTGGTACATGTAGCTAGCTGTCATTTCTACAGGTTTCCATTTAAAACGTTTTGACAAAACTTTGTGATGGTGGCATTAATCAAGGTACAAATATGTGCAAACTGTTTGACTAATTGATTATAAAAAGGTGTCTGATGATTTACCAAGGGGGAAAAAAATCAGCGTTTCATGACCACTGGAGTTTCTTACAGCAAGATGACTTGACAGAATAGCCAGCACACAATGAGTCATTTTGTGAAAAGATACTGGTTTCTAAAAAAATAAGTAATGGCTGTATAGTGGTCCCCGCTCTAATGTGGCCACTTCATGTTTGATTTTGGTTGGCCTTAGAGGAGGACCACTGAACTTCCTTTGTAAAGGAGTCAGCCATTAAATTGATACACCCCTTTAAAAATTTTGAGGACTGATTTTATGTTGGGTACAAAGCAAGCTATGCACTGCCATCCATGTTGTGGAATGGAGGTACCGGTGTCTGTGGGAATTTATGTGAACTGAAAGACAACAAACAGATTTGATACGTGTTGGATCTTTTAACTTTTTAAAATAAAGGCATTGTGACATCCCCAGTATTGTCCTGTTTTAAGATGTGTGAACCTGTTTTTAGGAAAACTTTGACAAAGATGTTCAGCAATTGATGTGGAAACCTAGTGTGGGATATTGAAAATCCTGGCATGCCGTGTGTCATGTTTGACCTCAGCACCCCTTAATTGATAAAAGCAAGCAGACAAACAAGTTCTTGATCATGTAATTGTTGATTGAGGCCTTATTTCTGCTATTGGAGATCAAGTCAGTGGCCTACACCTTGTGTGATACCCAGCAAATACATGTTAAGATCAGGTGTCCCTTTAGTTCCGATTTTTGTATCCAGTTATCTGGTTCCAACCTAGTTCCAGTTGGAAAACAATGTTACATCAGTGTATTTCACTGACATGCACTTTGTGAGCATTCCGGACTTTCAAATCTCTCATCATCAAATTCGCAGGTTTTCTTCAACATCAATATTTTTAGTGCTAGTCAGCTGCTTTAGTTTGACAATCTTGACTTGAGTCGAAAGATGCCTGGTAGAGAAAATGGGAACTTGGGCACAACAGCAAGTCTGCAGTCATGTGTTGCCTGAAATATAGATGCAACTATCAGAAACTGACATGCCCTCAGTGACAATGAATGGTGTGTACCTGGTCCTGCTGATTATCATTGCAGTCAGAATCTATTTTTTTTTTTTTTTTTGCAGTGAAAGTAACTTAAAGTTTAAAGTGTTCTATAAATGAACTCTTGAGAGATTTAACCCTTTCCCCCTCGAATTGACACGAGTCAACAAGTTTCCATAGCATTAGTTGGGTACTAAACTGGTACCAAGGAAAGTTGTTGACCCAGGGCATGTGATCTTGATAGGGCTCATCTACAGTTCTCCATTTAATTGTTTTTTCATTACTGTTGAAATTAGTTGAAAACATGGAAGCAGATGACATTTGACCAGCTGGTTTAAGGTGCAGGGTGTTTTGCAGCCCAATAACTTGGTGTTAGGTACACTCTTGGCTCTGTTAACCAAAAGTTTTGAGTAAAGTTCCAGATAACTTTCAGGACTTGAAAGTGTATGGAAATCTAATCGGTTCTGATATTAGTGCTTGCACGTACAGCATGTAATACATGAATGAAAATCTTGTGACCAGTCTAGCATCCTTTTGTTTTAATGGATCTTCATGAAATATGGCCAAATTTATAGGATATATAGATCATGTCCAAAGCTAATATGTGTGATATCTGTAATTTTGACTTACTGTTAGGTCACCAGGCCTGTAATTTGAAGGGTGGTTCTGTAATGATGGTGTAACTTGGACATTAATGACAAAGAGAATTCAGCCTCCAGATCAAAATGGCACTTTAATACATTGTACATAAAACTACCTGGTGACCAACTTTTCAGGTCAACATGACCCAATTATGGGATTTGACACTTATCCAAGTTTATTGTTTTTCTTCAGTCACTCAAAAAATAATTACCATTTGAACAGACAGACAATGTATGGATAGCTGGACACAGGGTGCACATTTTGTATTGAATAATATTTTAATCTGAGCTGAAGGTGAAGGTCACATGGACACTTGGAATTTAGGGGGTCAGAATGTTAAAATCTTGTGAATGTTCTGCTATCTGTAATTGTTAGTGGATCACTATGGAATTGAGTGAAATTGTGGAGGTCAAAATCTTGATTGATGGAGATACTAGTGATGCCACTTGCAGTTTGCCGGTTATTATGAACCAAAATGTGGTGAACAAGATAAACTTCAATACAGCGAAACTTGTTTTGAGAGACAACCCCTTGGGCAGTCTAAGAAGTGATCACACAAGGCTGGTGGTCTCTCAATGGAGGTGCAATAACACGGGAAAGATAGCAAAAGGGACTTTGGGAATGTGGTCTTAAAAGGCAGGTGATATTTCATTACAGTGGTCTCAAAACAGGTTTCATTGTACCACCTAAAATAAAGCTGGACATTCCAAATTAATAGGTTGCTCAGATTATATCTAACAATGTTATTTTTGGAATATGGATGTTTGACCTAGTATTTATAGGTCACCAAGCTTGTAAAATTGAGAGAAATGATTTTGTGATGGTAGGGCATAGACATCAATTGGGAAGAAAACATATCCTTCAGATCAATACTTCACTTGAATTTGGCATTCCCAATCAAACAATAAACACATTAGTTTACCCAACCTGCTCTTGTTTTGTTTCCAGTGTTTATAATGTAATACATTTCATATCTGCAGAGCATGTGACCCATGGGCCTTTTGCTTTGCGCTTTGGCTACAGTTCAGTTGAGTCAAGATGCAATCATCTATGAACATGTTTACAGACACTGGTAATTTTCAGCTCAGCATGAAAATCAAATTTCCTGCAATGCAACCAAAACGAATGATCTTTCATTTGAAACACGTCCTTTTCCTCATTCTTCAGTGATGGATACAATGCCATTGTCACGCTGAAGAATCGGGATCTATTTGGGACTGCATTGTGCTCTGTCCAGCAGGAGGTGCCTGTGCAATGTGGACTGATACAGTGAAACTTAACCCTTTCCCCCTTGATTTAAGACTGAGTCAACAGCTTTCTTTGGTATGGGTTGCACACTAAGTGCCCAACCTATGCCATGGAAAGCTGTTGACCTGGGGCATGTGATCTTGATAAGTCTCGTGTACATTTCTCAGTCAAATTGTTTTTACCCCTCGGCCTTTTAGGCCGGAGGGGTATTGTCGTCTACACATCCGTCCATAAACTCAGCTGAAGAACTAGGCAGAAGAACCAAAATAATGATAGGCCTACCAATTCTCTTTTTATTTTTCGCAGAAGTAATACAATTTGGATTTTGAGTGGTTGAGCATACATACATATTGGAAACACTATAGTCCGTATTTACTGAAGAATATTTCAAAGGTTGAGAGGACTGGTTTAAAACCAGCAGTTGCCTTTTGTGGGTGACTGCTTGTCTCAAGTGCGGAGTGAAATTTGTTTCTTCACATTGATATTGGAAGATGAATGTTGATGCTTTGGTAACTCTGGAATGTCTTTGCTGTCATTGTTGGGTTTGATATTCATGAATATGGGTCATGCTTTTCTACATAAGTGTATCATACTGGAGACGTCCGTCCATGCCTTGTTAATGCCATATCTCCAAAAATACTCGCTTTACAGAGACCAAATTTTTATCGCAGGAGCCAATTGAGGTGCTTCAGGTGCCTATCAAAAAGTAGGTGACTAGGTTACATATTTAGGTCACAGTACTACATGAAAGAAAAAAACTGTGAACACAATATCTAAAAGAATATTGAACGTAGCTTCATCAATTATTTATGACAGTTGGTCCTAAGGATGCCTCAGAAGCCTATGCAAAACTAGGTCACTGGGTCACATATCTAGGTCACTGCTGCATTGAACAAAAATGGTGCCACCATGTTATCTTCAAATCTTAATCTCATTGTAGCTGCACCAATTATTTATGACAGTTGGTCCTAACAATGCCTCAGACACCTAGTGAAAACTAGGTCACTGGGTCACATATTTAGGTCACAGTTCTGCATTGAAGAGAAATGGCCTTGCCATGATATCTCTGCTTATTGCATTTGCGCCAAAGCTTTGTCACCAGGTCAAACAGAAGTAACCTTGACGTACCCAAGGGTATTGTGGTCACCTACGCGTTTATCCATCCTGGCCAAGGGGTTTTCTGTCTCTGATCAGCTTTTAGTTCATAACAGGACTAGAAGGCTGTCGGTTGATGCTCTCTCAAGTTGAATATAATCTGTATAGAAGGCCAACTGCCTTGTGTTGGTGAGTTTCATTGATTTTTTGTTTGTTTTTCAATGATTTATTACGTTTTTGGTCTTAAGAAGAGGACTGTGACCATCCTGATCCAACATGCATGCAGAGACTGAGGTGGTCCAGTGAACTTCAGAATATCAAAGTCAGCTTTGTTTATGACTATCATTAATGTTGCTGGCATTCACATATCAACTTAGTGATTTTTCCTAATTTTGATGATTTGTGTCATAAGACATTACTTATCCACACAATTTGGCATGATCTGTCTGAGATCATATACACACCCAAAATTTTACCCCATTAGAAAACACTTCCTCCTGGCTGGAAGGTTGTGGCATCCTTTACAGGTTGACCTTGGTGCCTATTACTTGACCTCTGTCTTTGGCCAATCACATCTTTTTTCTCTCTTTGGTTGCTTCTGGATCCATGTGATTTTCTAATCCACAGAGCCTTGATGCAGTTTTGATTCTCCTCGTGTTTTTTATCTTGTCTAATCTGTGAGTTTTTTTTTTTTTTCCAAGTTCAAGGTCGCCAATATGGCCACGCCCAACCCAAACAGAAGGGTCAGGGCAAGTGGAGGAGATAGACAGTCATAAAAACACTCGTTCAAGTTTTTGTTCTGTGTTGGATTTACCTATTTCACATTTTCAAGTTGGAGTTCACAGAACTACATTGTTTGACACTGAAAACTTTAGGGGACAACTTTTGTCTGCCCCCAAAACCAAGCATCAGCCTACAAATACTGTGACTGGAAATAGACTCTACAGTGTAGAGACCACCCATCATCATGCACAGACGAACATGGTGAGTATAGTCAAACCTTTATTTAACTCTTGCTCAGACAAAGTTAGATATATTCACACTCTAGATTTGAATAACTCAAACAATGCCAGAGATAATAGAGATCTACTTATCCCTGATGACATAATAGTCAATTTATCTGACTATAACCTCACTGAGTCACAAAACAGAGTCCTAAACAAGGGTTTGATTTTTTCCTAAAACCTCTAGTGAAGAAAATTCCAAGTTACATCAAGGACACCACTGACTAAATAAAATTGAGGCTCTACAACCTTTACCGGAAAACACGTTACTGGTTACCTTGAATGTACAATTCTTGTACACCAATATCCCCACAACAGAAGGCCTACACAGTGCAGCCAGAGCTCTATTATACAATAGAGAACACACAGAAACACCTAGCACAGCTGAGTTGATAAGCCTACTGAGGCTTGTCCTCACTTGCAAAAATTTTATATTCAACGGCAATCACTACCTCCAGATCAGTGGTATCGCCATGGGTACCAAAGTAGCTCCGTCATTTGCTAATCTATTTATGGCTGAGCAGGCGGAATCCCGTTTGCTCAAACACCCTCTACTGCCACTGGTTTGGTGGTGGTTTATTAACGACATATTCTGCACATGGACACATTTAGAAACAGAATTAACAGACTTTGTTAATGATTTGAATTCTTGTCACCCCACTATCAAATTCACATGCAATCAATCAAAACAGATCAATTTTCTTGACACCACTGTCAAAATTAACTCCCAGCATAGAGCATACACAATGCTCTATTTGAAGCCTACAGACACCCATACCTACTTGCACTATAGGTCAGCCCATCCCAGACATTCCAAATCTGGGGGACCCTATAGTCAATTACTGCGAATCAAAAGGATCTGCAGTAAACCTGAAGACTTTGAAAGAAATTCAAAGAGAATTCTGCAATATTATGAAGAGAGGGACTACCCTCCCCCCCCTCCCCAATATACTTTTAGAGTCTAAACAGAAAGTAGACTCTAAAGACAGAGCTGATCTTTTGGCGCCGCGCCAAAATGAAGCAAGTGATGAGGAAAACTTTTTCCTTATTACAACTTACAACCCAGCTCTCCCTCCAATAAGAGAAATCATCCAGAACAATTGGAGGACTCTGGAAGCTTCATGACATGCAGATGCACTCATCAACAAAAATGTCATCGAAGGCTCGAGATGCCCTCAAAACCTACGGGACATTTTGATCCGCTCCATAATCAGACATAGTACTGGAGAGACAAATCCTGCTGTTTCAGGAAAGAAACACAGCAATGAGTGCAACAGGGCAAACTGCAAATATTGCATTCGCCTCAACAATTCGGGACTAGTTATTAGTACAGAAACCAAGAGGACATATTCAGTCCCCAATGGGGGTTGCTGCGAGAGTTCCAACCTACCTCCTTACATGCTTAATCTGTCACAAGCAATATGTGGTGCAAACCCAGCGCCCTCTGAAGGACAGATTGAGAGAACACTTTCATTACATTAGTAACAAAGTAGTCACACAACCACTGGGCCGCCATTTTGCCCAGACAGGACATGATGGACTGAACATAGAAGTCCATATTCTTGAATACATCCCAACTCCACCGAGATTAACACGCACAAGGGAGTTGCGACTAACTCGAGAGAAACATTGGATGCACCAGTTACGCTCGATTGAGCCATTCGGCCTCAATATCATGGGAAAATGAGCTTACTTGCTCAGTCTAATACTAAATTTGTATTGTCTGAGCTTATCTCCCCATGTTATCACCACTCCTTTAACACACATAGTGTTAAACACTGGAAAAACTGCAAACTCTATACTTACTGAAGTGAATTCTTCATTTCTATTGTCCCTATTAAGGGCATTGGAATAATTACATAATTTATTCCAATTACCATAAGCCTGACAAACGGACCAGCTGACCTCTTCAGCCATCTAAGTAGGTTTTCCTTATTTGGAAATTCCTATATTTTCAAAAGAGAGTCTTTTGGAAAAAACGTCATATCCACCAAGGATATTTACGTTTAGCCACCTCACGACGTAAACAATACCACGTGTTTTACGTAACAACAAAGGTGGCTACCACTCCACATATAAACAGGCAAACGCAGCTTTTTCAACAGTCCCTGATGAGGTGCAGAGACACCAAAACTAGTTGGACAAGCCCCTAGCTATTTTAGCCTCTAGTATTGTCTTTTAGCTTAATCTGTGAAGTTGATGTTTATGGACTCGTGCACTAAGAGACTTGAAAGTTTACAGTTCCATGTTCATCTTTCTGTGCACAAGTCTTTCTGGTGGTGCAGTTCCTGCTTCACTGTTGTCAACAAAATGGTGTCGAGTGATGATTTTGGCAAATGAAATACCAAAGGGCATGCCATGACCAGTTAGGACATTCAGCAGCACTGCTGGGAGTGCATTAGAAGGGTCAGATGCTCCAGAGAGAACCCGTGCATCATTTGCAAGGACTGCCCCCAGAATAATTGCAGAAGGTTGCCAAGGTGGACCAAAAATTGGAGCAGAAGAGAAAGAAGAAACACACCACAAGTCAGCATGCAGCCTCATTTTCATCATTGCACCCAATCTCTGACTCGAATACCAGTAGGGCTTTTCCCATGATGTCTAGTGCATCAAGTTCATCATTGGTGCCTTCTTCCACAACAGCTACACATAGGTCAGATCCCTGCCTCATGTGTGTGTGTGTGTGTATATATATATATATATATATACCGTATTCATTCCAATTAGTGCACATGCCCCAATAAGCGCACTTCTTGTCATAGTGCACATGCTCTGATACCACTCTTTGTTAAGGTAGCCATGCTGGCTTTCTCACATGGCAGGCAGGCCCAGGCATTTAGTTGGCTGAGTGGCACCTCTGTTTACCAAATTTTTTTTTGTTTTTTATCGACTGAAATAGAGTTTGATATGTATGTTATCATTCTATGGTGTTTAGGTGAGTCTACAAAATTTATATTGGTAGTTTTACCTGCGAGTTTACTGACGTGAATATGATGAATGTTCCAACTCTTTGAAAGACTTGCCTTGGGAAATTGTCTTATTAATGAAATTAATAAAGTTTTAAGCAGCCCGAGCGGCCGCTTAGGGAGGTGGGAGGGGGGGGGGCCTGTTGTAATCTACAAGCTTCTTGTAATTGGCCAAATGAAGGAGTCATGTGACTCCCCGAGTGGAAGCTGACTTCGACACACTGTCTTATTCCAAGTTAAGAAGGTGTGGCTGCAAGACGTGTTAAGCTATTCTGCAATCTTTGGTTTGATTTGAAATTTTCGGAACCTAACTGTTATTGGATGGTGGAATATGAAAAGTGGGGTCTTGTCAGCGTGTATCCGGTCTCCTGGTGGGGACTAGATTATGCTGGCACAACTTGACCTTTCAAGCCATCAAACCCTGAAGGGAACCAGGTAGGGATGGGTTTATATTTGAATAATATAGGTGTATGGGGGGGGGGGGATTATACTACCCAATTAGGTTGAGTCCTGTGGGGGCCAGAGTATGTAAGGTTTTAATCCAGTGGCTTTCTCTGGATCTGAGTATGTGGCTGTTCACGCTTTCGAGATGGCTTTTGTGGGAGATGTTCTCTATTGGGAGAATTTCGAAATCCTGTGATGTGTTGTGGCCTGGGCGGTTAAAGTGAAGGCTGAGAGAAGTGTGGGTTTGTCTTTGGATGGTAGAGAGGTGTTGGTGTAGCTGTTTTGAAAGTGGTTGTGTAGTTTGACCTATGTATTGCTCTTTGCATTTGGTGCAGTTGATCAGGTATACTACATGGGTACACTGGCAGCTTAGGTGGTTGCGGATGTGGTGGACTTGGGTGTAGGTTTGGTAGCTGTGGAAAGTGGTCCCTATGCATATGTATTGGCAGGCTTGGCAGTGGGGAAGTGGGCATTTGTGGACTACTGGGGATGGGGGTGGGATGATCGTGTCTTGGTTAGAAGAGATGTCAGGGCTGAATGGGGGCAGTGCTGCTTTAACTACATATTCTTTGAAGCTACGGGGTCTTTTGAAAGCAAGCATGGGGTAGTCCTGGAACCAGGGTGACAGTAATTGTTTCGATGGGAAGTGCTTTTCCCAGAGCTGTTTCAATGGCTTATTTAGGTTTTGGAGGTTGGGGTGGAATGGGAGAACCAGTACTGGCCTGTGGGATGTATTCTGGGCTGTTTTGTATTGGAGTGTGTTTTCCCTAGGTGTATGTTTGGCTTTGTCTATTTGGGGTCTGAGGTCTTTGGTGGAATATCCTCTGTGGTGGAAGGCTGATGCTTACGAGTCCAGTTCCACATCAAGGATGGCTGGGTCGGAGATAGTGCAGTGGTAGCAAAGTGCCTGGCTCTAAGGGAGGGCAGTCTTGGTATGGGGGGAGGGGGGGTGGCAGGATGTCTTGTGGAGGAATTGCTGTCGGTCTGTGGACTTCTGAAAGAGTCTAGTCTGAAGTTTACAGTCCTGAATGTAAACTAGGGTGTCTAGGAAGGCGATTTCAGAGAACGATGAGTAGAGCTCAAATTTAATGGAGTTGTGTGCTTCATTAAGTCTATCTCGGAAGACCTAGAGGGAACTGTGGTCGTGTGGCCAGATACAAAAAAGGTCATCAATGTAACGTTGTTAGAAAAGTGGTTTCGGGCCCTGGACCTGTGGGAGCAGTTGGTCAAGAAGTTTGTATACATATAATGATATATGTTAGTATAGTTGACTGCGAACTTGGCACCCATGGCTGTGCCGCAGGTTTGGAGGAAGTGACGGCCATTGAAAGTAAAGTTGCTTTTAGTAAGAATGAGGGACATTAAGTCTTTGAGGATCTGTGGTGGGAGGGGAGGCTGGTTAGTGTTGCGTGGTATTAGATGCATGTGTTGTTGGTAGAGTTCTGTAACTAAGTTGATGCCTTCTTTGTGTGGTATATTGGTATATAATGAGGAAATATCTAGGTCACAAAGTAGGAAGTCCTTGTTGGGGGGAACAAACTTAGAAATATTAAGGAAGGAGGTGGCGTCTCTCAGGAGGTCTGGCACAAATTGCACAATCTGTCGTAAATGGAAGTCAACTAGTTCATTGATACGGCTAGTGGGGCCGTCGCAATTGGAGACTATGGGTCTGCCAGGTTTGTGTAAACCTGGCTTATGTATCTTGGGGAGGTGGTAAAAGATCGGGGTGCGAGGGGGGGGGGGGGGAAGGAAGTGAGGTATCTGAAGCTGTCTTGTGAAATGAGATGTTGGTCTAAAAGTGAAAGTAGATAATTGTCTATGTCTTGTTTGTGTTGGTCCAACGGTTGGGATTCTACTTCCTTGTTATATGTGGGGTCTTGTAGTTGTCTGAGGGCTTCTGAGATATAGTCTACTTTGTCTATGACTATTCCAGAGCCTTTGTCTACAGGTTTTATAACTATATGGTAATTTTTCCGTAGGGCTTTGACTGCTTTACAGTGTCCTTTTGTAAAGTTGGAGGGTGAGTTTCGATGAATGCATGACTATTCCAGAGCCTTTGTCTACAGGTTTGATAACTATATGGTAATTTTCCATAGGGCTTTGACTGCTTTACAGTGTCCTTTTGTAAAGTTGGAGGGTGAGTTCGCGTGGAGGCGCTGTTCCAGGATTCTGGTGAGGTCGGTCTGGAAATGTTTGATTTCTGGACAAGAGGAGGGAGGGGACCACTTAGATTTGCATTTGAACCAAGATGGGGGTTTTTTGCTGGAAGAATCTCTGTGGAAATAGTATTGCAAATCTAAGTCTGATGAATTCTGAAACCAAGTCTTCAATCATGATTGGGCTGGGCACTTTGGGGGTGGGAGGAAGGAGAGTCCCTTGTTTAAAACTTCACATTCAAGTTTGGTGGGCTTATAGGTGGAAAGGTTGATGATAAGGTCTGGGAAGTTAAATTTGTCCACCTGCTTCTGTTTAGATGTATGTCTGCATTTTTTTGTTTTTGAGCCTGAGATTATGCGTCTGTGTTTAGGAAGTTTATGGCTCAGGACAGGGATCGGATCAGCACATCTTTCCATTTGCTGTGCATAGGGGCCGGGGGGGGGGGGGGGGGGGGGTCCTCAGGCCTGTATGTGGGGTTGGCTGAAGTGTCTGGGGGCTGGTTGCCTTGCAAGGAGGCCTGTTCAGTAAGGGCGGAGGTGTCCCTAAGGGTGGGTGGCCATTTTTTGGCTGTTTTTTTGTGAGAAGTGGGGGTGGGGGTGGGGTGGGGGGGGAGAATAGTGTGCTCTCTCAGTGCACCTGTTGAAAGCCGGTATGGCTGGGGGAAAGTGGTTGTTAGTGCCTGGTTGGCGTGTTTGTATTGCAGATGGAGGGGCTGGTGTTTGGTCTAGTAGCAGTCGGGTGTAGGGGTGCTGTAGGTGGCTAGAGCCGTGTAGGTTGCGCTGGGTCAGGTCTGTTGGGGAACTAAGAAGTGGCTGTTTTGGTGTGGAAAGAAAGCGGGGGGGCCCTTTGGAGGTGTCTGGGCAGGGATGGGTGGGGTGGGGGGAGTCGGTGATTGGAACTGCGGTACGTGGCCCATGGAGGGGGTCATTTGGGGAGCAGAATTTTAAATGAGTGTTCTCGGCTGGTGTCTGTGGGCTGTGGAAAAGGCACATGGGGTTGGTAGAAAATGTTCGTGTTTTTGGGTGTAAGTTTTGTGTTGCCTGAGGCCTGTGTTATGTGATGTTTGTTGTGTTAGTGCTGTTATGGGTTGTGAGCTTGAGCTCCTGGGTGGGTGTTGTGTTATGTGTTGTACGTGTACCTCTGGTACATGGTGGAACCCGGATGGGCCCCTGTAGTCTGCTTGATCTATTAGCCCTGTTTGTATTGTGGGTTTGTAAAGTGTGGGAGGTGGGGGGTAATCCCTAGACTTGCACAAGTCCCTGGTGCATGTCCCTATTTTCCCATCCCGCGGTCCCACCCAGAAGTGCGATACATTTTCCCCTCCACAAAGTTAACTGTATAATATGCCAACTACATGGTGTTATTAAGTAGGTCCTACTGTTATTATTATTATTTTTTTTAAACTGGTTGACACTGTCGCCGTGCCGGTTTCAACAGTAGCAGCTATTGAGTCCTAGTCAGTTCTAATCCCATAATCATCGCGATAAGGCTGAAGGCAAAGTGGTCTTCGATGAATGCATGGCTAGTCACTGGCCACTCAAGCGAGACAAAGCTGACCATCTCCCTCCGGCTGCTGACACCAGGGACTTGTTAAACTTGCACAAGCCCACTCTGGACTACCATCATTTCGGTGGGAGTGACGTCACAACAACCGGGGTTTCGCGGGATCCGAGAAGTCAAATCAGAGGTCAGATCAAGTTCAAGACGCCCAGAATATTTGAGTGGTCTCATTGTGTTGTGCTAATTCCCCCTAATCCTTCATTACACAGTAGCTCAATTAACAGCTTCTTATGAGGGGTGCCTTATGATCGCTCGCTTGTCTGTGCTAGAAGAAACACAGTGCAGACCGCCGGGCGCTTATCATCTGGAGTCAATGCTATCTGATTATAGACATGTTCCACGCCAATTAGCTAGGTTTAAGGGCCTACCTGTATTGTAACAGAATAAGGCTACGACGTGTGTTTACTTAAAATTTCATTTTGCAATGAATTTGATTGTAAATAAAATACGGAAGACAGTCCAGTGAGACTTGAGCAAGTCTAGGTAATCCCTGGCCTCTGAGATTAGGAGATGGCCTGGTAGGTATATCCAGTAAGGAGGGTATGTTTTGTGTACTCTGTTTGGTTATGTGATTAGTGTGGGGTGGAGTATGGATGGATCTGTGAATGGCCTTGTGTGTGTTGGTTGGGAATGTTTGGGTGGTAGAGAGTGTGAAGTTGGAATGAGTAGGTGGCTGGGTATTAGGGGTGTCTGTTTTTTCTTGGGAGGGGGGCGGGGCGGGGCGTGTAGGCAGTATCCCTAGGTGAGTATTAGGCCTCTGGAGATTCAGTCTGTTGGCATAACGTTCTGAGACTGAATGTGCTTCACTGATGGCTCTGAGGGCTTCTCTGCTGCCATCTCTTTGTAGTATGTCTACCAGGTGGTCCTTAACTTTCATATGGACATCTGGCCTATCTAGGTAATGGTGTTCTAGGATGGTGGCTATTTGGTGGCCTGCTGTATCTAGGACTTTATCTCCATATCAAAGGTGTTCTGAGGGCTCTCCGGCTGCTGGCTTGAGATGGGGTTAAGGGGGGGTTGTGGTCTTGTGAAGTGGCATCTGAGAGGTGGGATAGGTGATGGCGCAGTTGTTTGATTTTGTAGTTAGAATTGACTAAGGCTTTGTACTTGGGTTCAAAAACTTGATCAATGGCTGTACTGAATTGCTGGGGGAGAAGTGTAGGTCCTGTACTGGGTTCATATGTCCCGTTGTGTGGGGGGTATCAGTTCTGTCTGACGGTGAGTTGTGGCTGCCTGTCTGTTGTGTATTGGGGAGGATGTGTGGTGTAGGTGCAGTGTTAGGCTTTTGTGGGTTACTCTTTGCTGTGTTAGTGGAGAGGGGAAGGGCTTGGTTGCTGGGCACTGTTGTCTGAGGGACCTATGCTAGGGGAATTCTCATCTGTGGCAGCTTGTGTGAGGGAGTTGATTGTGTTAATGTGAGTCTGTGTAGTGGGGCCTGGGGTTTCTGGGGCTTGTGTTGAGTAAGTATGGGGCACTCTTGCAGTTTCTTGATGTGAGCTGTGTGTGTTTGTTTTACATTGTGGTGGGTGTTGATTGTTGTTTTAGTGTCACTGGGCTGCTGGCGTTTAGGTTCTATTGTGTTGGTTGGGGGTGGAATGCCTGGGCTGTCGCATATTATCCTGTCTGAGGGGTCGATTCTAGGACGTTTCGTCGAAATCAACATCGTCGGAGGCCAACTTTGCCGAAAAGAAAACTGGTTGAAAAGTAATCTCGTCACTACACAAGTTCGTCGACAGTCATCTTCATCGCAATGTAACATCGGCGAAATCAACTCGGTCGAAAATCAAAATGGTCGAAGTGTCATTTGGTCAAAAAGTAACTTCGTTGTGAGGCCATTTTGCTAGAAATCGGAGTGAAGCGGTGATTGTAGATGGTGGCCATATTATGATCATGTGACTGAACACAATCACAGACCGATGATGCCCTGCCTTTACAAGCGCGATCGTCGCATCGCCATGCTACCTTGCCTTTGTAGATCTTATCCACTGTGTGTGTGTGTACCCCTCATAAGCCAACTTTTTACACCCTCGTTGGGTCAAAAATATGTCTAAACTCTCACCAAATTCAGCCATGCGGACTGGTCAACGGTAGAGATCAAACTGAGAGACCCGGGAAAAAGACACGGAAAATAGATCATGTATGCAGACAAACTTTATTCACAGTTTGATATCAACCCATTGTAACCCCCACGGTCGCACACGCGACCAGTTGTCTTTTCCGTCAAACTGACAAGCAGCGAGATGAACTTGCGCCGAAGTTAGTAGCGACCAGTTTGACCAGACGGCCAGACTGATTTCGACATATTGTCATCACGACCGTTTAGACAGTCGGCAATTTTAACCCCCGACGAAGTGAATATTCGGCGAAGTTGATTTCGACGAATTGTCCGATAACCTGAGGGGTCTGTGGTGGGGAAAGTCCCTATCTGGGAATCTTGTGGGCTGCGGTTGGGTTTTGCCTGTGTTTGGGTGGGTCTGTGGGGGATCTTGGGCTGTGTTGGGCCTCTCCTGTCCTGCTTGGGTTCCCATGGGGGGTGCCTGTACAGTGTCCTTCTGACCCTGTGTTTGAGTGTCTGAATGAGGGTTGACTGTTGTTGGAATACTGTCAGTGAAGAGAGCTGGGATTTCCTCTTTTGTGAATGCATCTGGAGAAAAGAGGATGGCCTCACACGGCCAACTGTGGAATTCCTGGTCAAGGGGGGGGGGGACATGTTTAAGGGGGTGGAGGTCATTTTGAAGCAGTCTGGTTACTTAAAGTTTCAGGTTGGGGTACAGGTAATGCAATCAATGAAAATAAGAGAAATCTCAAAAAAATGGAATGCGATACCTCTAACAATCAGTTGTGTAAAACTTTAGATTCTACCATAGGTAAAAACCACAAACACTAGCAAATATGTGTGTATACACAAATGTGCGAAAATAGCGTTTATTTACAGACATACAGTAGTGAACACATGCGTGATAAAACCCTGGGATAATTATGTGAAACACCTTTACAAACAAAATGGTGTGGTATGTCTGTAAGCTGATAAGGGTCAATTTATGATCTGTATTGAGAAAATTAGTTTGAAAGAGTATGGGCTATTACAATACTAAATTTAGTGAGTTTTATATTGTGAGAAACTAACAAAAATGGAACAGTAAAATTGCAGTTTGGGTGGTGGGCAAGACAGGGGCTGTTTGACTTTTCATCTATGCCGTCGGTAGCTGCTTACTACCTATACCACCGAAGAGTTTTACCTGGCAGGTGTGGGTGTACTGTGTAGGGTGTTGTTTTATCCGGTGGAAGAAGTAAGTGGGGTTTTGGTTTATGGAATTTTTATGTAATATATATATATATATATATATATATATATATATATATTATATATATATATATATATATATATATATATATATATATATATATATATATATATATATATATATATGGGGGTGGGGGCTTATTTCATTGTATTTTGTTATGTTGAATTCAGGTATGGCAACTGGGGTGGCGGGTCGAAAAGGGGATTGGTTGACCTCTTACCATTGCCGTCGGTAGCTGCTTGCTACCTGCAGCCCTGAGGGGTTTTAACTGGCAGGTGTAGGTGCTACATGAAGGGAGGGGTTTTTGAAAATGGTTTGGGTTTTGGCATTGGTGTGTGGGGATAAAAATTTAGGTGTCAAAGAAGGTGTTTCAGTTCTACTGCATTAGCGTGAATGTGTAGTTGGTGTGTGGGGTAGGAGGGGGCATAGAGAAGGGGTGTCAAGTGACCTCTTGGAGCACAAAGACTGGTGTTTTGGGTTGTTTATCATGTGTTAAATGGGTGAAGGGCAGGGTTGTGTTGTGGGGTTGTTTGACCTCTCATCTATGCAGTCGGTAACTGCTTACTACCTGTAGCCCCTTGGGGGGGGGAGGTTCTTGGCTGGTGTGGTGTTCTGTGAGGGAAGAGGTTTTTCCATATCGGTGTGGGTTAGGATAGGGGAAGTTATAGTATTTGGTCCCAGTGGGGTGGAGGTGGGGGTGGGGGTGGGGGAGGGGGAGAGATTGCTGGCAGGGTGAGGGTCCAGATGGCTATGTTAGGATAGCCAGTGATGGAGCATGTTTCTAGCTGTGTTGTTGGTCTGGTGGATCTGCATTCGGTCAATGGGTCTGTCTGGAAAGAATTGGGGGTGAGTGGAGGTTTTGCCTGGGATGGGAAAAGTTCCCATAAAGTAGAGTTTAGGAGTGCAAGGTGTAGGCACTCCTTGGAGGGCAGAGAGGGTAGAAAGGTGATCTGTGGCTAGAAAATGGTAGCGTTCGGGAATGTGGTCTTAAGGGAAGATAGGCAAAGGACCATATGTTGACGAGGGGAGGGGTGATGTTACAGGGTGCTTCTGGACACCTCCTCTTATATACAAGATATGATAATGCATGCTCCCTTGGCCAGGCAGCCTCAGCCTGTGCTGCCCTCTGTAGGTAGAGTAGTGTAATAAAAGTCTAGACAAAGAAGCGACTTTAGCTGTGTTCCTTGCCCAATACCACAGACCTCAACTTGGTGTCAGAAGTGGTTTTGAACTTTAGCAGCCCCACCTGCTACACTTCAACGTTCAAGGACCGTCCTAATCAGCCAGCAGTGAATGACAGGCTTCACAAGCAGTACCTACAAGCAGTGTAAGTGAACCTGAGTGATAATAGGGGTAATACCAATCTACCACACTCAACATGAGTAGCTCCATCAAATTGCCAGAACTGACCCTAACAGGCAATAAAAAGGACAGTTTTCGCCTATGGCAAACACGATTTAATGACTACTGTATCATAAAAGAATACAGAGATCCATCCAAAACTGCTCAAGATGACCACTATGTACTTGCAAAGAGACCGCTTGAAATAGCATCTTTCAGATCTGCCTTGTCAAATGAAGTGCTAAATATAGTGCAGTACAGCATAGCCCCTCAAATACCACCAGATGATGTAACAAAACCATGGGTATGGATGAATAAACTTGCCAAACATTTTGAAGGGGAGGACACTGTCATGTCGGACCGTTACACCTTTCATGAACAACGCCAACAGACCCATGAAACAGTAACCGACTGGGAAACGAGAGTCCGCCAAACAGCTGCCCAGCTAGAATATGAAAACGTGGCTGACCAAATTATGCGTGACAAATTCATTTTTGGTCTGGCCTCCTCAACAATGCGCGGGGAACTCCTTAAACTTCGCCATCACAAGCCAGATGGTACAATACTAACGTTGTCAGAAGCCATTCAAAATGCCCGTGCCTTAGAATCTGCACACCAAGCTAACAAACTAATGGAATCTCCAGCATCGACCACTGAAGAGCATGTGAACTACACTCATAGGCCAAAGCCAGTAAAACAACAATCAGCAATGCCCCCCGGATGTGGTTATTGTGGGAACCGTGACAAGCACAATAGGAAGTCCTGCCCTGCTGCCAAACCTGGTGTTTACTGTCTACACTGCTATGGCAATAACCACTTCGCGAATGTCTGCCGGAGTGAAAAAGACCAATATAAGCTCCAATGGGAACGAAAAAAAGCCACAAAAGACCAAAAAATAAAAAAACAAATTCATGCCCTTGAAGCCCAGCTGTCAACACAATGCACTGTGCCTCAAGATCCACCCTCTGATGACGACACTGGCAGAAATCAATATACTCTTCTCTCTCTTGAAGAGATACATGTAACAGATTCCGTTGTTGTCAAAATACCCAACAAACTCTTTACTTCTCTTCCCCTATCAGTAGATGGCCATACCTTTACCAACGTTGAATTCCAGGTTGACACAGCTGCAACTTGTAATACCCTGCCATACTACATCTTCACGAAGCTCAACGCCAAACTCCTGTCTTCAAAATCCACTCTTCGAGCCTACTCGGGCAGTGTTATAAAACCTATTGGCAAGGTTACCTTACTTCATGAAGGATCAGACTGCTTTGACACAATTGATTTTGAAGTTATCAACACTGATGCCAATAAACCAGCTCTACTTGGTCTTAAAGACTCCCTTCGGCTTAAATTAGTCAGCTTTGATCAGAACAGAGTGAGTGCCACTAAAGGTTTCTCAGCCCCTCACGCTACCGCTGAACTTAGTGTGATGAGTGATAACAAAGCTAAGCCTGGATCCATCACGAAAGACTATTTGTTAAAGAACTACGCTGACAATTTTGAAGGCTTGGGCAAGTTAGGAAACCCAGTGTCTTTCATAATGGACAGCTCCGTCACCCCCGTTCATGCAGGTGTACATAGGCTACCAGTCTCAAAACGCCCACAGACCAAACAAAAATTGGACGAAATGGTCTTGGCTGGAAAACTCACTAAAGTACACGAACCAACTGACTGGTGCTCTAACATGACCGTAGTTGAGAAAATGAAGCCAAATGGTGAGACAAAGATTCGTATATGCCTGGATCCCAGCCAAACTATCAACAAGGCAATAATTGTTCCAAAATATCCCATTCCAACAATCCAGGAAATTTTACCTACCTTCAGCAACAAAAAATACAAACAGTTTACAATACTGGACGCACTTGACGGCTTCACGCAAGTGGAACTCGACGATCAGTCTAGCAAATTGACCACAATGCAAACTCCCTGGGGCCGGTACAGATGGCTCCGTCTACCATATGGCGTGTCCTCTGCCCCTGAGGAGTTCCAAAAACTGATGCATGAGGCCCTTGATGGCCTCCCTGGTGTTGCCAATATTCACGATGACATCCTTTTATTTGGCCTTGGCGACACCGAGGAAGAAGCCAATATTGATCACGATCACAACCTCATAGCCCTCATGAATAGAGTGAGACAGCGACAGTTAAAATTGAATCCATCCAAAGTTCAATTCAAGTTAGACAAAATACGATTCATGGGACACATCATTACAACTGATGGTGTATTGCCTGACCCAGCCAAAGTTACTGCAATCCAAGATATGCCAACACCCAAGGATAAACATGCAGTTCAGAGATTCCTTGGAATGATCAATTACCTGACTTCGTTTTGTCCCTCCTTATCTACTGTTATTCAACCGCTGCAAAACTTGACAAGGACCGACACAACATTCTCCTGGTCTTCTGTCCATGATCAAGCCTTCTGCAATGCCAAAAAACTCATAGCTAGTGCCCCATGCCTAGCGTACTTTGATCCAACAAAAGACATAACTATTCAGACAGATGCCTCCGACAAAGCTCTGGGAGCATCCCTTCTACAGCCAAACCCAGAGGGAAAGCTCCAGCCGGTAGCCTTTATGTCATGCCAAATGCGTCCCAACGAAACTATGTGGGCCCAAATTGAAAAAGAAACTCTTGCTATATGTGCAGCATGTGAAAAGTGGGACTTGTGGCTGTATGGAAAATTGGTAAATGTCCACACTGACCATCAGCCTCTCGAAACAATATTCAAGAAACCCCTAGCCAAAGCCCCAAAACGCCTACAGAAGCTAATGCTACGTCTTCAACGCTACAAACTTAATGTCATATACAAAAAGGGCAGTTCCTTAGTATTAGCAGACACTCTCTCAAGGGCCCCCCTACTCACCAGGAATGAGTCGACACCGACTAGTTTTGAGCTTTTCCGTGTAAACATTGAACAGTGTGACCGGCAGCCAAATTCCGAACTTACACCCAAAACAATGCAAGCACTACAGAGGTCCACTAAAGAGGACCCAACAATGGCTCACCTTGCCACGGTCATCTCTAATGGGTGGCCCAAGGATAAATCTAAGTTGCATGTCTCTCTCACGCCATATTGGAATTTCCGGGATGAAATGTCAATCACAGATGGGATAATATATCGCGGGTCCCAAGCAGTTATACCAGCTCCCATGCAAAAAACCATGCTTGCCAAAGTACATGCCGCCCACTCAGGAGCTGAGAGTAACATCAGAATGTGTAAGGACATAATCTTCTGGCCAGGCATGCAAGCAGCCATAAAAGACATGTGTAATAACTGTGGACAATGTGCGCAATATGCACCACAGCATTCTAAAGAACCAATGCTGTCCCAACCCATACCTGAGTATCCCTGGCAGTTTGTGAGTCAAGATTTGTTCACCTATAAGTCACAAAACTACTTGGTCTCTGTTGACCATTTCTCCGACTTTATAGAGGTAGATGAACTCCCAGATACTCTGTCAGAAACTGTTGTGGAGAAAACCAAAGCCCATTTTGCACGTTACGGGATCCCAGAAACGTTTTTGTCCGATAACGCTCCCCAGTACACCAGTGCCACGTTTGTTAAATTTTGTGATGAATATGGGATTAATCATGTGACATCTTCCCCATATTGGCCTCAAGGAAATGGTAAAGCTGAGTCAGCAGTCAAGGTGGTCAAGAACTTCATGAGAAAATCTACAGACTTCAATATGGCTCTACTGCTGTACAGGAACACCCCTCAACAGGGACACTCCCTCAGTCCAGCTCAACGCTGCATAGGACGCCGAACAAGGACCACTATACCTATATCAAAACAGCTGTTGATCACGGATAGCGCCCAATCGAATCTCATTCAGTCTCAAATCGAGACTAAACGCCAGAAAGCCAAATGCTCCTATGACAATAATGCCACTACAGAGCTCCCTGATCTCTCACCAGGAGATTCTGTATATCTCAAGCCGTCACCACATAACAAAGGACAGCCCTGGCTATACGGCACTGTAATAAAACAAAATACACCACGCTCATATGTGGTAGAGACTTCTTCAGGCAAAACAAGGCGCAACCGTGCTCACATCCGTCTAGCAGCTCCTCCACCTTCTCAACAGTTAAATGTATCTCCATCTGCTGTTACCATGTTCCCGACACCCGCACAACCTCATCATGCTCCGATAGCTCAACATCCACCAGCCGTGCCTACAGGTATAGCCGACATGGAGCCCCCAGCAAGTACCGATACCGCGAGACAACCTACCAATAAGGATCCTACTCCAGCTGCTGTTGACAGTACCTTGCCACAGGACTCTAGCAACTGTCACAATGGTCTTATCCCACATTTAAGTGGACAGTTGCCAGCTACAGAACCCTATACCACTAAATCTGGTCGTCCTGTTAAAAAACCAAAAATTTTTGATCCCTCAGTGTGATTGGACTGCCTGAATGTACGTTTGTGGTCATTCAACAACTCCATATAGATTGATGAGCCAAATCATACTTTGCTCGTAGTTTGATCGGTTGATAGAATAGACATTTCCGGAGACATTTACATAGATCTTATGTGAGGTTATCTTATCAGATGACAGACATTTTAAGGACAACTTGCATGTCAACACTAAGTTGACATCATCGTAATCCTAAGTTCTTTTTTATAATACGAAGGGGATGTTACAGGGTGCTTCTGGACACCTCCTCTTATATACAAGATATGATAATGCATGCTCCCTTGGCCAGGCAGCCTCAGCCTGTGCTGCCCTCTGTAGGTAGAGTAGTGTAATAAAAGTCTAGACAAAGAAGCGACTTTAGCTGTGTTCCTTGCCCAATACCACAGACCTCAACTGTGACCACGGTCGTTGATACCAAAGTTTATGTAGACTTGTTCCACTGTTGGACGTGTAGTTGTCTTGCGCAGGAGGGTTAATAGGTGGGTGCATCTGCCACCTGGGAAGTTCTCCACTTGCACGTTTGGGGGTATGTCTACTGGGTCCAGCCTGGACAGGCAAGAGGCTCCTATGATGAGCACTGGCTGGGAAATGGGGGATAGACACCAAGTTGCAAGTTTCTGTGTGTGTGGGGCAGATGTCTCTGGTGTGTGGTCAGAAGGCCATGGGGGGGGGGGGGGCATGTTCTTTGGTGATGAGGCCCAGGCTGTACAGGTAGTGCGTGTACCTATATTTGGAGGCTTGGGACCATTTGTCTTAGTATTTTTTATCTGCCCATCTGTCTGCTGTCTTGGCTGCACAGCTTTGTATGCATTCTTTCTGTATCTGGTATGTGGTCTTGTTAAACTTAGTCTTTTCTCCACATGAAACTTTGACATTTTACCATGATGACTGTACAGTGATCTCCCTCTGACAAGGTCAACCAAAATGCTGCCACAAAGTGGGTTTCTAAGAGGGGTGGCCTCGCTACAGAAGGAAATGTCCAAAAAACCCACACTCTGCATGAGAAGATGGCTTGTGGTGAGACAGGCCTTGTAAGAGAGCAACCACTGTATAAATCACTAAATAATGTCTATATCACATCAACAACAAAGAATTAAGTATCATCATCCATTAGGCCCCATAAAAAAATTACTTGTCATCACTGCCTGCCCCTTTGTTTTCCGCCACCCCTACTTTTTATTTTACATTCTATTTTGCTTAATTTCATACAAGTTTCAAACTTTGAGGAAAATGGTCAATGTTCGATTAGTTCCGGTTCAAGTAAATTCGTATTTTATAGCCACTCCGCTACCGGAAGTTTTAGAGAAGCAGATTCATAAGCTGCAGTCTTCTTTCTTGGTTCTTCAAATCAAGCATGGTTCACACATCATAAAGGCATGGGTGGGGCTCAGAGTGGACAAGAGCAAATCATCATATCGATGGCATATTCCTGATTATATTTGAATAAATCATGGATAAAAAATAAAACTAAATTCCTCCCTCCCTCCCCATAATTTAGAAAAAAAAGTTATCATAAACAAGGTTTTTTTTTTTTCATGGGGCCTTAAGTCAATCAGTGCTCCCTCTTTATAACATCCCAATTTACAGGGTGGTTTCTGACACATGATGGGCACCATGGGTCACACCCTCAATCTCAAAGTACCAAGTGTATTAAGACAGTTTGGCCACAGCATATGGTGTCCTCTGTGGACCTAAGAAGCATCTTAGTGTAAATTAAATTGAAAGGCTGCACCACCAACACCAAACAAATCATACATGTGAACTCAGTCTTGGAGTTACATGTATTAGTCATCAAACTTAACAGACTTAGATTCACTTTCATTGATGTAGAACTTCTTTCCTTCACCTGGAGGTGGAACGAAGCCGAATCCTCCTCCTTTTCCCTTTTTGAATTCTTGAGCCTGCTTGAACTGTTTCTCCAAATTATCAAACACTGTTGACTGTTGACTGGCTGACAAGGCTTGGTTGAATTTAGAAGTACATGTAGACGCATATGTGAGGAGTCCCTTATTCTGCAGTCCAGCTGGACTCTTACTACTTTTTCGAAAGCCCCCCATCAGGCGCATGAATTTCTGTTGTCGCTCTGTACTCTCAAATGTAGCAGTTCCCCACTGGCCTATGGTGCTTTCAATTTTATTACTTAAATGCTTCACTTCAACCTCTGGCCCTGAACTATCATTCCTAATGTTTGATGTTAAAGATTTTGCCTCAGCTTCTTCCTCCTTAATATTCAGTTTGAGCTTTTTTTGTGGTGACTCTAAATTATTAGCTTCTTCTGGTTCAAACTGTTCCCTGTGTCTTTCCCTTTTCCTCTTCTTTTCAGATAAATTTCTGCCAACAATATTGGAATTTGTGGACCTGTTGGTATCTAATTCACAGGTAGTTACTTTGTCTTTCTTGCGCTTCTTCTTTTTTTCCTTTGGCTTCCCATCATGCAAGTCTTCCTTCACTATGTTCAGCACACTTTTAGCAGTGTCAACTTCATTTGCATGCCCTTTTTTACCTTTCTTTTTCATGTGCTGATTCATGAGCTCATCCCTAGCTTGCTTGTCAGTTCCCCTGGACTTTTGATCTGTGTCTGAATCATGGGCAGACACTTTGTTTTTCTTATGTTTCTTCTTTTTTTCTCTTGGCTTCTCATCACACAACTCTTCCTTCACTGTGTTCGGCATACTATCAGCCATGTCAACTCCATGTGCATACACCTTCTTATTCTTCTTTTTTATAGGCTGATCCATGATCTCATCCCTTGCTTGGTCATCATTGTTCCCTGACATTTCATCTGTTTTCCGTTTCTTCTTCCTTGGTGCTCTAGTTTCATCTCCCTTGCTTTTATTCACTGGGTCAGCCAGTACATTAACATTATCTTGATTTCGTTTTTTGCTCTTTTTATTTTTCACTAGCTGATTGTCATTCCCAGCTGCACTAATACTTGAAGATTGCCAATCACTTTCATCAGTCTTTTCAAATTTTTTTGTTTTCTTTGTGGATTTTCCTTGTTCTTTCTTGCTTCCCATTTCCTTGTCTGACTTTTTCTTTACTTTGCTACCTGATGACCCATCAGATTTACCAGTCTTTCTCACAACATCAACATTTTTGTCTTTTGTTTTGCCACTGACAGCTTTTGCAGAGATTGGTTCTGAATCTTCATGCTTTCTTTTACATCCCTTTTGCTTTTTCTTTGAGGGAACCTCATGCACTTGTGCTGAAATCACATTTTCATCTATTTTGTCCTTATTCATCTTTTTGGACCTTTTCTTGCCCATCTGTGTTTCAAGACAAGTGCTAGTATTATCTACCACTCTGTTGTCACTTTTCACATCTACAAGCTTTTCCATGTGCAAAGTCCCTTCCTTCATTCCTTTAGTCTTCACAATATGTGAATCAAGTGTTTTATTGTCTTTCTCCATTGTGCGTTTATGTTTCTTTTTTACTTTTTTCTTTGGAACTTCACCACACTTATGAGACAGTACAGTTTCATCCTCTATCTTATTGACCCGAGTCTCGTTTTCCTGATCTACAGACTCATTGCTTGTTGTAACTTCACATTTATCTCTTCTGTGGTGCTTCTTCTTTTTCTTCTTATCAGTATTCATTGTTTGTTCATCTAGATCCAAGTCTTTATGCTTGTCTTTTCTGCTGCTTTTCTTTTTATCTTTTTGAACTGTGTCATCATGACAGGTGGAAGTCATTTCCTCCAAGATTTCATCTTGGCCTTTGGTATAAACTTTCTCAGAAGTCCGTGTGTGCTTTTTTCTTCGTGTCTTTAGCTTCTTTGTCTTTATTTTGCATCCTTTTAGACCAGCATTAAATTATGTCTCCCCAACAGTTTTCTCCAAATCCTGAATCATCTTCTTTTTTGGATTGACACTTTTCTCGTCCGATTTTGCACTCACAATTTCTTCATTTATGTTTTTCCTTGTCAGCTCTTCCTTTTCTTTTTCCGCTCCTTTCTTTTGCTGTCCTTCTCTGCAATGTTTAAATTAAAGGAAAAGTTCATTATATTACATCAAAAGTAGTGATGTTTCTTAATCATCTAATCAGGTATTGAAACCTCCATCTCACGTAAACCTTTTTGTGTCAGACATCTAAGCTTAACCTTCTGGGCACATCATCACACCCCCAAAGAACTTCATAATTACACATAATCCCTCAAGTTTCCACCTTAACTCATTCCACCCTGATAGAAGACTGAGTCAACAGCTTTCCTTGGCGCGCTCTGGGCGCATTGCGCCCAGAGCGTGCCAAGGAAAGCTGTTGACCATGGGCATATAATTTGGAATGATCTTCCATGCAAGTTTCATCCAAAATATTGAAAAATAATCCCTAAATTAGTAAAATACAATGAGCAGACGACATTTAGATATTAGCGGGAAAAAGCGTCATCAGGGTGGAATGAGTTAATTCCCTGACTACTTGATACTATGCTATAGTGGCAGCAATACACATTTGCAGACAAAAGTTAAGCAATTCCATATAGGATGGATCAGTATGTCTATATTATGGTATATGGAGTGCTGACCCCCTTCCTGATATCAGAACACAACCCTTTTGTTTATGCTTATGAATCTATTAGGTCACCTGTTGTCCTGCATTTGCCATTTTTCACCTTCAGTTTACCTGTGTCTACCCATGTTGCTCTGATGTGTGGTTTCTGATGGATTTTGTGTCAGGACTAGTGTCCATTGTTTCCCAACTTGATCCACCCTAAATGGAATTGCTTGACTTTCATTCACAACTGTACATTACATGCAGCTCATTTTCAGAGGTGCAAATCTCCAAGCAACTGAAATACTTTTTGAAGAAACAATACTCAATATTAAAGTCATTTGGATTACCAGCATTTTTTTTACTGGGTAAGGCTTTAAATATCAGAGCTGCTGTCTCCTGCTTTACACCACATATTTGTATTTTGGCACTTAAGTTTTGTTTTGTTTTGTTTTGTTTTTTCTTTGATATCCCTGACCAAATTTAATGTTCCTAATTTTTCCTGCACAGTATGAGATGTCTACTTTCCTCTGTATTGCCATATGTGTGTATATATATATATATATATATATATATATATATATATATCCCATATTCAGTAAAGACATTCTTTTGGGAAGAGCTTTACATATTTAATATATTTATATGTATATGTATATATACATCCCATATTCAGTAAAGAATTACTTGATTACTTTGTGCACTTTTTGAGACATATTTAGCACGGAACAATGAATCATGGAGGTAAGGTACACAAATGCACCTGTAAAAAAAAATCTAATCACATGACCCCCCCCCCCCCATTTTCTTGATTTTAACTTGTTGGTATCAGTATAAACTTGCGTAGAATGCAAAGGAAGTTGTGGTTTTACGTTTCAATTAGGAGAAATAAGCCATTGAATGTCGCTATTTTAACATGTAAATGCATTAGACCAAGGTTACTGGTCCAAGACCTATAGTGAAAAAGTGGTGTCACCATTTACCAGATTGCACAAGATTGTACCATACTTCACAAGATTTCACCAGATGGTACCAAATTGCAATCCTGGATTTTACAGAATTGTACCAGACTGCACAGAATTATACCAGATTGCACAGAAATGTACCGGATTGAACTACATCTACAATCATATACCAGAAAAAGACATTTAAGTTTATGCCTATACTTCAATGCTTTCCACACCTGTATTGGATTTAGAAAAAAACGCAGATGTAGGCCTTTCCAAAGAACTTATGGTCTTGAATTTGAGGTTGATTCTGAGAGGCACTGAGCATTTATGTTGGGATGGACAGCATCACATATTCCAAAGTCTATAATTATAATTATAAATGTATATATATATATATATATATATATATATATATATATATATATATATATATATATACATACATACATACATACATACATACATACATACATACATACATACATACATACATACATACATACATATATATATATATATATACATATATGTTCCATCAGGATTGAAGATGTGCTCGCTTTTTACAGTGCTAGCTGTTTACATATATACTACCATGCCTAGTTTTCGGCCAGGCCCTATTTTCTGCCACTCACAAGATATCCCGTTGTTTTCCGCAACCGTGCGAGATTTGTGACGTCATTGCTAAATCAGTAAATGTGAAAAATCTATGCAAAATCTATGATTAATAGGCCTATTCTCAGGCTATTGACAATGATCTTTATAATAAAGTGATGTATGTTGTATCATTACATTGTATGTTTTTAAAAATGTTACATCAGAAATGAAAAAGTTTCCTTAATTTTGGCTATAAAGCATTAAAATTTGTGTAAAGTGTTAAAAAGATTTAGCTGTATATAACTGGCAGTCTGGACGTCAATTCTCAATCCACTCCATGCTTCCTGGAAATGTATGTCATGTGCGATCAACACCACAGTGAGTTACTGCCTGACTGGACGAAAACTGGGCCTGGGCATGCCCGTATCGTACCTTCTACATCAACACGAATATGGCATCTGCTCCCTCGCGTCAAGGGTGCTTCTGACAATGAAGGTATGGTAATGCTATTATTTAGAGAAGTAGTTGCTGGTATTACACTTATTTGTATCTTAAAGAATGGAAGCGAAGTAAAGCTATGGCATCTTTACAAACTCTTAGCTGGCCGAAAACTGCCCCCCCCCCCCCCATTCTACTGCGTAGGCCCATGGACCTACCATCTGAAGGACTGAACATGGCGTATCACAGTAGAGCATAACCCGTTAAGCTTACTTACATAAATAAACAGTGTCTTTGATCCCCCTTTATTTTATGCCGATTGCCACAATGAGATAAGCGATAAGCGGGGCCCTTTGTTCCGGAGCTGTGGCCCTTTATTTTATACTGATCGCTGCAAAAAGATAAGCGATAAGCAGGGCCCTTTGTGCCTGAGCTGTGGCCCTTTATTTTATGCTGATCACTGCAAGGAGATGAGCGATAAGTGGGGCCCTTTGTTCCGGAGCTGTGGTACCAGCTGAGCGGGTGGCAGTAACACTTGGACAAGCGCATTCAGGTTGGCAACCCGTGGCGTCATTTGACCCGAACTTAAATGCTTGGATGCGCAATGATATAAGGGGCCTTTCATACTGAGCATTCGATCGCGCAAGCGGCCTTGTCGTTCCCATTATGCCAAGACAAGAAAAATGGCGTTTGAATTTTTGCTCTATGTTGATTAGTAGGGATTTTATGAAGGGATTGCCATCTCTATGGGGCAGCATCACGATTGATCATTTAAGACAAACCGTATCTGATTTAGACGCTTTTCTCAACAAATGCCAGTCTAGTGTGGAACTTTAAGTAGCTATGCCAAGCACTTTTTTAAAAAAAGTGTTTTTTGGAGTAAATTTTTTTTTGGCTTAACCCTAGACAAGCCTGAATGTCAAAACTATAAGTAAAATTAATATATTTTGAAATTTGAGTGTGTGGCAGCCATTTATTTAAGGCATCGTTGGAGTACCTCAAAACTCGAAAAATATGAAAAAGTGGCACCACTTTTAAAATGTTTAAAAACATGAATAATAACTTTAATTTTTTTATTAAAATTAATGCCAGTACCTGTTGCATTGAAAACATACACAAACAGCATGAAAATTGTATTCCCTGAATTTATAAAACTAATAATATACCTTATTTTCACAGGTGAAAATGGTAAAATCATTGTGTAGGCTTCATAAAAGTGTTACTATCACATCTAATGTTGCACCCCCTTTTTTTTTTCTTTAGCAATCCACCTCTGGTTACTTCTAGATACTCCAAGTCCATTTGACCCTTGAATTACCTCTGTGCTCTTGAAATTCTGTAGCTGTCTAGGTAGCACTTCAACCAGTAATGTACCTCCAATTATAAGTCCAAAGAATGGTCTCGTCTCCGTGATGAGGCCAAAAAACTAACACTTCTTCTTCCTTTTACCCTACCTAGGCCTACCTACCCAAAAACTCCCTTGGTCCTACCTCTTCTTTTTCTTTATGCAGGTGAAAGAGCAATACCATGTACTTTTCCCAAGTTTTGCCTTATTTCCTAAGTAAATTAAGGAAAATCTGGACAAAAACCAAAGAATTTGAGCAAATATCCAAGTGAGCAAAAAAATTGCTGAAAAAAAGTTCCTACCTACCTGGAGTATATTTTTCAAACATGTAACAGGAAACATTTTTTTTTTTTTTTTAAATAAATCGGGAAAGTAGGTAAGTTGATAGGTATGTTGGTATTTTTTTTTTAAAGCACTCAAAATAGGAGGAAATGATGTCTTAAAATGGATAAATTGTGCATTTCATGAAGTGAAATTTGCCTAGAAACTGAGTGTTTATTCCCATATATCAATAAAAAGTTCTAGGGTAGGCCCCAGGCCGTAGGGGGTTGAAGCAAGTGTCGGTAGGGAAACCCCAAACACACTTTTTTTTGTGCCTAAAAGGAAATATTGCTGATTATCCCTGATTAGTTAACAAGATATGTTGAAAACTTTACATATTGTTACAACTAGTGACATAAAATATGCTTCAAAGATTTTCAGCTGGACAGCACTGATGAGTTTCGCATGCGCCGACCAACTGCACACTGCTTTCCACTGTGTCTTTTGTTGTCGACCACGCCCCCTTTCTCCTCGTTCACGAGTGAGCGATAATAGCGGAGTTTTGACATACCTTCACAAAATGGCTAATATCTCTCAGATCCGGTCTGATACGCTTTCAAACTTCATATCATTTTTTTCAGAAGCGTCTGACAAACAATATTATGCATATTATACCTGCGTATCGGCACGGATCACAATAATTTGAGAAAACTGAAGACTTCAGTCGCCGTTCCCAACTGGAAAAAATTGCCGCCAATGACGCACATACGCACAGCCTATTACCTTGTTCTTCAAATTTCACACATTTCTTAGCATGCAATCTGCTTTATATATAAATAAAACGCCGGTCAAAAGTACTCCTACGATCGAGGTAACTGGTGTCAACTTTCATTGGCTCTCTGAGTTCTCGGTTCGCAGCGCCATCTAGGTGGATTGGCATCGCTACTTTAAGTCTACATATTAAAACGATTATATACAAGCAAAGGTTGATGTTGGAGCAATTCAAATTTACGGCCAGTACTGGCATATCTCAAAATTTTGCAATCATAAAGTGGTCAAATTGTTGATTTCTGGGCCCAGTATCCAATAAGGATTAAGGGGCCTGTAAATGCCAGTAACATGCATAATATCCCCATGCCACGTACAGAGTCATAGATATTCTGCTTCTGTGGTAGACCATGGAGGGGTAGACAAACAAGAAAAGAAAAAAAAAAACATAAGTAAAAATTGAAAATTTGAAACATGAAAAATGCAATAAAATGAATCATTTAAATAGGTGAAACACTACTGAGGTGTACTTTCGGCCCACCGTTAACGCTCGGCAAACCAAAGGCCGCGAATACACAATTGAAGCCTGCGTGTTTCATTACCCTCCACCCGCTGTGGCGGTATAACAAAGCTCCGGCGTTTGAACTTGCCGCTGGTGCTCAGTTCTTCACTTCAAAGTTCAGATAGGTCGATGGTAGACCTAAGCATTTTGGGAGGGTGACAATCACCATCAGCAACCCTCATTTACCTAAAACATCACAAATTGTGTGGCTTCCGAAACAGCTTTCCTCAGAGTGTTTTGAAATCAACTAAACACAAATCCACAGTCAACATAATCAGCAAGTTGATGGCGACAGCGTCAACGGCAGAAGAACACGCGTGTCGTTTTTAGGGCGCAGACATCTTTTGGTGAAAACGAGGCTGGGAGCAACCATTGTTTCCTGCTATATTAAATTTCTTTCCTACACAATTTTGAAGAGCAACTCAAAATTATTTCAAGTCTAGCTGAATTTTAGAAGAGTTCACCGTGCAAGCAGATAATTTTCTAACAAAAATCAAAGTTTGAAATGTCTAAACACATATTGATTGGTTGATTTTCCTCCAAAGATCTCTTGCTTTTTTTTCCCCTTTGAAGAGACTAGTCTATGAGGCTACATACATGTGATTTAGCAAATACAACTAGAAAAGAAAATTTGCTTCAAAGCAAATCTGTCTGTGTACCTTCAAAAGTTGTATTAAATGCTACAACTTTTGTCCTTGGTACTTCACATTCCCATAAGCTTATGGCTAGATGAAAATTTCAAAGTCCAAATGACCTTGACCTTTGGAGGTCACATGCAAATTACAAACAAATGTGCAGTGTTGCAATGCCTACAATTTGAGCTCAACATAACTCAGATTGGAATGAAAATTGACCAAATTATGGCTATATGAAAATCTCAAAGGTCCAAATGACCTTGAAATTTGACCTTTAGAGGTTACATGTTATTAAAAATTATGCAGTGTTGCAGTACCTACAGTTTGGGGCCAACATGGTCAAAATTAGATGAAAATTGACAAAGCTATGGTTGGATGAAAATGTCAAAAGTCCAAATGACCTTGACTCTTTAGAGGTTACATGTAAAATATAAAAGTGTTGAGTGTTGCAATATCTACAATTTGGGTCCAGCATGGTCAAAATTGGATGAGAATTGACAGAGTTCTGGCTGGATGAAAATCTCAAAGCTTCTAAAGACCTTGGCCTTTGACCTTTTAGAAGGCCACTTGTAAATTGCAAATAACATGCAGTGTTACAAACCTATAAATTGAAGTTGGATTGGTTACCAGTACTTATGATAGATTTTTTTTTTTTTTTTTTTTTTTTAAGACATTAAAGATATTAATTTTTCAAATGGCCCTAATTTGCATGATTAAAAAAAAGACATGACTTCATGTCTGCAGCTATAATCATGGAAAGTTGGCAAGTTTGGAGTTTCCAAATGTAAAAATTTCTGAGAAAAATGTCGGCTAAAATTCCTGAGAGAGAGAGAGAGAGAGAGAGAGAGAGAGAGAGAGAGAGAGAGAGAGAGAGGAGAGAGAGAGAGAGAGAGAGAGAGAGAGAGAGAGAGAGAGAGAGAGAGAGAGAGAGAGAGAGAGAGAGGAGAGAGAGAGAGAGAGAGAGAGAGAGAGAGAGAGAAGGAAAGAAAGAAGGAAAGAAAGAGAATAAATGTCTGTTTTCATACAGACATAATAAAGAATTCCTAGAAAACAATATGTCTCTGTTGGCACAGCTTACATCGGATGTACAGGCCGAAGTGATCCTGTGACCTTCAGAAAAATGTCAGTCACCTTTCTTTAACAGCATCATCATTGAGACTTTGCACGCAATAGCAAAGTATTCAGTACTTCCATAGAGTTTGCTATGGTACTTCACTCACACAGTTCTGAGGTTTTCATTTTAGCAATGAAAGGTGAAAGTGAAAGTGACAGGGTCCAGGCTAGCATTAGGCTAGCAAGATAGAAGGCCAATATGTCAGTTTGACTTTTCAAGGTAAGTCAAGGTCCAATTAACCTGACAACCCCAAAACTCAACTCCATAGGCTTTTGGTGAAGAAGTTCCAACTGCAGATTAACATTGCAATCTTCATTGACTTCCATAGTATAATCAATAGTCTCGGCTAGGACTATATATTCTGTTATCTTTTGGCAAATTTGAGTAAAATCTACAAACTTAATTGGCAACAGCCAAATTTTGTCCTCCCAAGCTAACCTTCAGTCAAAGTGATTTGAAGTTGATAATCAATGTGAATATACAAGAGTGTTTCTTATAACAATCTACATTCAAATTGATTGAAACAAATATATTGACTTACAGCATGTGTGCATGCATCTCACTGTTAAACAGAAGCATGGGAAAATTATTAAAAGGAAACTGAAATGAATTATTTTTTACTATAAGTTCATGTGTATTTAGGGTCAAACAATTAAACAAATGTTTCATATAGATAGCAGCATTTTTAATCACTTTTCAACTTATCAATAGTTTTAGATTACTGAGTTAATTTTACCCTGTTGATTCCAAAATGAAAATCATACTCTGTTTGAATAAAGACAAAGAGAAAGAGAACTCGGTTGCATACACAAAGCAAAACTACTAGTGTTAAAATTACAATGGATACAATTGAAGGACTTTTTTTTTTCGGGGGGGGGGGGGGGGGCATTTTTTTAACTTACAACTGAATAAAGAAGTTTCCTAATGAAAGTTTGAAATGATGCGTCTTTTCCTTGAAAAGCTCTCAAAATCCTTGAAGTTGATGAAATGCTCAGTGTGATCAAAAGGAGTCCTAGTAACCTATGTACAATAGCTCTACAATTCCATTATGTGCAAGTCGGCACATTCATGTCCAAAAAAAAGGTCAGATCAATCTATGCATACACAGGAATACTCAAACTAAACAAGTCCAAAGGAGCAACTAATATACCAGTTTATAGTGCAAATAAGAGATCAAGTAAATTTCTCAAGTACATGAGCCACAGTTTTAACATGTGGTCTGATATGTCCACAGGAATGTATGATAAGTATCCAATTCATTAAAACTCAAGGATCTTGAGCATCACCACATAAAGAACAACCTTGTTTGACCCTTCCCCACCATATTTTCCACCAATTTTCAGCATAATCTAAGTGATAGTTTTAAAGAAGTTGCAAATCACAAAAACACGCACAAATTTTATGAAAACTCGAGGCCTATGGTCCTCATGCTCTGCTGCCATTATGGCCATATTGCACCTGTTCATTTTAAAGTTGCCAGTCCTCAAGAGGCCTGTGAACATAGAAAGCTTCTGTACATTTACGGTATAAGAAGTCCACCAGATGGCACTTTGCTCCACATGTAATCATAGCTTACATGTGCAATTCTTGTGATGCATATGCCAAGACAACAATGAGTGAGTCTTTAACTCTAGGTCCTTAGTGACCTTGGAACTGAATATCAAGGTCAAAAATGGGTCAAAGTCACTGATATTATATCAAATTCTAGCTTTGGACATTGTCTATATATCCTATAAATTTTGCAAGTCTAATCCAATTGCTTTTCCAAGATATGGAATTTCATACCTTAAAACACATTTTGGCTCAAAATTTGTCAAAATGTAGGTGGCACTACTAGCATCATTAGCTACTTCGGCTTTGACCTCCCCCCACAATCCTACCACATTGGTAAAGATCTGCCAAAAATTAAAGATGCTAGAGGTTGCCAGATTTGTCCATTCTTGCATAAAAATTTCTATTCTGCCAGTTTAAACAAAAATTCAAACAGAGTTCTGCAGTTTCAGAAGAAAGAAAGAATACTTTAATTTGACACTGAACAAGGTTGTCATCATGATTTGAGCAACTGTGTTGCCTCCTTTCATACATTATTCATGATCAGTGACGTGTTGGTCTTCTTGAACTTGTAAAAATCTAGTTTGGTTTGTCATTATGACAGGAAAACAAGTTACCAGTGCCACAGTACACGATTTTCCCTGGGAAAGCTCCACTGGTAAAGGCCTTTGCAGTTATCAGTATATCCACTTTTCAAATTCTCCATTACACAGATATGAAAATTTGTAAAATTGTGATCATCTGGTCATTTATCTCTTAACTACTTTTCAGAATTCTTTCAAAAATTCAAAGGACATCTTTCCAGTTTTTCCTACCACCAAATGTGTGCAAAAATTGATACAAAAGTAATTTCAACATTTGTCAATGTGTTCTATATCCCAGTCGCACTTACAATGTATTAACATTGTAACTTACACCTTTAGTCTACTTAAAAATGTCCCAATTTAAAATGTTTGGATCACATTTCGTTAATATATTTCATACACTGTGGGCAGTAGTCTTGTCACTTTGTTTTTACTTGATTGCATTTACATCAATTAATTTTTTTGTTTTGCTTATTGTACCTTTTTCAAAATAAGACTTCCATTCCCGTTACACATACAATTATTTTGAACTTATTTCTCATAAATTTTCATTTTGGAATCAAATGTCACATTTTACTTTTACTGGTATCAGTCATCACCAGACTATGATGTATCACTTTTATTTCACTGCTGTCAAAAATTTCCTGTATGTGTCAAGTTTGGCATCAGTTGTAGAGCATTCAGACCATACAAACACACAGACACAGAAAAAATGAAACCACACAGGATGATATGGAAAAGATAAACCATTTTATTTTCTGGGTCTTGGCCATTTGCATGCAGACAGCTGTAATTACTTGCAGATGAGCTTCAGTGCTGCTGCACGGACATAGGCATGTGCGTGTACAGAACCGCAATAAAGGAACACTGCAAATGCCAGTAACTCCCCATGCAATCTGTCTATATACAAAGGATGCAGCACTAAAAGGGAGCATACTGTAATTATTAGAATGTGTAATACATGGATCTTCCAGCTGGTCAAGCTAATCTCATGAGAATAACAACAGAATTCCAGGACCAAAATATAGAGAATATGGCGATTTTTACATTTTTTTTTTTTTTAAATTTGACCCTTTATAATTTGCAGGTACATGTATACCAAGGAAGTCTATCTCATCTTTCTGGTTTAATATGAACAATGAACAATTTAGCGCCTGGATCCAATTGACCCAGGAACATAAAGCTCGCCAAGCCAGACACAATGATGAAGAAAAAATATACTCAATCCACACCAGTCTCTTTTTTCTTTTATATTCACTGAAATTTTACATGATGATTGAGTAGTCATACTCTTCAGAAGAGGCTACATCAAGTGACAAAATGCCTACAGACAGTTTTTGGGGTTTTTTTTTCCACATTCCCTGTCAAGTCATGCTGCATTTACTTGCCAGGTAATATGTTAAAAAAAAAATGCTCATGACAATAGTATGAAATGAGTTCTAAGCACTTTGACCACAGTTCTGCTGCAACTGAAGACTGCAAAGGTAAGTCTCCCTACCCAGCTGTTTTTCTTCTTACAGTGGACCAGCCCAGAACATGCCTGCTTCTGATTTATATGAAGGTGATCAAACACTCTTTCCCTCATCTGTTTGGTTCTGGAATCCTGCTTTCACAAAGGTGTTAATGTTAATATACATGTATCTTGACAGGAAGTTGTTTATGTATTAATGAGTCTGATGTGTATCATGGGAAAATTTTTAATTTAAAATTTTGAAACCTTGAACTTTTCATAAATTAAAATATTGGTTTATATAATGGATTTCTTTCCTTTCAAAATGCTGTACAACAAAGTTTCTGGCAGATCTCAAAGACAGTTTTGCTTTGTGAAGCATATGATAAACCTTAAAACATCCTTTATTTTTAATCCCAGCTGAGAGTAGTCCATGCTCTTTGAAAGTTACAGATCTGTTCATATTTAATCTATGTACCATTTTGTATCTTTACATATAACTTTTCAATCAATGATACCCTTTTTTAAAGCATATATGATCTGTAAGTACCATGGGTTAATAAAACTAGCTGGGCTGATGATTATCCTGTATACCCCCCCCCCCCCCCATGCTATTGTTTATTTACAGCTTGACTTCAGAATTCTTGTCTGTTTACTTGCAAATGGACATGCATATCATTTAAACCATGAACATCACAGTGATCTTGATCTCTGTTATGTAGCACAAGCTGCAATAGCCACACCAAGCTAACATTGGCAACATGATGAGCTCTCTGGACAAACAATGTTCTTCACATGCAGTTTCCCAGTCTCACAGGAGCAAATAGTTCATCTTCCAGGTTGATCAACTTTCCCAGCATATTTATCCATACAACCCAATCTTCCATCACTTTTTTCTCAAAAGTACAAGAGTTGTAAGTCACCAGCATACAGTGGCTGCCTGCATTGTCTCTTCATGACAAAAAGCAATGCTATGACCTGTTGGTTGATGCTGTCACCTAGTGAGGTGCTATGGTAAAGCCACTGGGATAGGTTGCAATAACACAACCATGTTTTTGTGGACAGTTTATACAGTTGGACTGGTGGTATCTATCATGCCATCTTGTTAACTATGGATTGGTGTAGTGACTGTAGTTGGGTGGTCCACTTATCAAGAGCACTGTATTGGGCCACTCCTCTTGTTTCACGGTCCAGTTCTAAAACTTGGTTCACTTGATCAATACGTCCATGAATTGTGCTGCAAAAAAAAAAAAAAAAAAGCCATTAAAAAATAAACAACACTAAGCTGTTTGGAATATAGAATTACACCAAGAAATCTTAAATGTGATATCACAATACAGGTCTAATTTCTGTGTGTATGATAGAAGCAAACACACTGACACAGTTAAAATTCCCAAATTTCAATGCCATTAACAATGGTAAACATGACAAAATGAGTGATATTGAAGCGATTACATTAGCAGAACATGATGGGCTGACAACTATAACCACGGCAGCTGTGTGATCTAGGAGCAAAACACACAGCCATACAGGACAGCTTGTCATTGGTAAAGGTATACTCGTACATGCCTTGTCCCATTTACAAGTAACACCATCTGCACGTGATGTAATGTTGGTCACTGCCATATCTGGATCACAGTTTTGCAACATAAATCATGAGATGGTTCTTCCGTAGGGCACAATGGGGGACCACTTTTAAATTTGTATCACCAAAATGTGCCCCACATTGAAGAAAAATGCTAATTGGACCCTGCTTCTTACAAGCCCTGCAGATGTGTATGGGGTAAACTGATACAGTGGCATGTGTTTTTATTGAACGGCTGTTCTGTTATTTGACCATGCACCTGTCCCCACTAAATTAGATGCAAGGACAGTGTGAGTCTAATTTTACTATGTCATTATAAAAATTTGGTTAAGGAGTAAATAAAAGAAGTCCTCCTCCTCCTCCTCCTCCTCCTCCTCCTCCTCCTCCTCCTCATTATTACTGTCATATTGTTGTGCCATGACATTTAAAACATATTCTTGCAAAATTAAAAGCATTCCCATTGCCTGTAATGCTACAACTAAACCAAATGTAAATATTTGAATGTGACAATAGAGAAAAGCCTGGAAATTTTCTCTCTACCTCCCATCCCTCAAACAATTTTATTGTCTGACTTCTATAACCAGATGGTCATGCCCATGAAAAATCAAATGCTCCACTTTGTATTCATGCCAATGGGCAGGATATCCTACAGGGGCGCCACTAAATGGAACTTTCTCCCTTACCGGTTAAGGAGTGCTCCAAATATAAATTTGTTTAAATCGTGGTGCTACCCTCCCACAACTATATGTATGCTCTAATTTTGTTTGTATTATCCTGCCTATTTTGGACTCTGTCCGCCACTTTTGTTTTGATGTATCTTTCAATTTTTATTGAGAGTTTTATATTTTATCTTGTTTTAATAATTTATGTATTATTATGTAATTTATATGTTCATCATGCCTCGTGTTTTCAACAACCCATTGTATCATCCAGGGCCTGGCTGGAGATCAGAGCTGCGGCACTGAGCCAGTATAAATGAATGAATGAATGAATGAATGAATGAATGAATGAATGAATGAATGAATAAATAAATAAAAAGAATGGCTGTGTTGAATTCCACTAGGTATCAAGAATCTATAAATATAATGCTACTAGATAAACATACTTTCTCATTAATAATTCCATGTTTGAGGGTATATTATTATTTTCTAAAGTGAAATTCAAAAGTAATAACTCACCGAGATCTAAATATTGTTACAGTTAAACACTGTTACAATCAAACTGTGATGAGCCTGCATCAGTGACACAATGCATTAACATGTAGACAAAAACAAATGTGTGCAAGGGATGTCTGATTATACGTCGTGATGTGAAATGATTACGACAAACATGGCTAACCAGGTCAGCGTTGAAAGGCAGCCTAGTACATATTTTTGTGATGAATACCCAATTAAACATACAATAAACAAAATCTTACATGGTTGGAGAGCGAGTTACTATTTTTTTCTTACTCAAGATCATTGTTGGTGGACAAAACCACTCATGACCTGCAGTCACTCAGCATTTTGCCTACCAACAATGATCCCTCATGAAAGAAAAATAGTAACCCACTTTCAGTCATGCAAGATTCTTTATGTTTATAACACTTTTGTTATATCTTTTCACTGTATATTGACTGGATCACATATACTTACTTGTCTAGAATACAGGAGACTAAGAGACTTTCCACTTCACTAACATCAATGTTTAATTCCTGAAATCACAGAGTACCAAGTTTGAAACATGAACATTTGCAGTAGGTGTACATCACAATCCATTTATACCATGGGATCCGATGTACAAGTATCATGAGACAAATGCTCAAGTGATCAACCATTATGGCAACGCTGACGAGTGTTACTAATGTCTGAATGGAAGAGACCAATTAATAGCAATTATTTTTCTATTGACTGGAAATGACATGGGAATTATTTGAGTTACTCATACTGACACCAGTAGTATCTAATGCAATAGGAGGCATTCATATTTAACTAAACTAACAGCAGACCTGCTGTAGTCTTCTCAGTCGCAAGACAACAGAGCTATGCCTCTGCCATGATGAGGGCACTTTTACCAGTTGTGTTACATAACCATCCAGAAATAACACTTTTTCTACCATACAGAGGAAATTTTCTAAACATGATAAGAATATTTTATGCTTTAAAACTTAGTGAATGATTTTTTTTTCTCGAGCTGTTTGCTTTCTCAAATTGTTACTTTCACCACACAAGCTCATTTGGTCCTACTTTATACATGAGCTAGCCCTCCTTCCCTTGCAGCCTAGGTGGCAGCACAAGATCACAGTAAACATGAATACCTCCTTTAAAAACTATAATTACCCAATGAAATGCAAGTGTATCTGGTCCTGCCATATAGTGTTCATCCAAACAGATAATGATAGCATATGCAGTTTAATGGTAAATAAATACCACAACAAAAGCGACCTCTTCCACACAGAAAGACAAACGGTTACCACACAGACCATAAAGCAATGAACATCTTCTTTGTAAATATTCTTGAATGTCTGTGGACAAATGGATTGAATTTATCCATCAAACACAAGATAAACTACCATAACAATTTGGTCATACTTAAAATAAAATTTGTGTAGGAAATGATCCCTAGCCAATAATGTGACACAAAAGTTATCAAGATGCACTCTAGAAAAGTTGTTTGTCTAATATCCATTGAGAAATGCCACATGAAACTTCCACTCATGGACCTTGGTACCCAGTTTCTATATTTACCTTAGATATAAATGGGATATGAATCCTAGTATATGGCTTGATTAGTTTGATTAACACCTGAGTTCGAATATTCCGCAACAAATCTGAAAGATAAAACAAAAAACAACAAATGAACAAATATTAAACTTTTCAGTGCTTAGCAGGGGACAGAGTCCATAGTTTTTTGGGTTTTTTTTTCTCTCTTTTATTTGGCAACACTGCCTTGTGGGTACTTGAATTTAGTCCTTTTGATGAACAATTTGAATCTGGAATCAGTATTATTCTATAACTGGGGTAAGCAAAATTTTTGTTCTGATTAGCACTGAAAGATATAAACTCAAGTACATGGATACATGCATATCTGACAAGCATTGTCTCCTTTTCATCCCAAGATTAAAATAACATTGTGATTTGTTGCATGCAATTACTGCAAATGGAGTTCAAAAGGGTTAAAAGACACGCGTCCTCAATGTCCACACACCTTCATCAGAACATTCAAAATAGGAAATATGTCACTAAATCAAGCTATAAAATTGGAGTCTCCTATGAGTTCTCTTGAGGATGTTTCACGATGCTTGGCTACCCTACCTTCACCTCTCAGTTTGAACTGCATCCTATAACCTTAGAAGAGTCTCGTGTATTACTAATAATGGGCAGACAGATGTGGCAAATCATACCCACCCCACCCCCACTTTTTTTTTTTTTTTAATTGAGTAAGGGCTGTAAAGATCCAAATTATAGTTCCCGTGCCTACCACCCATTGACATTGTTTGTGACAAGCTTTAACAGAACAGATCAAGTTTCTGTGGCCAAAAGATTGCAAATTTATATTATTTAAATGGAATAGTTTTATTCCAGTCAGGTCCATGAATACTCATGCACCACAAACAATTTTTACCTTGACCCCTAAACACCCCAGTCATATCTTCAGTACATTAAACATATGGTCTTCCCGTAGGGGATACACACCCAAGGGAGCACCAGCAAAGAGACATCACGTCTCCTTGACAACGGAGTGTTAGTAAACATAAACACGTGCATACCACAGCACGTGGACCGGCTTTAACCCAACTGACCACTTTGACAGTTGGCTTTCATAACGTAAAACACAATTGTTTTACGTCATCCCACGTACAAATAATGAATTACTTGGACCTGCAAAATTCAAGGTAAAAAACAAATGCAGCAGTCTTTGGGCAGTCTCTGAAGAGTTTGGATAGAATGAAACCGGTCAGACCAAACCTAAAGGCAAAAGTCTCCAGTCTCAGGCGAAAGCTACACAGACAGGCATCTTTCGCCGTCTTGGCCCTTGCCTAGTCTTTCTAAAGATCCATTTACTGCTGATTTTCTACTTTTTCTCTTCCAGTAAAAGTCTTCTTGGCCAAAAATATCAACTGAATTTGTATTACCCCCATCCCCCATTCTCCAAGACAGTACTTTCTGACATCAGCAAATGGACAGCAAAATTCATAAAAAGCTTGGTTTACTTTTGTTTTACATTTTAAGAGGAAATACATCAGCAACACTTGAGGCTCAAGACATAGTATTTCCAATCTTCTTCTCAGTATCTAGTAAAAGATCAGGACTTGTAACCATCTGATCAACACTTAACTGCCTCATGAAAAGTGAAGCCTACGCCACCATGTACCCCTTCCCCAAGTATGCTGTCTGTATCCATATGAAAATAGTGACACATCCAAATTATAAATATATATACATGTGTGTATATATATATACATGTGTGTGTGTATATATATATATATATATATATATATATATATATATATAGTGAAAACTCGTTATAATGACACCATTTGTTCTAAGAAATGTGTCAGATAACTGAATATGTCAGAAAAATGAATCAAATAATTAAGAAAATAAACTTTCCTTATGAAAATTTGTGTCATTATATTGAATATGTCAGATATCTGAGTGTCGTTATAATGAGGTTTCACTGTATTTCATACTTTTTTTCCCCTCACCTTCTATGTGTTCTCTAATAAAGAGGTCTTCCATTATGTTTCTCCTGTTTGTTTTCAAGATCTTCTCAAATTCATTTATATCATTGTTTTGGTATGAGCTGAAATTGAACAAACATTCCAAACCATTAACAGTAAATCTATTTTTAAAAAAATCAAAACATGGGGCCTTCCAATGAACTGTAGAACATCTTCATTATTTACCAAGCACATATATCATGTGCAGGCTGTACATTTTCAAACCTTTCACATGCCAGAAATACAAAAATTTATGTTAATAAAAACCCTCAAGCTTCTCCTCTCACAGAAATTTCACATTCAGGATATGCACTTAATGGGAAAACAAATACAGTGAAATTTCCTTTTCAGACCACCTAAGGGACTGAAAAAAATGTGGTCTCTATGGGGATATAATATAAGTAAAGATAAACAGAGACAGGTCTGTAAATTAGTGTTTTTTACCATCAAAATGGTCTCTTTATGGAGGTGGTCTTAATTGGATATTCTACTACATTTGGATGCAGTCACAGATCTATTCATGACACTCATGGTAAGTTGAAAAATTGACACTCACCTTACAAGGTTTGTCATTGCCAGGATCTCAGGATCATTCTTATAGGGTTTAGCTTCTTGGGAGTCGAAAGGATTGATCCCTGACTTCATAAGCATATTTGCAAGCACCAGGTATTTCAGACATGTGGTTCGCCTGAATAAAAATTGTAGAAATAATAATATTTTGCAGCCAGCAAAAATTTCTCATTTTTTTTCTTTCTTTCAAATCACAAAATTTATTTATATTTACCAACTTTAATCTAAACTTTTCACTACTTGCTACTCATCACGCCTCAATTTTTTTTTTTTTTTTGTTTGATTTGGTACAAATTAGACAGGAAACCCTGTTCTGTAACACCACATCAGGATGCTCCCTACTTGTGGTATGTCATCATAGGTATATGTGTACACAAAACCATGAAAAGTGTCAAATAAATGTCAAATGTACTGTCTTTCCCTCCAGTTCATCTTTGATCATACTGGTTGTTCATGACAGACGGTGGGGTCATAACCATGGCCATCACATATAATATGTGTTAACCTAGGATCAAGCTCCAATGGGAGCTCTTAAGTACTTTTTTAAAATCCTCCAAGGGGAAAATCCGTTAATTTCACCCCAGAAGGTATGTGCCACTCTGTGGGCCACTTTTACAGTAAAATTTCCCTACAAAGGTCCCACATTTTGCTCTATAATTCCTTAAAAGGAGTGTTCTCTTTAAAATCAAAATGGCCCAAAATTTTATCAAATTTCCCTTAACAATGGTCACAATTTTCCGTTGGGTGTACTTTCCATATATAATATTTGGTCATATTTTATATCATTATGCTTGAAAATTCCCCTACTAAGGTATATTTTATATTTCTATCTGCACATTCCTACCAACAATTTGGGTAAGTCTCCCACCCCCATCCCAGACTTGTACTCTTTTTTTGTTATTAAGTACGAGTGATCTGTTGGAGTGTGCTGAGTGCTCTTGGTCATTAAGTGCCCAACCCCTCAATCCTTACATAGGCATCTTAATTCACACCGTACACCAAACCACAGAAAGTCAGTGACAAGGATGATCACTGGGGAGCTTGGCAGGGATGAGGGCAATGTCACTGCGGGCCCACCAGAGGGCAGCAGTAACTGGGGGAAAGCAGCCCTGAATCTTAAATCAGCACTTTAAGGGTTAACAAATGAAAGAACTTACCTTGGGCTGCCTGATTCATCATAGTTTTTAAAGGCTTCAAAGAAATCTGTATGTGCTTTCTCATATTCTCCTTCCCGCAAATGCATTTTGCCACCACACTCTGCAATAACAAGAAATCTGATGAACACCAGGACAGCATTAGATCTCACGCAACTGGCTCTTTCTCACCACTCACCCTTACAATGAAGCCAGTCATTATACAGGCAGAACTCTACCACATTAAAATAAATCTCTTCTCTCCTGGTTTCTATGGCTTTGTTTCTTTTAATTCAAAGTCCTGTCAATTACCTTGACTTGACATGCATAAGACCCATAATAAAGAGTATACATACAGACCTACCTTGATCAAACATTAGCACTGCATATCTTATTTCTCCACCCACATTAATAAATATATGGGTTCAATGAAAAATTTAGCAGTAGAGAGAGAAGAGGCAAAAAGGTGAACATACTAACCTCTGATGACTCCCATAATAAGGGGATGTGGAATAGCAGACTTGATATGAAGTGACTGCTCATACAAAGCCTGAATATAAAACCACAAAGATTAGCAAAGACAGTGGCTTCATAAATATAAAGTTATGAACCCATTCCATACTATGGTCACAGGCCTTGGTCAGTGGTTCTTGCACTGCCTGACAAGTCAATTGCATGAGCACCTGCAGCATGACTTGCCAGGCAGTGCCAGAACTACTGACTTAATACTATAGCCATGTTGGTACTTGAACGAAAGCTCTTTTCATGAAGAATTTAAATGTGCAATTGTCGTCCTAAATCTAGGTAAATATACGCAAAAATCAGGGACTGGTATGGAATGAGTTAACATGGATACACAAAGTTATTTGTTACTTCTGAAAGACTTCTTCCGAAATGTCAATTCCAAAGACCAATGATAATTATAACAGGTGATTTTGTTCAAATCATGACAAAAAGAAATGTACATGTATGTCTCCATATGTACTTTGTGTTCAAAGTACATTTTCAGGGAAAACAATGATACATTAACACACTTCTTTACAATTTGTCATTATAGGGTTCCATATGTACGATTTTACCTTTCCTACATTTGAAAACCCAAATATCATGTACAAAAATCAGTCATCATAAGAACATGAGACAATAATCTTGCTTTGTAAAAATTGGAAAATTCCATAACTTTTTAAATATTCAATGTGGTATGAAAACAAGTCACCCACTGATGTGAGGTTACTCATTTGTCTTAAAACCATACCAGCAACATTGCATTATTCATATACCAAACTCGAAAACAAAAGTTTCTTAGTCACCTTTAATTTTTTGTTGTTTTTCTGTGCAGTGTACATCTGTATTTCCAAGGCATAGATTTCTAATAACTGAGTTCCTTTCTTCAAATCATCTTCTCCATCATCCGTCTTGAGGCACATGGAAGAGATACCAAGAGAACATGCAGTCTCAACCTTGATCACCAAGTGACTGACTATATGTAGTTGTACTTAATCTGGTGTAAGGCACTACACCACGGAATCAATGCTTACCATAAAATGCCAACACATCATGAGGTACCCAGTAAGGACAAACAAGAACATTCAGCGAGAACTATAGTCTGTGGCTGCACTCAGTCTAATAAAGTTTACAATACACCAACCACATTTATGCATGATCTGACATAAGCCTGTCTCATTCCTTTGTTCAGTTTCTCAAGCAAGTGAAATATCTAATAATACTTTGTAGAATGTGAGAAAATTGTCAGAAATGTTGTTTGTGATAATATTTAGCTCCAATGGCAAGCTTTAATATCTGTTAATGGCCATCGTGGCTTCAGAGTCCTGCAGGACCAACTGTTAAGCAGTGGTAGCAACCCACAATGCAATGACATGACAAAAAGAATAGGAGAGGTCACACTTACAAATACAAACCAATACATGTACAGTAAGACCTCTCTAACCGTACACCTCTCTATACTGAACACCATTTCTCGGTCCCAAATATATACATGTATTTTCAATGCTATCAAACCTCCATATACTGAACACCTCACTATACTGAACACTTTTTTCTGGTCCCAAAGGTGTTTGGTATAGGGAGGTTTCACTGTATATACAAAATATCTGCAGACTAGAAGTGTACATTAGAAAGACAAGGCAAGGGCCAAGACGGCGAAAGATGCCTGTCTGTGTAGCTTTCGCCTGAGACTGGAGACTTTTGCCTTTAGGTTTGGTCTGACCAGTTTCGTTCTGTCTGAACTCTTAAGAGACTGCCCAAAGACTGCTGCGTTTGTTTTTTACCTTGAATTTTGCGTGTCCATGTAATTCATTATTTGTACATGGGATGACGTAAAACAATTGTGTTTTACGTTATGAAAGCCAACTGTCAAAGTGGTCAGTTGGGTTAAAGCCGGTCCACGTGCTGTGGTGTGCACGTGTTTATGTTTACTAACACTCCGTTGTCAAGGAGACGTGATGTCTCTTTGCTGGTGCTCCCTTGGGTGTGTATTCCCTACGGGAAGACCATATGTTTAATGTGTTGAAGATATGACTGGGGTGTTTAGGGGTCAAGGTAAAAATTGTTTGTGGTGCATGAATATTCATGGACCTGACTGGAATAAAACTATTCCATTAAATAATATAAATTTGCAATCTTTTGGCCACAGAAACTTGATCTGTTCTGTTGAAGCTTGTCACAGAAGAAGTGTACATTGACACTTGCATTGTATGCTTAATCAACTTAAGTAAACTACTAGCTTTTGTATCCAAGGAAATAGATGTTATACATTCATGTACATTTCACATACACACCTATATTTACCATAACCACTTTGGTGACTCTATATACAGTGGTCTGAAAGTTGTGGAGCTGCAAAGATCATAGGAAAGTCAAGGGGACAATAGAACCCCCTCCCCCCCCACACACACACACTTCGCAACTGAAGTGCCTTCTACGAAATGGGTACAAGAACATTCTATTCCTCCTCTCCCCTGTTTCTAAATACTTCTTACTGAACACAATTGATGGGAGTGAACATGCAATTTCAAACAACACAGACCCACCCTTCCAAACTGAGGTGCCTTTTACAGGATGGGTACAAGAACCTTTCCTTCCTCCTCTCCCTGCTTCTAAATGCCTTCTACTGAACTTACGTGATTGGAATAAACATTTTATTTGTGCACAAGAGCATTTGTATGGTGCAGTAATATACAGCAAAGTCCCCCACCAAGGTCATTGGTATCGCTAGTTCTTGCAGTACAGGAAATATGGTCTGGACAACCAAATGGTGGTGAATATTATGTGCAGGCATGGAGACCTTATCTGCAGAAAGACACTGAACATAGAGAAGGTTCAGAGGAGGATAACTAAAATGATAAACAGACTTAGGGAGCTGCCTTATGAGCAAAAACAAAAGATTAAAAAGAGCAAATCTGATGACATTGGAGTTGCGAAGACTAAGGGCAGACTTTTTAGAGGTCTATAAAATAATGCACCACTTGGAATGTCTGAGGAAAGGGGACTTCTTTGAAATGAATAACCCTAGTCTTATAACCAGAGGCTACAAATTTAAAATTTATGAACAAAGAGCTAGGTTTGATGCTAGAAAATTCTTCTTTTCACAACAAGTGATAGGTTAATGGAACACTTTAGCACCAGAGACAGTGAATGCTAACTCTGTGAATGCTTTTAAGAACAGTTTAGACCTAATTCTGACGAGTAAAGGGGGGTACTTTAGAAACCAGAGACGGCTTCATGTCCCTATAATGAAGACCACTAGACAACTAGACAGTCATTAACAAGTTCTGGGGGTTTCACTGTAAATCACTGTAAATCATGGTCGGGTCAAAGATCAAAGGTTAAAGATCAAGGTCACAGTGACCTACTTTTGGTGGGCGACACACTATCATCCCAAGAAATATCCACACACCAAATTCTCTAGTTCTTGCACCACATGTATAGGGATTTCTATGATGAGGTCAAAGGTGGTCGAATTTGGTATGTGACACACCAGTACCAAGAAGTATCCACACACAAGACTGGCATCTTTCATTCTGGATTTGATGTGGAGCATGGATAGATTAGATCATTTTATTTATTTACTTATTAATTTTTTTTTTTTTCAAAACTACACAAAATAAGAGGCACTGTTGTGCCTGTTTGTATAATTCTTGCAGTATAGCAATGACCCATACTAACATATTCTATGCGGGGTCAAAAGCCGAGGTGCCCTAATTTTAGAACGTGACACACCACTATCCCAAAATGGCAAAAATATGCACCCTCTGGTATCATATCTGTAAATATATGTACTAAATTATAGGGAATAAGACCCAGGCAAGCGTTTTTGCACAGAAGAATAGATGGATGGAACACATACCTATGGCTCACCCAGCCTCACCCACTCCAGTGCAGGGGAGAAAGGAGGAAGGAGGGAACTAATAAGCATGAAAATGATGTTATAACACTCATACCTGACAAGACTGATGTAACTGCTTCAGTATTTTCTGCAATTTGCCATACTCTTCTCGATCAAAGTACAGCTTTCCCAGTTTTGTATTTGTCTTGAACCACAGTCTGTCATTTTTAGCTTCCCTCAATGCTTCTAGTGTTGTCTCGTAGAAGTTCTGCAGTAATGTCATCTGCAAAGTTTGGCACAGCAACATGTTCACTAAACAAACACCACAGTCCAAAACAATACATACTCAGTCTATTGTTTTACTGTTATTATAGTTTAGTAATGCAGTCAGAATGAAATAAGCAAAACTGAAAAACAGGGCAAATCACCATAACCTAACATCTACCTATTAAACTGAGGCATGGTTAGACAAGCTTCAATTTGGTCATACATGTACTGATGTCAGCATTTGACTCCCTGCCCACAATGACAGACCACATGTGCATCTACTTTTTATTTCTTCTTTAAATTGCCATGTGTGATACATCTTATTCAAACAACAATGTTTACATGCATGCAAATTCCGATGAAAACATGTCAGATATTTTCAATTTGCCATTGGTATGCTGTTTTTTTTGGCACAGGTATATGTATTTTAAGATCTAACATAAAAACGATGGCAATTCTTCTCATACAACTCATTTCCTTTTCTTTTTCTCTCTTTAAAAAGTGTCATCTGTCACATATAATCTAAATGAGCTTCTGAATCTTTCATTAAAAAAAAATCACACACAAAAAAACACATAACCTTAGTATAATTCACAGTATTTTTGGTCAAACTACAGGCACTTCAAGCATTGACTAATGTGTCTATCTTTGCACATATATAGGTTCTGTGACCTTGAAAATAAGGTCAAGTTCACCAAAACGCGATCATGTCAAGAAACAGTGTCAAGGTTCAAATGAAGTAAATTTGAGTTCTGGGTGGCCCACAAGTCTCCAGATTTCATCTTCAAAATAAAAAAGGTAGAAATACAGAACTATGGACCCCTCAAAAATGTGAAAACATAATTTTGCAGACATTTTTAAAATGGTAAGCTTTCTGCTGTAACAGCAACAGTATTGCACTTGTAAAGGAAGACAGATCGTGTGCCTAAACAACTACAGTGGTTCCTGCTGTATGCAACCACTGCCGTGAGCAGCAGCATTGCTTTTTGTGGTCACTAGGCTTCGACAAAGAGGTCAACTTCTTTGCATAATTTACCTGTGGTGACTGGTCACCTGCTGTATGTGGCCACTTTTCTTGGCAGAAGGGGTGGCGACATACAGCAGGTGCCACCCTATTATACAAGTTACCTGCTCACAATAAGTCCATGGGCCACACTAACAATATTTGATGATGCATCTCTATACATGTACTGTCCATGCTAAACTTAGGGACAGAATGAGGTCGGTCCAAATGAACGTTAAGCAGTACTTTATTTAAAAGCAAAAAGCTGCACGGTTAGCTGAGCCACAACTCACTCGACTTTCACCCCAGTGACAAAGTTCAATTCTCAGCCCAGGAGGTAATTAGAAAGATTTTCTACCACTCTTTAATTCTATATTATCAAAGCTAGAAGAACTTCTGTTGAAGTCAACATGTATAAAAGGAAAAAGTATGTTATGTACTTATACCCATCCCAAAATACCAGCAACTATGGCAACAAGATCTCAAATTTCGTTTAACAAGGTGCAAGTAACACATAATTTTGTCCATATTTTAGTGTGATTGATCACAATGCAAAACACTGGAAGTCAACAATAAATAAAGTGTTTGACAATGGAAAAAAAAACAACACAAGTTCTGCTAGGAAGGCAAAGGCAAAGTCAAAAATTCAATGTCTGACCAAATAATCACAGACATTCAAATTCTACTACCAAACATTGAGTTTTGACACAATCCCAAACATGCCGAAATGGCTCAATGTACCTTTTGCTCTGAGACGATCCAGGCCTGAAATGGAAAGATTTAGTGCCAAACTGGCCATAAGTTTGCAGAAAAAACCTGATAAATTCACAATTTTATGCCTTTGAAACGAGATAACTAACCACCATAATAACTGACAATAAACATAGTTTTTTGTTTTGTTTGTTTGTTTTTTAAAGAAATCCGTAAAATCTAAATTGTCTAAATACAAATGCTGGAATCACTTTTACAGGATTTAAATTATCTTTTTAAACTTTGTCAAGGTTAATGTTTTGTGTGCTCAAACGCTATAGAAGAATTTTTTGTCCGTGTTATTTTACTGAATAAAATCACCTTGAAGTATTTAGTTAAAATGAAGGCTCAAACCAATATAGCAGCACTTCACAAGTGCAAACATTTAATTTTTAGCCCTTTACCCAAAGAGTGTTACTCCCCATAACGACAGGTTTTTAATTTGGCAGCTGTTGCGGATGACAACAAAATTATGGGACAACTTTACGTGCCATCCCAGTTTCCTTCAGGCAACTTTCAGTTTTCCAGCTAGTGTTGGGAAACATTTATTTACAGTTGTCCTACTCATGTGAAGCTTTCCCAGAAGCGACATGACAGTGAACATACTGTTGCCCCTCAAAGTGGGGACTTCAGTGTACACTACACACTGTCTCCAGTCTGAAGGTGACCAAGTCACATGATCATCTAAATTTCTATTCACATGTACAACAAGTCTTTTCCTGGAGCATTAGATGCCACGTATTTTTTTCTGTGTTCAATTACATGTATTCTGACTGTAATAATCTGGCACAAAGTGTCTTTCAGTTGAAAAAATGTGGTTATGATACGGCATCACGAAGCAGCCCGAAAAAGGCAATTATTTTTGGCGTTTTTTTTTTCTTCTTTGAGAGTTTGGATTAAATGAAGTGCACCAGAAGAAATTGTCAACAGGCATACATGAAGAAAAAAACAAAAACAGACAACACTCCCCACCCCATGCCCTTTCAGTATTTTGAGCTTATGCACTTCCAAATTCTTGTACCTGAAGAATGGAATATATCACAACTATTCCCACTTATACTTTCCAAAGATTATATAACACTTTTCTGTTTAGTAACATACACTAGAAGTACATTTTGGTATACGTTATAACAATAAATGTGACTTTTTGAAATATATGTCTCTACTCTCTTGCAGTTATCACAGTAAAGTAATGGACATTATATATGTTAGGAATACTTATCTCTGATATGTTTGTTCTTACAGGCAAGGTTAATGTTTTTTTATTCATTTAATTTTCTTAAAGCTTTTCAGGATCCCTGAATTGTCCCACCTGCTACAAAAAATTTTAAACAATAATAAAGAAAAGAAAAGAATAACTTGAAAAAAGAACAACACGTGTGAAATACAACACTCCTTGCAAAGTTATTTACCTGTTTGGAAGTTGATATATAGTCCAGGATGGAGTTGATAGATTTCTCTGAATAGTTCCTTGTCACAGCACTTTTTATGTATGTCAACAGCTGTTTGTACCGCTTCATCATCTCTTCATAGTTCCCCTACATGAACAGAGGAATTGAAACAATATAGATATAGATTACATAGATACTCAAAATCATCTGTACATAGCTCCCCTACATGAACAAAGGAATTGAAACAATATAGATATAGCTTACATAGATACTCAAAATCATCTGTACATAGCTCCCATACATGAACAGAAGAATTAAAGGGAATTTCAGCAATTTTATAGATACTCAGAAATCATGTGTGCTTAGTTCTCCTACATGAACTCAGGCATTCAAGCAATTAATTATGGATACCCACAGACCAGTTCTCCATAGTTTCTCTACATCAACAATGGAATTCAAATTATAACGTGAATACTCTGGCTCAAAAAAAAACTAGACCAAGCTGATTTTCCAACAGAAAATCAAATGTCTCCCCGTGTGCCCTTACTATATTGTCACCCTTATTTTTATAAATAAGCACACCGATTCCAATGATATACAGATATGGTGAAGGTACACTCTCTATTGACATTTCAAAATGTTGATTTTTGATCAAATGCCGTGACCTTGAAAAATAGGTCAAGGTCATACATCTGCAGTCACAAGCAAGGTCTTACAAAAGTCTTACATAGAAACATAATCACAAAATGTCAGTGGCGATGTGACCTTGAAAATAGGTCAAGGTCACCCATCTACAATACCACTCTAGTTCATATTATGGTACATAATCATGCAAAATTTCAACCTTCTAAGTCAAATCCTTGCAGACTTATTGGGTCCGCATCAATTTTAGATGACATGCCCATGTGACCTTGAAAAATAGGTCAAGGTCACCCATCTGCAATCCCAAGCAAGGTTTTATATGGGAACATCTTCACAAAAAAGTTTCAACTTCCCAAGTCAAATCTTTCTGGAGTTATCGCGTCCGCAACACACGCAACAATGTGTTGAAGAAGAGGAAGAGGAAGAGGAAGAGGAAGAGGAAGAGGAAGAGGAAGAGGAAGAGGAAGAAGAAGAAGAAGAAGAAGAAGAAGAAGAAGAAGAAGAAGAAGAAGAAGAAGAAGAAGAAGAAGAAGAAGAAGAAGAAGAAGAAGAAGAAGAAGAAGAAGAAGAAGAAGAAGAAATGAACGCAAAAACAATATGTCCCCCTGTTGCACAAGGGGACACAAATATATATATAAATTGCGGTAAAGTTAACTGAGTTTTGCAAGTGTGTTAGGAGCACAAAATTAAAAACTCTTTAAATATTACCAATATGTGATGATATATATCTAAAATATATGAGACAACATGAGAAGACAAATTCACAAAATCAAAGTGCTACAAAATTAAATAACTTCTTTAATTATGATGTACCAATAACCAATGTTTGACCAATACTGAGGAATGCAGAATGAAAGATTGTATTAATGTTATTACATCCTCTGAAAAGTATTGAGACTGATAAAGTGTAAATGATCACCAAGAGACAGCTTTTTCTCCATTTAATTTAATTAAACCATAAGTATTCTCCATGTTTCCCCATTAAAAGTGATTAAAACCTGTAACTCTGCTGGTACCCAGAGCCGAGTACCATCATAACACTGGTTTTGGGTCTTGTACCAGCAGCCAAGTCACAGCAGAGTAATAAACCAATTAACGGCAGCATTCATCCCCAAAACAGTAATCGAAGAATAAAACACAATGGTATTACACAGAATCAAGATGAAGTGGTTGGGGAGATCCTCACAGCTAAGGAAACTGTTGCTTCCAGGCATGCCACCCTCACAATTAATACAACTATCAGCAGTTCACCCCCCACCCCCACCCCTTAAGATACCCCACTCACAAGATACCAGTTTCTCACACTGACGGTAGAGTGAAAGCTATCTTGAAAGACCACCCCCAGGGATGACCAAATTGTGGTCTCTCAAGACAGGTAGTCTCACATACGAGGTATGAATGACATGAAAAGTAAAAAGAAAGGTATGTTTAAATGGTGGTCTCTCAAGACAGGGACCACTGTATAGCATTTCCATATTATCCTATTTTAGTTTTCCCTGCCACTTTTCTAACTCACAAAATACTAAACTAATGAAAAAAAAATGTAACAAATATGTTTTAATGTTGAAAAACCCAGGTTTTAATTTGAGTTTCACATTCTGAAAATTCCCTTTCAGTTTCACCCTACCCACTTAAGAAGACTACAGTTGAACCTCCAGTTGCAGACCACCTTATTGCTCCCAAAAAGTGGTCTCATAGTGCAGGTGGTCTTAAAAAGAATGGTTTCTTGTGAGAGGTGGTGTTTGCAGCAGGTAACTATCCTATCACAGGAAAGGTTCACTTACCAATTTGAAATTAATCTTGATCATCTGTTTCAGGGCCTTGAAGCCCCACTCTCCTTTGTCATTTCCCTCCAGCTCTAGAACCTAAAACACAGAAGACATTCCCTTTACTGATCACCAGTAACATTGACTTCTTTTAATCACAGATTTTATACAAAATATTTTCAACATTGTCAAATAATGATTCAATGATTTTCAATCCAATAGCTGAGATGCATGAAGAATTAATAATAATATATACATGTATGTACATACATTAATATCAGGGTTTTCAAAGCAAGGAGATGGGAGGCACATAGTCTGTGTGAAAGGCTTCCTGTGTCTCCTACTGTCAGCACAATGACTTAAAAGTACATTGCTGTTGTTTATTTTCACCTCCTACTTTGACTCTCCAGTATTTTCCTTCAATTCAAAATGAAAAAACAGTAAGACTTATTGCTTTGTCCATGAACTTGTATATGTGAAATATTATGTTTGTTTATATTTTTTCTCCTCAATATTGACTGTTTTAAACTTGCCTGTTCCGTCCAAGAACTTATGCAATCAAAATGTAATATTTCCTTATATATATTTTTTTCTCAGTACTGATTTTTTGAACCATGTGTACTACGAGTACGAAATAAAGATATATATATATATATATATATATATATATATATATATATATATATATACTGGAAAACAGATATTTCACAGTGCGCTGGAATGGTATCCATATTTGTCTCATCTTCATATTTTTTATGTGCAGCTGGTCCACAGTCAGTGTATGAGTACATCAAGGACATGCTGCTGGTAGATAAACAGTCAAAAAACACAGATGTACAGATGCAGGCTGTACTATGCACCATGTACTATAGATGCAGTCAACATGGAGTCACAGACTTGATGAGATGAAATGCCTTGAAAGACTCTCCCCAGGCATTATCAAATCATAAGCAAATGAGATTGGGGATGGCCACACGGTGGCAAACAAAAATCTTTCTTTTGGTCTGACCCATCACCGGCTTCATTACATTATGTTACTTATTAAGAAACAACATAACACTTGTGTTTGCTTGCTTTTTATGTACTGGTCAAGGTATAACATGCAGATAACTAAGGGTAGGTGAATCATTGCACACACTTAGGAAAACGGGTACAAAGTGACAATGTCACCATTTATAATGCAACAGTAGCAGCAGGGGCATATTCAAGTGAACTTTCATCATGATGACCTGGGGTCTCCTTCCATCAAGAAGATAAGGTATTTTATGATAACCCTCCATCTTGATTGCAAACTCAAAGCTCACTACCTTATGAAAATCCTGTCTCATAGGGTTTCATTAAGTGAGGAGACAAACAAAGACAGTAAATTTTCAATCTGTGTTGAAAGACTGTTCTCTATACATTACCAAATAATGTTTGTAATTTAAAGTCTGAGTAAGGGGTTTCATTTGGTGGGAGATGGATTCTGGAGTTTAACAATTTTCTATTGGAGGTACTCTTTGCCTAATTTGGTGTGAATTCAAAATTTCCATCTCAACTTATTATCAACATAATGAATTTAAACTACTTTTGATACTCATGATGCCAGCTCTTATTAATGCCACCATGACTCCAAATGTCACAGATTGGTATAATCCTGTAATTATATATTACATGTGCACAAGTTTAGACGTAGTGACCAAAAAAAAAGAACAGAATCAAGATTTTTAAAAAAACAAAGCAAACAAAAAAAAAAACAACAAAAAAAAACAAACAAACAAACAAACAAACCAAGAAGCCCACAGGCCTAAAGCTCTGCTGGCATCATGGCTATATTACACCTGTTCATTTCAAAGCTGTGAGTCCTCAAGTGGCTTCTGAACATATAAAGCTCAATGTAAAAATTGTCCACCATATGGAACTTCGCTCCACATGTAATCATAGCTTATTTGTGCAACTCCTGTGATGAATATTGTTGCATGTGCCAAGACACCAATGAGTGAGTCCTTAACTTTTTGTCCTCAGTGGCCTTGGGACAGAAGATCAAGGACACCCAGATTATGTAACGAGGCCCAGTCGCGTGCCTGGTGCTGTGTTGACATTGCCACTGAAGTCCAAGTTACACCCTACCATTACAAAATCACCCCTCTCTACTTTACAGGTAGGGTCACCTCACAAAAATAGGTCAAGGTCACTGATATTATATATTATTCTAGCTTTGGACATTGTCTATATATCCTTAAAACACATTTGGCCCACATTTTTCCTTCAAAATATAGGTGGCGCTACTAGTATCATTACCAATTTATACTTTGACCCCCCCCCCACAATCCCAGCAAATTTGGTGAAGATCTGCCACAAATTAAAGATGCAACAGTGTTCACAAGATTTTTATATTTTGACCCCTATATTGTACAATATTGAAGGTGGCACCACTAATATCAACTAAACCTAGATTTTTATACCCACTTTAAGTCCTGAAAATTATGTTGGGCTAACTTGAAAACTGTCGGCAGTACTGCGGTCACAAAATGTTCACATTTTTACATGTATATTACATAATAATATAGGTGGCACCACCAACATTGATATCGACAAAGATTTTTATACACTTTATAACTCCTAAACATTACATGGGCCTAACTCAAGTATTGTGGGGTGCAGAGCATTCACGAGATGAGCCCAATATTCAGACTGGCCATGTGACCTTGACCTTCAACTCGGATTAAAAAATTGCTAAGTTCAAAATATACACCCAACATCCAGCTTTCCACACATTGTCTGTCTGTTCAAATCGAGTAATAACTTTTCGAGTTATTGAGGAAAAACAATGAACTTGGACAAGTGCCAAACTCCACAATCATTGGGTCACAGTGACCCAAAAAACAGGTCAGTAAGTACAGTTTTATGTATTATGTAATCAAGTGCACTTTTGATCTGGAGGCCCAATCCTTTTTGCCATTGATGTCCAAACTACATCCAGCCATTACAAAATCTCCTTTTCAACTTTACAGGCATGTTGACCTCACAAAAAAAGTCAAGGTCACTGATATTATATAACATTCTTCCTTTGGCCATGGTTTATATCTCAAATAAATTTGGTAAGTCTAATCCAATCACTTTTCCAAATATGGAATTTTACATCTTAAAACACATTTTGGCTCATAATTTGTCCAATTATAGGTGGCGCCACTTGTATCATTAGTAGCTTAAGACTTTCACCTCCCCCATAATCAATGATTACATGTTTGTGGTCTTTATCCATATGCTTCTTGAAGTAGTGTCACATTCACAAGTTTCACTTTTCATATTCCACCTATCGAAGTCCACTTTATCCTTTATTCAATTGTAGTTGAAGACCTTATTACGAATACTAGAAGGATATTTATAAGCAACTGTGACATCCTCCTCAATATAGTTGCTGACTGAATTTTCAATTCCTGAAGTCTAAGAATACTTTGTAGATTTATGTACTCTATAGTTGGATTTTTATAGTGTATTATTACAGGATTCATGTGTTTCTTGTTCTTCTTACTTTTCTCACGTTTGTTCTTTCTTTAGCTTCAATTTATGTTGTATCATGTCTTGTACTAAATTGATAATCCTATCTGTTAACTTGCTGTCATTTGTTACTTCGTGATCCAGAAGTTACTGTCCCAATTGCTTGAGATCTTTTTTCTTCATTTGTGGTAAAGTTTCATTGATGTAGTATTAGGGCTGTAATGATACACCTTTTCACGATACGATACGTATCCCTATACGGAACTGACGATACGATACGAAACGATACAATTTGATACTTAACTATAATAATACAGGGGTCACATTATTTCAGTATGGGGTCGTTGGACCCATCTTCTTTTTCAGGAAAAATAGTGGATCCATGAACTGAATCAATGGGTCCAGTCTGAAATTGTGCAATCTAGACTTTTGATGTAATTTGATAAATTGAGTTTAATTGGTATAATCAACATACATCAAAATGATACACAAATAAAACATGCAGGTAACTTAGCCTAGAAACGAACATAACATAGGGTCTATATGCTCATGTAGGTGACTCATTATTATAAAATTTAAGATTAAATATAAAGTTACCAATATGCCAACTTGATGTAAAAGGGTCTAAAAGTTGTTAACTGTACCAAGGATGGATTCAATCTGCACAGGGACCTGCTATTAGGACCAAGTCTATAACACATCCCTGGTCTACCAAAAATGATTGTGACGGGGGCTTAACCCCTAGCACACTGCCACTGTGCCAGTATCTGGTATCGCACAGTTTTTTAACTAGCTTGCACAACAAGCGGCACACATGATTGAACATGCCTGGGCTCTGTTATTTTTGCGATTGATTGCACGTGATGAAATGGTCAGAAATTACATGATTTATATTTCTGTGCACTTTCTATTTTAATATACCTGGCAAATTTGATGCCGTAGGTGGTGTTAAGAGTCTGATCTTAAGTGCGGTCACTTTTTTCATCAAGCAACACTACCGGTAGGCCTACAACTTGACAAGCCATGCAACACAAGCGAGTGTGCACAGCCTGTCACGGGTATGCACCCAGGCATGGTTTTCCGCTATGTTGTACGTATATTTTTTTTCCGGCCTTCGATCATAAATTTCATTCCTGCCTTGTTCTGTCATACAGATTTGTTTCTTTCGAACATTTCAATAAAACCAAAACAACTAAATTTTGTTTTAAAAAAAACAAAAAAACACACCAATAACGGCGTGCCCCATCGGAGACAGTGAGAAACATTGTGTTAGGCCTAATGCAAATTTTCACTTTGTTCACATGTGACCGTGCGATGACTAATGTGCGTACTTTCCTTGCCGTCCGTAATGAATTTTCACTCGTGCCTTTGTCTCTGTGTAGATTTGTGCGATAAAAGTCTTCTTGGTGAAAATACGATGTGAAAATTTAACATCTTGTTCCAATAATCTTTGCGGAATAAGACTTGTACCTTCCCAACATTGCGGGCATGAGACAGGCACATGGGCAACAACGAATTTGATTGGACAGTAAGTGGCACGTGATCAAATCCACACAATCAGGAGCCTGGAAGTGCTCTCAGCGCATTTATAATGAGATGAAATGACGTACATTCATTCCCATTATGGGAACTTTTTGGAGGGATACCCCAGGAATATTTTTTTCTTAGCAAATAAGAGAGCTTGTTACATAGACAGATGAACATCAGAGGATTCCATCAGTATAATACATATTCATGATACTGATAATGGTCGATGCAAAACCCCGTGACTGCATGGGGTAATTTTTGCAGTTGTGTCATTCAAAATGCATCGCGTTTGTGCGTGCGTCCACAGAGATGCGAAATGACAATGTTTTTATTAATTTCCGGGCATCTTTTCTTCATTTTTTGCGTCTATGACGCAGGACGCAAGCTTGATGTGACCCCTGAATAATGAGTGTGCTGCTTTTTCTCGCCGGGCACAGTCATTTTGCTGAACTAGATTCAGACTTTACACACTAGGGTATGACGTAGCGCCACAAAGCATCATGCATATATGATTATGAAGGGAATCCCAAAACACTTTTGTAGGCAAAAATAGATCATAATTAGAAGGCCGACGAATGGTTGGTCAATTGACGAGTTTACCTTCACAAAATTACGGTAAATCTTAATGAATTATGGCCTTTACTTCCGTATTTTTTCTTTTTAGAGCTGAAATTACTTATATGATGGAATGTATCGTATTTTACGATACAGGGGACTTCATTTCGATACGTGTATCGTGAATTGACCGTACCGCAATGCCCCGTTATCGCGGTATATCGTTACAGCCCTATGTAGTGTGTAGTTTCTTTGGTTGCAGTTTCTTGGAGTACATTGAATACATATTGAGCTGTAAGAGATTCTTTATGTGTTCTGTGTTTCCTCTTTTGTTTGTTCTTCTTTTTCCTTCTTTTGTTGAGTGATCACATAAGCACTGCAAGCTATGGTCAGCAGAGCTAAAAAGCACACAACATTTATGACAGGTGACAGGGGACAATTTCTTTAAATTTTTTAACATTTTCAACTGAGGAAAAAACTACATCAAGTTACATCACAAGATTACTAACCTTTTGAAAACTTTCCAGTGCTGCTTTTGGGTCATCTTCCTTTAAAGCTTTTGAATTATAGTATTGGTTTTCCAGGTCCACATCTGGCTCAGAGTTGCTGTCTTCTGAATATTCCTGTACAAATGGACAAAGAAAATACATACACATAACCATGATCCCTCTTATAATCTTATGAGGTACCTGTTACAAGAAGTCACCCATCTTACACAGCCACACTTCTGGTGCATTGGGATGATCTTATGAGAAGAGCACTGATCTCTCATATACACAGCGATGAAAATAATAGAAGACACAAATGACCGGAATTTTGTATGGGACTCTTTTATTTGAATCTGAACATATAATACAAACTATTTCAGATAGGCTAATCAGCTGCTAATACAGTGGTCTCTCTTTTGAGCGACCACCGCTAACAAAGAGCCAAAAGTGGCCACATAGAACAGGTGGTCCTTCAATAGAAGTCACATAATGGAAAAAGATACCAGAACGGACCTTATAAATGTCTCTCAAAGGAGGGACTACCGTATAACGAAAATTCGACCAAATTATCAGATTGTTTCAACCACATGCCCAAGATAATGAACAAGTTCTTTTTCTCCTCAGCTTTGTCAGGACCTATTCAATAGAAACTGGACATACGAAGTTTCGGCCAACCTTCCACAATAGTATGTGCTGTAGACATATGCACCTGGTAGAATATTTGGTTAGTGCAGGGTCATAGGTATACACAGGGACCTGATAGTGGTAATTAAACCTAAACGGGTTCCCACAAATGTCGCACAATGACTCCTCCCTACCTTGGTCACTCTTGTGAGGAATTGTGAGTGGTTAATGTGAAGCAAGCACGCTCTACTTTCAACACCTTGGTTGCCTGGCAGATGTCAAATAAATTTTGAAGACCTCTTTGTAATAATGGTAATTTTTATCTCACACAGCACCACTGAGCAATCAGAAAGCGGCTTGATAAATCATGGCCAGTGTTAGACTGTCTGAAATTTGACTTCCTAGCCTCATAGACTATGTACAGCCAGTATTGCACATCTGGAAATCATCACAACAGCGATACAATGTTGTTTCTTTACAAATAACTTTAAATATAGAATTGGAAGTTAAATTGAAGTGGACTATGAATAAGATGTCACACTGGATACAAAAAAAAAAAAAACTTCAATATTTCGAACTGTCCATACAAGATTGCCACAATTGGAATACACTGCTAATAAAATATCTGCTACATTGGCTCTATGAAATTCTGAGGACATATGGTATTTTTGTACCTAATGAAGCACAAAAGATGTTTGTATGCCATATCCAGGAAAACCTGGAAGCCAGTTAATGTTTATTGTACACAGATATATCAACTGGCTTGTGAAAATTCATGCTATGTGTGCACAATGATGTCCAATGATGCATGTACCAATACAATCCACTTGAAGAAGTGTGAGCAATCAGTTTACATGTAAAGTAGGCAGGAAGAGGGCATCCCATTGATTGCTTGCAATCACAACTCTTTAGTTTTATTTCATTAAATTTGGTCAAAAATTACCATAACAATTTTTGACTTTCTTTTCACTTATTGTTTTACATGTTTAATCTGTTGTACATACTGGCACTTTGTGCCCATTTAAATACAAGAACAGAAAACATTAAATGAGCAAAATGACAAGACACTGTTTCGTTATTCTTCATTTATGTCATATGACACAGGGTACATGTTGAACAAATAACAATGCTGTCTGGACCACGTAACAGTTCAACTAACAACATGTGCGACCAATAAGTCTTTCAACTTTATTTCAGTTCAAGAATAACAGAGTTCAGCATAATTTCAGTTCTATTGTATTGCATATGTTTAACTGTTATTCACCACATGGGCACATGCACATCTACAAGGTTCACCTCCCCAGTAGCCTTTATTCTAATTACTGTACAAACACTGTGCAAAGTATGTTGACCTAGTGGTGTCTTCAAAGCACATCAACTACCTCCAGGTAGTTTGGTTTGCATGCCCCTGGTTTAATTATGTTAAATTGTAATAGTAATAATAATTTCCCATTTCAGCTGGGCGACTGGTGCCAAAGGTTGCAGGTTCGAGTCCCGCTCGTTCCGAACATGAAATATAGATAAGTGCAGCATCTCATGGATTTGCAATGAGGCTGCACATGAAGACTCCCTTTGATGCTGCAATGCACATTACATCAGAAACCTTTCTGTCGAATTAACATTAGGATGAAAAATCATTTCAGTGAACTGTAATTTCGTCAAACAAATTACAGTCACCTTGCAGAATTTCAATTTTGCTGACAATCAAATTGACCAAAAGGAACTTTTTTTCTTATCCTCTTATCAGTCTTTGTTACATGTAATAAAGTATCTGAATACATGTACACCCATGTCACTTGTAACATATTTCATGGTTTCTAGCCCCATTAAGTAGTTACTTTCTGGGGTGAATTTTATTTTGATCATTCTGTTGTGAGTTACAAGGAAATAGCACCTGGAGCCTGTTGGTAGTGATCTGGGTACAAGGACAATGTGCCCCAGCACTTGATCCAAGCTTAAGTTCTCTTCCAAGGGTGCTAGGTATAATAAGGTCAAATTAAGGTTAATGCTCCCTCTCATAGAAAATGCACACGTCACTGAACTCTAGCATTCATGACCCATATAATCACATGTAAGGCTAGCCTCAAACATGCAACACAAAGCAACATTTTGAAAAAATTTTTGGCAATTTTTGGGCATATTTCTCATTTAACAATTTGCCCTCCCCCCCCCCCCCCCCCTCAAAAAAGCATCTTTGTTTCACCAAAGTACACTTTTGGCAATCTGGGTTTCAACATAAGCCCTGATGATATAGGCAGAGGGTGGCATGGACTTGCACTGTACATGTAACTGTTGTTGACTTGTTCGGATATATGGTACATTGCAAGGGAGCACCTGTAAAAACAACAACCTGATCTATCTTTTAACATGCTTAACCTGCAACACACAATATGTTGGTTAAACATCTGGGGTATTGATGGACAGGTTACAGAAGCATTTTTATTACAAAAATAAACAAGAGTCTCATGGGCCTAATGCTCTGCTGACCATCACCAAAAAATCATTTTCTGAAATGTATTCAATCCACAAACTTGAAAAATTAATCAACGTTAGCCACATTATGTAATATCAAACATCCACATGATACACATTTGTAGAACATTTGGCGTCATTCGTCTTACTCTATATCAAGATATTGCATTACATGTCCTTTTCTTAAGTGCTTAATGACCTTAAAAAAAGTCATGGTCACACAATCATTGGGTCATGGTGAGCAATAACATAAGTCACCAAGTAAAGCTTTATATACTATGTCCCAAAGTGCAATTTTAGATCTAGAGGCTCAGTTCCACTGATGTCCAAACTACACCCTACAATTACAAAATCACCTCTCCCGACTTAACAGGTCTGGTGACATTACAAAAATGAACTAGGTCAAGGTCACTGATCTTACATAATATATCAGTACTGGATATGACCTATATATTTTATAAATTTGGCTTATCTAATTCCATTATTTTTTTTTTTTTATGGAGATATGGAATTTTGTATCTTTCAAGACATTTTAGCTCAAAATTTCAGTCCAATTATAGGTGACACCACTAGTATCATAACCTACTGTGAATTCAACCTCTTATACGTCTCACTAAATTTCATGATGATCCATAAAAAATTAATGTTGCTGGACTGGTCACAAGATTTTCATATTTTGACCCATATATTACATAATACTATAGGTGGCGCTATCAATGTCCACAAAGATTATCACACACTTTATAGCTTTTACAAGTTATATGGACTTCACTGAAAAATTGTGGGGTGCAGAGCATTTACAAGATGACCAGTATATATTCAAACCTGCCATTTGACCTTGACTTTCAACTCCAATCAAAAAATTGTTGCTGCCCAAAATATATGCCCCACATCCAGCTTTCCACATATTTTCTGTTTGTTTTAATCGGGTAATAATTTTATGAGTTATTGAAGAAAAGCAATTTGGACAAGCGCCAAACTCCTTAATTACTAGGTCAATGTGACAAAAAAAGTAGGTCACCAAGTACTAGTGACCTACTTAAGATAGCGTTGAAACAGCAATGCCTTTGAAGTTGGATTAAGACGTGAAGTCATGTCATGATCTCGGCTGACTGTAAAGCCTATCTTCAACACTTTTCTTGGGATTAAATGTGAAAAACTCAATGCATAAAGAAAACAACAAAGTACATGTTTCAAGAGCTTTCTAATGCACAAATGTATGACCATATGGTTTCGGAACCACGGCGCTAATGCATCAGCATAAAACGAGCTGTTGCCACGGCCGATCATATGACAACTTTCTCAAGCCCATCCCATTCACACCAACAATCAACATGGTCGGCGTAACTGTCAACGCTCATCAAGAAGCTCTGCTTAATAGCCCATTTTATTCTGTTTTGGTATTTTGGCAGAAATTTGATTTTTACATGATAGATACATAAGATATCCGTCTATGCAAAGATCAAAAAACAGTTTTTGGCCGATTTTTCGGGTGATTTGTATCTCACTACCTTAAAGTTAGTAGGTCATGGTTTTATTTATGTACAAGATCAGTGCCATTTTACATGTATTTTGAAAAAACTCTTTAAATCACTCCAACTCTCACATAAGTAAACATACACTTTAAATTCATTATTAATACGAGAGTCTTTAATCATAGGATTTTATCAAGAACTGTTTATAATATGTATCGCCCATACGGAACTTTGAGTGCCGTATGTTCTGCACTCTTGCCTACTTACACCACCAACCTATATCTCATCAAGAATTCCTACATGTAGTACAATTACCATATATTACACATAAGCTTTGAGTTATCATTTGTTTCCAATACCTCTGGAGTGGCTGGGGTATGGACGTCACAAAGGTGAAACTTGGAAGTGAACAGATCACAAGCATGGGGAGTTAATGGAGTACCAGCTGTCGAAGTGACACGTCTCTCTCTTACAGGAGCAGAAATTAGCACAAAAATGTACAGTTTCATCTCAATATCTGAGGAGGTTATTCCTGGGTTAGCCTGTTTCAATTTCCAAAAGGACATATGTCTTTGTTGTGGGTGGACTTGTGCCTTGCGCATTCACCGGGCCTACTTTATTTTGGTGGTTTTGTAAAGCTGACAACACCAAGGCTCAACATGATACAGATAAAAAAGCCTGTAAATTCATAATCCTTTGTTGCATGTAAAAGCACTCAGGACAGACTATCATAATTCCTACTATGGTTTGTTTACTAGCCGTTAATGACTTCACACCAGGCTAGCGCACCATGTCGTTTGATCTCATTCACATTGACTGCAGGTGAAATACCAGCAGCTTGCAGCCTCACGGGCTTGTGCTGGCTGTACAATTTGGGCCAGTGACACAAGACAAACTGCCACAGTCACAACTTACTCAATGGGGGTTTGCACTGAGCAAAATGGAAAACTTTACAGGGTTCTGGGGCCTCATTCCTAATTTAAGATGGTTGGACCAAACATCTTACCAGCTCATTTTAAATGCACTAAAAGTGAAGAGTGAAATCAAACCACAAAATTAGACAGTTGGGCCATTTTAAATTACAATGAATACAACTGTTTAATATTTATTAACAGAAAATTCATTTTACTAATTGAAGGTAAGAAATATGCAGCAATATGGGTCGTCTGATTCCCCGATCTGTTCTGTGTTGCTGGCATCACGTTGGACTCGTACCTGCAGATGAACTGCAACTGGCTTCCATTGGTATGGCTTGTTTGTCCGCTCTTCTGATGCAATTGCTCTGTCTATTAAAACTTTTTCATCTTCATCAGGAAAAGTGCAAGATAAACTCAGACGGCCATCATCGTCACACGAACTATCACTGTTGACTGAAGTTTTACTGTCATATCATGTATTGTGCTTGCACTAATGCAGCTCTGCAGGTTATTGCACACTTGCTGGGAGAAAGGTTGTGTTTGTGACATCAGCAACAGTTTCGTGCCAGTGACCATGATATGGTGGAAAGCCCACACAAATGGCTTGCCAAGAAGGGTCACTTCAAATGCATCAAAATTATCATTCGAAATTAAGATATTTGTGGAAAATCACTGGATATTATTTCTCAGCCATCTGAACCCAAACTTTATGACAAGTTAAACTCCATCAATCAATAGGGCTTTTCACATAATTTTGTCAAGAATTCTGTATATATATATATATATATATATATATATATATATATATATATATATATATATATATATATATATATATGCCAACATTTTATTCACATTCAAAAACATATGCACATACAGTGGTACAGCTGTCCATTTAGTTCTTTACAGCAATACTGCACTGCATGGTAACTTTGGTCTTCTAAAACTTTCTTATATAGAGCCTATCAAATTGCAAAGTATATAAATATAAACACGTACTACACGGCACCCTACAAATAACTATCTATTTATTTTACGGGATTCTTCATGCTCGCGCAGCAGAATGGGTCATACAGTCCTCACTCATTATAACGCTGATGTTGGGATCCACAGAACAGACTATGTTATAATGAAACCGCCTTGTAACAAAGGGACTTTTAAGATAGAAGTAATGGGAAAACTTTGTCAATGGGGACCATGGTACACACCGTATTATATCAGAAACCGCCTTGTAATGAAGGGGGTTATAAATTAAAGAGGGTGCAGTCAGCACTCTATTTGCATAACATTAATAATTTATACCGTATTAATAGCAACTGATCATTGCTGTACAGTCCCATATGCATAGCAACAACCTATATTTTTTAGACAAAGATTTATTGCATATCTTGGTATACACATAATCTTAACTAGGGATAAGTTTGCATGGAGGGGAAGGACTTGACAGGGGAGGATCTGGTTTATGGTAATTAACTTGGATGGGGATGACCAGGGGTGTGGCACAAGTGATCAACATTCATTGAGCCAGCATTTTGTCATAACACTAACAGGAAGTCCCCAGATTGAATTTGAGCATGCATGCTCAATACTGTCTGGTTAGCACAACATTATCAGCAACTTGCACATCATGTCTTAAAATTTTACAGGGTAGCTTGGCTGTTTCTGACACCACTATTATAGATTCCATCAATCTGTCACTTGCTCGAGTTGGTCCATGTGGGCCAATCTCATCCCATGTTGATTTTTGCAACATCACGATTCATGCCTGGTCATGGTGTTCAGAAGCAAAGCCAAAGGAATGTCAAAGCTTAAGTTAAAGTAAACTGTTGTCCCTCAGAATGTTTATGTTCATCACACAGGAAAAGTCATGATTTTAGTACATTCTATGGAAAGTGTGCATTTAGAAAGGTGAGGTCTACAATCACACAAAGTTAAAGTTCACTTGGTTGACCTCTCACTTTCAGTTGATGAGAGAAAGGCAGCAAACGCAAAGCATGCAGCACAAGAACATGACAATATGAGTGTGTTCACCTGCTCAGGTGCCGGGTAGGCGTGACAAGCAAGACTTTTACAAATTCTGGAAGGATAATTTGAATGCATTTTGAACTATGAGCTACCTTTATTTCTTGTTCCTTAAGCACCGTTGCAAATAAGGATACAACAACTCACCAAGTCATATTCTTCATCATCATCACACATAAAATCGTCTTCGTCCGACATGTTGGAAGGCGAGCTGAGACCTTGACGCATGCGCAAAATGGTGCTCATGACGTCAACTACTAAATATTCAAAATGGTGGGTAGTGAACTTGAATGCAGCAATTTGTTCGATTTTTACCATGTTAATTACCGATTACACCAGTCTCTGTCATTATATTATGGTATGATGCAAAAAACAGTATACAGGGATCATATTAATTCGATTTTATCGTAGTTTTATGTTTTTAAATCTTCTTTCAGGCGGACTTCCTAAAGGGCCTGCCGTCCTACGACGAAAGCAACTTCACCAGATTCCATGCAGATTCCAGTTGCAAAACGAGTGTAAGAAGTCAATTTTCATGCAGAAATTTTTATGCATTGATGAAATTAGTATTGTGAAATATTTGTAATCACTGTGGTCAAAAGGCAGCATGAAATATATATCCGTATTTGTATTTCAGGTTCGCAAACCAGCAGTTTATATATCGACGAAAGATCATCCTTCAGAACAAGGTAGGTCCACGAAAATCCTAATCTTTACCGTATCCTAGGCTTAGCTTCAAACGTCAGAAAGTTAGAATGACAGCTTCTTTTCATTGTGAGCATGTCATTGGGTGAGTGACCCATGGCATGAGAATAAACAACTTCTCTCACAGGACACAATTGCAAGTCGCATGTAGCCACAGCCTGAGTCCAGCATGAGCATCCAGCTCGCCTCGACCATGCCATACGCCCATAGCCATGCATGCAACTTGCAAGTCAGCATAACATTTTAAAACAGGTGAATGACCTATACCCACAGAACTGGCATGGAAGGTCTGTCTCATGTATGGAAGAAAAGACTAAATCGTGGCCTTTACAGAATTTGAGGCCGCTAGCCTGTATTTTTTCTAATGCACCAGTATCGTTTCCTTGTCAAAGGCATGATGCTGGAGCCTTGGAGGCATGTATTCAAAAACTGGTCATACTAGCAGTATATTAGCCACATACAGTCAGTGTACCACTCTTTTTTTTTTTCTTGTAGTTTCATAATTAGGAACATGGCTACTTGAATATGTGATAAAAGGTCAATAGTTGAAGTTAATGGACAAAATATATAAAATGTTTGAAGTGGGAGCAAACATTCAGGGGTCTTTCACTCCCAGTTTGGCAATTATATAGGATGACTAATAATTTGGTTCTAACAGCTTATTGGGGGGGGGGGGGGGATTTTGTCACATGCGGGGACACAGATTAAGCACTGTAGTTGCAAAGCATGAACACAAACATCAAACCCATGCATGAATGTGATTTACATCTATTTTTCATATTCCCAGCACATGAACACAAAAAATGTTAGTAAACATCACTGGCATTTGTATCCATGCATCGTGATGCAAATCCAAAGGATTGGTTACAAATGACAGAAGTTGTAATAGCATGGGTCTTATTTTGTTTGCTCAAACTTCTGTGCCCATAAAAGCAGGTTCCCCTTGTCAGGCCTTCTCTGCTTCATCCTGCAAATATTTGTTGGCATGGTGTCTCAAAGGGGGTTCACACTCAATGTGGAAAGACCGATTTTGATTTTTTTCATTTCATGGTAAACCTTGGGAAATGGCCATACATACCGTACTGGACGCCATAATAGTCTCACCCGCACAAAAGTCGCACCGCCAACTGTGGAGGGGGAATAAGACACCTCAAGGTATGTGCGGCACAATAGTCGCACCCCAAAAATTTTATTAAAAAATGGTCTCCCGGATATCACCATGAAGAAGTATAACCAGGCTGCTCATGACAAGGAATGAACAAAAATGTGTGATTTAAAGCTGGTGAATAAAGTTAAAATGAAAATAAATAAACTTAAAAACATCCACCTATGTTGCCTTTTTATTTTGTCTCGGTATGTGAAAAGTGAACTGGAATCTCGCTCCTCACTTTCATGTTGAAACTGTCGTTTTGTGTCAGATTCTCGCTATCAGCAGGTAAATGCTATCATACGGCTACTTAAAAACATTATCAGTTATCAAACTTTGGTATTTGTTTTAAAATTTTGTCTTTAAATTTCTTAAATCTCGCTGCAAAAACACCGTGGATGATCCACATGCGTTCATTTGAGTCAACATACAAGACTCACGTTCCCCTCCAAAAAAGATTAGTTGTGCGCAACTCACAACCATTTCCGGTTCCTCCCTCAACTTCACAAACCTATTCCCATTTACATTCACAACCATTTCATTCACTACTATTTATCTTATTCTTCATACGCCAATTTTCATTTACAACCCTTTCTTCACAACCATTTTCTATTCACAACCATTTTATTCACTACCATTTATCTTATTCTTCATACGCCAATTTTCATTCACAACCATTTTATTGTCTGCCTCATATACTAATTTCTATTCACAACCATTAACCCTTAAAGGGTCGGGTTAATTTTTGTACCAGTGAAACTAAAAGTAACAATTTTCATTGAACGCAGTGCACCAGGAACAGTTTTCTTTGTAGCATACCATAAGTATATATCCATGCGTTTCCATTAGGGTGCTGCCATGACTAATCTCTTTTTCGAAACTCTCGCGAGATTGCATCAACAAGCTTCAGTAAATCATCACGACTGTGTCATGTGACTAACACATGGCAAACATGCATGCTTTTCTTATGAACACTGATCGAGCGTATTTCCCCAGTTTTTATGTCTGCATATTAAACTATGGACAAGAATACACAGATTATAGTAAGGGTAGGCCTATAGTTATATACATTTTATTGCATTATTGAGACTTTTTGACGACGATCACAACTTTTAATCAATCAATTTTCCATGTAAGTATACCGGCAACGTAAACAAACATGGCCGTCGGTCTTTTCCATCCTCAAGAAAGTTCCTGCCAGGCTAAGTCCCCCAGGAAATTTAGACTGCATTCGGCATAATAGTCGCGGGTATGGCTTTGAAAAAATTATTTTACCCCTCCAGCTGCGACAATTACGGCGTCCAGTACGGTATATTTCAAAAATTGGGTCTGGAGAAAAGTTTCTCATGATGTATTGTTACAAATGTATGCCATAACTTTTGTGAAAGATGTTTGTCATAAACATAAGAGTACTTTGTTGGCATCTCAGACTCTGTAACAGTGGGAGTGTGACTTAGGGTTATTTTGTCCAAGTAATTCAGGTAATATGTAAGTTGGTGGTGGGGTGGTGTTCCATGAACTCTGTTACATTGAGTCAAATTTTTTAAACTAGGTTTCAGCTTGTGAATAAACCAAAGGGATACTGTGTTTCAGTTTCCGTCAACACTAGAGTGTTTTGTAGTTTTCGATGATCATATTTACAGTGTAACAAAGTTGTTGAAGATAACAGCTGTAACACTTTTTTCTTGGAAACTGCACATATGACTGAAGAAATAGTGGAGGAAAGCCAGTCGTGTAGGTTACCACCAGCACTGGGGTTACATGATGTGAAAGTGCACACAACTTGATATTTAATTAGCTTTACTTGCACAGGATTTTCTGTGATCCACATCACTGATGGAGTCATTAAGTTCAAAATGCGGTGGCAATCCTCCCTTCCCCCATGCCCCCCCCCCCAAGAGATTTCTATTGTTTTGCCATTAGTAATTAGAAAAGACTTGTCTTTAATTAAGATCTATATATTTATATGTATGTATATGGGAATAAAGATTTTGAGATCAGTGGCCTTACTCCTGCAGCCTCATTTGTTTATCTGTGGACAGGTTAGAATATACAATTTCTAAGGCTCTTTTTAACATTAACAGTGACACAACACATATCTTTCTCTGAATGATCAACATCCAAAACTTTTACAAGTGACAAAATCTGATCTCGACTTTGGTTTCATGTATTCAAAATAGTGGATAGAGTTTATTTAGGTATTTATTGTTCGGGTGTTTGGAAATGTGGTCCTTGGTCTGCATATTAGTCAACTTGAAACAGTAATTGTGACTGATGAAGAGGTGACCGAGTTGCAGTCCTAATATGCATTTAAAACATGTAGCTGCTATGGACAGGGGTTAAATTAAAATTACTTGAATGAATATGTATTTTTTCACTCTTGTGAACACTGCTTACAGTGCACATATTAAAAATCCAACATTGTACAAATACATAGACTGACATCACACCCTTTTTACCATATAGATGTCATTATATTCTAGAACCAAATTTATTCATCAGTCCGCACTATACGACATTGACGATACTATCTACTTCCTCTTTGTGTAAGAGCATACTTGTATGTGTATTGCTTTCAAATCATCGTTTTCTTTAATTATTTTCTTCATTGCAGTAATAACAACAGAAAAGACAAATATTCTACTAAGGTACCTACATCAACAGTGGGATAAAAAGGTGAGAATAGTACAGATTCATGTTATAATAAACATACTTGCTTGATTTTATTTCTTAAACATGTAAGCAAGTTTATGCTGTTATCAAGGCAATGTAAAGCCTGTGTTGTTTGCCTTGTAAGATGCCTGAACATTATGTCTATATGTATTTTTGCAGTTGCATTAAGTATATATCAGCAAACTTGGTTTTTCGTCACCCACCCCAGAAGGTGACATGGGGGTAGGGGCCATGGAAACAGTCAGAGTTGCTGGGATCTGTTTGTCCATCCAATGCTGATCCAACCACCTTGATACCTTAAGAATTCTTTCCATACAATGATATATAGATATATAGAGTGCAAATGTGCTGAGATGGACTGAAATGATAATGTATGCTTCTGACCTTTTCCTGTTCATGCAAATTTTTGCTCACATCAGACAAATTGCTCCCTGAGCCCAAACAGGGATAAAGGCCACTCCACCCATGGATGAGACCCATGTAGATGCACAGCCCCTCAACTGAACCTGAGTGCAATGCACCCCAACAGAGCTTGAGAACAGTATTCCTCCACTCACTGACACAGACCATAGAAATGGTAAAACATGGCATCTGATCTCAAGTTCTAAGCCAAAGAAGAGAGATTACACAGCCTCACAAAAACACAAAGACAACTTAAATTTCAAAGATGTAGTTATCAACCTTTCCCAATACAAGCCTACCAAATCCAAACATGAACTTCTCAACAAGGGCTGCTCCTTTGCGCCCAACCCCAATGTACCCAGTCCCGCCATGATAGATGAAGCTGTCTTGGTTTTCATCAGACTCCTTGATTTACAATGTTATTTTAACAAAGACTCCCACAATGATAGACCTCCTCCGTGGTTCAAACACAAATCCAATTGGCTCCCTTCTTTCTCCTATAAAGAAATACAGCTCTTCCAAACAGACCTCATCGAGATCCTTCACAATCATCTACAAAATATCTTGCATCCAAATCTGCCCAAAAACCAGTTTCAAGCTATCAAAACATTCAAGAACAACACCAAAATAGTTATTAAACCAGCAGACAAAGGTTCTGGCATAGTCTTTCAAAAAATGGAAGACTACATTTCAGAAGCACACAGTCAGTTGAATGACCCCAAGTACCATCAGGAAATAGATATATACCCCTCCATACAACACTAAGCTAAAATAGATAATTTCCTAAGCTCCCTTCTAGATCAAAAACTGATAACTCGAGACATTTTCAAATACCTGGCATCCTTCCTACCCTGCATGCCTATCTTTTATCACCTACCCAAACTACACAAACCAGGCTCGCAGAAACTAGGCAGACCCATAGTCTCTGATTGCGATGGCCCCACTAGCAGAATCAATGAACTAGTAGATTTCTATTTAGGACAGATTGTTCAATTTGTTCCAGACCTTCTCAAAGACACAACCACCTTTCTGGACATCATTCCAAATTCCAGTCCTCAGACCATGGTTTCATACTTTGCACTATGGACATATCATCTCAAAACACAAACATCCCACACTAAGAAGGCATTGAAGTAGCCACTGGATTTTATGCAGATCACTTACAACACGTACCCAACAGCACTAATCAACCCCCCACAGTACTGTCAGACCTCATAGAGTTAATCCTAACCAAAAATAACTTCGCCTTCAATGGTAAACAGTGCCTGCACACTTGCAGCATGGCCATGGGAACAAGGAATATGCTTGATTTTTGACATCCTGCTTCATATTTAAAGAACCGTTGAAAAGTGGATATTCATATTACACAAAAGAAGCATTCCTAAAAGTTTTACACATGTATGTGTGTGTAATTTATGGGTGAAGTCAGCCCATTTTGAATGCCAGAGAGAAAAACACTGGTAAGTGATCTGTTTGGTGCAACTCCCATAATATTTTCAAGAGGTGATGCAGATTGAACATTGACATTTACACAAAAGTACAAACAAAAAAGTATTCTATAAATGTGTAATGTCTGCTTTATATTTGGATACCTTGACCTATTTTCAAGGTCACAGGAAGAACAAATGTGCTGTAATGATTATTATAGGTGTCACTTCTGGCTTACATTCGTGGATACTCAATGCCCACATGCTAAGCAGTAGAATGTATATGTGCAGCTTGTAATATTATTAGTGACTTTCTATACTTTGAGTTGCATACCTGTCTTCAACATCCATTTAACTCTATCCCGGTCAAATTAAGACTGAGTTTACAACTATCCTGGGTGTGCTCTGGGTATGTTGCCCCTAGAACTGTTGATCTATGGCATATGGTTCTGTAGAATATTTCTTACAGACTTTATCTCAAATCTGATCTATTCTACTTTTAATAGAACAGATCAGATTTGAGAATATGGGTAAGCAAAAAGCATATGGCTAGCCAGGTACTTCTGGTAATGTTTTGAGCAGCAAAGGATTGAAATATGTTATGTGTAGTCAATTTATGTTGTGTCATTATGATACATCTAGACTGGAGCAAATTCAGTATAATGCTGGGTGCTGTGCATGTTTGTTCTACCTGGATATAAGTTTTTAATCAAGTTTATTACCCATAATGAACTCTTGATGTGTGTTGCAGAATGCTCACAAGAAGAGGGATTCTGGTAAAGCCAATCTGGATTCTTCTGACATGAGTCCAGCTAACAAGGTGCCAAGACTAAATAATGAAGGACCTTCCTCCTAGGAACAGTGTATTTGAAAGACAGTCTATCCACAATTTGACAGTGACAGTTTTTGTCCCTGTGAGCTGCTCAGAGCATGCTGGCTATGACAGACAGCAGATGCGTTGCTGTATATGATCACCCGGAACAGATTTAAATCACATGAGCCTGGTGCAACGTTTTCCAAAATCATCTGCTTCAGACGTAAAGCAACCAATGGAAGTCCTCCACATTTGCATAGACAAGATTCTGTGTTGAAACTGGTTTCAGGTCCCCAGTTTTGGTTGATGTATTTTTGTACATGTGCTTGCATTAACCATTTGTACTCTGTCAAGGTTAAGTAGTTGAGTTACATGTATGGAGCTGGTTACACTGGTAAGGACTTGCATTGAATGCAGGTGTTGTAACATGTTGACGTGGGAGCCATGAAGTGGCAGGCCCTACTGTCTCAGTTGCTGAAGATGGTTGTGTATGATAGCATGTTTCACACATTTTCAGTGCTGGTAACTGACCCACACTTCGAAATGTACTATAATTTAGTCTCATTCCATGATTACACCATTTTTAGCACTCAGATCTGACTAGGGCTCTTCCAGTAAAATTCACCTGGAGAGGGGAACTCCTGACCAAAATTTAAAGTACAGTTTAGCCACGAACCATGTCACAGAGCAGAATTAATTGATCCACGTGTACAGTAAAACCTATGTGGACAGACCATCCTTGGGGTACCCAGTTTGTGGTCTCTCAAGACAGGTGGTCTGTCTTGCAAGGTGTAAATAACATGAAAAGTACAAAGCAAAGTACCTTGGAAAAAGTGGTCTGTTAAGGAAGGTGTTTCAGCGGAATAGTCTCTCAAGTTCGGATCTACTGTACTTGGCTACATTTATTTCTCCTTTTTTATGGTTAAAACTGAAATAGAGACAAAGAGCTTGGAAAAGAATATGATCTTGCATTTTTTGTCGGGGGGAGATACCGGGGTAACCCCTCCAGAAAAGGAGAAAAGTTCTTTTACTGCATGCTTGCTATCACAACCAAATATGTCAACACATTACCCCCACGTGAAGAGAATAAGGAATGTTCATAGGTAGAGTTAACTGACCAAGCTCATATGGAAGTAGATCTTTCTAATCCTGAAAACCCACAGATACATAAGTAGACAGGCTAGATATCAGTGGGGTTGTCAGTGTGCTACTCTCAGAGACTAAGCATATTGTCAAAACAGCTGGCTTTCGCATGATGTTCTCTTACTGACTTGCCAACTCTTATGATACAATACTTTATGCTGTGTTGAGTATGGAAGGGAATAGAAATGATTGTATAAGGGAGAAAGAAAAAGAGGACTGGATATGAAGGTTACACTCGAGTATAAAACCAGTGGTATTTGAACACCAGCTGAATGTTTCTGATGCTGGAAAGTATTTTTACATACAAATGGTTATTTTATAAACATAGAATGTACCCTTGGTATTTTTCCCCTCATAGACATAGTTGATGGTTTGGGAGTTTCATCCCATTTTCTTTGCAGATTTATTTTAACTAGTTTTAACTAGTTTCCGCTCAGAGTGGCTAAACATACTACTAGCATGTATCATAAACATGTAATATTTTCATTGAACCAGTAAAGTTTCACACACACACATACACAAATTTTAATGCCATTTGTTTTTGAAAGTTTAAGTGTGCAAAAAGTGAATTTTATGTATAGCCAAGCTTGATGAGCCAAGAAAACTCGAGGACATGCAGCTTTATCCATATAAGCAGCAGTTTTATGTGTATGCATTTAGAAGATTCTAAACTTTGTGGCAGTCTCTCGCAGTGATATGTACTTTTGTTAAAAGTGACAAAAAATGATACTGGATTGCCTCCTATACATGCTAATTAAACCCATGGCAAACTTACTTCAATGGGGAAGAAAAAAAAAAAACAATTAATTTGAAATATATAGTTTTAGAAGGCATACACTGGAATCTAGATGCAGGGGGCCTAATTAGTGCATGACAGGACAGGGTATAGTCAGAACTGTGGATAAACAACTTAGCCAAGTTTTTCATGGCAGATTGGTCCAATGATAGCATAATGACTACACAGGATCAATCATTTTATCAACAAATCATTGTTGCATATTTATTGTATGACTGATCAAGAAATGTAAATATTGTTTACCATAATGTCCACTGCAAGTAACTATTCAATTCAACTTGTAATCTTTCATGGTCAGATGTTTTTGCCGTTCGTGTATATAATCTCTTTCTGCACATCTAGCAATGTTTGCTTCAACTTCATGTGCAGGATTCTAAGGATGCTAACTTTATCCTCCACCAGTTCATTTGCTCTCATGTGAAACTATCATGCTGTACTAAAACATACCAGAAGATAGCTCTGTGCAGTCTTTCGTAGCTTTTAAATTCAGTCTTTTTATGGGTTGTTTCAGAGGCCAATGTACATGTTTCCTGTTTGGCTCAACATTAATTTCTGCAAGTGACACAACTAGTCTAAAAATGTATTTCATGTACTGAAGAGACGTTCTGAAAGCAGATACCTATGGTGGAATTGTTGTATGTGAGGCATTATATCATTATAAGTTCATGTTCACATCTTGCTAAAATGAGGAGTGATTTTCTACAGCACATGACCTGATACCAAGCAGTAAAAAGCCAGTGGTTGTGTTGATCATACTTCAGCAATGTAGTGAAAAGTGGTTGAACATGTTGAGTGGAGTGGAGTAGAGCTAAGCATAGATCAGCCAGTGATTTTTTTTTGGGGGGGGGGGGGGGGGGCGCATGGAAAATTTCAGTGCATTTTAATGGTTGTGGCATCAAGTTGTGTAGCTTGACAGCAGTACTTGAGGGTAGCCTGGTGGTTGTGCAGGTGAGATTATTGTCATTAGGACAGCATTTTCTGCCCAGATGAAATTTCCATACAGATGTAACCAGGCCTTGTCTCCAGCACTACTGGTCAGTGAGGACACACTATGTTGCAAAGAGAGTCCATATTAAATAGCCTTAGCTGATGAGAAACTTGGTGGCATAGCAAACATATCCACGTTTATGTGTATACATATATTGACAGTTTCCAGTTTTCCAACTTTATTCTATACCAGCAGTACATTGTCTGTTGTATTCTACAAAGCGGCATCCCATTATTTCAATTTCTCATAAAAAGAGGTTTTGTTCAAATACCTGCATTTCTATATACCATGGCAAGACCTGCTACAGCTGTCACGAATTGCAGCTTAAGTATAATGCGAGGGAAACTTAACTACACAGACCATGATCAACCAATGAAGTAGGGAGTGATTTGATGGAAAATGCAGCTGAAGTTTTATATTGTTAGAATAGGTTTAACTGCTCTTACCATGATCAAAGGAGGGGGGGGGGGGCAGTATACTGGCACAGGTAATGATTTTGCTCTGATGCAAGGTATAGAAAATATGAAAATTTAGATATGATTGCTTTTATGGAGTATGGGAAATAAGGGGCTTCCAGTATACAGGTACAGTAAATAAAAATGCCCAGTGCGGAAAACCCTTTTACTCCCTTCATAATCGCCTAACAGGGCATGACACTGAAGCTTTTGGTTGCTTTTCTACAAGCAACTTCTGCCACAGTTGATGGTAACTGATGGGTTAAATCTCCATGGAGCATAAAATTTTTGTCCCCACTAAAAATCTAGTCCCGGACAATAGGGCTTACTGTAACATTGTGAACCCTGACCAATTAGTAAGTTTTGACCAATTTTAGGAAAGTGTATCTGAAGCATGATATTGCCATAGATGACTGACCATGATCTACCAATGTTGTGTGGAGAGATTTGAGGGAAAATCAAACGGGTTTGGTAGGCAAAGAAAACAGCTGGTGTGCAGTACTATCCTGTGCTAAAAAGTGTTTTTCTATTGCAGGATTTGGGATTGTTGCAAAATGACCACCCTGCAGATATTACTATCAGTGTATTATGCAATTTTACAAACATAAAGATTCATTTGACCAATAAATCATTCATTGGTCATAAATATGTGTGTAGCTATGTGACAAGTTGTGTCGTCAATTCTGCCATAGACAATGTAGGTCTAAATCAACATAATCTGGCCTTTTATCTCATGTTCAGGTCAACATATGCCCAAGATAATCACCACGTTATATATATTTTCGTGTCTTGTTGGTTTACTTGTGCTTAAAAGACTTTAACTGAAACACTTTTGTCAGATGCTTAAAATAGAATATTGTTTCCTTTGTTGAAACAATAAACTTAGGATTATTAATTAGATGTTGTGTGTAAATAGTGAAAGTTTTCACTCATAGTGATAACATTTAACATCACCATATTCTCCTTTACTTTATTGTATTTCCTTCCTCTTGCCCATCCCCAACCCTCCACCCCCGCCATTAAGGGGAAAAAAGGTTTTGAGCAGGGAAATGAAGAGTATGTAGTTCTTGCATTTAGGAGACCATGCAGAGGTTTGGGGAGGTTTTTTAGGCCACAAGTCAGCTAAAACCATGTGTCTGCCTACCAAATTGTACAGATGGTAATGATCCAGTGATTTTTGCATTTTGTTTTAATGATTTGGTTTGTTAATTTTTTATGGGAAAAATCTTCTGTGAAACCACCAGAATAATTGCTTCCATATTGCATAAAGGTTCTTCTGGGACCCAATTTGTTCAAGATGTGGCACTGTTCTTTTATTTTATTTTATTTTATTTATTTGTTTTTTTTTTTACAAATTTCTGTGTGATTTCACTATTTTCTACTTCTCCAAAACTGGCAGACTGTGCTGAAACTTGGTGGAAATGTAATTATGAAAGGGTCAAACAAGGTCCGTCACTAGGTAGTGATGCTGTGGATCCCCTGGTTTTTTTGGGGTTTTTTTTTTTGTTTTTTGTTTTTTCAATTTGTATACTTGTCTGTTAATGGTTGCATTCCTATTGATTATTATGCAAGTCATTGGGGATTGCTATGGAAATTCTCATTTTGGATTTGTCTAAAACTGTCAGCAGGTTAATTTCAGACTTGGTGACAGTGCGTTTTGTATGGGTTTCTGGTGTTTTGTACAAATGCTCACAGTCCAGTGATTCTTTAAATCATTTTTTAGCTCAGCTGACTTGTCAGTCAGCTGAGCTTATAGGATGTTGTCCATCCCTAACTCATATTTTCTACTTTTTTCCAAAACAATCACCCAGATTCACTTCAAGCTTGGTGGGGATGTACGTTGGGTGGGTCTCTACCATTTTGTATAAATGGTCACAGTCCAAATTTTTAGTCAATATATTTATTCCCATTGATTATTGTGTAAGTAAATGGGGATTGCTGTGATAATTCACAGTTTCACTTCTCCAAAGCCGTTAACCAGATTCACTGCAAACTTGGTAGGGGTGTACCTTGGATGGGTCTCTACCAAATTGTTCAAAAGGCCACAGTCCAGTGATTTTCATGTTCATGAATTGTTTTGTTCATTTTTTTGCAAAATCATAAAAAAAAAATCTTCTCTGAAACCACGGGGCCAATTGCTTAAAAAATAGCATAAGGACACTTCTAGGGTCCCCCTAAACCTTAATTGGTTCAACAGGTTTTGCTGCAATTTTTGTGTGGTTTTGCTTTTTTTTGCTGCTTCAAAATCATCACTCATATTATGCTAAAACACAGTGTAAATGTTTCTTGTAGAAGGGTCACACAAACATATCCACTGAGTAGCATTACTATAGATCCCTGATTTTTAAAGAATTTTACAATTTGGGTACTTATCAGTCGATGTCTGCATATTCCTTTTGATTACCATGTAAGTCGATGTTGAATGCAATGGCAGTTCACATTTTTTACTTCTTCTCCAAAAGTGTTAGCCAGATTCACTTGAAACTTGGTGTGGTTTTACCTTGGGTGGGTCTCTACCAAGTATGTTCAATAGGTTAATACGGCGTAGTAATTTTAGGTTTTCTATGAAATTCTTTGTTCATTTTTGAGCATCAATGTGGATGCAATGGTAATTCACATTTTTAGCTTCTGCACAACTGTGAGCTGTATTTACTTCAAACTTGGTGGGGATGTAGTTTAGGTCAGTCTCTACCAAGTTTGTTCAAATAATTACAGTCCAATGATTTTTGGGTTTTTCGATAATTTTCATCATTTTTTTTTTTTTTTGACAAAACCAAGTGAAATCATCATCTTGGGAAGCACTTGGTGAATTGCTTCAAAATTGCAAAGGGACACAAGTGGTTATAAAAGCAAGACTTACATGGGACATCATCGACTTTGACCTCATTCTTAAGGTCACAGGTCTAATTACATTAATTTTATGTAGTTAGCGTCATAACTTAATCTATGACTTTAATATTGTACATGGTGGTGGTCCTGTATGTGGGTCAGAATTACCCAGTACATGAATTACTTTGACCTTATTTCCAAGTTCACAAGGTCACTTTTCTGAATTTTATTGTCTATTTGAGAACCTTTTGAGCTATGATGTTGATATTCATGGTGATAGTCTTCTGTTAAGGTCACACTGCCACTAGTGTGATGAATTTCTTGAGTCAGCTGAGCACAGGCTGTTCTCACAGCCTTTTTGTTTTGTAAATATCTTCAACAAATCTTGTTCTCCAAAGCTGTCTTGAAGAGTGGTCTGGAACATGATGAAAATGTACCTTATGGAAACGTCATACAAAGCTGGTCACCAGATGGTGATGTTATTGATCCCTGATTTTTAATGAATTTTACAGTTCAAATATTTGTTAGTCAATATTATATTTCCATTGAAAAAACTCAGTGGTAGTTGCAATGGAAATTGATATTTTCAACTTCTCAAAAACTGTCAACCAGATTTGCTTCTAACATGGTGGCGATGTACTTTGATATGTGTCTGTGAAGTTTGTTCACATGGTCATACACGCGTGATTTTCATATTTTTAATTATTATTATTTTTTGTGTGTGTGTAAAATGTTAAAAACCCGTTTCCAAAATGCTGGTCAGCTGTTTTGTAATTACATGTAATTGCATAGGAACACTCATGGGAATCCTTAGACATAGATTTGTTCAATAGGTGGTGCTGCATTTCTCTCTTCTATTTTTAACATTTTTTTTTTTTTTTTCCATCTTTGAAGCTGTAAGTGGGATTCTCTTCAAACTTTGGTGGAATATATCTGGTCTTAATCTTCACCAAATTTGTTCACTGCATGATGGTGCTGTCATTTTCTGATTTTTAAAAAATTGTCAAATTAGGAAAAAATCAGCAAGGGGATGTGTACATGCTCACTTTGTTACTGTACAATAGGGGTGGCAGAAAGTGTGACATAATGGGTTATAGCTTGGTAATTTTAGATTCTATGCCCATGGATATCTTAAACAGGAAAGTACCAATAAGGTTTCCTTTGGTGTTTTAATTTTTACCATGAGTGACTTTGAAAAGTCAACTAACATAATGGCTAATATCTTGGTCATGGTTGATCTTAGGGGTATGGTTGCTATTGAACACTAATAGGAAAGTACCTATGGAGTTTCTTTTGATGTTAATTTTGACCTTAAATGTCAAACTGACATACTGGCATATATCTAGGTAATAATAATAATCATTTCATATAAGAAATGACATGTGAATTGTATGGGTGAAGATTGATATCACAAACAATGATGATGCTCTTAAAGTTGACCTAGATATTATTTTCAAGTTCACGCAGTACCACTTCAGACTGCATTCAATGTCAGCTGAGGACAGGTCTGTCACAGTTCTCTTTCGCCTCACCTGTTCCCCTTTCTGTTCTGTCCCCCACCGCACCCACCCGCTCATATAACCAATGTAATTGGAGAATCTGGAATTGTAAATGTGGTCTACGTTCAGTATTAATACTATATTGCTCAATGTGGGCCTAAATGAGCATTTGGGATACTTCAGAAATTCAATTTTGTTAAATGTGTAAGTAGTTATAATTTGAAAGCATATCCAGGGTTTCGTCAATACATACAATAGTTGGGAAAGTAAGTTTTCGTTCCAAATTGAATGAGAGGAAATAAATCACATATTGCTGAGACAACATAATTCAGACTTGGGCATAATAGTGGTTAACCCTTTCCATCCTCGATTAAAATGGAATCAACCCATGCCAGGAAAAATTGTTCATCTGGGGCATTCTAGTTCGATCAATCATACCTACAGTTCTTGTCCAAATTGGTTTTCACTATTGAGAAAAAAATTCCATAGATTGTAGCAGATGGCGTGACGACCAGTTGGTTGTGGCAGGATTAAGGAGTAAAAGGGTTAATGAAACTTATTTGTGAGGGTGATAACAAAAGTTTTAAATAATTGACATGATTCTGGGCATACATCAACACACTTCAGTTTGTGTTATGCATTGTACCAATTGAATGTTGTCGAGCCAGAACTCATGAAAATGTGTTTTGTCCAGGTAGATCTGCATTTAATGAAACTTGTACAATACAGTGTAAAATAAGCATGGAAGGTTTGCCAGGTGAGACCAGATGTGTTTGTAACTTCCTCTGTGTGAGTAACTCTGGCAGAAAATATTAAGGCTGACTTTATTATGGTCAACATGCTGCTTTAAATTTTGTCAAAGGGTATGCTTGAATCTCAGAATGTGTTCACCTTAACCTATTCCTATTCCTGGCTGGAGTATGAGTTACCCCATAGCTTTCCTTGGTATGGTTTGGGCACATTGTGCCCACCCCACTCCAAGGAAAGCTATTGACCTGGAGCGTGCCACCATGAATGATGTTACATATAAATCTCAGCTAAAGTTTTATCTAGTAACCAAAAATTTTAGCTTGAAATGTTGCGGCAGACAATTTCCATGCAAGCACTTTCAGATTTTATGAGCAGGAAAGGATTAAGGACATAATGCTGTATCAGCATGCAATATTTGTGTCGTGAAAAGAAATAGAAAGTGTCTGTGATGTCGTAAATGTGGTCTGCTTGACATTTCAACTTCAGTTTTTTATAGCTCTGCTAACCAAAGGTCACAGAGCTTATGCAATCAATCATTTCTGTCTGCCTTTCCATCCGTAAACTTTTTGCTTGTGAGCATGATACATTCCACAGTTTGTGGTGCCACCTAAAGTATTATGTAATACATGGGTCAAAATGTACAAATGTTGTGACCAGTCCAGCATCCTTAAATTTTTATCGGATCTTCATGAGGTCTGGTGGGATTGGAGAAGAGGTGGAAATTCCGGTTGCTTATGATACTGGTGGCACCACCTATATTTAGATGGAAATTATGAGCTAAAATGTCTTGAAAGATACAAAATTCTGTGTTTCCGAAACAAAATTGAATTAGACTTGCCAAATTTGTGGGATATATAGATCATGTGCAAAGCTAATATGTTATGTAAGATCAATGACCTTGACCTATTTTTGTAAGATCACAAGAACTGTTAAGTTGGAAGCAGTGATTTTTTTGTAATGGGAGGTAGTCAATGGCAAAGATCAAAATTGCACTTCAGCACATTGTATATAAAACTCTACTTGATGACCTACTTTTTGGGTCACTGTGATCCAATGATTGTGTGACCATAACCTATTTTTCAAGGTCATTAAGCACTGAAGAAAAGGATATTTAATTCTATCTTGATAAAGAATAAGGCGAGTGATGCTAAACGTACCACAAATCTGTATCATGTGGAAGGTTGATATTTAATGAAATGGTTAAGCTTGATTAATTTTTCAAGGTCTTGGATTGAATACATTTCAGAAAATTATTTTTTGGTGATGGTGGTCAGCGCAGCATTAGGCCCATGGGCCTCTTGTTTAATCAGAAGTCTGTTCCAAGAATTTGCCAGAGAAAGCTTTCCGCTCCGCCACCAGGACCCTTTCCTGCTCAAATTGCCCAAAAGTGTCTGGATGTAAATTGTTGTGTGCCTTTGTATTTTTACGGACATTTATTGTTACGAGAAAGCATTTTTGTCAAGATTTGTTTGTAAGGCCATTCATGATGACACACCCTGGGTCAATTGCTTTCTTAACATGGGTTAGGCACATTGCACCCAACCAATATATGCCAAGGAAAGTATTCACTTGGTCATACTTTGACCAGAAATGGGTTATTACCCATAACAGAAAGGCAACATGTATGTGTATGTTGTTTTGTTCATTTGAACTTATGTGTGGTGAGACATCTAGTTATTAGGATAAATGTTCAGTCTGCACTGGGTTATACTTAGGTATACTGTTTAATTTGCAGGGTATTACGATGAAGCTGTCTGTGTTTGCCTGATCGATGAACCTACTTGGGTTCAAAGTTCCATAATTCAACAAAGTCAGACTCTAGTTGGGCTGTGTAGCATGCATCAGCTCACTTGGGAATGAGTGTGTGGAGACGGTCAATGTAATCTTGCGATCAAGCTGCACATAGTTATCACATGCATGATATTTTCCACCATTCCACAGTTTTAAGCGCTTGTAGTGATATCTGCAGTGTGCTCTCCCCTGCATGATCACAACTTGCCATGCTAACCCGCTTGTTTACTTTCTGTACATGGCAGTTATTATAATGTAATCACTGTCTTTGCATCCAGGACAAATTTACTTCAATGCAAAGGGTAACTAAAAGAAAAAAGTGAATATGAGGCTGAATAAAGAAACACATTGAAACAAGTACATGTATACATGTAGCAGTAGTTGTATGTGACAGGTAATTCTTAGTGGACCATAGGGGAGACTTTTTCCTGTGAAAGCTGTTGGTTATTTTGTCTTCAGAGAGGAAAAATCTCACTGAAATATGCATTTTATAGCAGAATGAAGAGAAAGGGGGTTTCATGAAACATATGGGAAGTCACTTGAGTGTGTCCATGGATACAAATGTAGCATTTGATTCAAGGCATAAAGTGAGGGTAATAGTAGGTCTGCCATAGATATACAACAAATGGTGGTCAGTTTTGTCTGGGCTCGCATATAGTCATGATGCCAGGATATGAAATGTGCATCATGGCACTTTGTGATGACAGACTGTATACTCTGCATCATGACACTTTGTGATGACAGACTGTGTACTCTGCATCATGACACTTTGTGATGACAGACTGTATACTCTGCATCATGACACTTTGTGATGACAGACTGTGTACTCTGCATCATGACACTTTGTGATGCCAGGATATGCACCCTGCATCATGTCACTTTGTGGTGCCAGGATATGTACTCTGCATCATGTCACTTTGTGATGCCAGGATATGTACCCTGCATCATGTCACTTTGTGGTGCCAGGATATGTACTCTGCATCATGTCACTTTGTGGTGCCAGGATATGTACTCTGCATCATGTCACTTTGTGGTGCCAGGGTGTGCTCTAGTATCATGATGAGCTTGTCTTCATGGTGCCAGGATAGGAAATTTGCATCATGACACTTTTTGATGCCAGACGGTGTATTCTGCATCATGACTCTGTGATGCCAGGCTGTGCACTCTGCATCATGACAATTTGTGATGCCAGAATGTGTACTAGCTTCATGATGACCCTATCTTCATGGTGCCAGGATGTGCACTCTGAAAACTGAAAGCAAAAATACATTCACAAGGAAAGAGATCCCCAGGTCAGAGCTGAATTTATACAAAAGGGCACACATTTTAGAGTAGTACATGTCCAAGTGATGTCAGAGGAAACCCAGGTTAATTTTGGAGAAACAAAGATACGAAAGATGCCACATTCTTCACAATAAGTGCCCCTGGTGTTCACAAAATTATCATTAATAAACTTTCAATATCGAACCATACTTTGAGCGTTTTAGGTAAACTATATAGTAATAGGAAAGAACAATTCTGTAGATAAATGGCTGACATGTAAAGCATGTCCTGGGCGGTGTTCCCTTGATCCATGCTATTTAGGGCATTTATGCAGCATAATATGTGGGGCAAGCTTTTGCTTAAAAGTAACAGTGAGTAAATTTCTGTAGTGCCTTGCAAGTAAGCCACGACATTTGGGATGCTCAAATTTCTTGTTCTTTTGTGAAACTCTGTGAAGCACTGTTGTGTTCAAATGTATATATCTCGGGGAGACTGATATGTCCATGTCTAATTACATGTGCTTGGTACAGTGGGTGTACATAAAGGTGAAGACTTTCCTCTACACAAGAAAGTATTATCAGGAGACAAATAATGTCATGTAATTAAAAGGATACAAAAAAGTCAGAATTTCAGACAGAGATGAGAAGTGCCACATCAGTATTTTATTTCAGTCCGTGGATAAGATTGACAATGCAGGGATGACCACCTGCAACCTGTAGCACATTTGAACAAATCAAAATGAGACATATGAAGATTGATGCATTGCATTTTGGTACAAACTTGCAACAGTGAAACAAAAACAAAAAAAATATGGTGTCAAAAATACCACCTCTGCAACCAATTATGGATGTGAATAGATTCAGGAAAGTTACGCATTTGTCTCCTGATCATGACCAAAGTTGTATGTATGGGTTTTATAGTGACTTCATATTCAAATTCCTCATGAAAATACTTGTCAAGTACCAGCATAGCTGTAGCTCCAAAGAAAAAGAAGAGTACGGGTCAACAGGCATGCCAAGGAAACCTGTCGCTAAACACTGAAGGGGATACTATAGAAAGCTTAATACAGTTGCAAACTAAGTTTTCATACCTATATGTGAATGTAAGGCCTGTAGGCCTGGTACCTATGAGTCACTGTTTCAACAGCCCAGCCTATTATTTTTGATACTGTAAATTGCTTTATTTTCATGTGTTTAAGTTCTCATAGTTTTTGTATTTTTGATCTGTCATTTTTGCTTTAATTTCACAATTTGTGACATAACTCCTTTTCAAGCAATGAGCAATACTATTTCACTGTATTTTTATTGTCATGGTTTGTGCCATCAGCGAAATTAGCAAAAAAAAAAAATTAAAATTAAAAATGCAACAAAAAAGTAAAGCAATTTATGGCAAATCTTTTAGGTCTTTCAGACCTTCAACCAAGTGTAACAAGACTCCTCCAACCTGTATTTCCTGTATGATGCATAGAAAGTCATTTTACTGTGATTTACAATTGTTTTAAGGTACATGTATTTGTATAAACTGTAAAAAAAGAAAAAGAAAAGCAAAAAAATCAAATAAAAAAAAATAGGGATAGTGAAAAAAAGAGTAGGTGGGTTGGACAAATGTATATACTTGCCTCTTGGAGCAACAACTGTGGTAATAATGACTTGTGTATCATTTTCTCATGATGTTAATAAAACATGACTGTAAGATATTGGAATACTTCATATGGCTTTGTTTTGTTTCCTTTGGAGTTCCCTTATTGTTACAGCTGCATTTAAATTAGGTAAACTGTAGGGTGACCCTAAGATACACCAAAAGCATTATAGACTTCACTTGTGCAGGAGCCATTGGAGGCACATCTACGGATCAAAAATTGCCCGAGTCTTGACTGATGCCATTCAGCTGAGGTCAAGGGCAATCTGAGGTCGGTGGATGCAGCTGGACTGATTCCTGAATTAGTAGTAAAATCTATATAATGTCCACAGTGACCTTGCCCAGGTCAAGGTGATGAAACAAGTGGCAATCAACTGCCCTAAAGGTTGTTCAGGATGTGTGGAAGGAGACGTCCAAGACATACTGATCAGGCTATGCAAGCTGCATGTGAAATATACCAAACTGCTGAAGCAAGCCAATAGAAAACAAAATGGGTAAGGAACTCCCTTGACATCTACAACCTGTGTACATGGTTTCAGCAGATTCTATGTAGACAACAGCCTGAAACCCCACTCCCCAGCAAGCCCCCACCTGGGGAAGGTCAACAAGCCGGAAGCTCTCAAAATGAGGACCAAGACTTAGGCTTATTGTTCTGATTCAATAAAGATATCCCTACATCATGAGTCTCATACTCATGAATACCACTAGGTTATGCTAATCAGCTTCAAATAAAAATAAATACAAAATTCTGCCAAATACTGGATCCATCAACTGTGCACAACAGAACCTTTTGGTCTCAATGTCATGGGCAGATGAACTCCTTGTTCAGTCATATGCTAAATTTTTACCTTCAAGTTTATATGCTTACTAACACCACTTTTACACACTTATGATACATCAGTTTCATAAGCCAACGAGCCGTGAAAAAATCTTTATTGAGGATGGAGGCTGCTATACACACCACTGCCCCAATACATCTCTTAAGATGACCACAGGTCATCATGGTATAATGAGGGTCACAGCCGTGACACCCATGTGTACCCACAATGCATTGCAAACAGGGTTAGACATGACAACAGTGTCAGTTAGGGCCACTGTCACGTCACACGTGCAAGACCGTACACATGAAACATACACCTGGACCCTAGTTACGTGTATGTTACACCCAACTATATAAAGCATGTACGCATGGCCATTACACCAGCCTCTGATGAGACACAGCAGTGTCGAAACCGGTCAGGCATTTTTTAGGAGGATAACTGTCATTTTTGGCCTTGCCCTCGTCAAATTTGCAATATTGTCAAAATGGTTGAATGTGTGGAAGCTTTGATTTTACACATAGACCTTTCCCAGGTGGGCCTCTGCCAACTTTGCAGTGGAGATGATTTTTCTATTTTTTCCCCATGCACGTTTACTTTTTTTATTTTTGAAGGAAAAAATAAAAATTTCTAAAGAGCCACTTGGCACATTGCTTTGATACTATATACAAGGTCACCTAGTTCTGCTTTTGGCCAGTGGCACCATTATTTTGTTTTCCTATTTTGTTATATATTTTTGTGCATGAAGGCTATTTTTTCTTTATCTCCAGAAAAGCTAAACACAATTGCTTGAAATTTTAATCGCACTAAAGATGATGCAAGCTAAGAAGCTGATCAAATTGTTAATTTTCAATGAAGTTATGGGAAATAAAACTTTGGACCACATGCTGTTAAGTGCCTTTTATCTGGGTGATGGTGGACCCTAGGCCAATGTTTACTACTCAAGTGTTCATGTGCTTTCTTTTGATCATTTTAACCTTGAGTGGCCTTGAAAGGTCAAACGGACATACTGGGTTAGATCTTGGCAATATCACTTTTGTGATAAACTATTGGTCGGCACGAATATATTACATATATAGGCCTACAGCAGTGAAGTCAGTGCTTGCAGACGTAGTCAGCAGAGCACTGAATGCACCCCTGGTCTTTGTGAACAAAACACAAATTCAGAAATGCAAGGTGCATAGTGGTGGAGGCAATGTGCCTGGAATTATTTTAATATTGCAACACATGGACTTGCCTGTGAAGCAGACTCTAATGTTCTTGTTTATGCAGGTTATTTATCCCATGCATGTGTAGTCCAGAGTAACCACGGATGGGCCGTTCTGCAGTGTGTAGAATTTATTGCCAATCCACACGGCCCTGTAGAACGGTCGCGTGCATGTCCTACTTTCGCACTGCCCAATCTCGCCCACTTTGGCAAGCAAGCGCTCAGGACTAGGGTGTTGATTTATAGTCTGCTATAGTATTTGTCATTGATTGCTACTGCGATACATTACTGTGAATTTTTTTGCTTGAAATGGCAGACAATACTCTGGACTACACATGCATGGGATAAAAATAAAACAACACTCTTGCAATTACCTGGCCGTTAAATTCTGCATGGCACTTGCATACCAGTGGAGCAGAAGGAAAGACTTGATGGCCTGCCTGTGGCAGGCTGCATCTCGTGTATCCTTCTGCTCCACTGGTATGCTGGAGCCATGCAGAATTTATGGCCACACACTCACACTCGTGTAGTTTTATTATTGTACACTAGTTGTGTGGCACTAAGCCCCTTTACAGACAATACATGGACATCAAGCAGCAAATCGATCAGATCTGCATAGAACATAATCCTACTCATTATATGTGCTCAGTCTGTTCAAGTGTTGCCTTCCACGAATCCAAAATTAAATTCTCGGTCTGGTGTGCCCATCATTTTGGACCTCAAATGAATGACAAGTTGGCTGAAGCTATAGAATGGTTAATATTCCGTCAGTGTACAGTTCACATTTTCTTTAGACTTCTCTAAAACTGGTCAGATCTCGGTGCTGTTCACACTTGGTGTGGGCACAAGTTCCTACCAAGGTTTTTTTTTTTTTTTTAAATTTATCAACATTTTTTGTTCCTTTTTTGAAAAAAATCTCGTAAACTGCATCATCCAATCACTGCCAGGTACTCCATGTTTTCCGACAGTTTCAGCTGTAATGGCATTTCTCCTGATTCATCAGTCCATCAGGGCACTGGAATATTCAACATGGTGCTTATGCATACCAGATATTTGCGGTCACAAGGCATTCAAAAAGTACAACCATACTCAATAAACAATGTAAACATACAACACAACAAATGGATTGTTTCAAGTATTAATTTTTATACATTTTATTTCACCAAATGCAAAAACAAAAGCAACTGTATAAATTGAAAAGAAATATCCAGTCTATCCAACCAAATAGTCTGTCATTTAATATGCAGATTCAGATCTGATCATTAATGTGTATCAAACCCTCCCTTTCATAAGCCCTACCTCCTGTAGAGGGCTGAACCATGTCAAAACTACTGCTATATCTATCTCTACCAATGCTTGGACTTACAGACAAATGACATGAATTGTTGCCTGCGTAGCATCCTCCCATTGGGTTATCTTTCTTTACTGTTGGACTCTTGTGTCTCTACAGTAAGGAAAGTATCCAGGATTGTTCAGCAGGCAAGAAATGAGACCACAGCAGGAGATGAGGTGAGATTCTTTCATGTCCAAGCTTTAAAACTATACAGTAGTAGTGAGTAAGGTGGGTGATATACATGTCCATGTTGTCATGGAAAATACAATAACAGGCCTGTGTGAACAGCCCATCCTCAGCTGACCATCGTATTCACAGATAATATGTCCCACTCTGGTCTAGATGATTGAGGATTTTGGACAAGAAGTAAGAAATGTGACTTTCTTTTCATAACCATCCCCACTGACCAACATGGTAATCCATAAAAATGCATGCACTAGCCAGCAGGTACCCCAATTGAAAAAATTTGTGAAAAATCAGGTATCCAGAGTATCACCACATAATGAACATCTTTGTTTAACCCTCCCACAAACTACGCAGCAACTCTCCGCAGCAGAGAAGTGGAGAAGCGGAGTGCCACAGAATATTAGAGCAATCTGAGTGAGGGTTAAGATCTGAGGTTCCCGAAGTATCCCTATGCAATATAACAGCAATTTGCTTGGCAGTTTAGTAAGATTTTGTCAAAAAATAAAAAATTAAAATCATTGGAGGATGACTAAAATATCTCCCCAAGTCTGAAGCAAATCTGGATGATGCCGGACAGACAACGGATGCCTAACCACAACATAACCTCAGCCGGCTGACAAGTCAGCTAAGGTAAAAAGATAATAAAAATATCATATTTCATTTTTATGAACCTGACCTCATGAATTTAGCTTTCTCTGATCATGAACACAAACATATTTGCAATTCAGTACACAATCACAAATTTTACCTCAGCATAATGAGACCTGTTGTGCCAATATGACCAATGTCCAAATAAAGATGTGATAATTAACCTTTGTTTCTGGGAAAATCTTCACGTATTTTGAAATTACATTGCAGGTATTTTAATTTGTCATGGTAAATGTCCAATTAAGACCTGTCATACCTTTGTTTGCAGATTTGAAATTACATTGCAGATATTAACTTGTCATACATTCATAGATATGGGATAAGCCTTAAGACCGTTCCTTTAGTCTGTGTAAGGCATCACTGGCAAAGAGGCATCACCACACATCCAGGTTGTCTTTCTCCGAAGCGTCACTGCAGCCTGGAACCAAAATACCTGTCGCTGGCAACGCAAAAAAAAAAAAAAAAAAGGATAAATCAGCAACTGCAAACACACGTACCAGCTGCACACATTTCCATCTTAAATTGCTGGAGATGTCCAGTGAGCTCTCTTGACCATTAGTGCCTGGTGCTGATTGTAGGTTTGTACCTTTTTAGCCCTGGACTAAACGTCTTTGACCCTGATCAGGTCAGTCATGCTGCACTACATCAGCGACATCGAGGTTCCAAGAGCATCTGCTCCATTGTATCACACTCTGTTATAATAACAGCATACAGTTCCTGATTTTTACACTAATGCCCTTTGAAACTTTGCATGTCACCAGCGACACTCTCTGCCTTTACCACTCACTGCTTGTACAGCCCTGGACAGCAGGCATGCTTCCCATGCCGTATCATGTTTAAGTTCCATGCTACAGCTGCACCCAGGAAGCTGCTTTGAGGGTGATACAAGTTATATCAGCACACTCTGCTGGCCTTCTGTTCATCCACTCACATGCATCCTGACACAGTTTATCTTTAAAACTATCAACCAATCAAATGCTTACTTTCAGGCAAGGTTTGGTAGCCAGCTTGTATCACCAACAAAATGACAAACATCTGTGAATGGGTATGTTCTTGTTCTATCACAGATTTACACGTAGGCCTACAAGAAGACCCATTATTTATACATGCAACACCGGCCTAATTCGCATGGAAGAGATCACAATGCTTGCAGGTGTGTGATGCAATGGGATCCATCCACATCCACACCAGGCCCACACCCGGACACGCTGCATACTGGGGGATTCACCATTGTGCTCGGCCCAGCACAATCATGCACCCCAGTTCAAATGCCCAATTGCAGCATTGGATTTGTCTATGCAGGTTAAATGTGACTTTAATGCCTCTAATAATTACCATGTAGGTGGTGTTTTGTTTTAGTTAAAGTAGTAACAAATAGGTTCTCATGTGGTTGGAGCAGTTTCAGTGCCTGCACCAAAGCCCCAGCCCCTGTATTGTCCCCAGACTGGTATAGGGATTCCAGGTTTGGCAGACATTGGTGCAAGCTTTTGGTACAAGCACTGACATAGCCCCCAACCATATGATAGCTATCAATCTTTTACTGCTTATCTAGTTGTCATAGCAACACATTATACATTGTGTTGCTGTTATTCTTCTACATAACATTTGTTAACAGGACCAGGGAGACTGGCTAGACACTAAAGCAAACAGATCTCCCAAAAACAACCCAGTTTACAGGAGTGCATCACTTTTTCCAGCAACTTATTCTCTTATTTAAGAGAACTGTGTTTGGGAAAACCCAATTTTTTTCTTTTGTGCTCAAAGATGCATACAATTTTGTTGACAAAATATAGTACATGTACATGGAATGCCAAGTATGTACAGATAATGTGCTCAGTAAGATTTGCAATTCAGCAGAACAAAGTTGCCTGGATAACTGGAAGTAAAAACAGTCCCTCTCCATTATTGAAATTTGGTTGCTTTTTAGTCAACAGTCCAAAATAATGTTCTGGTGTGTCACAGATTTTACTGAGCAAAGTTTGTTTACTGTACATTTAACATGTTCAAAGTCTCCTTCAATACCAGAAAACCACAATGTTGTATATGTACATTCTATTTATCACTATTTTTTGTTGTGTTTTAGTATACATTTTGTATTTTTGTGTTTGTCAAAAGATGAAGAGCCAGACTACATAGTTAACATAACTTTCTCTGTCAGTTCAATGGTATATATGTGATGAAGTCCTAAGACCGCTGTGGAAGAACACTTGGGGTTTCAAGCTTTCTTTTCTAACCTGCCCTCCATGCCTTCTCTGCAGTATTTGCACAACAGTGTCAAATAACATCCACTTACACACAAATAACAATTCACAGCTGATTAAACGGTTTATGCATCATATTGCCTTCCCCAAATATCGGTTATTTTCAGACTTTGGTAGGAACATGACCAGTGATTGCTCCTATGAGCGGATGACAGACTATCCCAGCATGCCCGTGGTAGCTTTAAAAGTGGTCTCTTGACAGAAATACAATTTGAAACAGATTGCAACAGTGACCTAATGATAGCCCTCACTCAAGTGGCAAACTGGCCAGTCTGTCAAATGAAATGTCCCTGTAAGTCTTTCTTGTGTCTGAATTAAACCCACCAAACTGATGTACTTTTCCTGTTCAGTTCACAAGATAAATAATTTTTCACAAATCTGCATGTTATGTACAGGATGTAACCAAAATTCATGGTCTCTGGTTATTGTAGTGGTAGTATTAATTGTGAAATTTCATGCTCAGCAGAATAAAGTTTTAACCCCTTACCCCTTGGAATGAGATGAGAGCCAAGAGCCTTGCCATGGGTTGGGCACCTGGCACCTGATTGCAGTCTACATACAGAAAGCTGGTCATATGGAGCAAGCTATTTGTACAGGTCTCATTTCAAAATGTCTTCCGATGAGAATGTCAGAAATAACAGGGACAGGGTTAAAAATGAAGGCAGGGTTGGGACGAGTATCTACACCAGGAGTCGCCGTATTACACATTGCACAGTGTGCTACCAACAAGGCACAGATGGGTATATTTGTGGAATACACTGTCAAGCTGATGTATTTGCCATTGATATACTTTCTTGTCTTCTACACTCCAGATTACATAAATTATTACTTGATCAAACATGTCATGTTTTTTTTTTTTCCATCATTGCAGTATTGTTTTTCTTGCCATCAAAATAAACTTATTACTACAGTACCTCTGCACTTTTTACTGTCTGCCAGGACACATTAAATGTACATGACAAAACTCTTTGATATAAAGTTAAAAAGAAGCACCAAATGTAGCAATACACAGCTTCTTAGGATGACACTTTTGTGTTTCTTTTTACTTTTATATTTGGATGATGGGGTACAGAAAACAGAAGGCTCCCAAAACCAGTTTTTCATGGCTTTAAGTTGTCATACATCTTCAAGTAACAACTAAAGTACACTGTGCTATTTTTGAATGTGTCTTTTTTTGTATATTGCAACATAGGATATCATTTCATAATCATGGAAACCCTAGACAAGTCTACCTTGGCTGACATATAAAGACCCACAAAAGAATACTGTTGTATAAGGTAGAGATCAACATGTTCCAAGGCAATTTACCTTGGAATTGATCACTGTAAAGTTACGAAAGCTGGGAGATGTGCTTCTCCCATATTCGAAAACCACATTTTGACCTGCGGCAATGGTCTATTCTTTGGGTTTACAGCAAATGAAGGTAAACAATTTTGATACCCAAAATATCTAACAAAAAAGTTTTTTTTTTCATAGTGTCAACATATTTGTTTTTTCTTTGATTTTTAGTTACCATTTTGTCTAATTTCTTTTCAACTAATACTGTATACAATCTTCATCACTCAATTCTATTCTCATCACAGCGACTCTGTTAGCAGATACTGACCCACCCTTTGCATTTTATTTTCAGTGGAGTATATAACCTTACAAAATTAATGCAAAATTTTACTGTCTCCACAGTGAAAATACTTTTGGCACCGCTTAAAAAGCACCATTTACCTTTTTACCCCTCATGATCCCCCATTATATCTAAACTATCTTTAAAATAGCAAGTAGGAGTTTAGGCTTACTCTAAAATCTGATCTCGTTAAACATACAAAAATAGATTAATGTACATTCAAATACATGATTCTGTGAGGAACCAAAATGGGGACACTGATGAATCTACTTCTAATGTAACTATTGAAGCACTATAATTCAGGTTTCTGTAATGCTCAAAGTTATTTTCACTATGGAGAATCAAGTATTAAAATATAAGACTCCACGGAAAAAAAGATGTTGCTGAATTCTACACTGGAAGCAAGGATGTACAAGAACATACAACTATCTGCCAGGTCCTGATCCCATTTGGGCCACTATGTGATGCCTTCTAACAACAACATTCAAGTTTTTATCACCATTTTGTTCTGGGATTCATTGGTCTGACATCTGCTTGTATGCACTACTTATCAAGTCTCATCATTCAGTTCTGGTTGTTTCATATTTGAATGATCCTGCCCCCCCCCCCCCTTTCTTCCACTGTTATATTACCTATTGTAACAGACCTTTTAATGCATGTACAATTCATAAATGGAGTATAAATTTATACATTTAAAAAAAGGAAAACTTTGTCAAGTGGTATTAACACAGAAACTTAACAATGATGACATGCACTAAATTTAAAGATCTTTTCTGTGGCATTAGAATTTTTCATATACAAGACTTTATACAACAACATAACTACCATCTTAACACCCTGGTAACCATGGCAACAACCATAATCTTGTATAAAAACGGACAACCCAGGTGAATTTGGTAATGGATAGAAACATACTTTGTTAGAAAAAAGCTCTGGTAAAAGTTTTTTTCATTTTTTATTACAAAATCAAAGGTATGCATTACCTTCTACTTTTTCTGGCACTACTGTCATAATAATTATAAAGGTCAAAGGTCAACTTTGGTCTATATACTAATGATGAGCACTTTACTCACCGGTGACAGGAGAATAATGGGGCACATTGAGACAACAGTAAAATAGGCCTGGGCACAGGCTGGGGCATAATGCACATGGGTGACACACCAATAACACTTGAATAATCATCCTGTATTGGTACTTAATGTATGCAAAGACATTTCTCACCAGTCGAGCACAATTTAACATTAGACTAAGAATACCTTCATACTTACATCCATCCTCCAACAAAACAAAAAAAAAAAAAAAAAAGGAAAAGTCACAGTGTAAATACCATTATCAGACATATATTTTGTTATTAATAGCATAACAATGTGGGGTCACTGACCTCTCATCTAGGCTAGTATAAATTCAAAGTGAAAACGGCCTTTACATAGCCTTGTCATGGTTAGTAAGTGGCACTGTACTTTATGTATACTTTTGTTCCCACCCACTAGAGGTCAGTATATATACACAACCAATCATTGGTCATTTACATATTTTACATCATTTGTTTGGTTGAGCCCAACCTGTCTTTGTGTCTGAATGACTGCGTAGATGCTCTTTTCTATATGCTATATGTATATATACACATATCCCTGTATATATATTATATACAGTCCTGTATACTTTTAGACAATCATCATTCTTCATACTTTGTCAAGTATGCTCTCTATCACACAAATCTGGATTTCTATGCTTCGGTACATTGTTATCCTTCATCTGCAGATATTTTTAATTTTCTTCAATAACCCTCCTATTTTTTGGTATCACGCTTGCATAAATCCAGTCTTTTTTGTACAAACTTACAGTTTTCATACAAGCATTTACAATTTAGCCTTAGGCTATGCCATTTGTACACCAATGTCCCTGGCTTGTATGTGCAAACCTGAATATTCACAGCAGGGAAAAAATAAATAAAACTTTTCACCATTTATATTAGTATTCTGAAAAAAATATCACAAGGTTATATTTTGACAAATTAAACCCCTTTTTGGCGAGTGAGAATATATATAAGATATATATAGTCTTTTACATAGTGATTAAGAGACCAGCTTTTCCTGTAAATTAATGATGCATTATTAAATGAAACTGAGATTTACAAAAACTTTTGGATTTATCACATTCAAATAATTTGTACAAAGCCTGCTTTACCCCTCCTTGGCATACAGATGAGTTTGTGTTTCACCCATCTCTCCATCCTGTATCCAATACTAACCCACAAATGACCTATCCAATGCCAGCCAGGTTTCCAGCCATTCTTATGACTGCTTGTAATTTCACACAATGCAATGCTTCACATTTCTTCAGCTGACGACTTCCTCAACATGCCGGCACTCAGACTTGAGCTTGACGAACTCTTTGGCTACCTCGTCATTGGTTCGCTGAGACAAGATACGCAGAATTGTCCATCCAGTCTCGTCTAGTTGCACTCGGCGACCTAGAGGACACCAGCAGGCGCAGCTGCCCTGTTCTAAAATGTCTCTCAGCTGCATGATAGCGACACCTATCAGACGATCTTCACGGGCAAAACAGTAGTCTTTTGCACATATGTGAAGCTCATAGGCATCTGGTTCATCTTCATTACCTAAAATGCTGTAATCAAATGGCAATATAAATTCACACATATTCCATAAATTATACACCTTTAATTCTCAAGCCTGCTTTCAGCTAAATTAAAGACACCTGTTTATCTTGATCATGGCAGCATTTTCTTTTTTGTCAAGTTTTTGAGTCAATTAAAAAAAAAAAAAAATTCATACAGCACAACGTCTAAAGATGATTATAGAAGTAACAAGTTACCAAGCCATGATAACATATGGTTCACATGCAGGATTCATGTCAATAGCAAAATATGTTTTCTGATCCTTGAAAACTAGTGATGCTTGTTTCAATACAGTACCGTTTATTAAAACCTGCTCTTTTGCATGTCTTTTTGTGAGTCTAGCCCACACTAAAAGCATTGATTGGTCTTTCACACTGAAGCACGGAGCTGAAACCTGCGACTTTTTGTGCTGTGAGTAGCCAGTCACATTAAGTGATCCAATAACCACATGCAAATAAACTGTTTATGTTTGACCACATCCAAGTAAAGTGTTGATCTTAAGACATTTGAACTGGCTGTAATGCATTACTGTTACAATAGAATGGTTGGGAATTACACAGAATTAAAGGACTCAGATATGCAATTCCTACCTATTTTCATGTTAATCACTATGTACATTTACATGCATACAAGAAAACAAAATCCATAGTTTTGAACTTCTCACATCTGACAGTGCACATGTGTATTGAAAACTGCTCAGTGTCCACACTTTGCCTGCGCCCACTTCTACATGTTGTGTCCTATGGTTTGTACAAATGACACCAAACTGACCTGTATGTTTTCAAAGTCTGCTTCTCAATTCCTTTGCAACATTATTTATAGACTTATTTTCAGTATCTTATGTTGTTGTTGTCAGAAGACATAGTGGACATGAGAGCGACTTCCAGCTCACCTGTCCAAGCGAGCTGGCACCTGAGAGAAAATTTTAGGAGCCTGGAAGTTTTGCAACTATCCACGCGCACGTATGATATAGCCAGCACAAAAATTGTAACACCTGGCGCACCACACGATTGCATTATCCTATTTGAACTGAGAAGAGCGTGTAAAGTCAGACGTGCAAATGGCGCACCTGGTGGTTCAGGTATTATTAATAAACATGTGTGAAAACTAGGCAAGACCAGTGACGGAAAACGCCCTGTCTGGGAGAGTCCCGACCGGTTTCGTTCGTACTCCAAACTCACCAGGGGATAACTGACAACACTGCCCTGTTACGTTGCTTATATAGCAAACAGTAACGTTGCTACGGATCTGTAGACAACGTCATGTTAAGTGACGCCAAGGCGTCAAAAAGATCCACCGGTCTAACTGCCTGGACTGGCATGTTAGTTTGACGTGCAAAACATTGTCACGCCACTATAGATCTCACGTACCCTGCATGGGTGACATATGGTTGACACCCCTGTGTCAGCCCAGAAAAGGTCAACATCTGAAGCTCAAGCTGTCAGATTAGAGACTGATTATCCATAATCATTATATCCCTATGGTATTGTACAATAGCCTGGAATATTATTTAGAATTCCTTTACAATGTTGACAGGAGTCATATGTGGTAGATAGGTGTAGAACTAAAAATTTGTGCCCCCCCCCCCCAAAAAAAAAAAAAATTATTAATAAACAGTAGTGTCTTAGGATGCCTGCAAAAGAAGTCTTTGTCCATACACTTGGACCAAAACAGTATGTATTTTAATGGTCCTGGTGACTTTATGCCACAGTTGTAATTTCTCCCATGTGAAAACTCAAGTGCCCTACATACATAAACCAAGAGGACAATCATGTTACCAGGCGAAGATACTTACAAGTGAAATGTTTCATTGAACTTGGGTGACCAGTTGTTACTCTTGGATTTGGTGGAGTGGCGACGCTTCTTGTCGCTCAGATGGGGACCAATCAAGTTGACCTCGATGAACGGCCGGAACATGCCAGATGTCCTCCACTTTAAGTCATTAGCAGCAACAACTGCAACAGAAGTAGCAGGAGTAGCTAGAACTCAAAATCTTGTGTGGCTACACTAGCTCTGTCAGTGCCAATCATATCTAAAGTTGATCTACTAAAGTCAAACTAGTCTAAATTATCATTAGGATCTCAGATCTGTATGCTTCGTAAAAAGACCTTTCCTTCAAGTACCAGTATGCTCATGAATAGTTCGAGAGAGAACACTTCAGGTTGACAGCTTTTCTTGGCACCCATTGGGCACACTGCACCCAATGCACGCGGACAATAGCTGTTGAATCAGTCAAAAATTTGGCACTGAAAAAGAGTTAAGACTAAATCATCATACACATATCTCGAAATAATGTACTACATTTTTTATTGATGGATAGTTTCATCACATCACAACTTCATTACGGACTCCTTTTATAACTATATTTTCTGCTTACTATTTTTGGCACATCAGAATATAGGTCAAAATGAGCTGGACAAAGCACTACACCTGTCAACTCTCCTGACTTTGGAGGTAGTTTCCAAATTTGGAGACTCCGTAAGACGAGGTAATTTTGTGTGAAAACGGGCCATTTCTTTGTGCATGCACCTTTTACTTGAATCTCCTGATTCAAAACATTCAGGTGTTGACAACCAGGTTGCCTTGACCAGAGACCAAAGTAATGGACGAAACAAAAGTGTAATACTTTCTGCTCCTAACCACTCAACTCAAACTCAAAACTCATTTATTTTAGCCAATCAATACAATGACGATTTCAATATTGAGATATATGTACATAATGATAAAAAAATTGATGTGGCTAGGGGGACTCCTATTAAGACAAATACATGTCGCTCTCATAGGAGCCACCTTTAAGTCTTAAACATTTGAAACAATATAGATGGCAGTTACTTTAACAATAAATGTCGAAATAAACTTCAAGATATAATACAGTTTACACACACACCAAGGGTGGGAAAATATAATTGTTAATTATTTTGACAAACATAGCAGTTATATATATTACAACTCTGTTCATGATTCAAAAAAATATTTCTAATATACAAGGAAAACCCTTGTAAACTATGAGTATGTATTTTCCTTATAACATTCTTATCTGTTTGATTCACTGTGACTGGAATACCACAGACACATGAGAAAAGCTAGACCATCAGTATGGCACCAGGACTTCTGACAGGTACAGCCATCTGGTGGTTTAGTTTGTTGGGTTTTTCTATTAAAGTTTGATTGGTCCAATAGTGTCAACAGGAACCAGAACCAAGTGGCCCTGCCTTATGGCAAAGCTCATCTGGTAGTCCCTGCATGTGTACTTTTGACCATTTTCAGTACAAATGGCAATTGATGTCTGGCCACTTGTACTAAATTCTTCAATCACGGAACCATATTAAAATAAATCTTTAATTGAAGTACAACAATTAAGATAAGTGGCCATGTTCATTCACACAATCCTGCACTGCTGTCCCATTTAAGAAATGAGGGTCGATTTTGTGTGTGTTATGGCATAATGACGGGGGTGATTGAAGCTGACATCGTGGGCGTGGCGCACGCCAGTGCGCCTCGCCCGATGCCAGCTTCAATCACCTGCGTCATTACGCCATAACACACGCAAACGCGACCCTCATTGCTTATATTTACATTTCCCTCTTAATTTTTCTGCTCAATTACATGAAATTTAGAAATACAATACATAAAATTAAGAGAAATGTCCAGAAACTGATTTACCCAGCATGTTCAAGTGTTAAGTTCCGGAAACCCAGGTGGGCGTGGCTTATTGGAATGTGGGCAGGACACTTGTGTTATGGTCCCATAACACACAGACCATAACACACAAGGCTACTGTGTTATGGTCTCATAACACACCAGGCTCTCTCCTATACTTGCAATGTTAAAAGTTAGATTGAATGTAAATATTTCTACATGTTTCAAGTTACTGCAAAATACTTTCCTTGAAGACATTTTCTAACTTCAATGTGAGTCAACCTTAAGATAATTATTTGGTCGCTGGGTATCACTGTGTGCTGGCTTCGGTTTAAAATACATTGTCGTTTCTTTATAATATCCAGTACCATTTTAAGTTGAAAGTGGGAACCCTGGGCTGCCACTGTAGACCTTTTCCATTATACATCTAGTCCCTCTACAAAGTTTTACGCCCCTTGTCCATTCTGGTAACTTTTCCACTAAAACAGTGCCATCTGTTGCCCCATCCTTAACATTGCCAAGAGGGCCTCTGCTAGAGTAAGGTCATACAAACCTTTGACTGTGACCTTGTGTTCCCCAGTCCCAGGGTGCGTGAACAAGTCGACCTGCATGGACACTTCTCCCACTGCCTCCTCCACTCCGGGCTGGTCTGGAAATGTGACTGTAAAGATCATCACTAGCACCAGCGAACTACGACTGGCCGCCTGTGTGCACAGCTCATACCCAAACCATCATTACCTTGTTCCTGCAGCATGCGCCCGCTGTAGAACTTTTGGACACTAGCAGAACAGGCTATGCTTTGACAACTGACAACATCAAGTGAAATCTAGGTTTATTCACTCATGCAAATGTCTCGTGTGGTGACCACTTCTTTGCCAGAATGTATGGAATGTAAGCATTTATGTATGCAGTGTTGTTTAAGATGTTATCAGACCCGCCCCTCCTTTTATCAAACAAGCCTCACAACCACTGAATTTCTGTCAGCTTCTTTTTAAAAAATATATCTACCATGATGCACTTATGAGTGTATCAATAACCAGCTGCAGTCACATCAAAACCATCTATTATAAGCTGGACCAGATCCTCGTTCTCTCTTAATCCTCTCACTTCATTGCTGACTAAATTTGAAGCTGTGCTTTTTTCTTGGCACATATATGCATACCAGAACTTGAGGAAAAGTCTTTTTTTTTTTTTTTCAGGAACTTTTTTGTTTAATTATAATAATTATGATCAGTACATCTTTTCTTGTCATTAACATGGTTCACATCAATTCTAAACACAGGGGTCACTTCAAACAAGATGCCAACATAATAGGTGGTTCTAGTTTATTATCATTAATTCATGTAGTTCAAATGTTAATCAGGACCACTGAAGCTTTGGTTTATTCTTCAGACCTATGTTAAAGTGTTCCGAATAGAGAAATAAAGTACAATAAAGTTTTGCACAGCATTCAATACAAGCAGAAAAGGTTTTCAGTTTTCCGATATTTATCTCTTGTGTGTAACACTGAAGATGGCAATATACTTTAAAACAAATGTCTTTTTTTTTCTGTTTTCACTGATGATAATTCTTTGCACATGAGCTATTGGAACAAAATTTAAATTCATTCTTTACTCTATCTGCCACCAGCTGAAATGAAAGATTATCGGAAATGGTCAGCAAGTCCAATGGTGGTCACCACACAGAACAACGCACATTATACAACAACCAAAAGTGTCAGTCAAAACTAAAGGGTATACCAAGGGTGAGCTGCTACTTACAACATCAGACCAGTCATAGGTGACACATCAATTTCTACACAAAAAACAGGAAAATTAAAGTACATTAACATGCTGTTTTAAAATTATATATCCTGATACTGAATTAATGATACAATTGTTACATTTTGAGACAACAGCACACTTTAAAACAGTGAAGCACATTAAAATAATGTACTGAAAATGAATAAATACTTAAATATCATGCTATTTTCAAATATAAAGATGATGCATGCCGCATTGTTGAGATATTAAGAGTGGCATTTATGCAATATACATCAACAACAAGCACTAATTAAACACATAATTACAAATAAATATAAAAGATATTTAATGAAGGAATCGAGTCATGTACTTGACAAGTTTATCTGTAGAAACATGCAACAGTTCTGGTCTTTCAAAATGACCAAATCTCGATAAAGTTGAACATGTCACATGTAACTTTGACATCTAAACTGTATCAGTAGTATCTTTCTACAACTTTAAGACTGTACACTACAATTACTTATTAACTTTTGAAAATTACATATGGATGAACTGACCTAGGAGATCACTTTACCAAAGTAACTAAAGTAAACAGCATATATATATATATATATATATATATATATATATATATATATATATATATATATATACATTGTGTGTGTGTGTATATATGTATACATACACATACATATTGCTTCCCCTGTCCCACATATGTACAAGCACTACTGAAATTCCCGTTTCCCACAAAATATAGCATCAATTTTTCAACCCTTGTATATTTTTGTCTGAGAAAATATTTGCAAGCAATTAAAATTACAGTTTTCTGCAAAAATAAAATACAAAACTAAAAATAAAATAATTTGCCTGATATGAAGAAAGCATTTGGACATATATTCCTACTGCTCAGCTTCAAATCTGGAATGGTCACCTGAACTACCCAACACTGTATTGCAAGATTTTTCTGTGCCTCATTCTCATTAACACGCCTGCAGAAGTGTTTTTAAAAGCTCTGTCTCCTAATATGGCAACACACATACTGTTATGTTGGGTAACCCCCCCCCCCCCCAAAAAAAAAGAAAACAAAACAAAAAACAAAACAAACTAATGTATAATTTTGTGACAAATATGATTTCTTTTCCACTCAGGAGTAAATATTCAGCGCACACCTTTTCTTTGCATACATGTATAATTTTTTTTTGTTTTTGCTTTTTTACATGTATAAATGTTCCAAACAAGCATGTGCCCCTATAACCCACCTAACTTAACTTAAATATCTCAAGTCTTTCAGCGGAAAATCTCTCTCTCTCTTTATATATATATATATATATATCTACCTACCTATCTATATCTATATATTATATATCAAGAGAGTATGGAAACATATCCACAGTAACATCTACCACCTTGTTACCAACCCTTTACGTGGGACACACTCACACCAACTAAAGCCAGCCAGATATTTTACATTAGAGTACACAAAGTGGACACCTCAGCATTGGCATGGAGCACTTTATCCAGGACTCCTTTGCAAACAAGCCCAACAACTATTTTTGGTAAGTCTGGAGTAGCTATATGTTCAGAAGACAATGCAGAGAGTTTCTGTCATTTCCATTTGGCTAAAACTGTGTCATTTTCCGTCCTTGATGGCAGAAGAGTCACATTTTTTTTTCAACTCTGAAAATTTTCTAATTTTGAGTAGTCTGAGAGAAATATTGTCATTAATTTTCATATGAGCCTGAACAAACAGCAGTGAGAAATGTAAAACATATCCAGGCTTATTTTGCACTACAAGACTGTTCAAATTTCAAATTGCTTTTAGTTTGAAAGACAGTGATTCTTGCACCAAATTAGCCAAAACACTGTGTCTAGCTACATTCCACAAAATCAAGAAAATCCCTGCAAAGTTTGATTGTCATTAGAATGGGCCAAGTTATACTGACGGAGAATTCTAGGGTTAGTTTGAAATAAAAATGGACAGACAAATTAGCTAGAGAGATAACAAGTAAAGCGCTTGCAAAAGAGACCAAATCAAACACGAAGACCTTTAATCCTTAAAGCACCTACCTCCTGGTATGACAAGATACAAGAGATAAAGAGATTTAAGTGTACTCTTTACATATTGAACTTCTATGTGACATTTTTTCTTATCCTAGATTACTCATGCTATACACACAAAGTTAATTATTCAATGTCAATAGATTTTAAAGTGTTTTTTTTTTAAATCTGTATTTTGGTGCTATATCTAAAATAGCAACAACATCAACTGTTACCTTTGATGAAACATATAAACTGTATTCCAAGTAAATCTTTGAAAGACTACCTGAACTAAGAAATTCTAATGGTAGATAATCTGACAGAAGAAACAGATTTGTTTCCCTGTTGGAAACACAGGCACAAGTTGTGCAAACATCAGCTTTGCTGTTTGCATAAGATACAAGCAAACCATTACAGTGGTGTGGGGAAGTACAGCTATACATGTATAACTAATCACACTAAAAAGTCATGATACATGGGCATTTAACAGACTAAAAATACTCAGACGAAAATCGAGAGATGTAAATGGCATGTGTTCACTGTGATAATCTAAACAGTAGCTGCATTGAAAGCCAGAGTTGATATCTTACAAAAGAAATCTATGCTTTGGCACAGTATACCACACATATATTCAGCTTTTCCCCCACTTCACTAACAGTGGCTATGGTCAGTGACAAAGGGAAAAGGGAAATGGTGGCCACCATAAACTATGAAGGGCAACTCTATGAGCCAATGTCATGTCTACAAGAATGAAAATTTTGTGCAGCAGCTGAGAGATACCAGAAACTTGAACCATCAGATCAAGGACTGAGGCATAAGCAGATTCAGAACAATGGAGTATGCTAGTAAAAATGTCATTCCAGAAGTATCAAGCAGTATGAATCATCTGCATATCATGCTGCCCAAAAATGATGTAGCCGCTTTAATATAATATAAAGAACAAAAAATTTTCAATTTTATTTTTTTCTCCACAGTATACATTTGTACCAAATGATGTTTTCAAAACTTAGCTTGACTATCACTGATTTTAGACAAGGCAAGTTAGTATTGCACTTCGATGTGAATTCTTTTCACCAAGAATGTGAAAAATATAATTCTCAGCAAATGCCAGCCAAATACACACCTAAACATATTATTTGTATGCAATGAATTGAATGACAGGCTGCCTTTTATGAATGATTTAATTATCTAAACCATATCTGGGCCAGTAAAAGTTGCCATAACCTTCAGATGGACTCTGTTGACAGCATTCTTAATCACACAATACAGAGTACAGCTACAAATTACGCCTATGCACTTTAACCTATTCCCAGTCAGAATATGACCGAGTCAATAGCTCTCCTTGGCATGGGTTGGTCACACTGTACCCAACCTATGCCAAGAAATTCTTTTGACTTGAGGCATGCCATCATGACAGGTTTTATATACAATTCTTGGCAAAAATGTTTTCAATCAACTTGCAATTTACCCAAAAATATTAAAGGAAATGACAATTTACATTCACAAACTTTCGAAAGCAAACAACTTTAAAGTCAAATATATTGACTCGTATGTCCAAAACTTAGTTAACATTACATTACACAATAATGTATAAAATAACCGTACTATTTGACTACATCCATGACAAAACACTTTAAAGGTAGGCCATAGAAGTTCTCTCTTCCACATTCCCATTGAATTAATTTCAAAATTGTTATTATGTCAGCTGAGTCAATAGCTCTCCTTGGCATGGGTTGGTCACACTGTACCCAACCTATGCCAAGAAATTCTTTTGACTTGAGGCATGCCATCATGACAGGTTTTATATACAATTCTTGGCAAAAATGTTTTCAATCAACTTGCAATTTACCCAAAAATATTAAAGGAAATGACAATTTACATTCACAAACTTTCGAAAGCAAATAACTTTAAAGTCAAATATATTGACTCGTATGTCCAAAACTTAGTTAACATTACATTACACAATAATGTATAAAATAACCGTACTATTTGACTACATCCATGACAAAACACTTTAAAGGTAGGCCATAGAAGTTCCCTCTTCCACATCCCCATTGAATTAATTTCAAAATTGTTATTATGTCAGCTGTGTGAGTCACTGGTCCCCATATAACAAGAATTGACCTTGTACAAAAGCATGTATTTCTTGTGTACATTACTCCTTATATTTTTGTGCTTAACAAGTCTTTCCAAAGTTAGATATCATCACATTTTTTTTCTTCAGAAGGTTAAAAAAAGTGCTTCTTATGATTGATGTCAAAGTATATGACTCCTTCCTCTTAAAAACATCGGTTACTGGAACCAGTTTTAAATTGTTCACACTCACAGGTGTGCAGACACTACTGACATGCAAGAGATGCAACATGCACAAGCAACTACCACAGAGCTACACAGCCAAATAATGAAACTTGTATCAGTCATGGCTCCCCAAAACAAATGACAAGTTCTAATCTACCAATTCACAAAAAATCTTCCCGGATTGTCTGGCATGACCTGAAAACTGATATTCAAGGAGAGAGATCAAGAATCAAATTCACAATCTTACCTTGTGACGTTTGAGAGCCAACAAAGGTTTTGATGAGGGAGTCAGTTGTTTGGGTATAGAGAGAAAGAGCATATCGCAAAGATTGGAGTTCAGCACTCTTGTCCAGGAAAGTCTTTTTGAGTCCATTGCCACCTGCATGGAAGTATTGCTTGATGGTGTCCAGGGCCATGTCCAGCACTGCACACTGCTTGGGGCTCAGGTTCTTCTCCACCTCTTTGGACATGTCCTGTTAGATAACCAATCACGAGTCAGCATGCAGAAAACTGACCAATCACAAAAAGTGTATTATCAACCATTGAGAATTGGCAATACTGACCAATGAGGGCTGGTGATTTCACGATCCAATAAAGAGACTACATTGAACATCAAACTCTGAACAAAAATTCTGACATACTTTAGCATTTTTTTTAAAATCATTGATCTGCAATTATTTTATATCATACTCTTGCTAATAATGAAGGTATGTCTACCTTTTTATATCACCATACTTCTGTCAAGCTAATTGCATTCATTCCTGGTGAATCTGACAAAGTTGTTCTACATTTTTGCTTTTAAACACAATATCCAGATGATGTTTGCTAAAAGGTCTCAAAAAATAAAATCAGCATTACATGCCACTCTGTGTCAACTCTGAAAAGAATACAAACACAACACACAGTAACTATGGTAAAACATCTATGTATTGACCACAACACTTACAACAGGAAATAAGGTACAAACAGGAATATGATATCACATTCTGCTCATAAAAATAATTTGCTGCATAATGTAAATAAACAAGAATTGTAGCAAAATGTTTGACTGTGTTCAAAATGTATAATAAAAGAACAACTTGGTATATGTATGCATCATATAATTGAAACAAGTAACATCCCAGTGCACTTTTGATTTGCATACTCATACGTAGTTGACTGTAAAGAGGAAATGACAACAAAAAAATTGCAAAGTCACAATATGTAGTCAAACTCTAGCATGTGCAGTCATCCACATCAACAATACAACAGCCAATTGCATTGTAGTCACATACGGCAATTCGCTTTCCCATGTCTGCAAAAGGTGGTGCTCCCTGTGCTGTCACTTGCATCATCTGCATGGGCATATTGGTGACGTTTTTCAAGAACAGTCGAGACATGTCCTCGATTTTTGCTTGTGCATTGCCGGGCAGAGGCAGCAGCTGCATGAAGGGTAGAAAGTTATCAGGTCAACGATGGGCTGTTGTCATGGTAATGAACATCATGCTGGTTGTCATGGAAACCAGTACCATCTGATACACTTTATGGCTGATATCAGCAGCAGAAGGTGAGATGCTATGATACAAATGTGACTGTAAAGAATTTGAATGCCAGGGCATGTCCTCTACAGTAGAACTGTGATGCTGAAGTGAACTTTCCTAAATTTAATTGGAATCTTGTCAACATAAACTAAGATAATTAAGGAATATTACTCTCAGTTAAGACCCACTTTTACATTGAGGAATGAATTTGTCTGATAGATCTTCTGTCTGTGGCTCAACTCCCAGCCATCAGTTCAGTTACCCAAAAATGTTGTTCACCATTCATCTCAGTTCAGTCTCCCACTTCATTGCTCACCCTTTGGACTTTTTGACCAAAATAATTGTCTGTTTTGAAGAAACTGACCAATTTCCCCACAAGAAAATTCTTTTTCTTTTTCAGTGTTGGTAAAATACAAAATATTCCCCAATGGATTTCCCCCCCCCCCAAAAAAAACAAAACAAAACAAAACAAAAACAAAAAACAAATCCTAATTTGTTGTTAAGGACACTGACAGATATGTGGTGCTTGATTTGTCCACCCTTGTCTAACAGGTCTCACAATAAATTGTTTTCTTTTATCATTTGTGATATTAACCGTTAAAGCGCTGATTCAGAATTGAGTCAAATGCTTTCCTCAGGAAGAAAGCTGTTGACTAAGACTACTTTTTTATTTTAGACTAGGCTTTCTGGTATTTGAATGAAAGGTATCTTCATGAGGAATTTGAATCTTTTAACCACTATGAGTTTAATGTTTAATAGTAATGAGAAACAACTATAGCCGTGATTAGCAATTTAAGGGTTAACAACACTGCCTGCACCATTCTCATCTGTGCTTTACCAACATTGTGTGACCTAAGCATCAAATTCCTGATTAAACCCAAGTCTATGCATGTGCTGTGCTGCCAATGTTGTCTACTTTGCTCATCCTTCTACAAGTAATAAACTCCAGCTAAAAGACTGTCACCATTTTCAACTCAACTGTCTGCAAATACGCAGGTGGTAGAGGAAGGACAAGTGCCAGCCAATGAATCTTAATAATTGGGGGTTTTGGTTTCCCAGCATCTCTGTAACCAACCACTTCTACTTTCTGAAACTACATTAATTCCAGCGGTTGCTCCACAGATATTAACCCTTCCAGTGCCACAGGTATTAACCCTTTCAGTGCTGAGTTGTGGCCACATCCAACAGCTTTCCTTGGCATGCTTTGGATGTAATGCACCCCCACTTTGCCAAAGATAGCTGTTGACATCGACCAATCTCTGTCTTTTCTCTAACAAACATTAACACACTGATACTTTATTGAAGACTCTTCTTATAAGGAATTTGAATCCAGATCATTATGGTAGATTAGGTGAGCAGACTTTTTGTTTTGATGAGCACTGAAAGAGTCAACTAAATATGACTTTAACCCCTGCATTCCACCACAACCATGGGGTCACAGAAATGATCAAACCTCCTGCAAATCCATCAACAGCTGACAATTTTGAATAAAGTACATGATAACGTATCACTGACATTTGTTTCTTTTCAGTTGACCTGCAACTACATCTTTGGGATGGAATTATCATACTTTTCTACTAAATAAACAGTGATGGCCTCTCAGTGACCAGCATGTGCAATATGGTTGTTTCAATAGGTCCTCAAATAGAATATGTGGGTTTAAAGGCTTTTGAAAATTCAAGGTTGAGGCTATTTTTGGCCACTTGTCTCACAAGTGGGCATGATGCTGGTATCTACAAGTACCAACTGACACCCCCCCCAAAAAAAATGAAAAGTTACCATGGCAACGATGAGAGCAACTGAGGGAAGAGTGAGCCAGAAGGGAGAAAGCTTCTTTTCCCCCCAAAAGAGTTTTTTAGAAATTCAAACTTGAAGTATCGTGCTCTGTTGAGGTTTTCAGTTAATATACTAGGGTACAAAATCAAGAATTTTTCCAATAAGAATGCAGCTCTTTGTAGGTTGTACAAGTTCCTTTGGGAAGCCTTACAGTGTAATATGACTGGCAGCAAAGCATGCTCCCTTAATCTGCTATGCTGACTACAAGGGCCTTGCTGTTCTTTATGCAGGCTGTGTCATGGCAAGCCATCACTGACAGCCCTCCACACAAAACAGAGGCACTCATAGGTAGGTCTAGCTTAGCAGGCAAATGTTTTCTTGCATTGCAGACGAAGCTGGCTCACTCCCCACTATGTTGACAATGGCCACCAGTGAGTGGCTTTTTCACCGACAAGCACAATTGCTACTGCTGCCTTTAAAGCAGCTGAAGCATCACCTTGGCTGCAACACAACTGACTCTAGACTCAGGATATTGCTCCAATGTACATGTAAGTGTCAACATACAAATGTTTTGAATCAAAGGTCCAAGCAAAAGGTGCATGAACAAAATGGGACATTATCCCACAAAAATTGCCTCATTTGAACAACTTTTGCAGTCTCCATATCAGGAGACTCCCGACAAAATTGGGAGAGTTAACAGGTATGTGTAGACGTACTTCATTGAATAGTCTCTGTTGTAGAAGGTGGAATACAATTCACATCTTATCACAGCTGTATGACATACCGTGTACAACTGAATTCCACCAGTATACAAGGAATCAGTGAAGTTGTTGGCAATATTCAATGGAAGATGAACAGGCCATGTTTGAATACTAAGACCACAAAGCCACAATCTATAGAACCTAAACTGTTGCTTTTATTGTATTGAAACAATGCAAAATACGCTGACAATAGACCAGTTCATAGGATTCGGGTTTATTCGGTTCACTTCGGCCCGAGTTTGGGAAGTGCTCCCTGCTTTGTTTACATTTTGTGCTCAACCACGCCGACCGGATTTAACGTGGAAGGATCAGAAAGTAAAACACAGGATTTGCTTGGGTTTAATAAAAAATCAATCCGTCAGCAAACTAAACATGCACATTTTCCCCACTGATGTGACATTTTAGGTGAAAGATTTGCACTGTTCAGCACAATCCATGCTGTAATCACTAGTGTTAGCCGTAGCATCCGTTGTGAACATATGAAAGCGTGGGCCCGACTCAGCCACGACAATAAGGCCAACAATGGAATGCATAATTAATTAGGGTCTGTAAAAGTTCGGTACAAGTCGGTATGAATAGGTCAATTCTTAACCAGAATCCCAGCCTTACATACAACAGCTAACAATGGAACAGAACTTTGTTGCTGAAACTGCTTAACTGATGTCAACTGTACAAGTATAAAGCAAGGAATGTCAGGAGGCGAGTCAACTTTCAAAGTTCCACAGTTATGTGACGCAATTTTAGAAGCAAACATTCAAGACCCTTTACACACATTTTGACCAAAGTTGTTATTGCTCCCCCTCCTCTTTTTAATGAAACTACGATGTTTCGGTTACCTTATAGATTAAGTTGAGATCCCAAGAAATGTTGGTCAAGTCACACAGTACGGTTACTGTTATGAATGCATGTATTACTACGTACCTGCACTATACTTAAAACATCTGTGGAAAAAAAGGGTTTTAAAGCTATGCTATACCTTAACTCTTTAAGTGCCAAGTTTTGGACTTAGTCAACAGCTTTTCTCGGCGTGCATTATGCGCCCCATGTGTGCCGAGAAAAGTTGATGACCTGGAATATTTTCTCTGGAACTAGAGGCATGCTGGTACTTGAATGAAATATGAATCTGAGATCCTAATAATAATTCAGACTAGTCTGACTTCAGTAGATCGACTTTAGACATGATTGGCACTGAAAGAGTTAATATGCCACGCAATGTCTCCAAATGTCTACCATACTAAGGTAAAATATTGCAACCTCATGACCAATCAGTTTACATAGATGCTCTTTTCCCGTGCCTTCCCTCTATAACATATCAGTTTGTTCAATGCCTAAACATATGCCTTTGAGTGGGTCATTAAGCAGTGTAGTGTTAGTACTAGTTCTGAGGAGTTCTGTTCTACTTACTTCCGCAGACTGAGCACACTGTAAAATTTCAGTGAAATTCACATTCGTTGAGATCATTATGAAAGACCAAAGTTTATGTGTCAAGCTACAGCGCGTCACTGTACAGTCAGATTATCTACTTTGCTTCTCACTACCTTTTTTCACTTTTTTTTTCTTTCTTTATTACCAAATGCATTTTCAAATATTATCTATGACAACTGTGACAGCATTGATAAGCCAAAACTTGCAATAGGTGACCTTTGCAATGTCATCTCCCATCTAAACTTGTAATAAGAGACACTTACAATATCATCCGTCCCACCTGAACTTGCAACAGGAGACATTTACAATGTCATCTCCCATTTTACAGTGCACCAAACCATCCATATTGCCTGCTAATCATTATAATTTATCTTAATTCTGATTGTTTCGCTCAACTGGGCCACATGATATCTGATTCTGTCATTTTGGTAGTAAATGCCTTTGTCAGTGGTTTTGCATAGTCTGGCCAGTCATGTTGCAGCATACATTGACAGGCAATGCAAACTTAATACCTGCCATTGTGGTACCTGGATGAAAGTCCTTGTAATGAACAATTTGAGGATGCAAGAATTATCTCAGATCTAGTGGTCTGGCACGAAATGAGTCAGGAATATGGGTGGGGCACAGAGCTATGCGGGTGTGACCTTACCTGTCTGGGGTCAGACAGCGGGGGTAGCACCACAGTTTTCTCCATAGTATGCATGACAATCCTCCACAACTCCTGCAAAAACATTATAAAGATGTTGAGCATAATACCAGGACTACTGAGCACAATTCCTCAATACTTTTGTGCCTCATTAAAAAAATGTAATACTGTAATCTCCTGATTGAAGTGGTAAGTTTGACAGTGATGGGCATACAAGCTATCATGTAGAGGCTGGAGTTTATAAGACAAATGTGCACTTAAAAGTTTACAATAGACCCACAGGATACTGAAACCCTAATGGGTTGATCCACAATTTGCTATATAATACATCACACAGTACTGCTAAACAGTAGCTTTCAGACAGACAGTAGTTAATAACGGCATTTTAATAACAATAAACATGCATGTATATCACTCAAATATGCAATATCTAATACATTCAAGAAATTAAGTACCACTTACAGAATAGCTTAGCTAATATTACATATATACAGAGAAGGTGAACATCTCATATATTTAATGGAATGTTGTTCCATTATGTTCATCATGAAGCATACTACCTAAATTATTCCTACATCTAAGGCCACTGTCTTCAGATGTCCATGAATAGAACCAGTACATGATGATGGATTTGTTGTTCACAGTCTTCTTTTTATTCCAATTTTAGCTTGACAGACAGTAATTAAATTGTCATTTGCAAAGTTGCTTTATAATTGAAGTATGTCAGTGTATATATTAGCATCAAAAACTGAAGCCATGGACAGCTCACCTTTAATAATCTCTTGAGTACTGTCTTCTCACACAATTGTGCAAACATGGACAGGCTGAAAAAAGTAAAAAAGAAAAGCAATGAAGTTAACTTAAATCTTTTGCTTACATAAACAGTAGGTGCGTCTACATATAAAAATTGTATGAGAATGTTATTTGTATTCACACAGCCAAATGCACTGACTGATACAAGATATGGGACTCATTTCACTCCAATAGTCCCCAGTTCATTGGTTTTCTGTTGGTGTGAAGCCATTTCAGCAACCAATCAAAATGATCAGTCCAAAGTTGTTGCCAGGGGCAGCACTGTTTTCATTATAAATAAACCATAAAGATAGCAACTAGTGGCTCACTTCTGACATGTCTTCTTCTAATTAATCCTTGCCCCCTCGAAATAAGCAGTCAACAGTTTTTCTGCCAACCCATCCCAAGGAAAGCTGTTGACCTGTGGCATGTTATCTGGATAGGTCTCATGTACAACTTCATTCAAATTATTTTTCCTTACTGTTGAAATTAGTCAAAAATATCAAAGTGTATGAGTTAGGACCAATGCTCAATTTTGGCCATTTTAAGGGGGAAATGTTTAAATATTTCTAGGAATACATGTACAGGAGAAATAAAATCTTGTATCCTGTCACTCTAATTCCATAAAAGATGAACACTACCCCAACTTGGGTTTAAAACATGCACTCAGCCACACAAGCTTCTGTCAATCACACTACATGTACCCATAAAGCTCTGGTTGGGAACTGACATCTTTCTGATTTGTCATAGACAACTTTTCTTGTCCTGTAACACATCCCTATTTGCTCTGTTGCACTCAGTCCCTGTTATAGTTTGTTGGGCTGTTCCCAGGACAGTGAAAAAATGTTCTGCATTGATGGGTGTGTCCCACGCCACAAAAATTCTCTCTATTGCTTCATATATTCAAACAACCAGAACTACATTTGTTTTTTGGTAAAATAAACTTGTCCCCATTACTGTGCATGATGTGATGAAATGTACACAAACTTATATTTTTACTTCTTAAGCATCATTCTCTCCCTGGTTATCTCCAAGGCTGTCCATCAACTCTCTCAGTACCTCCTGCATATAATGCTGGACTATTTAAAACAAACTGCTCTGCAGTGTTAGAAATAAGAATTCTTTGGCATTTGTCCCAAGGATAAGTTCACTTAAGGAACAACTTGTCCACAGCTCATGGGACTTGTCATGGCAAGCACCGAAGGCGCGAAGCCCAGCTAGGGGGTTCTGGGGGCATGCCCCCCCCCCGGGAAATTTTGAAATTTAGACGTCATTTGGTGCAATCTTAGAGCATCTGAGGCCCCTTTTCTTAATTTTCTTCAGTGCCATAAATTCACAATATTAGGGAATTTTTTTTTTTCACTTGTCACTCGGATAACCTTGGTCAACAAACCATTCGTCCGCAGCACATTTTACTTAGCACGGACAAATGGATTAGCTCTATTTCGAACGCTGCTCTGAGTTATGTGTAAGGCTGCTAAAAACAGGTGCCCTACAAAAAGACCTTTCATTCCAGTAGCAGCATGACTGCAGTTACAAAGAATATACTAGTTCAGATAAACAGCCTTCCTCAGCATGCTTAGGGTGGAGAGATGTTGCCTCAGTCCAAAATGTGGCACTGAAAGAGTTCAACCAACATCAATTATGCACAAAGGATGATCATCGTACCTGCCATCCAGAAATTCCATGAGTGGTCGCAGGATCATGTCTGATTCCTGCTGGATATTATTGCGCTGGCTGGGCTGACTGAGTGACACCTGACCTCCACCCTTGACCTTTGACAGCAAAGCACCTAGTTCCTGCATACTCTGCTGGATCTTGGGTTCAAGGCTATTTGAGAAGATGGTACTCAGATCATCAAGCACGCTGTTTAACTTCTGCTGTAATTCTTTTAAGATGTTGGCTGCATCAGGATCCAGCTATCAATAAATATGAAAAGGTTAAAAAAATGCAATAAAATACTTCTAGGAACAAGTAGTGTTCAGAGAAATACTTTCAAGAACTGGTGTTCAGACACACTTTTAAGAACTGGTGTTCACAGCAATACCATTTCTTCTTCAGTTCTTTATTTAAAATCTTCAGCATCTCTCTACTTGTTACAAAGAATATTATATTTACCATATATTATGTATCATTTAATTCCTTCACAAAAAAAAGTAAATTACATGCTGTGGTAACAGAATGTCAAGGTTGATATGGCAAATATTTGTGGTATTATGTGACTACGCAACGTATTCTGCAAAATTAGTTATACATGTACAAGAACTTACAGTAAAGGGACAAAATTGCATGGAAATCCTAAAATAGCTCATTATTTTCATTTTCTTGTGAACTGCATGAGATTCTGAGACAATTGCCAAGACTACCAATCTACACCAAGAGCACCAACCCTTCCAGTACAAAAAAAAATCTGTGGAAAACAGTGATTTAAACCTACTTAACTCTTTCAGTGCCAAACACGTCTTAAGTCAAACTAGTCTGAATTATCATAAGGATCACAGATTTCATATTCCTCATAAAAAGACCTTTCATTTCAGTACGAGTATGCTTCTAGTTCCAGAGAGAATATCCCAGGTCAACAGCTTTTCTCGGTGTTCATTGAGCCCAATGCATGCCGAGAAAAGCTGTTAACTCAGTCCAAAATTTGGCACTGAAAGAGTTAACACATCTGCTGCCATTGTGCTATAGTTTTTGTTAAACTGTTGTAACTTTGGCTTGCTTTGCAGAAGGACCACTGTCCCCTCAAAATTCTAAATAATTATTTTCTGTGTCCTTTGAAACTCTCACTTAGTGAAAAAATGCATCTGTTTTGTGCCCCAAAGCGTTGACAGGTAATCTTACCGACTCCCCTCCCATGGACTCGAACACTTTCTCCAACTGTACCCTCAGCTGTTGGATGTTGTTCATTAGGATGCATGCCTGAAATTAAAGAAAAGAAAAACCACATATGTTTCCGTGATGCTGTTGACAACACAAACTTGTGGTAACTAACTGATTGAGTAGAACATTTGAAAGACAGCAGTACATTATGGAGCATATAACCTGTTTCTTCACTTGTGTGTCCTTGAAAGATGTGATTTGTCATGTTAACAACTTTATTTCATAATTCTCCTGTACATTTGGTAATACTCAATTCATGATAAACAAGACTCACTGACATATACGTGTCACCAAGGACTATTGACACTTTGTTCTCTATGATGCTGGCTGAATGCTGATGCTTTCCTGGTCAGACATGTCTGCAGCAAACAGTAATTTCAAAGGTCACCTGCTTCGTCTATTTGACTAAGTACTGCCATTTCTCAAGATATTTTTAATTAAAGTGCAGGAAAGACTGACCAGGATAATTTGTCAACAGTCAACAGCTTGCCCCAGCGCAACCTGAACACTTAGCACCCAGACTGCACCAAGGAAAGCTGTTGACTTCAATAATACGGCCTTTTAGGGGTCATTGAAAGCTTGCCCATTGACTGGATGATTCAAATTGTTTTTCAAACAAACACAGTAATTATTTTCCAGGGCCTATGCCCACAATGGCTGTATACCGGTAGAAGGTAATGTCAAAATACTCTGCTTACCTCTGGCTGTCGACCTGTGTACTTCTCAAAGTCTCTTCTGACTATGTCGGAGTACCCTAGCAATACCTTGTTGACTGTCTGAAGTATAATAATACACAAAACCATGTACATAAACAACAACAAATCCTGTTTTTAACAGCTGTTGATGTTCCATTCAAACACCAAACACAAACTTCAGGGAACTTTTATCACTATCACAAATCTAATGTACAGATCTTTTTTCTTCTTCCATTTTCTACGTTCTACTTTTGACAAGAACACGTTACACTACCACTTTTGTGGAACCAAAACAAACTTGCAGGAGCTTTCTGCTCCAAGGCCATCACTCTCTTCTTAATGCCACATCATTTGAGACTTCAAATTTATCTATACATGTATATCAACTTTGAAACAGCACTTCCAGCATATTTGTTTCGATTATAATTCAACTGTTTCATTATACAGTGGTCCTGGCTTGTGGGAGTACCCCCATGAGACTACCTGCATTAAGAGACCACCTTTTCCAATACTTGTTAGTACTTTTTGTTATTTATACCTCCGATGGGAGACCACCTGTCTAGAAAGACCACCATTTGATGATCCCCAGCAGTGGTCCTTAAGGACAAGTTTTACTGTATGAGTATTTTAAGCATGTGTACTGATGACACGATAGTGACATATTTTTACAGTTATATGTGAACTTATGCAACCATTATTCTGACAGAAAAGCATATCACTAGTTCTCAAAGACCCAGCAATTTCTCACCTTGGAGAATCTTTTCATGTATCGCTTGACCACCTCTGGGTCTGGACACTCCAGCTTCTTTATGACTTCAAAACACTGGTTTAGCTGCGTGAACACATCAGTGACCGAACACGAGAACAGCGCATGCTCTGACGCTTTTTGGAACTGTTCACACAAGAAAACATCAGGTCAGGGTTTGCATCATGGTCAGATGGCATGGCATTCATTACTACTTCACAAATTATATCTGAACTGTTTTTTTCCCAGCAGTTTTATGCAAATATACATGTACATGAGCATAAGAAATACATTTATAAACTAAACAGTTTTGTGAGTACATTGTATGGTCTTTAAATTCTATACAATCTATCATGTAGATAACATACTTCCAATCCACAAGTAGAAAGATCTTAAAAGGTATCATTTTGAATAGCAAACTGAATAGCAAATAGAGATCAAGGTTTTTCTTCTACAATGGTGTACAGAAATTGGTCAGAATTGCTAAAATTCTTCTGATGCCATAAAGCCAGGAAGTTACACCGATCTACATCTTACCCCATCTTTCTTGTCTCTTTCATATGCTCCATGTAGGTATTCCATTGATACATCATCATTCTCATTTAGCCACTGCATGACGAATGGCTCAAACCATCTACAAATGAAACAATTTATTACTAAATTTAATGGCTTTGGTTACACTAGGTGGTAGCACTGGCTTTACCTTCCTGTTGCTCTTTGTTGCATGTATATATATATATATATATATATATATATATACACACACACACACATACATATATATATATATATATACACACATATATATGTATGTGTATACATATATATATGTATGTGTATATATATACACACACACATACATACATATATATATATATACATATATATATATATATGTATATGTGTGTGTGTATATATATATATATATATTTATATATATATATAGGGTAATGATTACTAGGAAGTGGTTCTGGACAAAAGACACAAATACAATATATATATACTTTTTTTCCTTCCTCAAAATGAGCACAGACGTTTCTTTTTCAATACAAGCTGCCACAAGTTACCATTACTAGTACTTAATGAGGAATTTTATACACACATTTTCATATGAACATTCGGTGACACATCCTGGACAAATACAAAGTGCATCTACATGTGTATTTCAGGTTTCTGGTTGGACAGGCTTGACTTTTTTCTGATCATGATGTACTTTACACTTTTGACATGTAAAACTGCCGATACTGTACTTGTATTCCTTCCCTACTGACATGAACGTACAACGCCATGACATATACTCACAGTGGGTATTCTGGTATTTCCCCCTTGTAAGGTGGCACATCTGTGATGTATTTGTTGTAGAGCCATTTGATTTTGAAGTGAAGGTTCATATACTCTGAACTCTTGCATAGCCTTTCTTTCTCATGCTCTGAAACAGGCACGTCACATGATCAGATGACTTCACTGAGTAGGTCTGTGTTGACGGCTGTCTTGTGTTTATATAAGCCAATGACACTGACAAGGGTTATACATGTCAACTAAACTGGCACTGGGATGCTTCATCCACTATTTCACCAAAATCCTTTCTTTTTCCCCAAATTACCTTGATAAAACATTGTTTCAGAAGAATGTGATAACTGCAGGAGCTACTTAAAGATATGAACACTGTCTTTCACTGAATAATTATCTGTATTTTAAACTAATATGTAATTTCTACTTTCAACCCAGCACTCACTTAATCACATTTTTGTACTCTTCAGCAAGCAAGTTCCAATCAAAATTGTACACAGTACAAAGTGTCATCCCATTTTTTATTGTGGTACATATATATTATTCTTAAGTAAGACCGTAGTTCAAACTATTCTCCCAAATGGCTCTTGCCCATACTCAACATTAACCCTTCTCCCTTGATTTAAGACTGGGTCAACAGCTTTCCTAGGCATGGGTTGGTGATTAGCACCCAACCCATGCTAGGAAAGCTGTTGATCTGGGGCATGTGATCTTGATAGGTCTAACCTACAATTTTCATTCAAGTAATTTTTTATTACTGTTAGTCCAAAAAATTGAAGTAGATCACATTTGACCACCAGCCAGTTTTGGTGACTTTAAGAAGGAAAGGATTAAACCATTTAAACAATAAACATAACAAATGCGGTGACATAGTGCTTCAGGCCCATTAAACAAGTTATATAAACTTCCTACATAATAAATATATTTCTGAAGAATAAACTTGTACACCAATGTATTATTGGTGTGCAAACATAATCTTCAATCATTAATTTATACACGAGACTTGCATATAATTTTTTTTAGTTTAAACATATTTATTTTCACTGGATTACCCAATAGTACATATAATATAACTAATCTAGGGGTTCTCCAGGGGTTCTTTCCGCCACCATGCAGCAATAAAGTCGCCCTTGCCAAGGGAAAGAAGCTAGGACAAGCCAAGGGAAGAAAGCCAGGACAAGCCAAGGGAAGAAAGCCGGGAAAAACCAAGGGAAGAAAGCCAGGAAAAGCCAAGGGAAGAAAGCCAGGAAAAGCCAAGGGAAGAAAGCCAGGAAAAGCCAAGGGAAGAAAGCCAGGATAAGCCAAGGGAAGAAAGCTTACCTTCAAGTGCATATTTGATGTCTTGTGTAAACAGGTTCCACATGGAGGATGCACTAACTTGGCCCACATTTAGCTCTTGTGGGAACCTGAAACACAAAGATCGGCTATCACTGTCACACTGGCAAACAAGAATATACATTAGTTTACACACTTTCCTACAGCCCCCCCCCCCCACTCATTTATCTTGAATCATATCAAAATATATAACAATCTTTTAATATATGTTATTGTTTTTTGTAAAAGTGGTATCAATATTGTTTCTTCGTTATACAAACAAACAATGAATGGCTGGAAAATAACTTCCTTTACATGACTCACCGCTTCTGCTTGATTCCGTGTATTAAAAACACTCAACAAATTGTCAAAAGTATACTGTATATACTACAAGTATATTGGCCTGTCTGGAGCTACCTAGGTGTATATTGAACACAGGCTAGCATGAAACTGTAGCCAGCTCCTAATATACCACACACATACTGGTTTTAACACTCAAATGCAGTGGCAACTTGCTACGAGTAGACCAAATACCTAGTACTGGTTTAATACGGATGCACTGCTGTGAATAGCTATGTACATATGGCATATATAATAGTTTTAATACTGCTGTGTGCATGTAAATAACTATGTTCATTCTGCATACTGGTGTAAGTACATAAACAGATATGCGCATACTGCAAACATACTGGTTTATGCCTATAAACAGCTATAAATATATGGCATACATAACAGTTTCAATACTGGTGTGTGCCTGTAAATAGCTATGTACATAATGCCTAAATTGGGTGGTTTCAATGCTACAGTGTGGCTGTAAATACCTTTTATACTCAATTCTTACACTGCATATGCACTGGTTTGAACACTAACATGTACATTTTTTTTTTTTCGAGACAAAGCTTAAATTGATCAACTGTTGTAGACTCGTTTTTTTTTTTTTTTTTTTTTTAAATTTTCATTGCACTTAAATCTGGATTTATTTACATAAACCTCCCTACAACCTTACCTGATAAAGGGGTGAGTGGGAGGGGACTGAATATTTTTTCAATTTGACAATATAAATGTGACTTCTTTTTGTATTTGTTTGCCTTTAACCTTCCTTTTCTTCAATCAATCAAAACATGTGACACCTGCTTTTAACCATTTAGTACAAGTGCACTCCCTTTTTTAACCTTAAATAAATAAAGCAAGATTTTTCAGTGTAATGTTTAAACAGATCCATACAAGTTGTGTACCTCCAGTAACTTGGCTCTTTCTTAAATTTTAACCTGTGAACTAGCATGTACATGTACATGTTGCTGTAATGTGCTTTGAGTATACTGTATACGTACTGGTTTAATACTGGTGTATAGCTGTTCTTATTCTTTGAGTATACTGTATATATACTGGTTTAATACTGGCGTATAGCTGTTCTTATGCTTTGAGTATACTGTATACGTACTGGTTTAATACTGGCGTATAGCTGTTCTTATGCTTTGAGTCTACCGTATACATACTGGTTTAATACTGGCGTATAGCTGTTCTTATGCTTTGAGTATACTGTATACGTACTGGTTTAATACTGGCGTATAGCTGTTCTTATGCTTTGAGTATACTGTATACGTACTGGTTTAATACTGGCGTTTAGCTGTTCTTATGCTTTGAGTCTACTGTATACATACTGGTTTAATACTGGCGTATAGCTGTTCTTATGCTTTGAGTATACTGTATACGTACTGGTTTAATACTGGCGTATAGCTGTTCTTATGCTTTGAGTCTACTGTATACGTACTGGTTTAATACTGGCGTTTAGCTGTTCTTATGCTTTGAGTCTACTGTATACATACTGGTTTAATACTGGCGTATAGCTGTTCTTATGCTTTGAGTCTACTGTATACATACTGGTTTAATACTGGCGTATAGCTGTTCTTATGCTTTGAATATACTGTATACGTACTGGTTTAATACTGGCGTATAGCTGTTCTTATGCTTTGAGTCTACTGTATACGTACTGGTTTAATACTGGCGTATAGCTGTTCTTATGCTTTGAGTATATTGTATACGTACTGGTTTAATACTGGCGTATAGCTGTTCTTGTCCTCCTCAATGACAGACACAATGAGAGCTATCAGCTTGTGCCAGAAGTCTAGGCTGCGTGTGTTTGGTCCAATCCCCATCTCTGCGTCATTGGCTTCGGATGGGTCAGTCTGGAACTCCCGCTGATACAACTCAAAGCAGTTATCAAACAGGAACTGGTATGTGGATTTCATACATGCCTTGACACAGTCCTTGACGACTGTGCTGGCTCGTGGAGGACTGGACAGCTCTTGCACCTGGAAGGTAATAAAACACTGTTATTTTACAACATTTCTTCCTCACTTGATTGTTAACTCTCTTTCACCCACATTGGCATACATTATGACACCCTCTGTTTATGTCTCGTAGCATCTTTCTGACCATGTTTTACCTCAGAGCAACTCAAACTTGGGTGGGAAATACCTGTTCTACATAATAAACATATCAACTTTAAGAGACTACAGTAGAGCTACCTTCTTAAATATGGAACAAGAGCCTACTCCAAACCAGGCAGAAAGCTAGGACTATGATGTATATAAAACCTTTCACTGCAAAACTGGACATCAACTCAATAGTTTTCCTCAGCATGCTTTCAGAGCATTGTACCAAGGAATATTATTGACCTGAACCATTTCTCTTTTGTCTCTGGAAGTATAGCAACACCATTACATACGCAAATGGTCTTTCACTGGGAATTTCAATCTGTACGCATTACAGTAATTCTGCAGAAATCTGAACCTGTAATCATTACAGTAATTCAGCACAGTTGCCAACATTCACGTAAAAAAAAAAAACAACAACTAAGAATGTACAAGAGGGAAAGGCAATCAAGTTGTCCGGGGGGGGGGGGGGGGGGGTATGGAAAGAGAGCATGCTGCCTCATAAAAGATTTTGAAAAATTGGAGCTGAAATGACACAATCGGGTGCAATATGATCAAAAACTGGCTCACATGTAGTTTTAAAAGTTGTAATAATGAGCTCACTTTATGTACATGGATCAGTTTAGAGAATGTAACTTTTTCTCTTGTTTTTTAAATTACATACATTTTGGATTTAAAAAATAATAGTGTATAATGTAGAGGGATCGAAAATAATGTAAATCTCAGACAAATGCTCTAACATTGGCAACACTAATTCACACCAGCACAATGTTTGTTGTATTTACCACTGAAAGAGTTAAATATAAAAAAATAATTATACAAGAGCTCCCCCCTACGGGGGATGCATAATTATGCAAAAGCTCCCTGATAAAATGAAACACTTCTGATGGCTCACAACATAGTAATCCACCCCTTCTGTTAATCTTGTCACTTAACAGTTTATTTTTACAGTGGTTTTCCATCTTTTTTAATAATGCAACTGTTCTGAACATTTGCCACCAAATGCCAACATGAGGATCAGTGTTAACATCATGTATTCATTTCAATGTAAATTGTTTTTTTTTTTTTTCTGGAAGTCACTGTGTCTACTGAAGATCTCAAGACTAACCTTCATTCTGAAAAATGTGATACTAGTGAGGAGATCCACGGTAGACTTGAGGTCTTGTAACCTGGCAGGATCAGAGGCCGGAAATGTATTCTGAATGAAAAGAAATAATCATGTTAGAAGATACTTCTGCTCCACAAAACTAATATACATCAATTAATCAACCACACCAAAATATTAACAAAATAATCTTTTATGGGATTCACCTAAATTAAACTAACTAACTGTTTCACTTGTCTGTAATTTATTGTCGTTTTTAACACTCCTTACACTGGAATCTTAGTTCAGATTCACCTAAATTAAACTCACTAACCATTTCACTTGTCAGTAATTTATTGTTGTTTTTAACAATCCTTACACTGGAATCTTAGTTCAAGACTCTAATTAAAATTTCACATGGTTCTTCTCTGTATTCCACTGTAGTGCTTTGTGGTTTGCTCATGAAAACCAGAATAAAGAGCCAATGACCACACACAGAACAAAATTTTCAACATGTTCACTTAACAACACAAGTTTCGAGGGAATTAAAGTCAAATTCCTTCACTACTTGAGTCATTTATCTGACATATTTATACACATTTGACACTTTTTGCAGGGAGCCAGATGGAGTCATTATAAAGCAATGTTGCTGTATCATATGGTGTATAAATACTTACTCTATAAACTGACAGATCTATACGTAGAGAGTTGTGTAGTTGGTCCAGCAACTTGACAAACTTCTCTTTCTATAAATAAAACAGTCCATACATTTTTACGATATTTGTATTCAGTCATAAACATTTGTTTGTTCAATACAATGCACCTAATTCAATAGTACTGCTTACTATGACATCCTAATGCAGGAAACTCAAAATATAAAAGTAAACAAAACTTACAATTTACTGAGAATATTTGCTAAACTACTAACTTACTTTCGGAACTTTTAGTATAAATTCTTAATAAAGTTGACAGTCACCTCTTCATTACAAAAACAGCACTAACCAGTTAAGAAGAAAATCTGACAAAGATGGGCAGAGACTTCTTGAGAAAAAAGCTGAGCAATGTACAGTTCTTATAACATAGAGCTATCCACTCAACATTTCATAACTCTTAAAGCGCTTATTTAAGATTGAGTCAATAGCTTTCCTCGGGACACTTTGCCCGTAGTGCATGCAAAGTGTCCCGAGGAAAGCTGTTGACTAAGACTACTTTTTGGTTTGGACTAGGCTTGCTGGTATTTGAATGAAAGGTATCTTCATGAGGAATTTGAATCTTTTAACCATTATATATTAAGCAGTAATGAGAAAGGAATTATAGCAGTGATTTAGCACTTTAAGGGATAATAGAGTTTTCACTGTAACATGCCTCCTGGATTCATCCGGAAACAAAGTTGATATGAGGTTTTGGTCAGTTTTTTTTTTTTTTTTTTGGTATTGACTACTGGTAAGCGGTTGTTCAGCTGCCATAGTGCCAGCTCAAGCATGACTTGCCAGACACTGACAAAATTTAATTGTAGCGGCCAAGAAATGTATATTGTGTTACAGTGAAAAACCAATTGAGTTCACCAACAATTGAACCAACAAGAAAGTATAAATTTTCATTTATTTATTTTGTTGATCCAGACCTGCAATTTTGAAAAATAAACTTTCAAAATTTTTATGTTTTACCAATTCTGGAAAATGAAATCATAATCCAACCTGAATAAGAAGATCTTTGCAAGGAATTTAACATGCAACTTTTCATTGATATTGATCTGTTGCTAAAAGGTTTATCTTCTGGCTGCCTTTTCTGCAATTTACCATGTACATTGTTAAACATCGACCAATGAAAATATCCTCCATTTAATTCTAAACATAGTGCCTGTGGGAAAACTCAAAACAAAATTCCATATGTGTAGACACAAGTGAATTGTATACTTACACCAAAATTAGATGCTGCGAACCTGTCACTGGCTGAGACGGCAGTGGAGGCAGTGGTGTGTGCATAGAAGGCATTGATATTGGCCAGTAGGGTACTCATTACGGCCGGCACCCCCGGCGACATGTACTTTGTCGATAAGCACGAAAAGTGGCTGTAAATTACCAGATGGAAAATAAGGTTTGGTAATAAACTTTAAACTGACTGAAAGTTCTACGAAACTTTGATTAAAGGTGGTAATGCTGTACCAAATCAATCAAACTGCTACATGGGCACTGTCTCAAGGAAGATAAAAAGTGCGTTTTTTTCTAAACTAATCAGCATTTAACTTGACTTGGTTCAAACATATTTTACTCACTATAAATACGACATCAAGTTAACATAAACATAATACAAAATTATGGACACCCCCTCAGAGTCAGGTAACACTGTTCTGTAATCCTTCTTTTTGCATGATGGATGAACAATGCAGGACAAAATGAAAAGCACAGGAAATGGACAATCACCCAATATCTTACTCTATTAATTTTACTCTTTATTTAAATAAAAGAAAACAAGCGTAAACAAATTAACCATCATTTCTTCACATATAGCAGACTGACATGCAAATGATTTCCTCAGACATGACAGCTGTATCAACTTGCCGTTCAATCTGTGTAAAATGTGTAATGACACTTTGGAGTCTAGAGTTGTTCGGTTTTGCATGTCTGGGCACTACCATGCATGTGCCCTGGTGTCACACGTCAACAAAGTTTCACACAAAATCTTACGATGAGTAGCATATAACAACTCTCTGCTGGTCTACAGTGACCACAATATGCATGCCATTTTCTTTCCTTTTTCTTGGACCGTACCGTTCATGTACAATTTTGTCTTGTCATTCAATAGAGTCTCTCTGTCTCTCAAATACATTCAATGTTCAATGTTAATATATATATATATATGTATTTTCCAGATGAATTCAATTTTGTTTTTGCCATGACAGGTCAATGAGAATTCAACCCAAGATGTGGGCCTGGAAACAGAATACACAGAACATGGTTCATGAGATGCTCTTAATAGAAACACACCAAGGCTAATGCAAGCACAAACATTAGTGATGTAAATGTGATCCTTCTAAGCAAGCTGCACTAGATCACATTGGTCTTTGCTGAGGAACTTCAAAGTGAGGTCGCATTCCTGGCACACTGCAGAGCAGTTTCAACTACAGTGGTTTTCTCCGAGTTCTTTGGTTTACTCCACTATAGACAAGGTAGGAAGTATACGCCAACATCTGTGCCATGGAGAGTGACTCGATAAGTCAATACTGGACTTCTTTCACAATCCATGCAAAACAAAGGTGTCTATACTTTAAACTACATGTATTTACAAAGTGCACTGAACTCACTCTCCGTGTGTGGGCTGGCTATAATTTTTCTAGATTAACTTTCCTCTCAATGTTGTGCATTATTTGCCATCAGTAAACTGAGAAAAGTTGCTAAGGAATCATCAGATTTCTCCTGACCAATCAGATGAAGACTGTGTCAGGTAATTTGTATTAGCCAGTGGTGCCCTCTAGCAACTTAAAGGCTCCAGGCTTATCAAATTACATCTCTAGCAATGTTTGAGAAACTAAGGTTGAGAAGCTGCTAAGAATTTTACATGTACAGTGTACACTGTACCAAGAATAATAAGATGTAGACTGTACAGTGACTAACACAGATCTTTTGACACACCCACTACCTGCAGAAAATAACTGATTTTTTTCCCCTTTTTATCCATTAAAATACACAGATTTGTATGTCAGAAACTGTTTACACAAGATAAAATCTAGGGATATTTCAATCCGTTTGTACATGTACCACACACAGTCAATACAAAAATTACAAGCCCAAAATACTGATATCAATAGGTGATGCTTACGTCATGGCTTGGTAAATGGACTCTATCCCATATCTCATGGCAAACTCGTCGACTATCTCTTGAGCAGGTTCATCAAAATAAACCTTCCAGGCTTCATCCTGAAAAATATGGACATTAATGAAAAAATTTCAAAACAAGATGAAATCTCCAGTTCTAGGTCAAATACACAGCTAAAATTTTCAAAGCAAATGCAACTTTCCAGGTGCACTAAGAAAAGCAGGAACATGTAATGTAATGTAAATTCTGTTCTGTCAACTCTGTCAGTGCCAATCACATATAAAGTGAAACTAGTCTGAATCATCATTAGAATCTCAGATTCATATTCTTCACAACAAAAAAAAAAAAAAAAAACAAAAAAAAAAAAAAAAAAAAAAAAGCAAAAACAAAACTTTCATTGAAGTAGCAGCATGCCTCTAGTTCCAGAGAAAATATCCCAGGTCAACAGCTTTTCTTGGCACTCATTGCGCCTAATGTGTGCCGAGAAAAGCTGTTGACTCAGTCCAAAATTTGGCATCTAAAGACTTAACAAAGAAAACACAGACAGCACTGGGATACCGACTAAAGTATTCCCAAGACATATGCTTCTATAGTTTGTGTAAATACATGTACATGTATGCAGTAGTTGTCAGGCAAAAAGTATTACTTGCATGATAAGTCATCATATGTTTAGAATGAGTAATAAGCAGGACTCAAACAAATCTTAGTTAGACCTTGGTTTTCCAGAAGTATGCCCACCCACCCACCCACCTTACAGAGGCTGTTTGTCACCACTGACCCAGTGACAGGGTCAGTGATTTTGCAGAGATATGAATGTGCATATCCGCATTAATTTTCTTGCAGGTCTGTTATTATATGGATACAATCAGTCCTTAAAGTCCTGCATATACGAACAAGGTACTTGCTCTCTCTCTCCCCCCCCCCCCCCCCCCCCCCATATGTAGTCCATATACTTACTCCTTTGGCATCTGGTAGCTTGACCTGGCCCCCGGACTGCTCACACAGGTAGTGAAACAAATTCTGAAAAAAAAAGCAAAAATTAATCACCAAGATGTTCAGCTTGAACACCGTCATTGAACAAGATGATGTTCTATGGTGCTCAAATCAAATTACATGGGTCATCATAGAATGGATTTAAGTAAACAAGTTCCGAACATCAAAGCCAGGAAGATATTTTCTACCAGTTCAGGCTGTTATGGTTCACTTCTCTTCCACTACTAGTCTTTCGATCTACACTTGCGATAACGTGCAGGTCCAGATTTACAGCATCAGATTATTATTCTTTTGCATGAGAATTTGGAATTCAATAGCATGCTGTTCTTGCCAATAATTTTGGTGAACATAAGTAACTGACGTGTGATCAATATCCAGTGTATTATCCCATTTTAGGCACATCCTATGGTGTTGCCTGACCTCTGAGGAGAAGTACACTCAAAATAAGACTAAAATGGTCACAGCAGAGAATTGGCTGCTCTTGAGGAAAAAATAATGGGGAAGCCAGAAAATGTCAGTCTTTCTCCACTGTTCCCTCTTGCTTAGAGGGGCTCTATCACTGGGCCACAAATATTAACTTTATGAATCAACTTTTTTTTTTTTTAATGAAAATGAGTTCAATATGATGTAATAGCAAGCTTCTCTCACCTCATGAAGGCAAGTGTATTGTACATGGTAAGGAGCCACTTTCTCTTCACCCTTGATCTCCACGCTTATGTGTAGTCGTATAGCACCGGACACTGCCGACTTGTCTGTCCTCTTTTCTGTGTATATACATCCAACAAAAATATATATACATACACCACATACATTATATGTGTGTGGGTTTTGCTTAAGACATACATCAAACACATTTCACCACAGCAGGCATTTTTAAAATTCTAATTCTGTATTCTGTCAATATTTAATTTATGCATATTTCTTCTGTGTGAAAGGCTAATATCACTGAAAATATGGTCCTATTTCAATTACATGTTACATAAACTGTTACATGACAAACAGAATTTAATGATGTATATACTATAGGGTATCATATTCATTTTGAACATAAATAGCAATATTATTATGATGATGTCATATACATTATCAATCTATCACCCACTTTCTCCACCATGTCTTGGAATCAAACTTAACATAGTGATCAAAACTTGTTTATAAAATGTTCTTTTAAACTGGCTCAGTTGCAAAATATAAGAGCACCCATGCACTAAAACAGATTGGGTAGTTCTGAAAAAAAAAAGAAAAAAAAGAGAACAAGAGGGCTGTGTGAACAGCCCATGTTCAGCTGACCTAGGCATTCATCACACTTGTGGCTCTGCGAACTTAGGATAGGATCAAGTTCACCCACGAACTGACTAAGTCTGACCATTATGGAAAAACACTCAACATGTGCATCATCAAGGTCCCAGTTCAAGTAGTTCTCAAGTTATACTGAAGAGTAAAATTCATGTATGTTGCACTGTGACCCCAGAAATGAGGTCAAAGTCACTCGTGCTGTCTAAGCGTGAACTTCACAGAAAAATATTTTCATGTGCAACATCAAGGCCCTAACTCAAAATAGATCTCAAGTTATCAAGCGAACAGTAAATATCATGTCAGTTGTCCTGTGACCTTGGGAATGAGGTCAAGGTCCAAAAAACTGGAGCATGACCACTTGCATGAAATATGTAGACACTTGATAAAGGTACATCCTTACCAAGTTTGACACAAATCTGGCCAAAATTATTTAAGTTATTACAATAACAAGAAATTCCCATGTTAAACTTTCCTATTATTTCTTTTAAAGATTCCCCCCCCCCCCAAAAAAAAAAAGAAAAAGAAAAAGAAAAAAAATCACACAAGCCTGACCATTTGAACAAACTTGGCAGACACCCACCCAAGGTACATTGCCACTAAGTTTGTTGTCAATCTGACAGACATTTTCTTCAGAAGTTGAAAATATGAATCAGTTATAGAATGCCCATTGACTCACATAGTAATCAACAGGAAAGGTGCATTTACTGAACGTACCTGAATAGAAAAAAATCATTAAAAATCAGAAATCCACAGCCATCTAGTGAACAACTTTGTTTGACCCTTTCACAAGGAACATATCCACCAAGTTTCAGCTTAATCTGTGTGACGGTTTGGAAAAAGTAGAAAATAGTGAAAAAACACACACAAAAAAATTAAAAACTACTAAAAAATTGCAGTGCCACCTGGTGAAGAAATTAAGCACTTGGAGTCCCTATGAGTGCTCCTGTGTGGTTACAAATTAATTGGATAAGCAGTTTAGGAGGAGATTTGTTACCATTTGCCCCCCAAAAGAACAAAAAATCCAAAAATCACTGAAACATGACCATTTGGACAAACTTGGTACAGACCCACCTAAACATCCCCACCAAGTTTGAAGTGAATCTGGCAAACGGTTTTGGAAAAGAAGTTGAAAATGTGAATTGTGGACGGACGATAGACCATCCTATATGCTCAGCTGACTAACAAGTCAGCTGAGCTCCAAAAAAAGCGAGAGATCGAAATATCCAATTTTCCCAACTTCAGAGATCAGGTTTTATGCAATTCCACCAGTATATTAGCTCATTTCTGTATGCTGTGCTAAGAATTATGAAACAAACAAAACAAAACAAATATAAACAAAAACACTCCCTCTCCCCCCCCCCCCCAAAAAAAAAACAAAACAAAACAAACAAACATAAGCTGGTCATCAAGATTTCTTTATCAGCATACATTTAATGCTGACTTGCATTACTCCTTGTTGCAACACCAACTTTATGGAACACTGCAACTGAACTGATAACATACACATACCATATAACCCTTATATGTACAGCAATACATGTGGACTGAAGACAGTCACAGAACCCTCCCTGACCACTCTCCATTACACTTTTGAGGTTCTCACTAGTTTTATCCCTCGGCAGTTTGTTTACTCCCATAAACAACTGTTTCCGACTCTGAATCTAAAATCGTAATGCATACATGTAGCTGCTGATGGACAGAATATAAGGACACAATTTTCATAAAGCAATATGCTGCCAGTACCGCTGGAATGCAAGGTACATTTTAACAAGATCTGGTTATGTAAATGCCAACAGTATTAGCATTTACAAGACACAGAACACAAAATTTCAAATTTTTAACAAGCACATGTATTTTCATTTTCACAAGTAGGCTCATGTTTCTTCATTAATGGGGTTGGGGTGGGCTATGACAGTGTTGCAGTACACATTGGGATCATATGGCAAGTTTACACACAAAGAATGATTAACATGTCAAAACTACTCATTGCAGTACCTTGTTCTTGTCAATTATTAATTCATTAGCACAGGTTTCATCTCCATAGAAGTTGGTATATTTCAAACTATCTATTTTTTTTTTCACTGCACTTTGGCACAGCAAAGCTCAAAGCCAGGGAGCAGTTAGTAATGCCAGCTGAGAAAGCACAATCTCTACGCAACAAATCAGACACTGGATTTGAACCAAATCACTGTGCAATAACCCTGATTTTATGATATTGCATAGTTGTTTTCACTACCACAAAACTGAAAATGAATTTTAAGTATCTTCCATATGTTGAATATATTCACATTCGACCAGTATTTTACTACAGTGCATGCAATCTTATGTGTTGATTTTTGTACAGCACCATGTTTTATATTCTTCTTGGACATTAACTCAGTGTTAGTTAACTCATTCCATACCAGTCCCTGATTTTTCCGTATATTTACCTAGATTTAAGATGACAATTGCACATTTAAATTCTTCATGAAAAGAGCTTTCGTTCAAGTACCAGCATGTCTATAGTCTTAAGTCAGTGGTTCTGGCACTGCCTGGCAAGTCATGCTGCAGCTGGCACAAGGGCAGCTGCAGCATGACTTGTCAGGCAGTGCCAGAACCACTGACCAAGGCTTGTGACCATAGTATGGAATGAGTTAAATTTGATAGGAATAGTTGAGTAGAGCCCTGTGCACATTGACTTTTGCCATCAGGGGTCCAGCGGCAATCAGAAGGTCTAACGGTAACCCAACTACAGTACCTAAGTGTTATCAACTTATCTGCACCAAAACTTAGTGCTGAAAGTGCATGAAGTTTGCGAAATTAGTTCTAGTAGATAAGAACCAAACTAACTAGAGCATTAACCTTGTAGAGAAATGAAGTGTTGGCATGAATTATGTGCACTACAACTTGTGAAATGCCAATCCCTCCAGCTTACCATGATCGAACAACATCAATTCTATTCTCAAATGAGCAGTTTTTAATGCCAGGAAATGCTTACTTTCTGCATCAAAAAACAATTTATTATATGATAATTCCATTTTATTATAGTAGATCTGTGTCTCATGTGTTTAAAGTTGGCAAACCCCTTATGCCACCTGCACCAACACAGCTTTCGTACTGGGGAACACAAAACCTGTAGCTGTATTTTGCCATGTTTACTCTCGAGAAATGTTTGTAGCAGATCGAAAGCAAAAGCCAAGCATGACTGATTCCAATATGGCAAATTATTAATTCCATGTCAAGTGTTCCATCAAAGAAGCTCATTATAAACTGGAGGGACTGAATAAACGGGAATCAGTGGCAACTGACCTAAATTGTACCAGACATCCATTTCTCCGCTTAACGTTCTTACTTCTATGATTGTTTGACCAAGAAAGTCATCCGACTCTCGAGTTAATTTTGATCTTAACTTGGATTTTAAATCGTCGTCTTCATCCCTGAAATACAAGTCAACACAATTATATACAAGAAAATGCACAGTGGCGGGGCAGAAGATTCAAGGAAATACTTCACAGGACATCACAGAGGCAAAATCAAGCTAGGCCAGCTCGCAGAAATATCCATACCATCCTTTGTGCGTTACTTTACAATAGTCCCCAGCCTACAAGTCCTGTATAAATACTCTTTTTTTCCACTCATGTTGATTTTACAACCCAACCATAAAGTCATAAATATGTGTTTAACAGGAGATATTAAAATGCATATCCAGAGAACTTATAATGAAGAGAACTGTACATGTACGTACAAAGATCGACGGCAATTTTGTTATACAGCATCATGTAGAGAAATCAGAATAAATAATTTTTTGTACATGGAGCAAAAGAAAAGTACAAAACACAAAAGATGAAGCTCCAGTGCAACTGAAATAGGAATATGTATTTTGGAGTTAACAGAGTGCAGTGAGTTATGACAAGAGAGAGACAACCAAGGGTTTGTGAGTGAAAGAACTATGGAAGACAGTTGCACTGTCAAAAATAAATTACTGGTATTGGTTAGTACTGGTGTTAGTTTTTTTGTTCATAGTAAAATGTCACAAAATGGTTACATTGTCCATACAAAGTCAACCATTTTTCCATTGATCAATTCCTAATCACAAAGCTTATGGTGTTGGTGGTGTGGATATTTATGGAACACCCCTCCCACATCAGATGCACAAGCGTAGTAGAGCAGCAGAGTAGAAAAGGGTAGCAAGGGATTGGTCAGCCAGAAGTGACTTGTCATGACGGCCATGATGATCATGTGACACCCACCTAAATTATACCACACATCCATTTCACCACTGAGGGTGCGCACCTCTATTATGGTCTGCCCTAGAAAGTCATCTGACTCTCGAGTCAATTTCTGCCTTAACTTGGATTTTAAATCATTATCTTCATCCCTGAAAACAAAGATAGTAACCTTCATGTTCAGAAACATGTAACATGAGGTGTTCTTTGGGAATGAAGGTTTACTTACAGGGAACAAACCATGAAACCTCACCGGACACAAATCAAAACCAACACTGGTACATAACCACTTTTGTGCAACCAACTTAACCAGTTTCACCTGGGCAGGCACTGGGACATCTTGCACAGCGGGAAGACACGGGTGGGGAAATTGACAAACAATACAAGACCAGGACTGAAGCATCTGACAATGGCATATCCAGGATTTCAGTGAACCCAAGCTGCTGTGACAGGGACTGTGCAGACTATGGAAGATACTGTATAGAGGTACCAGGACTGGAAACATAGGCTATTCACCACTCCACAAACATTTATCACTGACCGCTCTCAACAGTAATTCCTTGAATAAAATAGATATAAAGCCAAGGGTGGGTTTATCACACAATGACAAGATCCACGTTCACTTGGTAGCACGATGGTTGGGCAGACAGGCTTCTTTTTATCACGATCACACACTGATACCAAACGCCAACCTAGACAGCAATCCGAATTCTCAAATGTCAATTTGTCACAGTACAAATGACCCATGACAGGAAGTCATCACCAACAAATAAAATGTTCATCAAGTCCAGATTTTAAAATTCTTTTATAGTTAACTTTCACTTTCACTTTCATCTGAAACCATACAAACATATTTGTTTTTGTCACTAGTCTAAAAGAAAACTTGAAATTAGTAGGTTATGGGGATTGGGAAGATTTGAGCTACAAAGTTGAATCAACATGTTAACAAATGGAACTCTGACCTATTTCCTTGTCATCCGACAGTGACCAACATATGCCGAGAGCCACCACAAAGTGAATATAGTGTACTTGATACAAGTACACTATATTCAAAATGGGCCATTTGTGAAATGCATTTTACCAAATTCTGATCAAGTCAACAAGGATTAGAATACCAATAACATAGATAGCCTCCTTTACATCCCAATATACAACCAACAACATACCACATACAAAGTAGTTACACAACCATTTACAATGGAGGACACGAGACAAGTTCATATCCAGTATGATACACTGAAATACAGATGTTTTCAGTAAACATACATTAAAATATATACACATGATCAGTTAATTGGGTATTAATGTATATTGTGGGTACCAAATGTATACAGTTTGACTTGATTTGAAAGTGCCCAAGAGTGCCAATGCACTACATGCATCCAGTAATTTAATACAATACAACATGGAGATAGTTATTTTGTGAAAAAAGCAATGTTGCCTATATAAAATGAAATATGTTGTTGAATTTACCTAGCCCTTTCCCGCATAAACTGACTGCCAGTCAAAAGCTGTCAACTCCCATCTTTTAATTGAACATTAATTAATTTCAAAAGTTATGAAAAACAACCTGAATGGGATATGTAGATGACACTTAACCCTTTCAGTGCCAAATTTTTTACCTGAGTCAACAGCTTTTCTCAGGGCGCACTGGGCGCACTGCGCCCAATGTGCATCGAGCAAAGCTGCTGACCTGGGGTATTCTCTCTGGAGCTATAGTGGTACCTCTCTTGAGAGACCCCTCTAATGAGAGACCGCATATCTGTTTGAGACCACTCTCTCAGAACACTGTTCTATCTTTTTCATGTTGTTGTACCTCAAATGCAAGACCACCTGTTTTGAGAGACAACATTTTGACCTGCCGTAAGGGGGTCTCTCAAAAGAGGTACCACTGTATAGGTATACTGGTACAGTGAAACCTCATTATAATGACACCATCCGGTCCCTGCAAAATGTGTCAGATATCAGAATATGTCACATAAATGAGTCACGCAACAAAGGAATCTAACTTTAAGTGCTTCAAAACCTGTGTCATTAAGTGAATATACCGGAATTCTGATATCTGAGGGTCTTTATAATGAGGTCTCACTGTACTTGAATGAACCATATTTTTATGAGGAATACGAATCTGGGATCCTAATGATAATTCATTACGATAATTCAGACTTGTCTCATTTAAGTAGATTGACTTCAAGACGTGATCGGCACTGAAAGAGTTAATACTGTAACATACCCCAGGTCAACAGCTTTCCTTGATGACGATGGGTGCTTAGCACCCAACCCACACCCAGGCTAGATGTTGATGCAGTCTCAAACTACCGTCCGACGTCAAGGGGCAAAAGTCAGTTACCATAAGCCACTAAACTTGAATCAATTTTGACTTGTATTCTATTTTCTGAAGACCTAAATCAATGTCAAATCAAGGTTGGATGAACTTTGACATTAAAGGTTAGCTTGGTCACTGGGATTGTTATCGCATGTCAGTAGGGTACTGAGTTTGGTGGTCTGGCAATGCAAGGGTCGCCATACTCACGCCATGAATAAGTACAGACCATGAAGCCTTAAGAGTTCAGAGGGAACTACATATTAAGAAACACCTGTGTTTGAGAGTGTGTTTAACCCTTTCCCCCTCAAACCGGCCAAAACTGGCTGGTGGTCAAATGTCGTCTGCTTCAGTGTTTTCAACTAATTTCAACAGTTATGACAAAAAATTTGACTGAGAAATGTACACGAGACTTATCAAGATCACATGCCCCAGGTCAACAGCTTTCCTTAGCATGGGTTGGGCACTTAGTGCCCAACCCATGCCAAGAAAAGCTGTTGGCTCAGTCTTAATTCAAGGGGGAAAGGGTTAAAGCAGAATGCCACACCACAAGTAATTGTGTGATCCACATAGCAAAGATCCAAATGTTCCAAGTTAAACATTAAGCGGCAAAAATAATATCCAGTTGGTGAAAGTACTAAGAGTTGTTAGTTCTGAACATAAAGACCACGCCCCCAACTTTTATCTATAGCACCACGCTAATGAAGTTCCACCCTCTCAAGAACAGAAAAGTGAGTGTACTCATAGGGAAAAATGGGCTCCAAATATACAAATATGACACTTTCAGTTGTTGTGCCACATAAACAAAGTTTAATATGCCCCGCTACATTAAATGTAACACAAAGTAACCTTTATTTTTGATACTATCTTTACTTTATATCCTGAATAACATCACTTATTTCATTACAAAATTAATGTAAAATACAAAACTGGAAAATTGCACAGAACTTGTAAGTTGTATATATTACAAATGTAAAAATGCACCGAAGCACATAAAATATTTTATATACATATATAAGAATTGAACATTGTCATATCTTAATTGCCAGTAAATCTTGCATTAGATCCCCAATATTGGTTACATAATGCTGTAACAACACTGGTTTTTTTGTTTTTTTTTTACACAAAACTTTTTAACTTCTGGAAAAGAGCACAGAACTTGTATACATACCACACTCGGACCTTGATTCTGTCAGAGGAATTATGGCACTCACTACAAGATACATAAGAAAACAATCATTGTCAGTATAGTCCTGGAAATCTGTTGTTCGTCATGGCCCAAGAACAAGTATACCTTTCATTCACCATTAAGTGACAACCATATGTAGTTGAAAATCGAGGCCAATTCAAAATGGTCACAACAGTGGATACTGAACACACAAATATATTTGTTAAAACATATTCTTTTACACAGTATGCCACAAGTTGTGGACCACTGGAAAAAACTGTTATGCTTTCAGATCAGTTGAGAGTAAATAAAATTTACACGATTATAATTTTTGTTCATTTGTCGAAAGACGAAAGAAGATTAATTTCACGAGAATAAATTGACTTTATGAATGATACAAAAATTATCAATACAGTATTGGCCTGTTTTACCCCTTAAATTGGGCAAAAAAGGTTGGAGGCATGTTCTCTGCTTCAATGATTATTTTATCAATTTAAACATTAATGAAAACTAATCTGAATGAGAGTTGTATAGGAGGCCATTCCATGCTTGATGTCATCACATTTACCTGTCACCAAGAAAAGGTGTCAACTTCAGTGGAAAATTAAGTAAATCTGCATGCCAAAGATAGACCACTGATGCCAACTTACAAATAAAATTTCTCATTCCAGACTGGATTGAGGTCCTGTGGCACTGTCTTGGTCCGCCTTTTCGTCTTGCCCACTTGCACCGTAACATAAGGATCACTTGTGCCAGTCTTATCCTTGCCAATAAGACCTTGCGCACAGATGACTGTACAAGTACAATATTATCATATTACAACAGATTATTTCCACATTATCGGCTGATCATTCAGAGTAAAATGTGAGTGTTACAATACTAGTCTTACAAAAGAGTTTTTAAACATTGTTTGCTTCACTATTTCACCATTATGTGCTTATAATTCAGAGTAAAACATGAGAATGTTACAAAAGATTTTTTTTCAACATTGTCATTTTCACAGTAATTGTATATGTCGATCTAATCATTCCTTAAATATTTGGAAGGTAAAACAGTCAAGTTTAACTCTTTACCTTGCATAAAATTGAGAGATGATGATCAAGTAACAAAACATTTTGTGTATTTTTCAAACCCCAGTTTGGTACAGCAGTGAAATGCTCTACTGTACAGGTACCTATTTTAAAAGGTATTTAATTTTGCCAATTTGCCATCACATATATGTAGTGGTTAATTGTCATTTATTACATGTGATATTCAAATTCTTTATTTCTCATACACTTAAAAAAAAAAAAAAAAAAAAAAATGAAATGTAAATAACATGCAGAATTAGGTACCTTTGCAATGTTAAATACAATGTTTCAATGTTCTCAACATATCAGTTTTCCTGGGATATACCTGATGGTGTTACGTAGATTTGTGACTGTTACATGGCATAGTTACCACCTTGTGAGCCTCATACATTTAGCTGCATATCTGACCAGCTTTGTTCAAGGTTAATCTCTTTATCACAATTAACACATTATCTACTGCTCATTATGGATGCATTCTTTGCAAGAATTGTTAACAAGTGTAATTTTGCCAATTTTGAAAAAAGTAGTTTTTTTACATGACTATCGTTAAGAAAGAATTCAATTTTCTGCACTTCATTCTAATTGCTAAGTTTATCACTGTACATTCAAAAATGCAAAGGTCAAAAGAATTAACTATACAGGAAAGACATAAGTGAAGAACAAAATCCTAGGAAGAAGATAAAAACCCAAGTGTAAGCATACAGATAATACAAAACCCTGTAAGAAATCCACAATTTGCCAGCTACACACTCAATTATCATTATCAATGCAATAACAAAAGTCATATGTCAGAGTATTATGGGTACTCAACACTGCCTCAAAGCTTTTTTTTATCAGCACTGCAAGCTGTAAGTGCTGCCGCCTAGTGTTACTTCCGCCACCATTAGCAAATTTGGTCATAAATATGGCTACCTGTGATGGCCACCTTGGCTGACCATTTTGAAGTGCCATCAAGAATATTCTGCTTAACGGCCTTCTTAAACCCTTCATGCAATGTTTCACCCATCCCAAACACAGGCCTGCAAAGATAAATTGCCAGAATGGTCAGCTGATGCAGCCCTATTAGTTAAAGGCATCAGTGTCCTTACTGACTACTGCAAGCCACACAAATAAAGACATCAGACTGCCACAGTGATAGGCTTTATACAGCTCCAACACTTTCAGGTATTAGTGTTTAGTTATTATGGTTACTAAAAAGAGTTTGGAGTACAATCCTAATACATGTACAAAGAGCAGCCATGATAAAGTGTATCTGTTAGATGAGTTGCTCCTTAACTGTAAAACCAGTGTTTAAAAAAAAAAAATAGAAAAAAAAAATCACTGTTGAACTTTTGCAACTTAGAGCCATCTTCATCACATGGGCCTTATTATTTTGTTTTGCAGCAGATTTAAAACCTGTCTTGACTCATATCGTCCACTGGCTCCAAGGCTTAGGCATGAACCCAGTACCTCCAAGACTGTCATTTTGAAGTAGCTACCAAATGTTGCAGCATATTTTTTTTAAAGAGTTTACCACAATGGTCAAATAAATCTGGAAATGACTCTCTGTGCAGACAATGAACAGCATCCATGTCTATTAATTAGACTTTGCATGAAGACAGGTTCTCACAATGATTTAACAGGGTGTTCCATCTTCATTATTTTCATAAGTTTGTCAAAAAAAAAAAAATCCTGCTGAGATACACAAGCAAATGAATGCCACCATGCATTAACCTGTGTAAGCTGAAAATGTTCCTCTTCTGCTAATTAAGCTTTAAGAGAATTTTGCATCATTATAGGAAGTCCTACACTTACTTTAGACAATCTATCAATGTATTTCAAAACTTTGTTCACCATGTTGTTGCTGTGTGTACAGTTTCATTGTCTGATCAATCTTACCCTTTACAACACAATAATACAAGTGAATGTCAAACCATATGAAAAGAATAAACAAATATTGACAAAATGACAGGACATAAAGATAAAAAACTGTGTACTTTTGGAACTGAACCTAGTCTGTTTGTCCATTTGTCCAGATATAATGTGTGAATATTAACCTGAAACAAGCTTACATGACAAATATATTTTCAGTACTTGACCTGAAAGCTGAATGCTGGCAATGGTGTACAAAAAAAAAAACAAAAAACAAAAAACAACAAAAAAAAACCCTTAAGCATTCATTGGTCACAGACTTGTTGTATGGATAGCCAATCATTTAAATGTGACAGCAAGGTTGATGGTGTCAACCATATGATACCCAAACATACCAACATAACTAAGTTTAGGGCAGAGAAATGTGCAGTACTTGGATGATTTTTTCCACTTTTTATGTCATCTCAAATCATATAGTAATAGCGAATTTGAAAACAGCAGGGTGTAAGTGCTTCATGGTACAAGATTAGAAATTGACATAGAGATGTGAGAAGATCAGAAATGTTTTCATTCATAATAGCCAAACAAAGCTGCATACGTTAAAAAAATTATTTTCCAAGGACAGCACAAAACATAAGAATTCGAACTTTTTCCTTTTTTGATATTTAAACTGGCTTCAAAATGCACTTATCTTTTACAAGTTCAAATAAACATTTCTAACCTTGACAACCACATGAATGGTTTAAGAAATAAAGAAAAGTGAACGTTTGTAAGATAACACTGACCATAGACTATATAGTGAGCATGCAACATGAGCACAGACTGGGACAAGACTTTGACAACAGTCCCACCACCCACCTGTAATAGCCAGCTTGGCTGACCATTTGGACGTGCCATCAAGCACACTCTGCTTGACTGCTTTCATGTGTCCTGAATGGAACTTTTTATCCACACTGAACACTTGCCTACCAGGATACAAGGTTAGTTCACCGTTAGAGCCATCATTCAAACCAAACTCATATCATGCCAGGCCAGACTCCTCCAACCTTTAAACTATTTCTACACAAATACATAGCTCGAATGTACTATTCTAACAACCAAAGGACCCACCAATTCCTATTTCTGGTCTAGTCCTCAGAGCAACTTTGGATCCAATTTTACTCACCCTTTTTTCTAATTAAAATCCTATTGGTACATTTGAAAGTTTTGGTTGTTCGGGGGGGGGGGGGGGGGGGGGCGGCAAGTCAATCAAATTTTACTGGTTGATTTTTACTTGTCCCAAACTAGAGGATAAATCATGCAAATTAGTGAGCCTTGAACTAACATTACTATGGATTAAAAGCATTCAAGCCATAATGGTACGACTGATTTTATATAAAATCTGTGTATGCTTTTGAGTAAGATGAATTCCAACCTCAATGTTCTTTATACATAAAACACAGTACACATATAAAATGTCTGAAGAAAATGTAAATTTAAATATATTTAATTTTTTGCAGGAGTTGAAATAAACGCTGTACTCAATTTAAAGTACATTTATATCATACAAATGGTATCTACCTTTTAAAATGAAGTTTTAAAAAAAAATTATCAAAATGTTCTCAAATCTGTACAGTAAAAACATTATGTTACATTTGCCACATGATGTTATTTTGCTTTAAAAAAATGACAGCTATTGTCTTTCAATACTGTAATTTCACTTAAGTTAATCTGATTAAACATTGGAGAAAATAATTAGACGACTTGGGTGAAATTGCAATTAGGAGTTTAAAAATGGTTGAGGTTTTAAAGGATTGTTAGTGGGTATAGTTTTCATTGTTAAATTCACAATAATCACACAAAATTTTGAAGCTCATAAAGCTGTAAAACTAGTCCTTTCTCACAAATATATGTATACATATGAAGCATCAGAAGCAAACAGGGACAAAATGAAATGTATGATTTGCCACATGAATGTCAAGCAACATATGCAGCAGATCACATCCACTTCAGCAAGCAATAAAGCAATCAACAATAAGGTCTTTACTTCATCTATATCAACATATGAAATTACTTCACAGTTATGTCACACTTTAAACAGACATTTCAAATAACAGCAGTCTTGTGGGATATATGTTTGTGAAGCTGGCTGATATTAGAATAGAACTTCACATGAATGAAAGTCTTTTACATATTTAATTTCTTTAATAGCCACAGACCCTTTCATGTACTCTTTTGTTTGAAACCCGACAAAATCAAGTATCAGAAGAAAAAGTGTACGAGTAAAAGGCTAACCAAGGTAAACATTCCAATTTCTCAGGCCACTATGAAGGAAAAATAATGAGACGGGGGTCTTTTACTTTGCTTACTTCCCAAGGTTTGCACCATGTGTATCTATACAATACAGCAATCACTATTTCAAATAGTGAAAACCATGGACCTAATTTGCAGACACAAATACCCACTTCCAAATGTGCAACCTGGAATGCCCATATATAAAAATGTGTGTTTAATGAAAAAATATGCAGTTTCACAACAGCAAAAATAATAATAAAGAAATTAAAATTTCTGTGAGGAAAGGCTTTTCGTGTAGAAGGAAATGAGAGCCAGAATATTTTTGGCTAGCCTGAATGCCATACAGCTAAAATTTGAGCAAAGCTGTCACTTTCAATTTGTTGATTATAGTGTGTACATTTGAAACTAAGCAAACCAAAATTTTATATCACACCATTTTATTTATTCTCAGAACAAAAACTGCATTGTAAGAAATCATGATCATAATACACTAAAGACTGCATCAAAATACACTGTTTAGTTTTCTTCAACACAACTACAATGCTAAATGGTTTGCTCTTTTATTAAGAACAAAACACTTTAAAATAGCATGCAATATACACTATATAAGTCAGAAACATAGCATTTCATCTGCTTCTGTGTTGAAATTCTTCAAATAATTCTACACAGTATTTAACATTCCATGACAAAAAATTGACACAAAATAAACAATTATTTAGATGGTTTTCTTTTAAGAATGCCATTTACAAATGCTGGAAGGGACATGCTTTCACAACCCACACAAATCTTAACACCAGTACCGAAGACACAATAGGATTTTATACTCACCTAATTAATTCAAATATCTCTGGTTTATTTCGTTCTCGTATTTTCATTCTGTCTTTCATTGCCATAATAATATTCTGTGTTTTGTCTTCTGCTCCATGTTTTGAACTTTTCTCGGCAGCCCCTGTTGGTTATCAAGAAGCATTTTTCTTCTATTAGAGTACTCTTGGTACTACACATATTCCTACCTGTTTGGTCAATAAGTTTCTAACAATTTATCATCATTATTTTATAAATCACTCTGCTACACCTGTGGTAATATAATATATCTGCCTACTTTGAGAATACTATTCACCTGACTGACTGAGTTCCCGCATTGGATCAGTGTTTGTACCCATGTTTGTACCCAGACTAGTAAAAATACAACAGAATTGTAAAAGTCAGAATTGAATGTGGACATACAAGGTTTACACTGATCAAATTTTGTATTTCTGCAATGTCTTAAGAACTGAACCTCCTATCAATTGTAGATACACAATGTCATGAAATGAAAAATGACTCTTGCACCCACCAAGAAGACTTTGAAGCGAAAACTGACGAAATCTTACTCAATTATCAAAGAAGGGGATGCCCAATCCCACCCTGGCAAGAATCTCTTGACCAGGTTAGATTCCTGGACAGAAATGCATTACTGTCCCCCAGAAATAGGACAGACGATCAGGACAAAGACAAGCTGTTCCCGATACCACCCAGGATTACCACCGAGGGGCATCATTAAAAAAAACTGGGGCACAATACAAGCCTCTAGAAATGCATCGATCCTGGCAGACAAGTAAGTCTTGTAGGATTCAGAAAGCGGAGAATCTAAGACATTCTCACGCCATCTCGAATCAGGTATCCTTCTAGACCAACCAGGCCACCACCTGCTGACGAATTGAACCCTGTAAACACTATGGCTTGCAGATATTGCCCCAAAATGGATACTGGGGCACAAGCAACCGGATGGGTAGGAATCATTCTACCCCCAAAGGAGGATCTTGTAAACACAACAATCCGGTTTACCTCCTCACATGTAGGGTGTGCAACAAACAATCTATGGGCCAGACAGGTCAAACACCATTGGATAGCCTCTCACTGGCTTGTCTACTACTTGAAACCAATGAGTGACAAATCAAATGAAAGATTACAATTAAAACGTTATCCTTTATACCCATGTAGGATAACCCATTCAGGATAAGCTTCAGACATAAACACAAAATATATACTTACGTTGTAGACAGTCTGCATTAAGGAGGTCTTTACACTTTTCATGGCACTTGACTCCACATTCTGTGCATCGAACTCCTTGGCGAGCAAGGCCCCACAGGAGTCCTTCACACTCAAAACAGTAGGTGGGTGAGGTGGCAGTCCATACAACAAAGTTATGTGGTGTGGTACTGGATATGGGGTAAATTAAGGCCTGTAGAGTCTTCTTGTATACATGCATTTTCTGAAAGGTAGTCAACCAAAAATACAGTCAATGCCTGTGGTTGTATAGCTGTTGTCCCCTGTGTATGGCACATGGGCTGTGCTGCCTCTTTACTCTGTTAAAAACACAACTGTATACTCTGTACTTAAGGTATTTCATTTCACAAATTTTCAAGCATGCATTGAATGCAAAATTACAAACCACACAAAATTAAAAGACTAAAATATTCTCTTTATGGGCAGGCAAATTCGCAAAATTGACCACCTGTGAAAAACGTAAAATGATAATTCTTCAAAATTAATTAATTACCTTCACAGCATTCATACCTGGCTTTAATGGCATCCAAGCAGCTCTCTGCCATAAAACATGTCGTCCAAGAGCATGCACAAGTCGTGTCCACATATGCTCAGATATATTAAGCTGAACGATGCCTAGATCTTCATTATACTTGTCATTCCCAGAACTCACTGATTCAATATTACCAAAAAACAGCACATCGTAAAACTGTGGACCCTCAGAGCTGATATATTGGCTTTAAAAGCCATAGTGTTATACAGTGCAGCATCAAAGTTGCCTGTAGGTGGTACTATACATGTAGGTAACTGCCCCCCTGGTTACAGGTGGATGCACCTAGGGAATAAACAAAACCTGCTTCATTCATTGGTTGAAAGTGTTGTGGCACATGAAGCAGGTGCTGCCACCATACAGAATAGGGCATCTGTCATGCCCTAGTCTTTGGGTCTAGAGGGTAAAAACACTTCTTCACTTGCCAGTGAATTTGATAAAATACAGTAGGCTAAAAAGACCATGGGAGGGTCACAACAGTTAACAGTGTTGTGTTCCACTGGTTTCGACACTGACTGTGACTCTTCAGTAGGAAAATGATGCTTGGCATGTTAGAACCGATATACTGTTTTCCATTGTTATGTAAAAACAGAAATGTAATTGTGTAACACAGAAGCTTGGACTCCCCATGGCAGTGGTTGCCACTATGGAGGATGACTTGAAAAAACGTTTGAGTCACAGATAACACTTGAAAATTAAGGCTACTGTGCATATACTACTCAACTTGGTAAGTGTATTAACAGGCAATATAACAAGTGATACATATGTACCACAGAAGCCCTGAAACAGGAGCTTAAGCTGTGTGACGACACAGTAATGAATGCTAAAGTGCATTTTCCCTGAAGGATAGACACATCAGGTGTCTCCTTGGCAGAAAGATCAAGGGAGAAACGAGCTTTGAACTTAAAAGTTTTACCATAAGACTGAGCAAGGGAGCTAGCTCATTTACCTATGATGTTGAGACTGAAGGGCTCAGTTCAGTACACTTCGTGCATCCGGTGTGTCTCCCTGACCAGTCACAGCTGTTTAGTGCATTCTAAATGAGGAGTATGGCTGTACTCCAAAATCTGGACTGATAAATCAAGTCTGGTATGGTCTAGCTGGGCAAAATGTCTGCCCAACAGCTGTACTAGTATTCTGTTGTGGATGTAACGAAGATGCTCGCGTAACCTGTCTTTCAGTGGCATGCACCCATCCAAGGTATAGGATAGGTACGTGGGAGGCCAGCAAGATTTGTGGGATTAAGAGGAGGTTGGGAGGGTTGTGTAGACAGAGGGGGATAGCTTTCAGGGACATGTGGGAGGATTTTGCAGGGAGATGTTTAGCTGGGACGGGTTACACGCTAGCCAAAGGAGAGAGAACCGCTTATGGGAGGTGTACAGTGAGTGGGTTTGGCAGCAGGGAAAATAAACATCCTGGCAGCTACCAGGTAATTATTGTTCCTGAACAGGATCATGGGAGGGAGAATCAGACAACCAAGGACAAAAAGGCAAAGAAAAATAATGGGAAGAACATCATGAAAATTGGATATATTGACTGTAGGGGGTTCAAAGGGAAAGTAGCAGATATTGGTAATTGAAAGGGAGAAAATAGACATTGTTGCCTTGGTAGAGACCCATGTTAGGAAGGAAGAAGAGAGAATGATGACAAGTTCTGAAGGCCACAATCTGATGTGTAAAGGGAGGGAGAATGGACAAAAGAAGGGAGGAGAAGTTGCGTTTTTGGTAAGACAGGGAATTAAATGGCACCAGATAATGCATGAAAGCTGAGACAATGATAGTGGGGTAAGAAATGAAATGCAGTGGATAGGAACAGAAACATATGGACATAAAGTGGCAGTAGGTGTGGTTTACGTGGGACATGAAGGGGTACCGGACAAATGGAATGACCAGGTATATGACAGAATGAGAATGATAACAAGTCACGTGCAACAACAGGGTAAGAAAGTTATCATTGCGGGGAATTCCAATGGTCAAAAAGGCAATGGAACGGAGGGAATTGAAGGAGGAGACAGGGAAATAAACGGAAACGGAGCCAGGTTGTCAAGCTTCACTTGGGAGTTCAAACTTAGGACTGTGAACAGGAACCTACAATGCAAGGGCAAATTGACATGGACCTCGGGGGAGACAAAGACAATTATTAGTTATGTTTTGGTGGATAGCGACACATTCCAAATGACTCTGAAATGTGATATTGATGATGATGGTAGGTTAGACAGAGGGAGCAACCACAGTTGGATCACTAAGGAGCTTAACATACAGCTTTGTAAGAAGGGGGGTGGGGGGGGGGGTTCAGTATGATGGTACAGGTAATTAGTTTTCTAGAGTACGTAGTACAGAAAATAAAAATCTTTCAAAATTTTTGATAGTACGAAGTACGTAGAATAAGAGGGCTTCCAGTACGCCAGTACGGTAAATAAAAAGCCTCAGTACGCCAGTACGGGAAACCCCTTTCCCACCCTCTTGTAAAAGGGAGGGGGGGGGGGGAGGGGGGTCAAATGGGTTTGGAATATACATAAAGAATTAGATGGGGAGGGATACCAGGAAAGCCTCAAAACTGAACTGCAGGAATGGAAAAATAAATAGGAAGTAGAGGAGGAAGTCCAAAAAATGAACGAAGACCTAACTAGAAGACTCTTCAAGCTTGGTAGAAAGAAAGTGATTTAAAATGTTGGATATAGGGTGGACCCAGAGCTAAAAGGGGCAAAAAGGAAAAGGAGGGTAAAAATAGGGCCTGGAGACTAGCCAGGAAACAAGAACAACCGCATAATGATACAGCGTAAGCTAAACAACAATATCTGGAATGCAGAAAACAAATTGCAGACATGAAAGCAGAAAGGAGAGCTAATAAAAATGAACAATTGACAGCGAAAATAATGAAAAGAGGAGTGGAAGGGTCAAATATTTTTAGAAGTTTGTTAATTGAAGTGACTTAGAATAAAACACATGAAATCATGCATAGAGGGAAGAGTAGAGAGAAGAAAGGCGACATACAGGAAGCATTAAAAGGGCATTGGGGGAAAATTAATGATCCATGATGGGGACAGGGGGCAGTACCAGACGGTCAGAAGGATTACAGACAGGATCAATGGGATTCTGAACTGTGCTGTAGAATTAGAGAGATTGAAGTTCAGATTGTGATAGAGAAGATGCGGCTGGGCAAGGTGCCAGGGTCTGATAATGTTCTGACTGAATTTATCAAGAAAGGGCCAAAGGGAAATTGTAGGATGTTTGCAGATTTTGTTTAACAGGGTTCTTGAGGAAAAGCAGGTGCCAAGGGAATGGAACAAGCTTAAAATAACTTACATCCCAAAAAAGGGCAGCAGTGCCCGATCGGATCAATGTAGGGGTATCGCAATCGCATCAAACATAGGGAAAATTTTTAGCTTAGTCATGTACAGGAGGCTGAGTAGAATAGTTGAAAGGCTTGGCCTCCTGGGAGAGATCCAGAATGGATTTAGACCATGGAGAAGGGTGGGTGACCATGTATTTACTTGAATGCAAGCTCTAGAACTGGCAAGACAAAGGCACGAGAAAATATTTATCAGCATTTTAGATGTGAGAAAGGCATATGGCAGAATGTGGAGAGATGCACTATGGGAGAAACTTCAGGGGCTTGGCTTTGGTGGAAATTTCATTCACGTCATGAAAGCTATGTATAAGGATGTAGATTGTACTATTTCAATGGGGAACATAGAAGTGGAAAATAAACAATTAGATATTGGCTTAAAACAGGGTTGAGTGCTCTCTCCAATTTTGTTTGCACTGTACATTAAGGAATTGGGGGATCAGTTAACAGAATGGGACAAGGGGTTCACAATAGGACAGCACAAAAATCCTGGTTATTTTTCGCAGATGATATGGTGCTTATGGCTGAGTCACAAAAGGTGAACAAAACAAAGGGAATGATTAAAGCTACGTCACTGAACAGCTTCAATAGAGCATTTATAGCCATAGAGTTTTATGGGATAGAGTTGCAACACCTTGAATGATGGATGGTTTAATGTAATTGCAGTAAATCAGGACATTCAAAATATGAAAAAGCACAGAATGAGATGGGTAGGTGGATTCTGGGGGCGCCACCATGTACAGCAACTGAAGTGGTGTTGGGGGAATTGGGGTGGAGTGCTGTTACAGATAGAATCGCCAAAGCCAAGTTAAATTACTGGGGATATTTACAAACAGTTAGTGAAGACAGATGGTGCAGGAAAATATACATGAAGGCGGTAAAAGCACAAACAAAATGGGTCCAAATATAGACAGATTAGCAGAAAAATATGATTTGAAAGGGTTTGACGAAATTGATGAATAGAATTCATACATTAAGAAAATGGTTGCAGAGGGATGGACAGTAAGATGGAAAGAGGGGGTGAGCGATAAAAGTACACTAAAAGCTTATAAAGTGTTAGATAGACCAAAAAGGAGCACATGTTGGAATGGAAGGAAGGGATCTAAACTTTTGTTCCAAATCAGGGCGGGGGTTATCAACCTGGAGAAGCCACGTCAAAAATGGGCACAGGGTAGCAATGGGAAATGTAGGGTTTGTACGCAGGAGGCAGATGAGACAGTAGATCACTGGCTACTGTGGTGTGATGCATAGAGGGAAATGAGGGAAAATGTATTCAGAAGTTGGCAGGATAAGGACTACAACTGTAAGGGCTGAGAGGAAATACGGGGACCAGAAGAGGTGGACCGTGTTGCTTGGTTTCTGGGCTTGAAAGGAGATTTTGCAGGGTGTTAGGCGGGTATTAAAACTGTACATGACTACCCCGTGGGGTGCTGGGGTAAAAGGAGGGAAATGTTACAACTGGAAGCAAATAGGGTTAACTGATGGGTGAAAGGGGGTATCGATGGGAAAGGTGGTGGTAGCCCTTTTCAGAGTCCCCATGATTGTAACTGCAGCAGGTGCAGGCCATGGAATGCCTGAGCCTTCGAGGCTGGGATAGGGACAAAGGGCAGGGCTTAGGTAATGGGCTGTTCTACTACTGGGGAAATAAATAACCAGGAGTGGTGGGGGTGGGTTGGGGGCTCCCACTGCTGTGAGAGAGTATGTGGGGCCCTTAGGCCTAGGCTCTGTTCCCAGGAATCACGGTAGTTTTTGTTTTTGCTTTTAAGGCCATCTGTTATTTACAGGACCACAGCACACAAGTGGAGGGCCGCTGAGATATTATTTTATTATTATTAGTGGATGCAAAGTTTCGCCCCCATATTGTTTGTGATGCTACAGGTAAGAAGGTACATTATATACCAGATTGAATGCTTTCACAGCGATTTTCTGTGGGAACACAGTATGTTCTCCCTGTTTGTGAACTTTTTGCTTTGCCTGAAGTGTCGAGGCAAGCACAATATCTGCAACCAGATCTGTTTCATTCATTCACCTTTTTCTTACCAGACACTGCTGGGTTGGCCTTGGGATCAGGGTTTTATTGGCTCATCTGGCCAATATGTCAGAAAGATTGTTCGCTCGTTCGAAACCTACAATCACTTCTTTGTGCATAATAAAAAAAAAGTTCCTTACCAATTCCTCATCATTGAGAGACTGTCTAGCAGCTAGCACTGATGGAACCCCAGCATTCCTCTTGGAAGCAGCCATGGTCTGAAGAAAATTAATTTCAGTTTTGACAATTCACAATTCTTGTCTAGCAAGGCAGCCCACAAAATAAAACTAGATGATTTTAATGTGACACTTAACTGTGGGCCTTGTGCTAACAACAAAAGTAGCACAACAATTTTTTTTTTCAGGAAACTGTAAAAATTAAAAACAAAATGGTTCATGATCTATACCAATCTAAAAAGAAGTTCAGAAATACTATGAATTGATTATCAGTCAGTTGGGCATACTAAGAGGTGTGCTACTGCAAATTGTTTTAATTTTGCTGTATTATTGTTTTCACTTATTTTGTTGATGGCACAAAACTGTGAAAACAAAAAACATGGTCAAATAATACTTTAACACTGTTTGAATTGAAATTATGTCCCAAATAGTGAAATTAAGACAACAGTAGAATGTCAAAAATACAAAAATCATGAAAATTTAAACATGAAAATAAAGCAATTTACAGTAGTTGTGTTAGGAAAATGCACATTTGTACTAGTTGTATGCATTTGTTGGGTATATTTATATGTGTGCTAGTTGTATGCATTTGTTGGGTATATTCATATGTGTGCTAGTTGTATGCATTTGTTGGGTATATTCATATGTGTGCTTGTATACATTTGTTGGGTCTATTTATGTGTGCTAGTTGTATGTTTGTTGGGTATATTCACATGTATGCCAGTTTTATGTGTTTGTAGTATCTTTTACCTCAGTTTCAGTGGCTAGGATGCATCATGACATGTACTTAACCATACTATGTTAGAGTTATATCACTTAAGAAGTGGGAAGATTAGTCAAAGGGTAGATCTACAACAAAAACACACCACAGGACCATGTGACCTGAGTAAAATTAACACTTTTCCGCTGAACTGACCCAAACTGGTTGGATGTCAACAGTCATCTGATTTGCTGGTTTTGCTTTTAGACATTTTGTCTGAAACCTGTACAGAAGCCCCATCAGACCTGCATACACTGGGGCAACAACATTCCATGCTCAGGTAAACTGTTGACTCAGTCTTCATTCACGGGGTACAGGACTCTCTTGAACTGAACGAATTCAAATAAGAATGGTGACTGAGTCTTCATGAAAACTTGCCAGCATAGCACATTCTCTGTTTCCTAGTTATTTCACGGACAGGTTAACGAGATAATGCGTCCTTTGCATTTACAACATTTTAACTTTCATACAACTGCATGCTGTTTCTTTTAGCCAATCTATACCAGCGATATGATCCTGTGATGTGAATATTAATATAGTACATACTTCAAATTAACAAATTCAACAAATGTTAACTTCAGTTCACATCAGATGACAAAGTTCCTAGATGATGTATAGCAAGGACATGCAAGATATAGACCATTCATAATAGACATGCTTCAATGGTCTTGAAAGAGATAATAAGAGACACAAACAGGCCTATGGCTGGGCAATGAAAATGCATTTTCACATTCATCCAACGCACATTTATGTTTCTCAAAAGATACCTGTCCATTTATTAATAAATTCCTTCTTTTGATGTGAACAATCTCAAAATTTACCATTTTGCAGCTAAACACTGAAAATTTGAAGATGAAATTTGTAGCCACCAATCTTTGCTGATCTATACATGTAAAGCAGACTATTTTGGTAATTTGCAAATTACGTTTTACATGTTCAGTTTATAACAATGTCTAGACTGGCTAGGTGACAATGGCAGGAGCTCACCATGAGTATGATTTTCTTTCCACGATTGTTCACTACCGACATGATTTTTTTGTCGCTCGCGTATCTCCAGGTTCATGTAGGCTACCCAATTTTCAGTGAAAATTACTTTCATTTGACAATTACCAATTGCAATCTACAAACATGCGCTGCTAGTTTACCATGGAACAAGCTAAATTCTATGGATACAGTTTTATTACCACATGCTCCATGCCTGTCTGACACCGTACACTGCCATATCAAAAACTAACGACACATCAAATAAAACTCTTAACATTTCTCTTTCTACGAATCCCATGCTCACTATGAGCCTGTTTTTTTTCTCTACCTAGAAGTCAAAATTGAACAAACTACCAATAATACTGTTGGAAAGTCCTGAATTCTTCAAACCCCTTAAGACTTTGAATCACGTTTGCCCTCCCCTCCAACCCCCCACCAGTAAGTAATCATATCCAAACCAAGTTACTACGCTATCTATGGCACACAATTGTGCTGTGTTGGAGAAGAAAAAAAACCATAATGCTTGAAATTAAAATTCCTAAGAAGGCTAATAAAATCTAAGACTAAACGAACTCAAGTGAATATCAGTGACATGAGCAATGCCTTTTATTCCATCCCATCACAAACTCAATTGATGGTGACTGCAAATGTTTATCAAATCCCGTGCAAATTGGAAAACAAAATAAGCAACAAAGACACACATGGGATATAATGAAACTGACATTAATATGAAAACCTAAGGACGTTGCAATAGGATTGACATCCTTCCTCTGTCTAGTCAGCTACTCTTAGTGCAAGTGCTTATCTAGTCCAAAAAAAATCTGATTTTACACTCCATGCAAATAAATGTGGGGCTTGTGGAGAGTTATGTTTCCCATCTAAAACTTCCAATAAAAATGATATTCCATCAATCCAAAAAAAATTATGTGATAACTGCCAAGACAATGAGACATACTCACTCCAAAGTTATCCTAGAAACTTAAAAGTTTATTGATGTTTGTTGCAACAGATCAGGGTAGAGGTTTCTAAAAAAAATTAGCCTTTACACTTCTAGAATAATTTTAGCACTAAACCTAACTAAGCAATATTGTTAACCTTTATTTAAAACTACATGCTTTTGATAGCAACATAGGGCATTAATTATTGTGGTAAAAGGAACAAGCAATCCTGTTACAGACATATATATATATGTAGATATAAAAGTGCCAGGAGATAGTAGAAGATATGCAAATAAGAAGCCAGAGCTAATGAAGTACCTTCATGACCTGTGTTTACCACAGCAGCATTGGGGAAGGAAGCAAAATACCAGTTAGCCATCAGTGCACCCAAGCACCCCCTGGCGGCAATCTTTGGCAACACTGTTTGCAGTGTCCCCTTGTGGCGATACACGTAGCTGCAGTCAAGACTGACTGTATATTGTATTCCTAGTTTAGTGTTTGTGTGGGTATAAGTTGTTAAATACTGAAAATCTTTTAATGACACTTGGGGGCAACTTCACTGTGCTTATATATGACATAACCATATTAATTAATTGCAAGCCCTGCCAAGTGGAAATTATTGAAGTTGCTTGACCATCATACATATTTAAACATATTGATCAGTTAATGGGTGCAGGGAATTAAATCATATCAAATTAGGATGACCCTACTTCTGCTCAAGGAGCACAGAACATTTAAAATTAAGACAATCCTGGCCTTTATTTAAAAGGAGCAAAAAGCAAAACTGAGAGCAAACTCCTCTTCTAAAAATATGAGACTAACGTGTAACGAATGCAGGGTGCTAGTGTAAGTAACAATTCAATGAAGCACACTCTACATTCTTGTACCTTCATTTGGAGGAAAAAAGACACCATCTAAAAATAAATATCCATCCAGTTTGAAAACATTAAGTACCCACAAAAGCTTGCAATACACAGTGCATGATAAAAATTATTGACACGAATTTAACTTTTCCAGCATATAAAATAGAAAACTATCAATCAGACATCATTAAAACTTTCTTTTGGTAGTTTTTTTCCCCAGTAACAAATTACTTTTCATATTTCTAAAGAAATAGATCTTGTACACCTTGTAATTCTTTTCCTGGTGAAATACATTTCTCGAATGTATGTGTTACGCTTTGCAATTCTTCTAATAAATACATTTCTTAAACAACCCTAAATGGCTTTGACATTCTTTTCCATGAGTCACATCTTGATACTTGCACACTTTAAAAATCCCATCCAATGACAAATCCCTAGTCAACTGTCTGCATGCTTGCTTCTGTAGCCAATGAGACTTGATATGGTCAACCTTCTACACTCTCCTCTGTAGCCAATAAGACTTGACAAACGCATGAATCTTGTATATGCCCACTAGCAAGTCATGTATGTATGCACTGTATGCTTTGCTACAAGATATAAAATGCGCTCACACAGAAGAGAAATACCTACCAGGTCACTGACAAGTGGGATGGACTTGCGTCGTGGTTTAATCTCAGGCATGCTGTCTATACAGTTATAGAACGGGTTGTGCTCTGGGTGTCTGAAAGTACAGAATGGTGGCAAAGGTTACAAAGTGAGCGTACTGTCACTGCACTTGGTTTTGAAGTCTATAGTTACCCTCAGCTTTTGCATTTCATGGGCTTTCTCTGAACTTGTAAGTTTACCATCTCACACTGGCAAGGCACTCCAAATAACCTTTGACATTTTTTTTTTTGAAAGTTAAATATAGAAACCTTAACATATTAACAACCCATCAGCTGTCCTCCATGTATGCATCTTTCAGGCATATCATGGCACAAAACACGAACCTCTCCTCAGATGCTTTTGTCCTGGAGACACTGGGTCTATCCTGTCATTGACCATACAAATGCTGCAAAGAAAGAAACATTGCATCCACCAATTTTGCATACCGGAACATTTTGGCCTCAATAATATGGGCAGATATGCAGGACTGTAAAATTTGATGCTAAAAACAATCTGTTTATTCACATGACCATAACTTTATGTCAGCCCTCTCATAAGCTGATTCCAGGAAAATAGTAACTTTCAAACACAACACACTAGTTCTAGCCTATCACCAGATCTATAGTTTCTACTGATTTTATTTGTTTGAACAATACTAGGGAATTTCCTCTGCCTTAGCTATGGATCTCTAGGAAGCTAGCCAGCTACCGTTCACACAACTCTCTTACTTAGCAACCTTAACTTTGCTACAGTGGTCCCCTCTTATAAGGCGACCCACAATGCACCATAATTGTGGCCTTATAAGGGGGTAAATATAAAGAAAATGCCATCACAGCTGCACAAAGAATTAGCCTTTCTAGAGGGTCTGGCCTCTCTTCAGATGGGCTTTACAAGAGGGGGACCAATGTAACATGGCAATGGCATATCAACATTTCCGGCTGGATGCTTGGGCTGGTCTTCATATACAGGCATACGGTGGCATTGCCTCCTGAATCATTTTCATTTTATATTAAGTAGCATCCTTACTCCCTGAAGTCTCTTCCAAAATGAGAACAGTCACACTCTAACCATTAGCCTGTGAGACATTATCAGAAATCCCTGTTACTATTTTACAATTGCATACAATGCATTGCATATAGCCCCGATTTGCTAGTTTTTACAATACTGGGTGGGACAGAGTATAACTAATGCCTAAATCAAGGAAACGTAAAACCAGCAAGTGATAATCCACTTCCAAGGATAGGTCATAATCTCAACAGGGCCTGTTACCAGCCTCCACTGACCATCACGGCATTCTTTGTGACATCAGCACTGAAATCATAAGCCGCTTTGAGCTTGCATGGTTTCACACTGATGTTGACATGGTGATGTCAGAAGTCACATTTAATGAGATATCTTTCAAACTTCCACAGAGAAGAAAAAAATAAAAACAGTTTGCATCATAAGCAAGTACATTGAGCACTCGCAACGTGGCCAGAAAATAATACTCCTGCTTAAGTCAACCCAAGCAAATTTCTATTGTGAAACAAAGTTGATCCAAGGGCTGGGAATTTCTTTGAACTCTATTTCTCGGAATGCACTTGCAGGTGGGGCACTCAGTTTGCCACGGAAATTTCTCCAGTTTAATTTGCCAGATTTTCTCCAAAGACTCACATGAACATTGAAGCCTTGAGAAAAAAAAAAAGGAATCAGTGATCGGAAAAAAAAAAAAAATTATTGACGATATCAGCATGCAAAATATATCATAAAATTTTGGTACATATCCACATCTCCACTATTATCTTTGTTTACAAAAAGTTATCACTGCCAGGGTGTGTCTGTTGGTACTCTTGTATTATAGACTCTTGCAGTTGTGTATATATATGTGTGTGAGTTTATAAATATATATACATATATATATATATATATATATATATATATATATATATATATATATATATATATATATATATATATATATATATATATATATATATATATATATATAGTGAAACCTCATCATAACAACACTAAGATATCTGACATGCTCATTATAATGACACAAGTTTTGTGGGGGCAAAAGTTCATTTTCTTTGTTGTTTGTTTCATTTATCTGACATATTCAGTTATCTGAAACATTTCTAAGGGAACAGATGGTGTAATTATAATGAGTTTTCACTGTGTATATATTGTTTGTGTGTGTAGTCATGATAAAGCTTTATTGACATTCATCTTGGATACAAGATATGGTCAGCATGACAATAGAAGTATACATGGAATACGAGTTACATCAAAATACAACAAAACTAACTACACGTGCACCCAGTCAAACACTTATATATACATGACCAGTTAGCTACCGAGATTTAGTACCTGAGTCATTGTTGTCGAATTTCAAAGATTTTATTTATATAAGAGAGTACCTCTGGGCTATCTCCAGATTGCATTATTGTTATAAATTTTTCCATCTCAGTTAGCAAATGAAACCCACTGTAGTAGTTGTTTAAATTCACAAAATTTTCTTCCCTGATGATACTGTACAAGTTACAATGTGATATCACATGTTCTACATTTTCAATAGTATCAATGTCACACATGGAACACTGTCTTTGCTCCAGTGGTGTTTTTGGTCCGGTATAGCGGCCCGTTTCTTTTGCCAAAGTGTGGGCGCTGATCCTTAATTTAGTGAACGCTTGTCTTTTCATGACTGGAATAGAGCCGGTTAGGTAGGACTCGGACTCAAATTTAGTTTTAATTGGTTACAAACTGTTAGACACTTGCAAACCCTTTGTGTGTGTGTGTGTGCGTATTATGTTTATAATGAATGTTGCGAAATTTCCAAAGAAACTTGCTTACTCATGTCTTGCACTGACCATAAAATGGATGAAACCACAACACTTGTTCCAGCTGCTTAAAGGCGTGCTCACTAGTTAACCTCTGTCTACGTCAAAGGAGACCACTTTAAGATATATGAACCCTAAATCATGTTGCATCATTGCATACTTGATGCTATAGCTGCATGATTGATAATTAAAGCTCATTCTCTCACAGGTCTCAGCCAAGATCAATAGTCACACAAATATTAACAATTAAGTGTGAGATAATGTATGGGTGAAAGCTAGGTGAATATCATGATAACCACTTGCTGTGGAGCTAAAGGGGTTGCTATGATGTTCACTGTTCCAACCCATAAGGTATCTCCCCTTTTCTATGCAACTCAGACTATACCTGTTAACTCTTTTAGTCTCAACTGCGACTCTAAGTCGAACTACACAGAAGGAGCTGCTTTAAATTAGGATAATGACGCAAGATTCGTGTTCCTTGTAAAAAGACATTTCACTCAAGTAGCAGCATGTCTGTACAGTGGTACCTGCAATTTACGACCACCCCTAATACCAGACAAAAGTGGTCACATATGACAGGTGGTCTTCCATTGCAGGTAAATTAACAAAGAAATAAAAGGCCAATGTCTTGAAAGGGTGGACCTAAAAACTAATGTGGTCTCTCATGAGAGGTGGTCTTTACAGCAGGTACCATTGTATTGATATAGAAGATAGTAGTCCAGGTCAACAGCTTTCCTCAGCACACTTTGGGTGCAATGCGCTCAAAGTGTGCCAAGGAAAGCTGTTGACTCAGTCCAAAATGTAGCACTGAACGGGTTAAGCCCCTGAATTTTCATCATCATATAGTTCGTTGTGCATGACCCATTAGTTTGTTTTGTTAACTAAAAATATGAGGTGGTTATGAGGACAGCCACATGCTTCACCGCTGTCATAGCTCACTTCCATAGATGTAATAGTGGGCTTCACTGTTGTTATAGCTCACTTCCATATATGTAATAGTGGGCTTCACTGTTGTTATAACTCACTTCCATATATGTAATAGTGGTCTTCACTGTTGTTATAGCTCACTTCCATATATGTAATAGTGGGCTTCACTGTTGTTATAGCTCACTTCCATATATGTAATAGTGGGCTTCACTGTTGTTATAGCTCACTTCCATATATGTAATAGTGGGCTTCACTGTTGTTATAGCTCACTTCCATATATGTAATAGTGGGCTTCACTGTTGTTATAGCTCACTTCCATATATGTAATAGTGGGCTTCACTGTTGTTATAGCTCACTTCCATATATGTAATAGTGGGCTTCACTGTTGTTATAACTCACTTCCATATATGTAATAGTGGGCTTCACTGTTGTTGTAGCTCACTTCCATATATGTAATAGTGGGCTTCACTGTTGTTATAGCTCACTTCCATATATGTAATAGTGGGCTTCACTGTTGTTATAGCTCACTTCCATAGACGTAAAAGTGGACGAGTGGAGTGGCTCAATTTTTCTGCCAACACCAAGACAACATTCATCATACATGTACTTTGACAGAGAATGTCAATCAATTTTGTACCGAACAGATTGTTTAGTATACAAACATATTGTACGATTCGGGAACCGAGCTCTCTCTCTTTACAACAGCCAGTATACCTACAGATATCCAATAAAGAAATCTGAAGAATCCATTTATCCTATAAGCAGACAGGTGATTTTCTTAATATGGCACACTTTCTAAAAATGGCTTCAAGTGAGTGGATTGCATCTGTGAGCAGGACAATTCTCAATGTACTGCTTTCAAAAACAAATAATACATTTTGTGTACTTTTTGGACACTAAACATCATGATGCACTTCACAAGTAATATCAACTGCTTTCTCAGGCATTCTTTTGACTGAATGAAATGATAAGCCATTAACTCATTCCACCCTGATGACGCTTTTTCCCGCTAATATCTAAATGTCGTCTGCTCATTGTATTTTACTAATTTAGGGATTATTTTTCAAAATTTTGGATGAAACTTGCATGGAAGATCATTCCAAATTATATGCCCATGGTCAACAGCTTTCCTTGGCGCGCTCTGGGCGCATTTCGCCCAGAGCGCGCCAAGGAAAGCTGTTGACTCAGTCTTCTATCAGGGTGGAATGAGTTAAGTTGCACACAATGCACACCAAAATTGTCTTCAAATAGAGGCGCATTCTGATGTGGTCTCTCATTGGGTAAGAACTCACTCATAAGAATTATTATATTATTTATATTCAACTATAAAGGTTTGTTCTTTTTCCAAGTCATAAGCCCCTGGTAGTTGATTGTAGTTTCTTGGATTTTTTAACTCTTTTAGTTCCAAATTTTGGACTGAGTCAACAGCTTTTCTTGGCGGGCATTAGGCGCAACGCACCCAATGCGTGCCTAGAAAAGCTGTTAGCCTGGGATATTTTCTCTGGAACTAGAGGCATGCTGGTACTTGGAGGCGAGGTCTTTTTACAAGGAATATGAATTGAGATCCTAATGATAATTCAGACTAGTTTGACTTTAGTAGATCAACTTTAGATGTGATTGGCACTGACCAAGTTAACATAGCCAAATACATTGTACTTAGCATACTTTTATTGCATTTCACAGGCCTTCCATATTGTATATTTATACAAAAAACCAGGTATAATCCAATTTGTTTTGTTTCTTTTCCATCACATTTGCTTCTCATTTTCCATCTGCTTTTTCTATGAATGTTGTCTTGAAGACACATTTCAAAATGAGTCTTAGGACATTTAATTGATTTGACAAAAAGTCCTTTAAACTCCACTTTTTGTCACCTTCTGACTCTGCCCTCCATAATGCAACAATATAGCAAAATTAACTTCCGTGTAAAAACTAAGAAAGCTGTGGGCCATACAGTTATTTGAGCTAGATGGATGGGCTAACTGTCATTCTTTGAAGAAAATTCTTTTGAAAGGGATCGTCATAAAGGTATGCGATATTGTTTACCAAGGTCATGCCTTGTTAGTACAAATAAAAAAAAAGAAGAAGAAAAACTACTCAAAACATCCTGCCAGCCAGTTCTTTAATGCGGGTATTGTTGTCGATGATATTCCTTCCACTAAGGATGTCTCCTCATTTTCATCAACATCAATTTCCTTCAAGCAATCCATTTATGACAAAGACAGGTAGTAACATGACCCAAGGTTATACGTGCAGCATTAGCGAACATATAACAGCACCATTAACAACAGTATCGAACAAATCTACCACTCTGGGAGCTTGCAAAAGAAGGGCACTCTTTATCTTTCCCGACACATCCTCAGCAAAACAATGTTGGACTGGTCTTTGCCTGTTTCATGTACAATCCATATCCCCAGAGTGTTGCTTCGTCAATGTCTGTGCTCCGTGTTTGTCCAACACCCTTTATGTGTCTCCTGGCTGTGCTATTGCATTCTACCTGCTTGCCAAACCCTGGCATCTTGTGAGGAATGAAGCACACAACTGTATACCATTACGGTTGATGATGTTTTTTTCACCATATAACGTCTGACCTAATGTGTTTCATAGGATAAAGAATTGATTTGATAAAGAGCAACCAATGACCTGAGACAACATCCACAAGGATTAACTTTGATTGCTTAAAACCTTTTACACGAGGTTTAACTTTGATAGCCAGACCTGCAGGTTCCTATCAATGCAGATTAATCCACACACCAAAGACTTTTGAATCACTATCCATGAGGATTAATTTATCGAGCCAAACACGCATATGTCACTTACCTCCTGGAAGATTTATCTCATCGATCAGGATCAACAAGGATGACCGAAGTTAGGCCAATTTCAACCATTCGTGCTTGGCCTACATGCAACAAGCATGGCACGTCAAGATACCTTTCTTTCAAATACCAGGAAACCTAGTCTAAAGCAAAAAGTAATCTAAGCCAACAGCTTTCCTCAGGACACTTTGAGCGCAATGTGTGCACAGTGTCTTGTGGAAATCTGTTGACTCAGTCTTAAATCAGTGCTTTAAGGGTTAAGAAAGGAAAGTTTCTTTCATAGCGCACCCACGTAAGGACTACAATGTCACTTTTCAGAAACAGAGGTGAAACTGGCAGTTGTATTTCTGCAACCGTATATAAGTAAATGCCTTTGGTTCTACACGATGTATTGTGAGCATACAGTCACTCATTCTGGGTCACCTACAAACAGCTGTCACAGCCTGAGTCTACTCAATGTGCAACAAAACCACAATACATATGTATGTAAATTGAGCCAAGGAAGCAGGCTTCAGCTTTTTTATCAGGTGAAATTGTTCACGCTACCAGCTGAAAACTTCAAATTAACAAAAAGTATTAAAAAATATTGGTCCTCTGTCTTACAATATACTGTCCGGTGGTTAAATGTCCTCTGTATCAATGTTTTGGATTAATTTCTTCCTGAACATTCACTGTACAAAGGAAAGCTGTGGAGTTGATCTCTGTTCCAAGCGGGAATAGGTTAATACATATTTTACATTTGTAATTTTCTGTGAACTTATGTTTTTCATCTTCTGAATAAACATGAGGCTATCTTGTGCCATAGCACAATGACATACCATAATGCCATAGCACAATGACATACCATAAAGCCAAAGCACAATGACTTGTCCGGGGATCAATGACACAGAAACAGGTCTTGCACTGGTTCCCCGCTGATGACCTGATTTTATAAAGGCTAATAAAGCCTAAAACTTTCCTCTAGATTTCAAATTTTATTAATATAATTTGTTCCTTTCACCAATTAATTTGTTATTATGATTTAGAACTATGCAGTTTTCAGTGAATGGTACGGAATAGGACTTTCCCCCCTAGAATATTGGACTTCATAGTGATCAAACGGTACATGGGCTTACAGATTTAGGTTTCTTAAGTTTCTCTTTATACTAAATAGAAATCATTCCTTCCTTCAAGCAGCTACATGTCAGTATTTTCAATTACAACTTCTCACTGAAAAACAAACAAACAAACAAACAAACAAACAAACAAACAAAAAAACTAGACATATCTTCAACGCAAAGCATTGACTGAAGGGTCCCTTGAGCCCTAATGAGCATGTAATTAGGGTGCCATTTGCTCAAATTAGGTCATGGTGACACCAAAATCTAATCAGTTGATCTTGCCAGGTAAGATAAGCATATTACCAAATTTAAGCAAAATACATGGGGCATTCTGTAGATATCGCGGAAACAAGAATGTGCACATCTGGACAGACAGAAATCTGGATGGACGAACAACCCGAAAATATAACAGGTCCCCTATAGGTCGGACCCTTAAAAAATTGTCTGGAAACTAATAGCTGTTCATTCAATCCACTCAATCTGTGACAGGATAGCTGTTTACTCAATCTGCAGCAGGATAGCTGTTCACACTCAATCTGTAGCAGGATAGCTGTTCACACTCAATCTGTAGCAGGATAGCTGTTCACACTCAATCTGTAGCAGGATAGCTGTTCACACTCAATCCGTAGCAGGATAGCTGTTCACACTCAATCTGTGGCAGGATAGTTGTTCACTCAATCTGTGACAAGATAGCTGTTCACCCAATCTGTGACGAATAGCTGTTCATCCAATCTGTGACAGGATAGCTCATCATTCAATCTGTAGCAGGATAGCTTGCTGTTCACTCAATCTGTGACAGGATAGCTGTTCACTCAATCTGTAGCAGGATAGTTGTTCACTCTATCTGTGACAGGATGGCTGTTCACTCAATCTGTGATAGGATAGCTGCTCACTCAATCTGTAGCAGGATAGCTTGCTGTTCACTCAATCTGTGACAGGATAGTTGTTTACTCAATCTGTGACAGGATAGCTGTTTGTTCAATCCACCAAACCAAACCTGTTTCAGGAAAGTTGTTCACTCGATCCAAACTGCTTACAGGGAAACATGGACACCAGAGTCATCTGCTTCAATGCTTTGCTTTATTTTACGGAAACATTTTGAGTCAGCTCATAGACGTAACATATCAGGAGAGTGTGTTCCAAGTCAACAATTTTCCTTTCTTGCCATTAGCTGTGTACTGCAAGATGGCAAATTTTTCATCTATTTTAATCTGAGGAGGAAATGTAATGATGTAATAAAAGTATAAATTATATACAATACACAGAGTATCACAAGTTGAAACACACACAAATATTGCAAATTTAAATTGGCTAAAAACTTCAATTAAGTACATTACCAGATCCCAATGTACCAAAAATTCAAATAAGCTGAGCACAAAAAACTGCATCATTAACCATAGGGATGTATGTACCTGGAATAGAAAAGCTTAACTCATTCCATACTATGGTCACAGGCCTTGGTCAGTGGTTCTGGCACTGCCTGGTAAGTCATGATGCAGCTGCCCTTGTGGCAGCTGCAGCATGACTTGCCAGGCAGTGCCAGAACCACTGACTTAAGACAATAGGCATGTCGGTACTTGAACAAATGCTCTTTTCATGAAGAATCTAAATATGCAATTGTCGTCTTAAATCTAGGAAAATATATAGAAATATGAGGGACTTGTATGGAAAGGGTTAAGCCCTGCATGTAAAGTGAAAGCTGGCATGTTACATCACAACACAAGAACATACAGCTGCCGGTGAACGATGACAGGTCCCAGCTGCATTATGCACAGTGGCTGCACCAGGGGTCTACTTTTAAGGACACTTCAACATACACAATTGAATTAGGATGTCACTTAAGGTTTAATGGCACACCACTTTCTCACCTTTTACATTTACCCACCAGGCATCAACAACATATGCCTTATGTAATTTTGCCAATATTGCACACATATAATGTTAAATGCTGCCATATTGCATCCCGTTCTTTTTTTTTTTTCACCTATTTCCTTGAAATCAACTACAAAAATAAAAGTGGTATTTGTGACGAAACAGTATATATACTGTTCCTTCAGGGAACAAATGCTTTCATGCACTTGATACGTTTTCATGTACATGTATGTTCATAATATACGCTTAAATATTATTGTGTGATCACACTTCACTTTCATTCAAAGATCAACTACTAAGAGATGTGAAATCAAACTACTTGCACAGGAAAAGCTCATGCAGCCACTGGTATACCGAGGCAGTGTTCAGTAAGACACTGCCATGAGCGTTAAGTTTATGTTACAATCTTCTAAGAGCATTAAATTCCTAAAAAAAAAAGTAAAATATATCTGGTAAATTATATTCTGACCTCTTGCTTCATTGCTCACAATGTCTGTACATGATTTTTGTCTCCTCTTCATACTGGACTCATGTCAAATCATTTGACCACATTTTGACATTGATGTTATGGCACATCAGCAGGTGAATACAATTTGTATATCAGGAGGTGAATCAATGTATGTACCAAACTCTGAAAAGAAGGCATGGAATTGCCACCTAATGGTAAATGTGGGAGCAGCTATTCACAAAGCTGGACAGGGGAGCTATAAAGAGTCAGTGGAGCTATCCATAAAGCTATCAACAGCTACATATAGATCTAACAAGAGGAGCTTAACAGGAGCTAAACAGAGCTAACAACAGGATCGAGCTACACAGAGTATAAGGACCTTGCAAGAAAAGCTATACATAGAGCTAACAAGAAGAGCTATACAAAGTATAAAGATCTTGCAAAAAGAGCTATACATAAAGCTAACAAGGAGAGCTATATAGTATACAGATATTACAAGAGCTATACATAGAGCTAACAAGGAGAGCTATACAGAGTATAAAGATCTTGCAAAAAGAGCTATACATAAAGCTAACAAGGAGAGCTATATAGTATACAGATATTACAAGAGCTATACATAGAGCTAACAAGGAGAGCTATACAGAGTATAAAGATCTTGCAAAAAGAGCTATACATAGAGCTAACAAGGAGAGCTACACAGACTTAATGATCAAGCTACATGTAATATGAACCTTGTACGATCTACATACAGAGTTAAGAGGAGCTCAACATAATGCTAAGAAATATACATAACTCCAGGAATATAACTAGTGTGCCCAACTATACACAGAAATCAGACAGGAACGACCCAAATGAACTCATATTCGACACTTACCCTCCATTAGCATGCCAGCCATATCGGTCACGAACATGGTCCACTGGAAGGTCCGCAACCACATCGCCATTTTCCATCAAGGTGGCATCCTGAAAAAACACATCAAAGAACACATTATTACAAGTGAAAATATTCTGATGGCTTTCGATGACTTTCCAACCAAGTCCAACATAACAGCTTGGATGATCTGCAAAGCAATAGCCCTGAAACTGCTGACTTGGAGGTCCCAACTTTGCTGACCAAAGTGTGCTGTTCAGTCTGCCATTTTTCCTACTTGAACATGCACCCTTCAATGCACACCAAGATGTACTAAAATTTGCCACATCTAAACAGTAAATCTTCCACTCCATTAACTTCAATGCAATACAGTGTCCCCTCCTGCAAGACCACCCCAAGTGCACCAGAAATGTGACTTTATAATAGGGTGGCCTTTGAGGAGGAAAATAGTGACAATGTTATACATGTGGGTGGGGGGCGGGGACCTCTCATCAGCAAGGCAAATTAGAGCAGGAAAACTGTGCAGTCGTCCCCCTCTTCTAAGCCCCCCCCCCCCCCCCCCGACAAGAGGCTATGCCCTCTACAGAGGCCACTTCTCTATGAGTCAAGGGACAATACTATACATGCAGGTTGGGGGAACCTCTTATCAGCAAAGCCATTTAGAGTACAATAACTGTACATTTGACCCACTCTTCTAGCCCCCCCCTCCCCCCCCCCCCCGACAAGAGGCCACTTCTCTATGCATCAAGTGTGGTATTTTCATTTTATTTTCCCCTTCATGAGCCCCCCCCCCCCCCATCACTCTTAACTGATTGTTTCAATGCAGAAAAGCTCTGAAACTTAGAATTGACCTTTTCCTCCTGGAAGTAAAACTGTGTAAACAGCTTTCCTTGGCATCAGTTTGCCACTAAGTGCCATATCCATGCCGAAGCAGAAAAAAATTTGCCCACCATCCAATTTTGGCCAGTTTAAAAGTGAAAGGGTTAATTATCAGCAATACACTCCCTCTAAGTGTGCCTATGTGTGGGTGAGGACTTGAAGTTTTTTGCGGTCATCAGCAACTTCAGTTGAAGTTAAAAACTGAGTATGTACTCAAATTAATTTTGAGTTGAAGACCCGCCGCCTCCCATGTTGGAGCCATATATGCAACTTACTAACCTCAGTCAATTAATTATGACAAAATATGGATCAAATTTATCAAATAAAAGTACCAAGAACTTAGCTAGTCATGCAGATTTTTTTCCAGTAAATAGAGGGAAAGCTGCTATTTAAGACCAGCCCTATTGTCAGCTAAAAGGGTCTCATACTGCATTGGGTCTTTTAATAAAAATGACTTTGAAGGAGAAATACAGTAATGGGCCTTCAAATGGTGATCTTAAAAAGTCATGCAGTCTCATATTGGAGGTGGTCTTTAGAACAAGTACCACTGTAGTAAATGAATCACTGGCTAACATCCAGCAGAATTGGTACATGTAGTGGTGCAGTAAGAGTGGTAAGTGTTATGTGAGAGAAGAATAAAGCATTGATATATCCTCAAATCATATAAAAAAAAACCCTGATAATTGCGATGTCCTCAGTCAACTAGCCATACAGATTTGGATTCTATACTCTGGCTCCAAATTAAGCACACCAGAATATTATCACAAACATAATTCCTGTTTCCGATGTAAAAACCATAATTGGCCAGATCTAAATGAACAAATCTTCTGCATCACGTTTTTGTTAACCAGGTCTCCTATTTCCAGGACAGAACAATCATGATGCTTGCAAATGTTGATGGGTTTTCCACATCATCAATGGCAATGCCATATGCAGCCGATCCCTTCAACACATACATCAGGTGGGAAACCAGACAGAAAATGGTTTATGACAGAACCATCATCTTTTCCCTCTGGAAAAAAAAAGACTGCATCGGTCCTTGTCAATAAATAGTTAACCTCATGTTGTCAATGTCAAGGTGCATTGACATGAGTTGGTACATGTGTGTATGGATTTTCATGTTAAAGCGCTCATAGTTACAAAACACAAGCTTCACTCGAATGATGGCTACAGGAAAATCGTCTGTTTTAACCCTGTAGGGTCTAAAACATGCATTAGCACACATTTTCCCCCATTTTCAAATTACTAGTATAGTTGATATATCTATTATTGATATGTTCCTATTTTCGATAGGGTGTGCAAAAACACTTATTATTACTTGCTAATATATCTTTATATGTGATGAGTTGCTAGTCTCTGAACAGTGAAATTTTATGCAATGATGTCTAGCTCTGTTCTCTGGCATCTCAGTCATGAGGGTAATTGCTGGCAAATGCATATTTGGGTTCCTTATGCTTAGCAAAGAGGGCACTTTTCAGAGAACGCACACATTTTTTATTTTAATAATTGCAGAGACCCTAGCTTTTAAAAAATTTGTGTCTGTGTGCCAACACAGACATATTTTTTTTCTAGGAATTCTTTCTTTCTTTACAAGCAAATTGTCTGACATTTCATTTTAAAAGTATTATATGCAGAAACTTCAAATTTGGCATGATTATACTTCCATACATGAAGTCTTGAGTTTTTGTAAGGAGTTGTAGCATCACTGGAATGAGCTGATACAAGTATATAGCCTGACAACTTCAGGCTGCAATGCAACAGGGCTGTCCAACTGGAGCATTGTAGCAAAATTTTGCTATAAAGCTCTTCAAAAATGCAACAGATCTTCTCAAAATTAACTGTTTCTTATGTGAACAAGTGGCAAAAATACGAAGAAAAAAAATTTTGCTACAGATATTTTCAGCTGGACAGCACTGCTGCAATACTGATGTCCACTGCATTTCAATTGTACACCAGATGTATCACAGTAACTAAGAGACACCTTACTGGGAAAAAGACTCTCCTTATCAGATTAATTAGCATCAGTCAAAACAACACAATGACATCAAGATGTTGTCTACACCCTAGTTGGCCTTTGAGGTACTCAGGTTAAGACCTACACAATTTTTAAGCAAGCTGAAACCATCACGTATTCTGCTTAGGAAATACAGTCTGGCTAAGTTATCTTTCTAGAATAAGTACTTTTACCTTCAAAGAACAAGATTAAGAGAGAAAATTCCATTAGTCTCTGACTTCACAAGAACAGATATATCTCATGCCCACACACATGGATTCACCGACAGATCGATAAGTCAAATGGATGGTGCATCTGTGATGGCATTGGTGTCAGCTCAGCTCATAACAACCTCTCAAATAGGACTCACCAACGTAGGTTACAAAAATATACATATGTACATGGAGAAATGTCATAATGTGTTCCCAGGACCCTGCATGGTAACGCATGCTAAGATTTTGTTCTGAACATGATCACTGTGGAATTCCTTCTTTTGACAATGCCAATTAAATGCTTTCTCATATTGGAAGCCAATGTTTTGATAACGCAAGTAAACTGTGCAATGATTCTCATGTATTAGGATGTAACTGCTCCAGAATCATAGCTTTAGGGGTTCTCTACATAGGAAAAAAAATCAAATTTCATTTGCATCATTATGTTTTCTTCTGGTGACGTTTCATTTTCTGGCTGCCCCAGTCAGGTATATAATAACTGTCCAAAAAATCAATAATTGTCAAGTATGTGAACACGTCCATGAAAAATACTGTAAATGTCTTTGGACTATATTTATAATTACAATGGTCTTGGTACAAGTTTGAGCTTACAGAATCTGTCGATATATATGAGACACAACAAACTGTGGAATAAAACCAGATATATCCATCCAACCTGAAAGAGCTTTATTGGTCAGTGTGCACCTAAACCAGTGACAAGCCTTTGTTTTCATTGGTCATTTCCACATAGAAACAAGAGGCCCATGGGTGTAATGGTCTGCTGACCACCATCACCAAAAAAATCATTTTCTGAAATGCATTCAATTGACAAACTAGAAAAATTAATCAAGGTTAGCCATATTATGCAACACCACACTTCCACATGATACACATTTGTGGTACATTTGGCATCCCTTGTTCCTTGTCAAGATATTGAATTAAATACACTTTTCTTAGGAGCATAATGATCTTGAAAAATAAGTCGTCACACAATCATTGGGTCATGGTGACCCAAACAGTAGGCCACAAAGTACAGCTTTATATACAATGTACTCAAGTGCAATTTTGATCTGGATGATCAATTCTCTTTGCCATTGATGTCCAAACTACACTCTACCATTACAAAATCGCCTTTTCCAATGAAACAGGTCTGTTGACCTTACAAAAATAGGTCAAGGTTACTGATCTTACATAAAATATTAGCATTGGACATGATCTATATATCCTATAAATTTGGTATATTTTATTCAATTATTCGTGAAGATATGGAATTTTGTATCTTTCATTGTATTTTAACTCATACTTTCTGTCAAATTATAGGTGGCACCACAAGTATGATAGGCCACCGAGATTTTGACCTGTTCTACAATTTCTACTAAATTTCATGAAGATCCATAAAAAAATTAGGATGCTGAACCAGTCTCAAGATTTTCATATTTTCACCTGTACATTACATTATACCATAGGGGGCACCCCAACATTGACATCGACATATATTTTCAAACACATGATAAATGCTAAAAGTTATATGGGCCTAACTCAAAAACTGGGGGGGGGGGGGGGGGGGGGAAGAGCATTCACAAGATGACCCCTATATTCCAACTGGCCATTTGACCTTGACCTTCAACTCAGATTAAACAATAGTTATGTTCAAAATATACGCCCCATATCCAGCTTTCCACACATGGTCTGTTTATTCAGATTGGGTAATAATGTTTCAAGTTACCGAAGAAAAACAATAAACTTTGACAAGTGCCAACTCCATAATCATTGGGTCACAGTGACCCAAAAAGTAGGTTGTCAAGTACCGTTTTATGTAAAATGAAATTAAGTGAAATTTTGTACTGGAGGCTTGATTACCTTTGCTGTTAATGTCCAAGCTACATCCTGCCATTACAAAATCATGTCCTTCAACTTTAAAGGCATGGTTACCTCACAAAAATAGGTCAAGGTCACTGATATTACATAACATTCAAGCAGTAGACATAGTCTATATATCCTATAAATTTGGTGTGCTAATCCAATTACTGTTTGAGATCTGGAATTTCATGTTTTCAAACATATTTTGGCTCATAATTTCCATAAAATTATAGATGGTGCCACTAGTAACAAAACAAACTGAGACTTTGCCCTCCTCCACAATCCCACTAAATTTCATGAAGATCTATCAACATTCAGGATGCTCGAGCACTCACATTTTTCACATTTTGACCCATAAATTACATAATACTGCAGGTGACGCCACCAATATCTAACTCGACCTAGATTTTCATACTCTTGATAAGTCCTGAAAGTTACATCGCGCTATCTAAAAGCTGTGGACTGTATTGAGCTCACAAGCAAAACGTTTACAGACAGACAGACATGAGTGATCACATGAGCTGAGCGACCAATGGCCAGCAGAGATAAAAAGCAGAGAGCAGCAAAACGTCAAGCTTGTGCCTCCAGCTGATATGGCTTCTGTCTGAACAGGGAGGCTGCCTGCACTGCATATATTTTTCAATACAGTAATATCAGAAAAACACGTCAAGCCAATGAGAAAACTTCTGCGGACTGATTCTTCCAAGAACAAAAGCACAATACATCCCTGTATATAATTGGAGGCAAAGATAGACATATAACAGATGCAGCATGGTTGACATGACCAGGAAGCAATCAACAACTTTGTCCTTGATGTCCCCTAAGTAAAGACAAGCAGTGAACAATTTTAATGTGTCCAAAGGACACTCCAGTGGGTCAACCAAGGTGTCTGATTGTTGCTTGGGCTTTCTCATCTATTCAGGTCCTCTGACACAGGACCCCTACATTTTGATATTGTAATGTCACAAAACAAACATCCTTTGAAGTAATTCAACCCTTTCCTGGTCAGAATAAACCTGAGTGAAGATTTTCACAGTGCCACCTGGAGTACATCATGGAATGCAGCTGTCCTATGGTATGTAATTGTGCACTTTTAATGAGACTTTACACAGAACTGTTTTACATGATCTAATTGACATATTCCAGGAGACAATGCTTCAGACATCCAAGCAGCCTTTTTGGGTGGGTGTTACTTTACCAGAGGTACTGTGCTTACATTTATTTCCATGGTTCTAATTCTGGTAATTTTGCACTTTGGACCTTTCGCTGAAACTTTAAATTAAATATTTTCATTACAATTCCTATGCCATGTTAAAATCTTTTCCACAGGGTTCTTATTTTGGCTTTGAAGCATCAGCAAATTGAAGGAAAATAAAAACACATTGAAATTAAATGAATTTACAGTATGTATATATAAGAAAGGGTTAAAATCATTTGCAATTAAGTAAAATGTCCACATGAATGCACTTTGATCAGCCATCATCTGATTACTTGTGCATGTGCACAAACACACTCAACAAAGAAACTGATGTGTCCCAGTCATTTTTAACTGTTTTCCCTTTCATGACCTGGATGGAACATGCATGTACACTTGTTATTTATAAAATTTTGATCTGCCTGCTATGAAATATAAAATATACAAAATTGCTAAAACTGACAAATTACCCCAACCACTTCTAACACATTATGCCCTAATTTCTGAATATCAGATAGGTTCATCTTTAATACATGTATGTATATATATATATATATATATATATATATATATATATATATATATATATATATAAATATGGATAAAAAGAGAGAGGGAGAGCGATAGATATGGCTATCCAAAGAGCACGAGTAAGCTGTGCATGAAACAATGACAGCCTGTTTGAAATCATGGCCACTGGATGCCAAATTGGTGACAGTAACATGTCTGTTATTTTGTTAACCTCTACCAAAGTCCTTGAAACAATATCTACTGTAGCATCCCATGAAACTGCCTGTGTTGTTCCATACTCCCGGATGCAAGAAAAGTAATAATGCTAATCTGTCTATCTTGTCTCTCAAATGGCATTATGATGTGACTGCAGCATAGCGTAAATGGCAGCCTTAAAGTAACAGCACTGAGAATGGCCACAAATTTAGCTGTATGAAATAGAGTACACTTAAGCAGAGCAGAGCAGAGTGTGACTCACATTATGCAGGGTTCTTTTGATAGTTTGGTACTTTTCATGTAGCATGGAGGTTCTAAATTCACATTATGCAAGACATTTTACACTATAGCATGGGGTCTTCACATAGCACAGGATGGCCTTCACATAGCATGGAGTTCTTCACATAGCATGGGGCTCTTCATGTAGTGTTGGGGTCTTCACATAGCACAGGATGGCCTTCACATATAGCATGGAGCTCTTCACATAGCATGGGATTCTTCATGTAGTGCGGGGTCTTCACATAGCACAGGATGGCCTTCACATACAGCATGGAGCTCTTCACATAGCATGGGGTTCTTCATGTGGTATGGGGTGTTCACATAGCACAGGATGGCCTTCACATATAGCATGGAGCTCTTCACATAACATGGGATTCTTCATGTAGTGTGGGGTCTTCACATAGCACAGGATGGCCTTCACATAAATGAGGCTCTTCATTTAGCACAGGGTCTTCACATGGCACAGGAAGGGCCTCCCATAGCATAAGGCTCTTCATGTAGTATGACATTCTCTTTAGGAAGAAGCTCCACAAACTAAGCTGTACATGAAATGCTGTACTCTTCATATCATGGAGCTCTTTATAGAGCTCTGGGCTCTCCATGCAGCACAGGGATTCATGTTCCATGGACCTGTTTATACTGAGTCGGCCTCTAGTTACATGGCATTGGCCTCTTTATATTGCACGAAGGGTCTTCATATCACATGAGGCCCTATATATGGCAAATGACTGTGCCCATGTGGCATGGGCTTCTTTACATAATATGGGGCCCATCACATAACATATAGGACTCTCTATATAGCATAAGACTATTTACATACATGAGACTCTTTACATATAGCATAAAGATTTTTACACTGCATGACTATTGTTACCAACTCCTGCCTTCCCTTGGCTGTAGCTTTGCTACTGCAGATAGGTACAGTGGGAATTGAATCTCATTAACCCATTCATCTATTGGCTACATCTTTATTTTGGTGTTACATACAACCATAATACTGGTAAAAACTCTGACGTGACCTGAATAATCTTACACTTGTGGCCATGTTCTTTGTCTTAAGGTACTCTAGCTGTGCCTCAGGAGAATCAGTCGGCCATCACAAATAGTGTCACGAAATTAGATATATGTGTACCAAGATAAACCTAAAGTGCCAGTGTACACTTTGGGAATGGGTATCATCCATAGACTGTAAACATATCTGAACATTTTATATATTGCCCTTTTGCGTGCACAAGTCACAAGCACATTTCTAATCAGAGAGCTGGTTGTTTACAGAGCAATTATAATCAAACTTGAACAGTTTACATGCACTCAGAATCTATGGACATATGCTCTTCCCAACAATACTCCATTTGCATGGGATTATTTCAACATGTTTTAGTTTATGAAGTAAAAATCATAATAGCAGAATGATTTCTCCAGAGGCATACAATGTAGCTACAGTAAACCTTTAAGTGTCCCAAACTGGTAGGAACTTTACAATTGATTGCAAGATCAATTTGAGCTCTTTGAGCCAAGATTAATCCTGGGTTGAGAAGCAAGACAACCAAAGCATTGGTAGCACTGAAACTGCACAACTGGTTCCTGTATTTTTCATGCATATTTTATAGACTGAAATTCTCTTGTCTGGAGATTCTTTCCAAACTAAAAATGAATCTAAAATGTCGGATCTGCCTTTACCTGGATCATTGAAAAGTTTGTTTTCAGATTTTTGGGAAATATGGTATCTGAATCTCTAATGACAGGCATACTCAGCATGTCTCATGTCTGTATCCTTGTTCTTGTGTATGCTCTATGATAGAACCACTTCAGTGACTGGCCCTTTGGAAAGTTTTCCTGTACTGCTGATTAAGGTTAATTGAACTAATCTGTTTAAAAACTTTTCTTACCTGTTCCTGCCAGAACAAGGTAACTGTGGGAACAAACATTTAGCTTGATATTAGTGACTCTTGCTTCATGTTACCATTGTTTCTTAACGCTGTGAAGCCATATTCTATTGTTTATTCAATTTTGAAATCAATGTCCATCACTCCTGAAATAGAACAATTATTTCATATGCTGTGGTTGACTTGTACAGTGAACCCTCATTATAATGACACTCAGGTATCTGACATATTAACATAATGACCCAAATGTTGAGGGACTTAACTCTTCCAGTGCCAATCATGTCTGAAGCCGATCTACTCAAGTCAAACTAGTCTAAATTATCATTACGATCCAAGATTCGTATTCCTCATAAAAATACTTTTTTTTTCCAAGTACCAGTATGCCTATAGTTCCAGAGAGAATACCCCAGGTCAACAGCTTTTCTCAGCGCGCATTGGGCACATTGCGCCAAATGCATTCCAAGAAAAGCTTTTGACTCAGTCCAAAATTTGGCACTGAAAGAGCTTATGTCAAATTCCATAACTCCCTCCATCCCCCAACAGGAAGCATTAAAATAACAGCTACATCCCAATATTGAAGCAAAAGGTTTGTCTCTTCTCGTATGTTACATAAATTACACAAATTTTTAGTCACATATTGTCCGATGTACCCAACCCCTTTTCAGGTGGTAAATATATTAATTTCATATGCAACTGTTCACAGATGACATGAATCTGATAACCAAAGGTTGAAGTTTATAAAATACAGTACCCATAATTTCAATATTAAAACAAATGTACACACATATACACAAGCTGCAGAGGCAAGCACCTGCACAGACCCCAATATATAACCCTGAATAGAAGCAAAGCACTTCCCATGTACATGTAATTACATGTACCCTTACACCTCAAAAGTACATCCAATGTAAGTTGTCTATCAATATTAGCTAGTTGCAAAGGAGTCCATTAAAATATTATAGTTATTTGTTTTAACACTTTGTCTCTCAAACTAGCCAAAATTGTCTAATTTCACATACTTCCTGTGTCCATGCTTTCATGAAATTGTCTTGTCAAGCATAGATCCCTGTGATTGAGAACCATTGTGTAACATGAAAGAGAAAAGATGTCCAAATTGGACAGCCCATTTCAGCATAGATTGGCCATTCAGTGCCCCACCCTTGCCTAGTGCTGTAGGTACAGGCTTAGTTGCAAACCATGGAGAAAGGGGTTAAATGGAAGCCTGAAGGGAAATCCATACAAATATTGCAATTTCAGCCCAAGACACATGGGAAATTGATTTACAGAGCACCCTCTTTGTCAAGATGCTGATACAAGCTATGCAGTGGCCCATATTGAGGTGAAGCTTGCCTTCAAAATAAGAAGACTTTCAAGACAGAATCTACGGGAAACAACACAAGTTCCTCATCCCTCAGTGACAACTGACAAAGGATGTTGTTTCAAAACCTCTGAAACTGGAAATGTTTTGAAGAGGGAGGACTGTAATATAGCCATAGGTGAGTAGAGCTTCCTACATGACAGGTCTGTTTGTAGGATTCTTGCAAGCACCACACATGTGTTTTATGGAATCTTTATCAGTTTGTCCATGGAGTCTTTGTAGACAGGTGCCAGACAATTGGGCCCATCTATCAATCGTTAATGACTTACTTCTATGGCAATTAAGCAAGATAAATTGATTATTAGCTGCACAAAATTGAGGTTTCCTTCTCTAAATTATCAATTATCTTCATCAAAAAAATAATAAAAAAAAAAAAAAAAAAAAAAAAAAAACCAATTAGTTCAAACATAGGTCCCTAGTTCTTTGATTGCCATGCAATTGATAAATTGACATATTTCGCTTGTTCTGAAATTTTCCTTCCTACAGCAGAGAGAAACTGTCAATCTTATGGGGGGAAGTAGATTTTTAAGTGGCAAACATTACATCATATGATAACAGTTTAGTGTGTAGTGTCCCGAGGAAAGCTGTTGACTAAGACTACTTTTACTTTAAACTAAGCTTGCTGGTATTTGAATGAAAGGTATCTTCATGAGGAATTTGAATATTTTAACCATTATACGTTTAACAGTAAGGATAAAACGACTGAAGCCATGATAAGCACTTTAAGGGTTAAAACACTGCCATGCCTAGTGCACACATTCAATTTGACCTGGTAAACCATGGAAAAAATGACAAACAGCATCCAATTTTGAACTCCTCCCTCACATCATGTACTGCACTTCAACACAGTGCCAGAGGGCAAGCTATATTGGTCCAATTTACTGACAACATGGCATCACACAGAAGTCGTCATCACCCAAGCAACTTAGCGTAAATAAACTGCACAACAATATGATTCTAGATCAAAATTGACCAATTTGTGGATTCAGCAACTACTACACAGACAAACAGAAAAAAAAAAAAAAAAATCTGTACATGTAAGCCTTTCTTCAAGTGTTTCAAGAAGCAAATCATTGACGAGGTTCACAACAGCTTTCCTCCGGGCATCTTCCAACTTCATTTAATTTATCATTTTGGGCCAACAAGTTGAAGTTGGCACAGCCCTGTCTGGAGTCTGTTGACTACATGCAGACTACTGTTACATGGTTCTGTCGTCGCTTTTAATCTGGACTCACAGGAAAATAAAGGCATTACACTGGGTGGTAAGAGTTCCAAAAGAAATTAAAATTTATACTAGAATTATGCAATTGACAATATATCAACTTTGCCCTGCTGATCACCTCTCAAATGGATTATTTGTATTATCATTCCCATATTACTACACTTTTCTGAATAAGATGAATGTGATGTAATAAGATTTACTTTAAACTATGTGTCTTGATAATGTACCAATTTTATACCCAATTTTAGCACCCCTGCCCAAAAAGTAAACCTGTCCCACCAAAATGTGTATGTTGATGATGACAAAACTGGATGATTTTTCAATCTATTTGACCCAGCATAATCATTCTATTAAGGGCCATATAAGGGCACACACCTCTTTTCCTCAAGAAACCTTAATTTTCATAAATAAAGTATATTTTCATGCTCAATTATAGTCCATTGCCTGTTTCCTGTCATATTCAATTCACTTTTCCTACTGCCACTGTGTGCTTATTAGAACAGGTACGGTATTAACTTCAGCTGTGAGTGGGCGCAACTTAACCCTTTCCCCCTTGAATTAAGACTGAGTCAACAGCTTTCCTTAGCATGGGCTGGACACCTAAGTGCCCAAACCCATGCCGAGGAAAGCTGTTGACCTGGGTCATGTTGTCTTGACAAGTCTCATCTTCCATTCTCAGTCAAATTGTTTTTCATTGCTGTTGAAATCAGTTGAAAACACTGAAGCAGACGACATGTGACCACCAGCCGGTTTTGGCCGGTTTAAGGGAAGAGGGTTAAAATGCATTATCAGCACACTTAACTTGTTTCCAGTCATATGCACTTTTCTTACTGCCACAGTGTACTAATTAGAATAGGTATGGTATTAACTTCAGCTGTGAGTGGGTGCAACTTAAAATGCATTACCAACACACTTAACTTGTTTATCTATACAACTGTTCCTAAAATCCTGTTAAGAACAATTGTTTTGATAACATGTTTTTGGCATAAATGCTAATGACTTTCATTCTTTTCTGACATGCCTAAATGCACATTTACTCAATATTAAAAAATTACTGAAAATTGACAGTATTTTCTCAAATGTCACAAACCTGACACATTAAGTTCAGACATTGACTCAGGTTTGGCAGTGAAATATAGCTTAATGGTTTGTAGACTTTCAAAGTGAGGAGTAGGTGTCATCATGGAGTTTGTTTTACATTTCTGGTGCAGGATGTCCATTGTTGCAGTCCTTTTTAGGATTTCCCTTGGTTTGTACAGGTGGTCTAGCTGCAACAGTTTATTTTACAATCACTGGGACTGAATATAATACCCCAGCTTGTTTTCACTTCTTTTATACACTGGTGGGTGGTTTAACTAAGATAAGCTGTCCAGCTAGAAAGGGTACATATTGGTTCAGGGGTAAGTCAAATTGTTCTTATCTGAACCTGTACTATACAAATTTGGTAATTATGGTTTGTTTGACAGGTATTCTTCTTTCATAATGAAGCTCTGTATTTATAAGCAAAACTTCACGTATTTAGCTAGTTCATCATTTGTCACGTTCATTTTTATTCATTATTATGTGGGTTGTCTTTGCTGAATATTTAGCTAAGACAAGGAGCTGCTACTCAGAGAGACATGTATGGGTAATAGGCTCCGAAACATGTTCTGAGTAGTAACCCGCTGAAGACCCTTTCATTTATTTGGGCTAATACAGCCTATGTTAACATTTTACAGAGGAATGTGTGCAATATGGACAATAGTACTTCCATATGTATATAGGTTAGACAGGGGCAGGTTAGCTTATGGAGAGTAAAGAGTTCGGACTACGTAATAGGGTAATGACTACTAAGAAGTGGTTCTAGACAAAAAGACACAAACACAACAATGATACAGTATTTGTATTCATGCAAACACCTACATCCATTTCTTGGAACAGGGCAACTTGCTTTCAGAAAAGGCATTTCCTGTTACTTACATATTACTACATGTACATGTATCACACAAACCAAGTCTGATTGGTTAATTCACAAATATTATATGCATGTTTATCATTTTCCAATCTGCATACATTTTCTCCCTCCCCTAGATAACATGTTTATAACCCGAAAATGCTTCACATTTTATGGTTGGTTTCAGTCATCTCATTTTATGCATAATGACTGCGCCCACGTACTGACACCTAATTTTCCACCCTCCTGGTGGTCAAATGGCGTCTGCTTCAGTGTTTTCAACTTATTTCAACAGTAATAAAAAACAATTTGACGAAGAAATGTAGATGAGACCTATTAAGATTACATACCCCCTGCCAACACTAAGTGTCCAACCCATGCCAAGGAAAGCTGTTGACTCGGTCTTAATTCAAGGAGCAAAGGGTTATATACAAGATCTATTGTTTCATTCCTCCCACCTTGGGATATGTACATACGCACCCTACCAATGGCACTGTCAATGAATCCACCCCCCTCTACACATGCTTTCATGTCTTTTAATCATTCCAACCCCCATTTATTTATGTGTATAAGTAAACCTTAGGCTGGGCAAGATATAATGAGATCAATATGATGGCGTATGTTCCATTCTGCATGCACCCATCCACCCGACAATGTGGAGCAGCTTATTTGGATGATGTTTTATTTTCAACAGTTTTTCTTGGAAACACACAAGACTGTCAAAGTGGAAAACACGATGAAATATCTTGATATACACTAAATTTGACCTGGTCCCAGAAGAGTCAATATAAAGCATCAGAGGAATACTTGTAAGGCAAAATCTACAAAAATTTGTTATGTTGAAAGTAAATACATTTACTATGCTCATCAGTTGTCCCATAACACAAACAAAAGTATCACTGTAATTATAGAAGAGATCCAAGGTGACTGGGATAATACTACATTATACCTGGATTTACAAAGTCATTCGAGATAAAAGTAGCCAGACATTAATGTGAGACTAGATTCCCTATGATCCATGGTAAAATCTCATTATTTTGATTTCCCTATGGTTATATTCTTCATTATTTATCAATAAAAGCCCATTGAACCTACTTATTTATATGTTTTAACCAAGTGGTGATGAATCAACAGGTTAAAAAACAAAACAGGGATTCTCATTCTGCATATCAATACAAGTTCAGAGCATAGCAGTCTCTGAAGGTATTGATCTCGAAATCCTTGGCCTTGTAAGTTACAGGCTTATTCCACGTCCCCATTCACCCCTCACTAACATGCTGTGTTTTTCATGAAAACTTCATTCATTATCAGTGTGTTTGCTCTGAAAAATAGTGTAGTCTTCACCTCCTGTATCCAATGTGTTCACATATTATGCTGGTACAAATAAGATGCATGTTACTCCTGAACAAATAGTGGGCGTAATCTGAATGTGGTTTGTGATTTCCGAGAATCAGCCAATAAAATTTAGTACAAGCAAAAAGTCCTATGCATGACAATTTGTTAATCAACTTTACGACATGACTTGTGTATTGATACCAGGTATAATAGTACTGGAACCATACATGTGCATATAGAAATCAGTAATTTTGCACCCCCCGACCCCATATTTACAACTGAGCTTATTCATGGACAGCTTCCTACAAAAATCTGTTGTGATGACAAGAAAAGTAACCCTTTCATCCCCGATATCAAAACAAACTCCTGTAACAACAATGGTTTTAAGCCTTTCATCCCTGGATTGAACCTAGCTGTTACAATAACAACAGTACGACCCTGTCAGCCTTAGAATAAAACTAGCTCTTATAACAACAATTTTAGTTAAATACATTTATTTTAACTGAATTGCGTAACAATGGCATTAATCCTTTCATGGATTAAAACTAGCTCTTGTGAGATCCTGGGTATTTATCCTGTCATCAACACTGAGTCAACAACCTTCCTTGGTATAGGTGTCTTTCACTGATGACACTGAAACCTTTTGGCAATGTCATCCTGACTCATCTCATTTCCACTTAGTCATTCTAACTGTTTTTCCTTGATAATGAAATTATTATAAAAAAACCCCAAACATTTAGCAGATTTTATTTGTGGGCTTCCAATATTTCATGGCTTGAAAATATATGGGTTAATTAATCCATATCCTGTCCAAACAGCCGTCCTTCACTTTTTTTTTTCTTTCTTTTTTTAACTTTTAACTGTCTGTATGTCAAAGGTCAACAACTGGTCAATTCACTGATACCTCATAGAAGTATACAATTTGTCCTCATTGATGTTAGTTTCCCACTGTGCCATGAAAGCTGCGCCCATCCAAGGAGAGTGTCGGTGGTGATCATAGTACATGTATATCAGAGTGTGTCAACCACACTTTAGTGCTGCAGACTGTCTACTGATATGTATTATAACTGGCTTATAAATGTGTGTGTGTGTGTGTGTGTGTGTGTGTGTGAGAGAGAGAGAGAGAGAGAGAGAGAGAGAGAGAGAGAGAGAGAGAGAGAGAGAGAGAGAGAGAGAGAGAGAGAGAGAGAGAGAGAGAGAGAGAGAGAGAGAGAGAGAGAGAGAGAGAGAGAGAGAGAGAGAGAGAGAGAGAGAGAGAGAGAGAGAGAGAGAGAGAGAGAGAGAGAGAGAATGAACGTACATGTACGTGTATGTATCTGGTTTTATCACTCTTCATTTTTCTCAAAATCTACAACCTTTGTGCTAAAAAAAACTATATTTTGAGGGTAATTTCCATGCTCAAGTTCATTCTTTCCCTGTGAAATGCAAACAAATGCCCTTGCAATGTACTGGAAACATTAGCAGTTCAATGATGAAGGACTGTACTTGTAGTTGCGGATGATCCACATTTATTGCAGGTGTCCAATTATGATTAAATACAAGTTCAATGTCATTTGGACCTTTAAAAGTTTCATCTAGCCATAACTTTGTCAATTTTTATCGAATTTTAATCATGTTGGACTCCACTTATATTCCAACACTGTACATTTTTGTAATTTACATGTGACATCTCAAAGTCAAAGGTCAAGGTTATTTGGTCCTTTGAAATTTTCATCCAGCCATAACTTAGTCAATTTTCATCCATTTCAGTCATGTCAGGCTCAAATTGTAGGTACTGTATCAATGCACATTGAAAAAAAAACATGTAACCTCTAGGAATCAAAGGTCAATGTCATTTGAACCTTTGAAATTTCCTTTGAGCTATATTTACAACTTTTGAGGGCACAGATTTGCTTTGTAGCAAATCTTCTTTTCTAGCTGTACATGTATATTGGAATTACGTGCTCATTGACCATTGAACATAATGGTCAATATCAAACGCCAAGAAAGGATTTGCGTTTGAAAGGGAAAACATAAAGTCAATGAAAACTACAGGCTGCCTAGCTTTGGAACTTCCATGACATAAAAACACCCTGTTCTAACGTCATCACATGCACACAGATGTAAATGTGACATTATACTTCCTGGCACTAAGAACAATATGCAAACAAGACCACGCAGAGCAGATACTACTCTTCCAGCAAACTTAAAAATAGCATGCAATCTCACATGATCCTAAGGCCAATGAACACACAACAATGCAAGAAGTATTCCACAGATGTCTAAACATAATTACATGTAAAGAGCGCACAGCCAGCAACCCTGGAAGTTTGACAGTTAAGCTGTCAGGTAAATGAAAGTGAAACTTAACAGTCGACACTGACATATTGTCAATGGAACCTGCCATAACAGTCCCTGGCCCCACCCTTCACACCAGACTGACAAATTATACCTACTGTTAATTACCTAGATACAAACTAAACATGTTAACCTTGGTTGACAGAAAAAAAAACCCCAATCAACTGGCATAAATACTGCATGAAATATTCAGCAAGCTGGGTTTACAAAACATCACAGCTTCCTTTTGCATACAGGTTTGGTTGCTGTACATTACCCATAATTCATCCACTTATGCAGATACCAAGAAATGTCATTGTCATGTTGATCAGTATTTCCAGGTCATGCTGACCATCATTTCTTACCAGATCATTGCTGTCCCATATTAATATGCCTTTATGGAAATCTGAACCAAATCTATTGCAGTGGCTGTTTTATTTTTAAAGTTTTTATTGATATTTACATGACAGAGGTAGCAAGGCAAACTGATAATCATTAAAAAGAGAAATGTAAAATGGCAAACAAACCATCACCAGCCCTGCTGGAAAATTCGAAAAAGAAGCAATCTATGAGATATCCTTATACATGTATAAGTACCAACCATTTTGGGGTGGAAGGCGTTTATAAACTATCAATGTTTTATAATATTTTTCTTTTCAACTCTTGACACATGGTCTTCTGTGATGGTTTGGCTTATTTTTAACCAATTGGAATAAAAAGTCAAGGCAACCTCTTTTTCATACACATTACATAGCATAATAACTTCTGAAATAGTTTTATCCATTCTGCGACACAGGGGGTTAACATATATGTCTTTCAGCGAAACAATCCAGCTTTTGTCATATATCCAATGCACCAATTTCCAGCAATTTATCTCTCTCTCTCTGTTTAATGGAATCTTTTATTAGCCCTTGAAGCTTCTTCATCTCGACAGTTCAATGAATGGTCCCTCTCAAAAGGTTTTTAGCCCACCAATTATTTCCTGCCAAACACAGTTATTATGTCGTATAATGACAACTGTAACTATTGTTATCTTCTGGGTCAACTAATATCCACAATACTTGGTTGCAGAAATTTATACCACTTTTGTGAATGACAATTACTTACTCTATGCCAATAATTTACGCCTGTCCCAAGAACATTTTCCACCATCAGTCCCCCCAACCTACACACACATCAGCAGAACTCTACTCGATTACACTGGTCCACCAATATCATTCTAATTTTAAGCATGTAACCAATCATTAACCCTTTCTATCAAAATACTAGTTTGGCTGACCAGCCATTGAAAAAAGCAGGACACATGTTCCTCTGGTGTATCTTCCATTTATGACTGTAATGTGGGATGGGTACATTGACCTCAGAAAGCACAACTCTTGAAATAAGTAAATAAATAAAATAAATAAATAAATAAATAAATAAATAAATAAATAAATAAATAAATAAATAAATAAACGAACGAATGAATAAAGACAGACAGACAGACAGACAGACAGACAGACAGACAGACAGACAGACAGACAGACAGACAGATAGATCATGCATCAATAGCTTTGAGTGAGGCTGGTGAATTCAAGTGCCGCCCTGACAGGTTTGCACCTGAAAATTTCTATTCTTGAGGCCAAATTGAAATAAGATTTCCAAGTTTTCAGGAAAAAGGCGGGGATGACAAGATCACTTGAGTCCTTGTGCTCACGCAAAAAGTGTAACATTTCCATGTTATTGTACACCACTGACAGCCACCTTTTAACCCTTTCAGTGACAAATATTGGACAATTAACAGCTTTTCTTGGTGTGCACTGGGTGCAATGCGCACTGAAAAAAGCTGTTGACCTGAGGTATTTGCTCTTGGAACTATAGCCATCCTGGTACTTGAATGAAAGGGCTTTTTACGAAGAATACAAATCTAGGATCCTAATGATAATTCAGATTTGTCTGACTTAAGTAGATCAACTTTAGACGTAATTGGCACTGAAAGAGTTGATATTACACTTGGGGATGGGGTGTTATTGTGGAGGACCTTACTGAACATAAATATGTCAATCGCTCATACACTGAGACTGAAACCCTGTCTGAAGTAAAATTTACTTTTGAAGACCCCAGTTTGTAAACGCAGCCCTGCCTTCCCTCCTTGGACCACGTCAACACCTTGTCATACATGTCCTTTCCACATTTCTCACTCACAACGTTTGCCCGTCACAAGAACTGACGCACAAACAGTGATCCAGCAGCAGATAACATTTGATACCTTGGCAGTTTCTATTTGATTGGAACAAGAATGGGTTAATTAGGACACACTAACAGGTCAGGGCACAACATTAAAAGTGTATGGAATTTTTCGTTATTGTAAAATCTATACTAATGTACATGGATATATTGATTTGGCTGGTCTCAATGCTGAATAAATAAACTTTCATCACACATAAACCACCATAAATTTAGCAGGGAAAAATTCAAGATCCGCTTATAATTGCACCTGTGTGCTTGTAAAAAAGTCCTGAGCACTATGGCTACTATGTGTGGCTTCTTCAGAGGACATGAAGGACCAAGCTTGTGCCTTGTAGGCCTTTGTATACCTTGTTAGGTGGTTCAACAAGCCCTAAGATTGGTCATTCTTGGTATATCTTATGTCATCATAGGTGTGACGTCTACCTTACTGGTTTTGAGTGAGACAATTCTCTTTGGATCTTTGTTAGGGTTTCTCTCATAGGTCATGTGAACTTAAATGACCTTTAGGGTAGTCTTGGGTAATTTTGGGCAGTTTTAAGACTCAAACTGAGGGCTGAACCAGTTGTGAGCCGGTTTGGTGTGGTTCTTATTCCATCCTGAAAGTGGATTGTAATGGAACCATTTCAGTGGTGGTTCTGCTGTGGTTCAGATTAGTTGATGTAGATTGCAGTGGAAATGTTTCTGAGGTGGTTAAATCAGACTTCATAAACCCACTCTGATAGGGGACCATTGGCACACCACAGGCCATGCCCAGGATGACATTCTGTTCCTCCAAGTTCTGGAAATTTGTGACAAAAACACAGATATGTTTTCAAACGCAAAAGAGAATGGCACTGGATATATGGGTTCAACACATTAGAACCGGAAGGACTCAACACACCCTCTTGAGAGACTTTTCTCCCTCTTCCTTTTTTCATTCACCATAAATTTATTTGGCTGTATTTTTATTTCTGCATATATATATATATATACATATGTGTATATATATATATATATATATATATATATATATATATATATATATATATATATATATATATATATATATATATATGTATATATGTATGTATATATGTATATATATGTATATGTGTGTGTGTGTATATATATATATATATGTATATGTGTGTGTGTATATATATATATATATATATGTATATGTGTGTGTGTGTATATATATATATATATATATATATATATATATATATATATATATATATATATATATATATATATATATATATATATATTATATTATATTACTGTAGAACAAAAGAATGATGATAAGACCACAGTCATTATTTTTAATGCAGGTTTTATGGGACTTTTTTACAAAATAGGGAATTTAAAATTTCTCAGTGAAATGCCCAAAATGGAAAAACCATAAAAATGTATACAGATGAAAATAACATAATTTATAACAGTATGCATAATGTCAGACATTTGTAGGCCTCAACATTGGATTGATAAGGCGGTCAATATTTGACCTATCTGACAACAATAAGCTGTTTATTTTAACTCAAACAATATCACATACATGTATGATAGAATCCACTTAATGGTCTATTAAAACTACTATGTGATGGCATCTAGAAAGATTTGTGTCAACACTTTTTGTCGTAAATGGGCATCGGGCCTGTCATCTATGTCAAGGAAATATCACATTCCTGAACCAAATGTGTACATTATTGCCAATTTTCAGATAGGGCCACGTTTTTTTTTTCTCTTATATGCATAAGCACCATGACCAAATTGCATATGAAAGCTGGCAAATGGTATGCTTTACATACAGATTTGCAAGATAATTCTAATGCAGTTGAGCAATTCTGTGGTCTGAACATGCAACATAGCTGTGTGACCTAGATATATTGGCCCCCTACTTCACATTTTACCAGTAACTGTTCAGTGCTATATGTTGTCCGTTAATTATCCCACTTTTTTGCACAGTAATATTAATGACAACATCAAAAATGATATACCATAGGTCCCCAGCCTCCCCTGGCACACATTGAATGTGCTAAAAAGTGTCCCTATGTAATTTTGAAGCAATTTGCAGAGTGGCTTGATAGAAGATTTTTTAAAATTTTGTCAAAAATGAACAAAAAAATCATAAAAATTCCAAAAATCACTGGAGCATGACCATTTGAAAAACTTGGAAGAGGCTCAACCAAGGTACATCCTTACCAAGTTTCAAGTGAATCCAGCTAACAATTTTTGAGAAGTAGTCAAAAATGTAAATTGTTGACAAATGGACAGCTATGTCAACACTGACAGTGGACACATCCTGTAACCTCAGCTGGCTGACAAGTCAGTTGGCTGACAAGTCAGTTGAGGTAAATATGAAAGTGAATAGCAAAAGAAACCTGTCCATAAAAAAAAAAGCCCCAGGTCAACAGTTTTCCTTGGCATGGGTTTAGCACCCAACCCACATTCAGGAAAGCTGTTGATTTAGATCTTAATGACATGGGGTAAGGTTTCACGGGGCAATTAAATGTTGCCAACGTTGACAATGGAAGTGATTCTAAAATATTTTAACTCATTCCATACTATGGCCAGAGGCCTCGGTCAGTCGCTCTGGCACTGCCTGGCAAGTCATGCTGCAGCTGCCCTTGCCACAGCTGCAGCATGACTTGCCAGGCAGTGCAAGAACCACTGACTTAAGACTATAGGCATGTTCATACTTGAAGAAAGCTCTTTTCATGAATTTAAATATGCAATTGTTGTCTTAAATCTAGGTAAACATACGGAAAAATCAGGGACTGGGATGGAATGAGTTAAAGTATACACTCACCTGTGCCTTAATTGTTTCTCAGTTCAACATACTGCAAAGTGATGTTTTCCCTGTATTTTACTCTTCACTAGTTATTTTCTTTATTTCTTCAGATACATTTGAAGCTGTCCTGAAACCAGTGTTCATACAAGAACTAGTCAAATAAATCCTACCATAAAACTGTCAAAGAACTGCATATGGATATACATGGTTTAAACCCATTAAATTTAGGTGTTTCTGAAATGTTTTGGGAATAAATGACATCTAGCGTGGCTGAATGACAGTTCAAATCTTGCTCATCATTGAAGGTAGAGTCTAGTTGAGAACTAAATAATTTCATGTTCATGTGCTTGATTTGGCATGTATGTGTACTAATTATCTCAATTTTGGGCAAGAATCTTACAAAAGTGAACTTTTAGGCACCTTTTTTCATCAAAAATCCTACTCCATACAGACACTACAAATGTACCTTCATGATTTATTATCCCACATGTTGGATACATAAAGCTGTCAGGCTAACAAGTAGAGCCTAAGCAACAGAACTGGGATATATCAGTTTAACCCTTTCCCCCTTAAACTGGCCAAAACTGGCTGGTGGTCAAATGTCGTCTGCCTCAGTGTTTTCAACTAATTTCAACAGTTATGAAAAACAATTTGACTGAGAAATGTACATGAGACTTATCAAGATCACATGTCCCAGGTCAACAGCTTTCAGGAAAGCTGTTGACTCAGTCTCAATTCAATGGGGGAAAGGGTTAATGTTGGTGAATATGATGTAGTTATCATGTATAATTGGACTGTTTTCATTGCTGACTTCCTATGCACATGTACTTACAACCGGTACATCAACCACATAACTGCAGCACTCTGCTGCCAGCCTCCATTTTTTTTCTTTTTCTTTTTACTTATCCACCCATCCCAATTGACACTTTCCTGCCCACACTGGTGCTTTAATACTTTTCCCTTAATGTGCTAATTATGAGACTGTGTCAACAGCTTTGCTCTTCACACTTAGAGAGCCATGCTCCAGAAAAGTGCAAAGGAAAGCTGTTGACCCACAGTCTTTTTTCGTTGAAGCTGCCAAATTTAGAAGCAGGTCTGCAGGTACTGGGTAGACAGGCCTCTGGGTGAGAATGTTGAAAGTGGAGTCATGATACCAATTGAGATGAGTGTGACTTCTGTCCTGAGTAGCATTTAGAGGGTTAACAGCAACATAGAGATCTCCCATGTCTGCATGCTGCTCTGGTGTTTTTTTCTTTCTAACAAAACCTGGCATGGTCACAATATCTTTCAATGCAAGTTTAGTTTGAAACTTCAGAGGTCACAATAATTGCCCCTAGTCAGTGGGGTTCTCCAATGTTAGTCTAAATTGAGACCCCAAACAGGACAGTGTTGCCCATAGCTGGTGGAGTTCTTCAATGTAAGTCTAAGTTGAGACCATAAACAGGAGAGTATTGCCCATAGCCAGTGGAGTTCCTCAATATAAGTCTAAGTTAAGACCTTAAACAGGAGAGTATTGCCCATAGCTGGTGGAGTTCTCCAGTGTAAGTCTAAGTTGAGACCATAAACAGGAGAGTATTGCCCATAGCTGGTGGGGATTTCCAATGCAAGTCTAAGTTGAGACTGTAAACAGGACAGTATTGCCCATAGCCAGTGGGATTTTCCAATGTAAGTCTAAGTTGAGGCTGTGAACAGGAGAGTATTGCCCATAGCTGGTGGGGTTTTCCAATGCAAGTCTAAGTTGAAACCTCAAACAGGAGAGTATTGCCCATAGCTGGTGGAGTTCTACAGTGTAAGTCTAAGCTGAGACCGTAGACAGGAGAGTACTGCCCATAGCTGGTGGGGTTTTCCAATGCAAGTCTAAGTTGAGACCATAAACAGGACAGTATTGCCCATAGCTGGTGGGGTTCTCCAATGTAAGTCTAAGTTGAGACCTTAAACATGAGAGTATTGCCCATAGCTCTCTAGGCTTTTTTAAATGTTAATCTAAGCTGAAACCTCACAGGACAGTATTGTGAGTCTAAGTTGAACCGTTACAGGGCAGCAAGTGTAAATTTACACCTTATGGGATGGTACCGTCTATCGCTGTTGGCTTTCTTCAATCAAAATTTAAGCTCTGACCTTACAGCACAGCACTGACTATTGTTGGTGTTTTTTTTTCTGTTCTTCCAAATTCCTGCCATTAATGCCAACCTCATCACTTTGGGATGAACACAGGTGTATTGGCGAACATTGTTCCCCCATTAAGAACAACCAGAAATGGTGCAGTGTCATAAATGTTATCCGCCTCTACTTTGGTTCATCATGAATGATAAAGGCCATTGGTCAAAAGCTTTTTACATGGTACACAATGGGAGCAAGGTGCAGAGAAAAACTTGCCACAGTTCCCCTTGGGTTAAATTATCAGTCCATAAAAACATACAATGCCTTTTCAAGGTATGCTTTACACTCAGAATAATTTTTTTGTACCTGAACAGTCACAGACTGAGGTAAAAGAAGAGCATGACCGAACAGTTATCAGGACTAAGATCACTGAATTACAACAAAACGGTTACATGTAGTTATGCAAGGATCATTTAAACATGTTTGACCCACCACAAATGTAATATTTTAGGCAGAAAACTACTACTGTACAGTAAAACATCACGACCCAAAGACATTCTTTTCATTTCTTACTCAGGTGCATAATCTGTTACAATGCACTAATGCAAGTATCATTGAACACTTTTTAACTTTTCATTACAGTTTGGATCACCTTGCGGTCAAAATACAGTTGAAATTACATGTATTTACCTAATCATTATATATTTTTTTTTTTCAAATTTTTGGTTTCCTGATACAAATATCATCCCCCTTATTCATAGAATGCTATTTTTGAGACCGACGCCTCATCTTATACGATGACTCCTCGTTTTTAGACAACAGCTTACGTCACTGTCGTGACTGGGGTAAGGATCCTTATGCTGTAAATGTACTTCACAAATACATGTAATACCATAGATACATCATGCCAACTGTTTCTAGTCATATGTACCAAATAAGAGTAAATATTCATACAATTACAGTTCTAAGTCCAATATTGACATCTGTGCATCCTCTGGGGGCCCAATCAACAATTGCAAGAACAATTTACAAAAACGCGATGATGCACCTTCCACAGGTTGGATACATTTACTATTGCAGCAGCTTCTGTCCGTCTTGTCCGTTGGTTCCAGCTGCTCAGCTTGAAGTCTAAATAATCATTAATGTGTATGTGTCGATGTTTCTATACACCAAGGAATTTCCATTTTTTCTCATATGGTATGTAAAAACATACAATCTTTTGCATTAAATCAATTGCATACACCTGTGTGAATTTAAAATTGTCACTTTTTGTTCAATCTGTGAATGAAGTATGACGTCAAACTGAAACTAAGCTGTAAAAGAGAACTGATGATGCCAGTCAAGCAGAAATTTTCTTCAGCCACCCTAAAAAAGTCATTCACCACGGAAATGATATCATCATTACTAGGGAAATGGCGATCGGCTAGTTCTTTTTTCATTTTGGGAAACAGGTAGAAGTCTGACGGAGCTAAATCGGGTGAATAAGGGGGATGGTTGATGAGTTTGAAGCCACAATCATGGATTGCTGACATGGCAACTACCGATTTGTGAACAGGAGTATCATCTTGGTGGAACAGGACTCCTTTAGTGAGCATTCCCCATCCCTTAGCTTTGATAGCTGCAACTGTCTCAGTAGGTCAACATATGTAATATCCTCCACTGATTGTCTGGCCTTTTTCAAGATAGTCAATCAGCAGAATACCTTTGGAATCCCAAAAGACTGAAGCCATCACCTTTCCAGCAGAAGGAACCAACTTGAATTTTTTGGATGGTGATGATCCCAGATGCTTCCATTGTTTAGACTGCATTTTGGTTTATGGTTCAAAATGGCATAAATTGTCATGTGACGCCAGGAATCTGACATGTTTCTGATCCACCCTCAAGAGTTTTGGCACCCATCTTGCAGCAACTTTTGTCATTCTCAACTCCTTGGTGATAATGTGCTCAACCCTCTCATGAGAGATGCCCACAATACTTAAAATATGTCCACTGGTCAATCGTCGATCAGCCATCACCATGTCATGCACCCGGGTAATGTTTTCAGGAATGGTTGCTGTTGAAGGCCTTCCTGGATGCATGTCATTGTCAAGGCCCCCTTCTGCCATGCTTGAATTCTGCAGCCCACTTCTTAACAGTGGAAAAGTAAGGGGCATCATTCCCTAAAGTGGAGACTATGTCAGCATGTATCTGTGTTGGAGTTAGCCCTTTCAGTTGCAGGTAACTTTACGACTGCTCTTTACCCAGTTTTGTTCATTTCTGGTGATTTCAATGGGTAGATTCACAAGATGGTCTGGTACAAAGACACTAATCACACTACAGTTGCAGTTCTGTCTAGGATTCATTGAATGATTGTAAATGTTGGTGGCAAAAGTTTGTTTCATTCTGATTGAGATATCCCACTTAGGCTTAGAACTTTCAGCCAGCCCTCGTATTTACCTACACTAACCCCCTTCCCGGTCAAAAGAAGATGGAATAATAGCTTTGTTTGACATCAGCTGGAGAGCAAAGCACCAAACCTGTGACAAAGAAAGCTATTGACCTGGGGCACACAATTATAACATGTCTTATCTGCAATTCACAGCTGAAAATATTTTCTCTTCACATGACCTTGAAGTAAAAATATTATGGCTGGCAACAATTTACATTGAGGCGCATTTGGATGATATGAGCACGAAATGCATACATGTTTAACCCTTTCCTGCCTGCGCCTATCAAAATCGTTCACCAGTGAACGATTACTTTGACCCCAGGTTGAGAGGTCAAATTGGACCCAGAACAATGAAAAAGAATCCTTATTTTTTCTCTCTAGCCTAGTTCTACATGTTTCGTTCTTCAAGTCCATCTGAAATTGCATGTAATTAAGAAAAATAACAATTTTTCCAAAGTAAATAAAGTATCACGTGACGCACCATCGCAACCGTTTATTTCCGCAAACATGGCGGCCCCCTCAGATCGCCCCGTGCGTCAGGCAGTTGACAGAGCGAGGTGTCTATTCCTTACTGGATTCCAACTTCCTGAATCTGACGATGGAATGTCCAGTGACGAAGAGGATGTTCTAGACTGTGAGTTAATGGCCGGGAGTGATGAAAATAACGAGTCTAGTGATGAGGAAATGGTAGCGGCAACAGATAAAAGCAGGAGCCCAAACCAGGATCAACGTGCATCAGAACACAGGTACGTTGAGAGGCTTTTTTGCATACTGCCCACCAAATATACCTGACTAATATGTAAAAATTAGTGATAAGTGAAAGTGTCTGTGGTTTGTTTGTGGTTTTTGTTTGAATAAACCTAAAGTATTGAAGTCACGATCAGCAGCAAAGTGGGCGATAATGGAGTGACGCCCCCCCTATTGAGATCTGCAGCTTCATAAAGCACACTCATCGCATTTACGTTTGACACATTTGGTGCAACAACTGAGGTCATCAGAATAACTAGGGTATGTGGTTCCATGTATTTATTGACCACTAGTGATGTAAAATACTATCAATCTTTTTTACCTATAAATATGGTCAAAAGAGTCACATTTTTTTTACAGGACATTCAACTTCAAGGGCTACAGTGATGCAACAGAGATTGGTCCACAAGCACTCTGTAACATGGTTTATGGGCATGGCGTTTCATGTCAAGAGAGAGGTAATGACTATTTACCTCTCCACCACCCCCACCCCCCGAAAAAAACAAACAAATAAAACACAATTTCCTTCTTGCACCTGAATCAGTAAATTCCAATTATTGCATGGCTAAAGGCTCAGCATAATATGTTAACAGAGAGGTAAATGACCATTTATCTGCACCCCCCCCCCCAAAAAAAAACAAAAACAAAAACAAAAACAAAAAAAAAAACACCTGAACCTGTCAATTCTGTGGACTGTTAACTCATTTCATGTTCATTTAACATTTTGTCAAATATCTTTTCCACCTATACATATACTGAACTATATAATTCTATTACTCTGCATCTGCTTTCATGGTTCCATGAAACATAATTTTTTTCTATGACACAATGATGGTGTTACTAGTTAGCATTTGATGATACTGTGCTCTGTGTGTAGCATTATGACACAATAATTATATCAACAATATACATGTACATATGATATGATTGTCTGTGTGTTGCAGATTTAAGGCACTGCTTGGGATGCTGCATGTATCTGATCCTAGTCAGATAAACCAGGATGACAGGCTGACCAAAATTAGGCCTTTGATTGATCACATGAAGATGAAATGCAAGGAGCTTTATCAGCCAGCAGCAGAGTTATCTGTCGATGAGAGGATGGTAAAGTCCAAAGGTCGTTCAGGCATACAGCAGTTTGTACCGAATAAACCAACTAGATTTGGCTTCAAACTGTGGTGCCTATGTGAAGCCAAGATAGGATTCACTTTGAACTTTGAGTGAGTACAATTAGCACAGAGAAAAAATTGAAACTACTATTTAGTTATACACAGACAGGAGTTTGACTGAAAGAAGCAATAAAATGCCCTCCATTGAAATGAATCAGCTGTTACAAACTTGAAAATCCATTTTGAAATGTTAGAGAAGGTATTGCTTGTGTAACTTTGGTTGTGTTTGGCATTCAACATGTTCATGTTACTATTGCTTGTTACAAAATATGTTATTTACATATTGATGGTTATGGAGTAATGTATTGGACAAGGGAGTTGTTTTACAAGCATATAATAAGATGCATGTTATTGCATTTGTTTGTTTATTTTGAACCAAGGGATGCTGGTGTTTATTGTGGACTGTTAATCTGTTGATATGCATACCACGTGGTGGCTACTAGTTGGAGATCCCTCATCCTACACCTAGGTAAGTATATTGCCAATCAGATGTAACAATTGAATCCCCATGTGTTATTAGTTTTTATGGGCCTCTTATTACTATATTCCTAATTTTATTCATGAATGGAAGGTTTCAAAGTGAGTCTGTATCATTTTCCCATGGCAAATCTCAACCCGCAAACCAAAAAATGAAATTTGTACACAGTGCAGGGTCCTCCCTACAGCTTTCTACATTGTTGGGCTGTGGCTTTGGCTTCCCTTATAAACTATAGCAGAATAGGATTGTAAATCTTGAAAGTTGCTCAGTTTTGGTTAAATCTAGTAATCTCTTTACACTGTCAAGATGTTCTGGGGAAATTCTGCATGCAGATGTGTCAGAGGAAAATATAATTGCATGGCAAGGTATGTGACAAGTGTTAGTGATTGGTATTCAAGTTGAACATGTTCATGTGTTTGTTAATGTTTTCCTTGTTTGTAAACTACATGTTGGATAAAATGTTTACAAGAATTTCATGTATACACATGTAGGCATGATATTCAAACTGGCTTGACACTTTTCAATCAATTTCAGTGTATACACAGGAAGACGCAACAATCTTAGTGAACATGGCCTGGGGTTTGATGTAGTCACAGGTCTTTGTCAACATCTGCAACACCAAGGCTACCGGTATGTATAAGTGTACATGTATGTGGAAAATGCCACAACAGCATGACATAGTGTTCAGTGAATGTTATTGCGTACTCCTAGTAAAACATACAATGTACTTAAGCATGAAACTGGACATAATACATTTCACGTAATATAGGTCTTGTGTGAAGAAACATTTTTACCTCCTTGGCCCATTCAGTTGAAGGGTGTATGTATTGATGTCATGTCTGTGTGTCCGTGCACTTTGTGGATGCCATAACTTTTTAACAAACTGAGGTACTTCCATGAAACTTGTGTGGTGAAAGTATCTCACTAGGGCTTTGGATGAGATCATTATTCCCAGACCTTCGCATACATATAATTTCAAGGTAATACTGGCCAAATGAAGTTAGTTATACATGTACACCCATGACCCTGGTAAGAATGGGTCCTAAGGGTATTAGCCCATAATATTTGTGGTGAGAAGACAACTGGATCACTAATTGGAAAAAGTACTGACAGAATAAAATATCTTCATAGTAAGTAATCTTCAAGTGTTTAATTTTGGTGCAGCCAGTCAAACTCAGTGTTGCTTGTATATATACATTGTACATGTACATGTATATGAATTCAGATTACTTTCTTTTCATAGGGTGTAATTCGACAACTTCTTTACTTCCACGTTTCTGATTGAAGAGTTATACAGAACTGGATTTCTCTCTCTGTGGTACTTCAATGGTCAACAGGCGGCACTTCCCTGATATATTGAAAGATGTAGAGTGGAAGAACAAGTCAGAGCAGGGGAATATGCGCTTCGTTAGGCAGGGAAAGGTGTTATACCTGCAGTGGAAGGACAACAAAGTGAGTTGGACATTCACATGAATATATTGAAAACTCAATTCAATATGCCAAATATTAAGACATCTGATGAGAAACATTATACACTGTATATATTTTTTGAATTTTTATTCACCATGTATTGAAATTGACATGTAGATTCAGCAGTGTCTCATTTTTGTAACGTAAGAAAAAAGTAGATATTTGATTCCACCATATTATCTAAAATTAACTATTGTACTCTCATTTATTAAGAAAGTAAATCACAGTTTTTTTAATTGTGGTTGCAAGTTGCAACTTAAAGTTATCTCCCCCTTCTTCCTTTTACATATAGGTGGTCACCATTTGTTCTTCAGCCCATAAGGCTACCGAGGCGGAGTGGGTACGTCGCCGTGTCAAAGTTGGAGAGGAGTGGCGCACAAGGTTGGTGAGGAGACCGGCAGTTATTCATGACTACAACCAGTACATGGGTGGAGTAGACAAATCCGACCAGCTGCTAACCTCATACAACTTGCTAATGAAGTCAATGAGGTGGTGGAAGACTTTGTTCTTCCACATGGTTGATGTTGCAGTGCTAAATAGCTATCTGCTCTTTCAGGCATGGAGGAATCTGCATCCAGAGGTTCCAGAGCTCCAGCGGAGCGCACGTAAGTCATTACATAGAAACAGCAAAAAAATTATATAAGGTTACAAACAAATTTCTACATTGTAACTTTAAAAAAAGAAAATTACAAAAATGTGTTATTTAAATATGTTATCCATAAATCTCATACTAAATTTTTTTTTTGTTAATATTCAACATCCTACATATTGTGAATAACATGCTCTATTGAATTAATTTCAAATGTGGGAAGTAAGTTGTAGTTGTAATCAGAAGCATTTTTTAGGTAGAAATGTCCAAGATTTTGCCAGACCTTCAGTAATCTCAGTCTCTGTCAGAAAAAAATTTACTTATAGCCTAAACAGATAACTCAAGCTAATGAAAAAAATTCTGTTAAATAAGGAAATCTTTCAGGAATCAGGTGGATAGGATTTTTATATTACTGGTATCATGTTGCTCAAAGTTGCAGACTGACCCTGAGTTTAATGTTTTATTTGTAGGAATATGTTACTGCTTTGGGAGATAATCATTATAATGGAATGTGTATTTGTCACACTTTGTAGAGTATAGTCAACTGGAGTTCAGGGAGGAACTTGTGAGGCAGTTGTCTGGGATTGAAGACACAGAGGAGGTGCCAACCTTTGACAAGGCAGTATTCCCACCACACCAAAGCTACCTCACAGCACATGTACCTGTGGCTGTTGATGGGAGGTTCAACTGTCGGGTTTGCTTCCTTACACAGAGGGAGGCAAGTGGGAAACCCAAACAAGTGAAGACCAGCTGGAGGTGCAGCATTGCAGTGTGTGTCAAAGTCTATCTGTGTGTGAAGCTGGACATAAATTGTTTTGCCCGTTGGCACTCAGCCGAATTTAACAACAAGCGACACTGAACAGGGACACAATTTCAACATGGGAATAAGAACTGAATGGACATGCATTTGCCTGCTTTATCTAGAGTAGATGGGTGTGGGCTATAGCAAGTAATGTACAAGTGAACATAATGAACATGATTTAGCTCTTTTTTTTTTTTTCTTCAGAGTAGCATGTTCTCATGCATGGACAGCAATGGCACATAACATATGCTGGCGATAGGTGAAGACAGTTGTCTATCCACCTCCTGCCATTCCATTACCCTCACCCCATATATATTTATTGATAGTTCCTCCCCCCCCCCCCCCCAAACATAGAATATTTATTTGATCATGGCAATTATAGTTTAAATTATTATACTGAACATACAGGATGATATTTTACCCACTTTTGGTGTATGTTGTGTACTATTGCTTCATTTTCCTCCAACCAGTGTGATAAATCTCGGGGTCCCAGCCCAAATATGTGACCTTTTACACTATGAGCACGTTTTTATCTCTGTGTGGAAGCACAATTCAGATTATCATATATGGTAATGCATTTTATTTTACTTTGCTGGCAGTCAAGTGTGAATAATTATACATTTATTGTGTTAAAATTGACATGTGTCCCTGCTAAGGAGCCAGAGGTTAACTGCATAGAAAATATACAGCAACGTTGTATGTAATGTCATGGCACATTTGACAATGGCATATATTTATGTTGTCATATCATTGTACCCTTTGACCTTGAAATGCCCTTGAACATTAGTGTTTCATAAAACTATATGCCACACTATTTTCTGACCTGTAAATTAACATTGATGAAGTATTTGTAATGCAAGCATGCAGGCTTATAGCTAGCCCAACATTATAATTTGTATCATAAACATGTATCATATACTGCGATTTTACCGGCATGAACACACATAATGCGCTTATCATTGTGGTTGGAAAGGCCAAGGTCAACAATGGAAATATGTTAGTACCATGTTTTTTTGCTTCAATTTACAGGTTCAGGTCTATTTCAGCTATCAGAGCCAGAAATATGGTTATCTTGAATATATTTTGGGTCTTGGGGAATAAAAAAGGTTTAAATTTAATGCAAATGTTGGTTATTATTGTATCCGTGTCCTATATTCAGGTCACCAGATGACCTTGAAATGACCTCAAATTAAGATGATGGCTATAACTCATAAAAGCCCCATCACCAAAGCTTTAAAATGATATATACTTTGTGCAGTCAATTTTTTATATTTTTTTCAATAAATCATCTTAATTAAATTCTGTAGGTGAAATTTGGTAAAATGGGCAATTCGTGACAGGCAGTAAAGGGTTAAACTATTTGTGAAAAAGCTCTACCCAGGTACTAACATGCCTTAAGTCCTACCTCTGTGGTTTTGTGGTCTAAGCAGAATAGCTGCACTGCTGCAAATAAACTATAGCAATGTCACACTTGTGACCTTTCTACAGTAAGTAGGGCTAAATATGACCTACAAATGAACAATAGGAGTTGAAGATGCATGCTCGAATTTTCCGGACATAATATGACGACTCCTGATAACTCAAGAGCCTCCTATAAATAGGACAGATAATGTACCATTTCCTGTTATACTTGATACTTATGTGCACCTGCTAGTGCCACCCTATTCATTATGTTTCCAATACCAGAGTCAACACTAGTAGGTTAGTCTGACCTACTGATGAAAATCCTGTTTGGGTTTTAGCATGCAAATACCATACCACAGTCACAAGCCATCTGTTCATGTAAATCATTTACACAGACTTGAATACATATACACAGGAAAAATGTAACAAACTTTCTTCGAGCAACACAGGAGATTAAAAAAAAAAATTCAGAAGAACCTCATCATGAAAAAATAGCATTCAGAGAACAGATTACCCTCGGTGCCCACAATCTTCTTTTCCTCAGTTCTGCAATTCTCCTTTTTTTTCTTTTTGATACTTTGCATTAGAGCACTTTACATATAATTTCCATATTGTTGTCTATGAAATGAAAGAGCGATTTTGGATGTGTTCTTGGTGTAGGTTCTGGTGACAGAGACCACTGTACTGTGTGCCACTCAGACGGCCTTCAAATAAATACTACAAAAGTTTCCTAACAAGTTTAAAAATAAGGAGAGGAAGCTGGGTTTCAATAGGAATGTGGTCCTCTGTAATGAGCATCTCTGATAAAAGTTTTGTGAAGCTGCAATGCATCCTTGTTGCGATATTATGGAAAGATGGTCCCCTTGTGAACCACCCAGATGACCTTGAAATATATACTTTTAAGTTTCATGAAAAGTTTATAAATACAAAGAGAAACCTGGGTTTACATAGGATCCTGGTCCAGTATAAGATGCATCTCTGAAAAAAATTTGGTAAAGCTGTGGTCAATATTTTTGAGATATCGAGTTAATGTCATCAGGGTTGACGTCACTCAGACGGCCTTCAAATAAATACATTAAAAGTTGCATAAAAAGTTTAAAATAATCAGAGGAAGCTGGCTTTTGATAGGAAACTGGTGCACCATATTGTTCTTCTGTGACAAAAATTTGGTACAGCTACAGTGAAAGTTTTTTGAGACATCTTGGTAACATCAACAAGACAGACGATGCAGGGCACAGCAATACCCTCTGGCACTTTATATGCCGAGGGTAAAAAGACACAACAGTTGGTTCCTTCTATTTTCATGGACAATGGACATCAACTTTTACATTTATGTATGTCTGAAAAGTATCCAGTGTTAATATTTATGCTGAAGATTAAATTGTTCATGTTTTAAATGGACTGTTTTTGTGCAGTGCATTTATTCTGGTGACCATGTTAAAAAATTCCATGGAGGAGCCCCTGGTAGTAAAAATTTGCAGCAGAAGAAGGGTTAATTGACAAATTTGACATACCAAAGGCAAAACAACACAAAACATTTCCACACTTTATACTTCCTGGTAAATAGGTCAATGACCTCAAAATCTGATTGATAAAATTTTTCTTTGAAGCATCAGCGGAATAAGCAAAAATTAAAACTCAGTAAAATTAATTGAATTCACAGAAATATGCCTCCACATGAGGTATCTTCAATTGTGAAATCACTGAAGCAGACTGCAATTTACCTTCAGCTGGTTTTGGCTGGTTTAAGGGGAAACAGGTTAATCTTGATTTTAGTTACCATCAAATTCTAAAGTCTACCAAGACAGGCCCACCCAGTTCCTGCCTGACAGTAAATGCTTGTTGTAACTTTCACCCATCCAATAAATAGGAACTCCAGCACCCCTCACTTGTCAACCTTAATTTAATTTGACAGACAACATCTATTTCTCCTAGAAATCTTCCTGCATTCTTGGAATTCCCTCTTGAATGGCCTTAGCTACAGGTGAAAAGCCCTTTATTTCATTATCACTTCTGTCTCATACTACATTTGACGCTGACATTGCCTTGAAGCAAAAAGGACATCAACAATTTGTTTCACTGTGCGTTTCCAGGGCTACAATGTGGAAGTTTTGACCTGTTCTATGATTGTGCAGGGTCCATTCACTTATTCTAGACAAGTGAAATATGTGACAGACAAGTTAACTTGGCCCAATTTCACATGTATTTCACTGAGAATAACACTCAGTTGAACACAGCTACCCTTCTGATGACAAGTGAAAATTTCCTTCCATTGACAGAATTGTATACATACATGTATTCCAAAACTCGCACAGCATTAAAGCTGTTCCTACCTGAAATGCCCCAAAGCAACCAGATGTGGACACATCACCTGCTTACCCATTTCTTTGAATTTTATATGTTCTATCAAAATTTTGTATGAAGGTATAACTATATTTTATGTTCGGAATGAGCAGGACTCGAACTTGCAACGTTTGACACCAGTCGCCTAGCTGAAATGGGAAACGGACATATCCACTCCACCAAATTCCCATTCTTAAAAAAGAATGGTTCAATGGAGGTAGTTATGTGCGAGTGCCATATCAACACGGTTATACAGTATAAGTACTGAGTCGGCAGTTATTTTCAGAATCGGGGACTTAAATCCACCAGCATTAAGGAAATGCCGAAAATGTATATTTTATGTTCGGAACGAGTGGGACTCGAACCTGCAACCTTTGGCACAAGTCGCCTAGCTGAAATAGGAAACGTTCTACACAATTGTATGCCTCAAGTTACAAGCTTTCCTCTGCATGCTCTGAGCCCAAGCTGTTGCCCCAGTAATACTCTGGCCAAGAAGAAGGTTAATGTTAATGCAGACAAGTATTAAGCATATAACACAAGGATCAAGAGGGTCATGTACATGTAACTTGCTGGTAGGCAGCTGGACCCTTACAGCTGTTTAAAACAAGACTAACTCTGTGGTGGTAAGTTTTACAGTGCTAATCACTGCTATAGTCGTTTTCTCATTACCATTAAACATCTAATGGTTAAAAGATTCAAACTAGAACAGACTGATTTTCCAACAGAAAATCAAATGTCTCCCGGTGGAACACTTAGGTCTCTGAATAAGCTACAGGTGATAACAAATTACAAATGACCAAGTTTGCTTGAAAATTACAATGCTATTTTAGCTCTCACCTAGATACATTACTCTAGCAATTTTCATCAAGTTCTTCAAGACTTATTGCAGAGAAACCAATTTCACATAAATGACCCTGTGACCTTGAAAATTAGATCAAAATCACCCAAATACAATCCCAACCTTGGTCTTACCTTGATACATAATCCTACCAAGTTTCATCAAAATCCATCAAGTTCTTCATGACTTATCGAACTGAAACCAATTTCACTTAAGTGACCCTGTGACCTTGAGAATTCGCTCAAGGTCATCCAAATAAATCCCCACCTAGGTCTTTCCTAGATACATAATCTTGCCAAGTTTCATCAAGTTCCATCACGTTCTTCATGACTTATCGCATGGAAACCAATTTCACATAAGTGACCCTGTGACCTTGAGAATTCACTCAAGGTCATCCAAATACAATCCCAACCTAGGTCTTGCCTAGATACATAATCCTACCAAGTTTCATCAAATTCCATCATGTTCTTCATGACTTATCGCATGGAAACCAATTTCACATAAGTGACCCTGTGACCTTGAGAATTCGCTCAAGGTCATCCAAATACATAATCCTACCAAGTTTCATCAAATTCCATCATGTTCTTCATGACTTATCGCATGGAAACCAATTTCACATAAGTGACCCTGTGACCTTGAGAATTCGCTCAAGGTCATCCAAATACAATCCCAACCTAGGTCTTGCCTAGATACATAATCCTACCAAGTTTCATCAAATTCCATCAAGTTCTTCATGACTTATCGCACGGAAACCAATTTCACATAAGTGACCCTGTGACCTTGAAAGTACGCTCAAGGTCACCCAAATACAATCCCAACCTAGGTCTTGCCTAGATACATAATCCTACCAAGTTTCATCAAATTCTATCAAGTTCTTCATGACATCGCACGGAAACCAATTTCCCATAAGTGACCCTGTGACCTTGAGAATTCACTCAAGGTCATCCAAATACAATCCTGAGCTAGGTCTTGCCTAGATACATAATCCTACCAAGTTTCATCAAATTCTTCATGACTTATCGCACGGAAACCAATTTCACATAAGTGACCCTGTGACCTTGAAAATTCGCTCAAAGTCATCCAAATACAATCCCAACCCAGGTCTTGCCTAGATACATACTCCTACGAAGTTTCATCAAATTCCATCAGGTTCTTCAAGACTTATCGCACGGAAACCAATTTCCCATAAGTGACCCTGTGACCTTGAAAATTAGGTCAAGGTCACCCAAATACAATCCCAACGTAGGTCTTGCCTAGATATATAATCCTACGAAGTTTCATCAAATTCCATGATGTTCTTCAAGATTTATCGCACGGAAACAATTTCGCATAAGTGACCCTGTGACCTTGAGAATTCGCTCAAGGTCATCCAAATACAATCCCAACCTAGGTCTTGCCTAGATACATAATCCTACCAAGTTTCATCAAATTCCATCAAGTTCTTCATGACTTATCGCACGGAAACCAATTTCACATAAGTGACCCTGTGACCTTTAAAATTAGGTCAAGGTCACCCAAATACAATCCCAACCTAGGTCTTGCCTAGATACATAATCCTACGAAGTTTCATCAAATTCCATGATGTTCTTCAAGACTTATCGCACGGAAACTAATTTCGCATAAGTGACCCTGTGACCTTGAAAATTCACTCAAGGTCATCCAAATACAATCCCAACCTAGGTCTTGCCTAGATACATAATCCTACCAAGTTTCATCAAATTCCATCAAGTTCTTCATGACTTATCGAACGGAAACCAATTTCACATAAGTGACCCTGTGACCTTTAAAATTAGGTCAAGGTCACCCAAATACAATCCAAACCTAGGTCTTGCCTAGATACATAATCCTACCAAGTTTCATCAAATTCTGTCAAGTCCTTCAAGACTTATCGCACGGAAACCAAGTGTTGAAGAACCTGAACAAGAAGAAGAAGAAGAAGAAGAAGAAGCGGAAGAAACGGGCACTAAACCAATATGTCCCCCGGCTTCCACCGGGAGACATAATTCCTCATGAAAATACCTTTCATTCAAATACCAGCAAGCCTAGTCTGAAGGAAAAAGTAGTTTTAGTCAACAGCTTTCCTTGGGACACTTTGCCTACAGGAAAGCTGTTGACTCAATCTTAAATCAGCACTTTAAGGGCTAAGCTTCAGCCTTATTAGTTTGAGTACATCTGTCCCACACCAACCATTTAGCAGATAGTCACAATCACTCAGACACATACAGTAGTCCCTCCTTTGAGAGACCACCCCTAGTGCCACCCAAAAGGCAGTCACATAAAGCAGGTGGTCTCTCAAAGGAGGTATAAATAACATGAAAAGTACTACAGAAAGACCTGACAGCTGTGGTCTCTCAAAGGAGGTGGTCTCCCAAAGGAGTGGTCTTTCAAAGGAGGGACTACTGTATTAGCGCTGACTCATATAAATATTAGGTCTGTCAGTCTAGAATCTGACGCAACTGGTTCTTCCATTGAATAAGTCTGCTAGTTGGTGCAGTCATTTTAATAGAGAGCCAGCATATGTTTGGCAGCAATGGTCTCTGTCTATTATATTCACGTTTGCCGAAAGGTGTCTCAAATTGACAACAAAAAGGTGTACAAGTCTCATTTCACAACAAATATAGAACTTTTGTGGCTTAATCCTTAAAACTTTTTGAACATGTACAGTATCTGTTATGATAGTACAGTGGTCCCCCCTTGATAAGGCCCCCCTGAAGAGAGGCCACCCCCTCTAGAAAGGCCACTTCTCCATGCAGCAAGTATGGGATTTCCATGATATACTCCCCCTCAACAGAGGCCACCCCTCTTATAAGGCCACATTTCTGGAACATTTGGGGTGGCCTTATAAGAAGGGGGACCACTGCTTATGACAAACAGTAAATAAATTAGCAGATATTCCTTCTTTGATCTCTTCACACAGACGACCTTCTGCCAGTGCTTGCTTCCAGCGTGACACTCTGGCACAAACTGATTGATCTCTTATTTTGTTGCCCATTTTATTTGCTTTTCATTTATTTTTGATTGTGTATATACTAGTTGTTTCACTGTATGCTTCTGATAATAAATTGTGCTCATGCATATTTATTTTCATGAAGCCCTATGTAATATGCATATGGCCAATGATTAAAGACTCTGGCTTTATACAACAGCTGATGTGGCAGAGGGTCACAAGGTCAGTATCTTGACTGTCTGCCAGCGCTCTAAATTAATTGTTTATCAGACAGGCAGTTTTGTATCACCTCACCACCATCACTGGAACTATACGATTTTAAACACAAAATTCTTAAGATGAGTCCAGAGGTGCATGGACTTGAACGTGGATGGTCCAGGAAGCATCACCTTTAACCCTTTCCCCCTTGAATTAAGACTGAGTCAACAGCTTTCCTCAGCATGGGTAAGTGCCCAACCCATGCCGAGGAAAGCTGCTGACCTGGGTCATGTTGTCTTGACAGGTCTCATCTTCAATTTTCAGTCGAATTGTTTTTCATTGCTGTTGAAATCAGCTGAAAACGCTGAAGCAGACGACATTTGACCACCAGCTGGTTTTGGCCAGTTTAAGGGGGAAAGGGTTAAGACAATCCCTATGCAGACCAAAATATGCTGGACAGAAGTTCACTACTTGAACCTTGCCAGGCACTGCTTTCTTATACAGAGGTTTCATTTACTTAGGTTTTATTGCCACAGGGTGTCTCTTTGTGGATTTCCTAGGCTTCCAGGTTTGTGTTTCATACTCCGAATGCCCACAGAAGTCTTTAAAAACCCCCACCCCCTATTACCAACCACCAAGCCTGCACTATTTACGTTTTGACCATACAACGGCAGACATAGTGGAGACTTGAACCGGTAACCTTTGGCATCTATCACCTAGCTGAAAATGGGAAATTCACTTATCCACACCCCCATTCTAAAAAGGAACATCAGTGGGGTAGATATGTGTGAGTACCATGATCAACATGTTTGACTGCATGGGGAGCAGCACTAAGTTCTGAATATGGCTGTATCCCAGAATCAGGGACTTAAGCCCACCAGCACTACAGGAAAACCACAAAATATGTTGGTGTTTTGACCACAGAATGACCAAGTCTTAGCCCTTTCCCCCTTGAATTAACAGTTGAGTCAACGACTTTCCTGGCATGAGTTGGGTACTAAGTGCCCAACTCATGCCAAGGAAAGTTGCTGACCTGGGGCATGTGATCTTGATAGGGCTCATCTACAATTCTCAGTCAAAATTGTTTGTTATTACTGTTGAAATTAGTTGAAAACCCTGAAGCAGACGACATTTGACCACTAGCCGGTTTTGGCCAGTTCGAGGGAGAAAGGGTTACATCAGCAACCTTCTGCACATATCACCTGCCCAAAAATAGCAAATGTACATATCCACTTGGCCAGGTCCTCATTACACATGCATTCCATATTCCCTAGCCATGTCAAGCTCATGCTGAACACACAACTCCTCTGCACAACAATTCTCAAAAGATGATGAAATTTATGGAGACACACAACAGCTCCAACTGGCAAAGGTTATGAAATCTTGTATCACCACACTCATTGAAGAGGACCACCTTTTATCAAAGACCCTTGATCTTTTTTGGACTGTCCTTTCATGACAATCGAGTGTATCTCTGATAAATTTACATGTATTTTAAGACCACCTTTAATACGAGACCACTTTTTGCAGCCAGTAGGGATGGTCTCGAATAGCAGGTCCAACTGCACTGTGTTTGTAAATAATGGTCCTGCTGCCGCTCATGCTGGCCGTACACATTTGGCCATGTGTCATTTATCCAAGCCTGTCCAACGACCCTAACCACCTAAAAACATTTCACTCCAACATTCTTCTTAGCTGTTGGAAAATTCCTCCATTGCATCATCATCTTACCTGACTTAACTACCCATTTTACCCTTTAAATAAAAAGGTTAAAAATCTCCAGTTGATCTCGACTCCTAATCCTTAGTCACTTTGTCAGAAGACACCTTCTCCAATTCCCACTTATGCTCATACCAAACCACTGACACCTCTGCATACTGGTTTCAGGCAAAAAAAAAATCTGCATTTCCCTGCAGAAAAACACCCCCCCAAATGCTTAAAAAAAAAAACAAACAAACAAACAAACACCCCAACACTCCAAAGGTAGAGAATGACAGACTAAGCAGAATATTGATTTTCTCCTAAAGGTATCTATAGGGAAACAAAATTGGTAATGCCGTGCGACAGTGCCGATTTTTTTTACCAAAAGCGATAAAAGAGCTAAATCTATTTGTGCTTATTAGATTTTCTTATCCAACCAACTCCAATATAACAAAATGAGCGGCCAAACTACATTCACAGCTTGATGTTTCCTAGCAACTAAAGTAATGTTGTACCATTAGTATAAAAGTAACGGCCACACATCAGATGGCCATAGTAAAAATGGCGTCAAGTTCACAGCAATGGAACAACTAAAACATTTACGGATTTTGATAAAAAACGTGTTACTTAGCCATTTATAGTAGAAAAAAAACTCCACATGAGAGCTTGGGTTGTGAGGAATAGATTGGGATGGCGCTCATTTGAAACAGCTCACTGCTCGCCTGAACTGTTTCAAACTCATGCTGTCTCAATCCATTCCCCATGATCCCGTCATGTGGAATTTGTACGCAACTTTGCTTCACCCCAAAGCTGCCAAAAATGTCCAGACAACATGAGTCCTCTGTTGTCAGGTTTATATCTGATTATCTCATAAACAGAAGACACTTCTGAGTGAAAATTGTAGATAAGACTTGTATGTCCCAGGTCACTAAGCTCCTGTTGGGGGCTAAGGCCCCACTTGTGTCCACTACGGCTCTTGAATCAGGATTATTCCAGGCAGAAAGAGCTTAAAGCATCATCATTTTTTCACGAAGACTCTGCTGAGAAAATGAATCCCTAATACTAAAATAATAATAATACAAGAGAAGAATAGCTGAGCCAGCAAAAGCACAAGCCAAGCCTACTTCAGTTATTTTTACTTGCACCCAAGATATTTTCTGTTCCACTTTGAAAGCTTTGCATATATAGCCTCCATGCAAAACAGTCAATTACTTCATTATGATTTTGTACTGGTTGTCTGTTTCTGGTGAATCAGATCCACTTGCACGAAGCATCCAGGACCAGTATTGCTCATAGAATTGAATGAAGTACATGAAGGTAACCTGCTGGTCTCCTGTATGCAAGCTGTGTTATGTTGGTAATTATTTATATGAACTGTTGCATGGTCTAAAATCTTTTAGTGCCAAATTTTGGACAGAGTCAACAGCTTTTCTCAGTGGGCATTGTGTGCAATGTGCCCAATACGCGCCGAGAAAAGCTGTTGACCTGGGGGTATTCTCTCCGGAACTATAGGCATACTGGTACTTGAATGAAAGGTCTTTTGGCGAGGAATATGAATCTGAGTTCCAAATGATAATTTAGACTTATATGACTGAAGTAGATCAACTTTAGACGTGCCAATGTACGACTGAAGTAGATCAACTTTAGACGTGCCAATGTACGACTGAAGTAGATCAACTTTAGACGTGATTGGCACTAAGAGAGTTAAGGCACACAACGCCCTGGCATTTTAGAAGATTCACCACATGGTCATTCCATAAAAGAACCATCCTGGTCTTTTATAGGCAATATAAAAAAAGCAACATGATGATATATGTACCTACTTTACACGGTTACCCCTCCAAGCAACAAAATAAGGCCAAATCAATGTGACTTTCACTGCAGCCAAATTCATCAAGAAATCAGGAACCTGAAAACTCAATCATCTGCACCTGCATTATATTTGAAGAAATACTGAAGCCACTGCAAGAATTGACCAGGATGAAAACTTCTGATGTGCTATTGGTATTAGCTGGGTGCATGCACTATAGTCAGCATAAATATGGTAATAAAATCTGTTTTCCCATATATTAATGTTTCATATAGTACATGTCCGGGACATCTGTTACGATGCTGTATGATACAGCAACTGTGGGGGAGCCTGCTCATGATTAAATTCTATCTATAGGAGGCCATCTTTATCTCACATCATCCATTACGACCTACACATGTATGCAGTCAATCAATCTGGTTCAACAATACTTTTTGTATCTATGTATACAATACATTTATTCCCTGGTAAAGCTAGCATTGTGACAAGAATTTTCATTGAAATACTCCAGTGCACTGCTTGGGCATAATGTATGACCCAGAACAACAATCGGCACACAACAAAAATATGTTAAATCTAATTTTATTAATAACTTTCCGTATCCAAATAATGTATGACTTATATATGTATGTAAAAAGAAGAGATAATCAAGAGGTACTGTAAGCTGTTACCTGCACACAGAACCATACCATAGCTTGCATTGTACATATGTTACGTATGTCGTCAATATGAGACTAAAATGAAATCTCAGGTCAATGATGACTCAGGAGTTATACGTGGATCTGAGAGATGCAGGGGACAGCAGAGTAACATCTGATAACAAACTGAGAAAATGATCTTGTCCAACAAGTATAAATATGAAGAGGCTGATGACTTGATGGTGGCTTTATTCACACCCGACCGGTTTCAGCAGTTTTCAATGCCTTTATCAAAGGATTTTGCAAGAAATAAAGTTCTTGAAACAAGAGTCCTGTGTTGGGCTTCTTTCTCATAATGTTTAATGATTTGTGGCTGGATCTGTGGTCCACTGCCTTTCAAACATATATATTATATAGAAACGTTGCGGCTGTACCTGTGGTCCATAGCCTTTTAGAATAAATAATTTCACCCAAGAGATGGCTGGACCTGCAGTCCAATGCCGTTTTGAAGGTAAGTACAGATGAATCTATCCTAGGTATATTCAAAAAGAGTTCCTCCTCTGGGTCTCCATCCCTACGTAGTCCCATGGTGGTTACAGGATCACTCCTGTGATATCGGGATATCTTAATTGTATAGCCACAGGCAGAAGGTCATTCTACATGTAAAGTAAAAGTCTATCATATATAAACTGTATGTCCATAGGTAAAAGGTCAGTGACACTTCACAAACAAGACTGCTTCATTTCCCAGATCAGAGTAGCCATGTGTTCTGTAGTTCAACATGTCACTTTTTCATTTTTCCTCTTTTCTTTTCTTTCTTTTTTTAATCTGTGTATTTTTCAAAATGTTATTGCCCTTTCACAATAATAATTTAACTACAAGCGAGTTTTTAGTGCCAAAAACATTGTGCATCTCCCAATCAGGCACCTCTCATGAGAGGCCACCCCTCTAAGAGGGCCACCATTCTTCTGCAGAAAGTTTGACCTTGACCTTTGATCTCAAGGCCACCTCTTAGCAAAAATAAGGGAAGTCTCACCAGGGTAAATGAACAAAGTTTGATGAACTTCAATTGTACCCATTTGAAGATGTGGCAGCGAAACCATTTTATTTTGCAAGGCATTGTGACCTTGACATATGACCTCAAGGTCATCACAATCATTTTAAAATAATGGCCAAAATCTATGGAGTACCTGTACTAAAAGTTTCAAGTGAATCTGGCTTATGGTTTTGAAGAAGTCAAAAATGTGAACTACCACTGCAGACAAGAATGCAAAAATTCACACACACACCCACACACCCAAAAAAATATATATAAAAATAAAATTCCAAAAATCAATGGAGCATGACCTTTTGAACATAGTTAGTGGATACCTATCTGACGACCTTTCAAGGTCGCTTGGGTTTAAAATACACCATACAAACAGAAAGCCCATAGGTAATTTCTCATTTAATGTTTAGTAGTAACCTTGGGCCCATGATGCACCATTAAGGAGATGTAGCCAATTTGTGAAAATTGCTGAGTCAGCAGAAAAATGCAACAAGGATTTGACCTTGACCTTTGACCCCAAGGTCATAAATTATTATATGGATAACATTTCCCAGACCCATAGCTTCTCTGTACTAAATTAGGAGGCAATAGGTCAACTGTTTTGGAGAAGCTGAAAATGTGAATCAGCACTGCAATCCCCATTGACTTATAAAGTAATCAACAGAATGCATGGAGTTTGACTTTTCAAGGTCACTCAGATTTCAATTAAAATACACCATGCAAATTGAAAGCCCATAGGAACTTTCCTATTAAGGTTTAAGCGTAACCTTGGACCCATGATGCACCATTCAGAAGATATAAGCCAGTATGTGAAAACTGCTGAGTCAGCAGAAAAATGCAACCAGGATTTGACCTTGACCTTTGACCTCAAAGTTATACACTGTTATATGGGAAAACTTTCCCAGATCCATAAATTATCTGTACCAAATTAGGAGGCAATAGGTCAAGAGGGCACAGAAATACAAGGAAAATAAGATATGCGGTGGTGGTGGTAATAGCGGAGTCGTTGGATGACAAGACTAAACACTATGTGCATCTCCTCCTACAGGGGATGCATAATGACAATTTTCTCCAAAGTGAAATTAAAAAGTTGTTCCAACCACATGATCTTCCACATTTGTCACTGCTCAATGATCATCTTATTCTACAATACAGTAACCATAATGAAAGCCTTGTTCCTTCCAAGTCAGTCGGTCACACACACATCGTTAATTCATCTTTCCTGTCAGTCCTACATATGCAACTGGACCCTTACAAGAGGCTTAAATACCATAATCTCATTTGACCCTTTTGTGTAATTTTGCCTCGTGTCACCAGTAGCCAGCATGCCACTAACATGCCCTTCCTTTGCATAAACAATGACAATAACAGTGGGATGCACCACCACGTCCTGACCCTTGTTGGAATAGCATACACAGCAACATGTACAATGCAGTGGAAAATGAGTATTTCTTCCTCCAGAGCATTCTCAGTGGCCAGGGGTTGTTCTCTCACAGTGCGACCAGCAGTTACATGTTTTGGCAACTGACTTGTCTGAAAACATAATCCAGAATAGAATACTGGGATAGAACGGGATTAAGCTACATCTGCAGATGGGCTGTTTAACTCAGCCCCTCCTTGCACAGGATACTGGCAAGTACACCATAGGCCGACTATAATCTTGCCAATCTATCATAGATAGGCCCAATTCTAGATAAAACCATCCCCTGAAGCACATGTAGTTAAGCCCCCAATTAAAGGGGCTTGTGAATTACCTAACACATCATGCAACAAATGCTTGTCCAGCAACCAATGTTAACTGTCTGGCAATGCAAAAACCACTGACTTGTTAGGCAAAAACCACGGACTTTTAGGCAAAAACCACTGACTTGTTAGGCAATTACCACTAACTTTTAGGCAAAGACCACTGACTTGTTAGGCCGGTTGGTAGCCTCCCTGGTATCGTCCAACCTCACTACGAGACATCCAACAAATTTACTTTAACCCTTTCATTGCCCACTGCAATTAAAATTGAACTACTTAAAGCAATCTGCTCTAAATTATAATAAGGGTGCTGGAATGTTCCTTATAAGAAGACTTTTTATTTAACCCTTTCCCCCTTGAATTGAGACCGAGTCAACAGCTTTCCTTGGCATGGGCTGGGTACTAAGTGCCCAACCCATGCCAAGGAAAGCTGTTCACCTGGGGTATGTGATCTTGATAGGTCTCATCTGCAATTCTCAGTCAAACTGTTTTTCAGTACTGTTGAAGTTAGTTGAAAACATTGAAGCAGACGACATTTAACTACCAGCCGGTTTTGGCCAGTTTAAGGGGGAAAGGGTTAAGTATCAGCATGCCAGTAGTTACATGAGGTATAATTGTCCAAGTCAACAGTTTTCCTCGGTGTGCTTTGTTCCCAAAGCACACCGAGGAAAGCTGTTGATTGAGTTCAAAATGTGTCATTGAAAGAGCTATTGGAACAAGTTCTGTGGTATTTTGTCAAATTTCTTTGCTATTTTAACTCATTTATCCAACATTTTTTAGATATCTGACACATTTTCCCAGGAACACATGGCTTCATTATAACATGGTTCCACTGTACTTGAATGAGACCTCTTTTTATAAAGACTTTGACAATGTAAATTCTGTTTACATGTAGGTAAGCATCTCAAAAAAAAAGAAGGACAGGTCCTGAGTGAGTAAACATATTTTAACAAGATCTTGTTTGTAACGTGACAAGCATTGATCAAGACTGGGTTGGTGACTGCGGCAACCCACTCATGCAATCAAAGCACGTTACAGACCTACCATACACATTCACACTCCAAGTACATGTATGTCTACTGCTGTCATTTCTGATTGATTTACATTGTAACTTTTTGCTGCCTTTAATACAAACTGCTCTAATTGATGATTTATGTCTGTTCCTCTTTCTTTTGGTTTAACTCTTTCACGGCTAATTAATTTTAACAAAAGTTGGTGAGCTTCAAATTAACAGAACAAAGCCAGATTCATATTTCTCAAAGACTGACCTTCCATTCAAATACCAGCATGTCTGGAGTAACCATACCAGAGCAGAGGCCAGTAGAATAGTCCTGGCTGAGATCTTTCCTTGGCACTGAAAGAGTTAAGGGATTCAAACTACACAGACATACATTACCTGTTCATCAAACTCCTCACATGGAGTAAGAGGAAGCACGTCTTCCCCTGGTTCCCCATGCCCCATTTCTGATGGTGCCCTTCGGGGCTTTCGATATGTACTGCTTCGTTTAAAAACAGTCAGGCTATAAAAAAGACCAGGGCAAAGCATGCTAAGAACCTTGCCCATTGTTGTTCTGGATAGCTAGATATATCCATTGGTATCCCCTGTGTTTAGGCACATGTATTGAGCAGTATCCGAACCCTAATTCTGGTATCCAGGTCCAACTCTGATCTAGCCATCACCACTGTCTTTACAAAAATCAACATGTGCACATCTGCACCAGCTTTGTCAATCTGGTGTGACGTGAAACCAGCAGACCGCTAGGTGAGGCGCTAGGTGAGGCGTGGTGTTTCTCGCACGGGGAATCTCAACAGTGTGACAACTGACTGTCTGCCTTCAAGTGGCAATGAGAGATATGGATGCTGCCATGGTGATGAGCCCTACTGCGTCAGACCACCTAGGGGCCTCCTGCCTGTGTGTTCAACTCCCATTCTGGTCCCTGCCCCAGGCCCTTTCCTTCGTCTTTTCCAGCCAGCTTCAGCACATTTCACCCTCAGTTCAAACTGCATCAATTACTGCAAGCTGAACAGCTCCAAAAAGTGTGCTTGATGCCATGCGAACAAAGCAAGGTGAGACGCAGCAGTCAGCCAGCAGTGACTGCACAACTTTCCCCGGCAGCGTGTCATTAATTACTGAAGCTATTTGAATAGCAGGTCCACTTGCTGTATCAATGTAACCCTAATGGGAACAATGAATCCCACGTTATAACTCTCTAGTGACGAATACCATTAATATCCACTAACTATATACAAACTTCCTGTCATCAAAAGTGACTAAAAAACATGGGAGAACTTTTTTCTCTCTCTGCAGTTTGGTACAACCTATTAATGAACCTAATTTAGCTGGGCAACAAAACTGAAGGAAGAAGGATAAAGATATCACACAAGATTAAATTCAAAACTGAAAAGTGAATGAGTCAATGTTACTTTTTGAGCCTAAGTGCAAGATGATGACCACAGCCAGGGCTCAATCCAAAGCCAGTCCTAGTTTCTGAAGACATTCAAGTTTAAGCCTGCACAGCCCATTTTCCACAGGCTGACTCAAACATCACTGTCTTGCTGTGCAAGTGTCCCCTTGCTACGCCCTCTGCTGGCTGGGCCTTGCATCTTCACTGCTCCAGCAAAAGTAAACAGACTTATGTATGATACAATGATCCAACATAATCCAACAGCAAATGCTTTTGCTGATTGTTCTCCATGTTACAGTGTAGCTTTTCTCCAGGATATCACTTAATAAATTCATGGCTCAAATTTGATTTGTGGTACTTTCAAGAGACATTTTTTTTTGCAGCTGGTCTAGCATGCATACATCCTGGTGTCAAAGTACCAGATGAGTATCCCTGCAGTGAAGGTATCTATAGTTTCTACATACATGTGCTGTTCTCTTTATTGACCTACCCCCAATTGACTTCTTTGTCAACATTTTAATATGATAAATCATTTTCTGAAATGTATTCAATCTACGAACTTGAAAAATTAATCAAGGTAAGCCACATTATGCTATATCAAACTTCCACATGATACACATTGGTACATTTGGCATCATTTCCCTCATTCTTTATTAAGACTGAATTAAATGTCCCTTTTGTTAAGTGCTTAGTGACCTTGAAAAGTAGGTCAAGGTCACACAATCATTGGGTCATAATGACCAATAACATAGGTCACAAAGTTTTATATACAATGTACTCAAGTGCAATTTGGATCTAGAGGCTCAATTCTCATTGTCAGTGATGTCCAAACTAGACCCTACAATTACAAAATCACATCTTCCAACTTAACAGGTTTGGTGACCTTACATAAATACGTCAAGGTCACTGATCTTACATAATATATCAGCATTGGACATTTTCTATATATACTTTAAATTTGGCTTGTCTAATTCAATCACTTTTCAAATTATGGAATTTTGTATGTTTCAAAACATTTTAACTCATAATTTCTGTCAAATTACAGGTGGCCCCACTAATATCACAACCAACCGAGATTTTGACCTCTTCTCTAATCCCACTAAATTTCATGAAGATCCATCAAAAGTTAAGGATGCTGGAATGGTCACATGATTTTCATATTTTGACCTGTATATTACAGCTTACTATAGGTGGTGCCGCTAACACTGATGTCGACAAAGATTTTTATACATTTTATAACCTCTAAATGTTATATGAGCCTAACTCAAAAGTTGTGGGGTGCAAAGCATCTACAAGATGACCCCAATATTCAAATTGGCCATTTAGCCTTCAACTCAGATTAAAAAGTTGTTATGTTCAAAATAAGTGCCCCACATCCAGCTTTCTATTTATGGTCTGTTTGTTCAAATTGTGTAATAACTTTTCAAGTTATTCAACAAAAGCAATAAATTGGGATATCTCTCAAATTCCATAATTACTGGGTCGTGGTGACCCAAAAAGTAGGTCACCAAGTAGAGATTTATGTATAATGTAATCAAGTGCAATTTTGATTTGCCGGCTCAATTCTCTTTGCCATCGATGTCCAAGTTACATCATGCCATTATAAAATCACCTCTTTCAACTTTACAGGCATGGTGACCTCAAAAAATAGGTCAAGGTCACTGACATTATACAACATTCTAGCATTAGACGTGGTCTATTTATCATATAAATTTGGCAAGTCTAATCCAATCACTTTTCCAAATGTGGAATTTTATATCTTAAAACACATTTCAGCTCATAATTTCCATCAAATTATAGGTGGCACCACTGGTATCATTAGCAACTTAGATTTTGACCCCCCCCCCCAAAAAAAAATCCCTACAAATTCAGTGACGATCCACCAAAAATTAAAAATGCGAGAGTATTCACAAGAATTTCACATTTTGATCTCTATATAACATAATATTGTAAGTGGCACCAACAATTTCGAAAGGGACCTAGATTTTCATACACCATGTAAGTCCTGAAAGTTATATTGGGCTAACTTGAAAACTGTGGACAGTATTGCACTAACGAGCAAAAGTTTACGGATGTATGGACAGACATGAGCAGTCGCATAAGCTCCGTGACCTTTGGTCAGCAGAGCTAACAAATACTCTCTATTTTTTTTGGGGGGGGGGAGGGGAGGGAGTTGGGTTTCACCAACAATTTTTTCTTTTCCCATTCCTAGTAGTCTTTATGTAACTGTATATCTAAATGTTTTGTAATACATTATTATACTAATTATGTGATTCAGATCACATTACCATACAGCACAGTCCTTCTACCCACACATGCTAATGGATGTTTCTGTGTCTTTAAACAATAAAGTGATCAAGTTTTTTTTTTTCTGGGGGGGGGGGAGCGTATATATTCAGCTTACGCTGATCACCACTGCTCCATGACAAACTACACTGCCTCCACATTTTCAGCTTATGATAACATGTAGAGGCAAATGTATCAAAGGGGTATAACAACAACCTGCTATTTTCCATTACACTGATAAAGTGTGGAAATGCTTCTGAAGACAGATGTAACAATTGATTACCTATGAGGACTGTACACGACCTAGCATCTCACCCGGTAGAAACATGTTCTCTCTCCTGTCATCTGGTACACAGATGAGGTTGTGCTATTTACAGTGATCTACTGTTATCTGGTACACAGATGAAGTTGTGCTATTTACAGTGATCTACTGTCATCTGGTACACAGATGAAGTTGTGCTATTTACAGTGATCTACTGTCACCTGGTACAAAGATCAAGTTCTGATGTCTTCTGTCACCTGATTGTGCTATCTGCAATGATCTACTGTCACCTGCTACAAAGATAATGTTCTGATGCCCACTGTTACCTGATTGTGCTATCTACAGTAATCTACTGCCACCTGCTACAAAGATAACGTTCTGATGTCCACTGTCACCTGATTGTGCTATCTATAATGATCTACTGTAACCTGGTCCAAAGATGATGATGTGCTCTCTACTGTCACCTGGTAAAACAAGGACAATTTTGTACCGTAAACTGAGATGTCAACGAAAATTATGCCTGATGATATTCAGATTTTCAAAGGTCGCCTTGCGCTCAAGGAAACAATATAAACAAACACTGAACCACAATGATCATGGAAACAATTATTTCCTTGACCACCAGATTGTACTTGGATCAATCCTGGCTGGATCACCAGGCAACAAGAGTCTGCTGACTTAAATCTGTCAGTGCCAATCACATCTAAAGTCGATCTACTAAAGTGAATCTACTAGTCTGAATTATCATTAGGATCTCAGATTTGTATTCCTTGTGAAAAGACCTTTCATTCAAGTACCAGCATGACTCTAGTTCCAGAGAAAATATCCCGGTCAGCCACTTTTCTCGGCACGCATTGGGCACAATGTGCCCAATGGGTGCCGAGAAGAGCTGCTGACTCAGTCCAAAATTTGGCACTTCAAGTGATACATGTTCTGATAAGCCCCTGCCATAACACACCAATAATCCTGTCATGTCATAACAGTCTCTTTTTGTCCATGTCTCATTAAGGAGATTTATAATAGACATTGCACAATCACATTTGTCATGAAAAGAGCTCTCATGCAAGGAAGAATGTGCCATGTTTCAAACCAGCAAGGTTTGTCAGTTAAGACCATAGAGCACCCCCCCCCCTCCACTTACAACCAAAAACATGTCCAGGGAGCTGCTGATAGCTCCCTCACACAATAAACTGTAAAATGGCCTTACATTTGCAGCTACCTGGGATAGGGTCTGGGAGCTGTATGCAGCTCCTCTGTTTTTTTTGTTTTTGTTTTTGTTCCTGGCAATTTAAGCCAGCCAGTCTGTGGTTTTTCCATTTTTTTCCCCCTTTCTATTGCCAGAGAGGTGGTCTCTCAAGACAGGGACCAGTTTACCTGACCATGTAACTGTTCCTTTCATTGCATAGTGGTTTTGAACAGTAACAACCGAAAATACCATTCAACCGCAGATGCAATCGTCAGCAGACACTACAGTCCTGGCCATTCTGCTAGTCTTTATTTTACACTTTACGCTTTATTTGATTCTATTTTTTTAATTTTTGCCAGCTAACAGAAACTCAATCGTATTCATGGAGTGGTCTAACAGCAAATATTTACAAATATTTACAACAGATCAGGACTTGTATTTTAACTCTCGTAGTCCTCATCACACAGAATCATCTAATGTCCCAGCCAATGGAACAATAATCACTAACAATATTGTTTTTTATAACACTGCTTCCAAGATTTTTTTTTTTAAATATATTTATTTGATTTGTCAAGAAGAATTTATCCACGAAACAAGCAAGAAACTCACAGATGAAGTATGTGCATATTAATGTTTTGCATCATGTGATTCAACATATATACCTTCCTCTGGAATTTTAAATATACAGATTCAGGGGGTCTGACTTGTGATTATGCCATAAAATTATGAGGATTAAAGACAGGAAGTTAAAGCCCTCTGGTAGTTGGTGTACATACTAAAGTCCTGCTGCTGTTCTCTGTCAAATCTCTTAAACCAGCATGAAAAATTTCCTGTTGAAGGTACACAGCTGATGCAAAATGAGTTTGAATTTCCTGTATGTGCAATGTTAAGTTACCTGAGATCCTAAATTAACCCTTTGACCCCTCGAGTGACCTATGTTTAAAATTGACTCAGCAGCTTTTCATGGTATGCATTGGGATGTGCCTTTGTCGCGAATGAGCCAGCTGCATCCAATGTACTGCCTGAACTTCATTTGGAGGATAATACGTTTTGTGGAGAAATGCACTGTGTCCCCTGCTTCCATCTCCTCGATAATTCTCTTCACCCACAGTTCTTACTGCTTGTGAAAAAGCCACTCATGCAGACAAACGGAGAAGATTGGGTGATGGACTCAAAAATGTTCTAAATGTCAGACTGATAAATTTGTTGTTCAGATTTTATGCCTAAACATTCAATAGTCTTCACGGAAATTCATTGTATTTACATCTCAAATACTTAATATGGTAATATAGATTATGCCATGGGCAACAAGTGCATCTTCTATATTTAGTCAAGGAAACATATTACATGGTAACAGTTCAGGATCGAAACGTTTCATGGTATTTGACTCATTTATCGGACACATTCAGATACCCAACACCCCAGTCCAACACATTTTATAGGGAATAAACAGCACCATCATAACAAAGGCTTGTGTGTGTGTGTGTGTGTGTGTGTGTGTATGCGTGCATGAGCATGTGTGTACATGCAATGCATGAATATACAGGAGATCAAACTGCCATAAGTATTTAGGAGCAGGTTTTTGACAGTTGAAGTTAATTTTATATTTCAAGTGTGTGATAGCACAACAAAACACATCAAAGAGAAAAAAAAAATATACTGAGACAAGGAATTCAAAAAATTTTTGAACTGTTAGGATTGGTATAAACCCATCTACACTGCTAAAATTTCTTTATTATTTCATCGATATCAAATAAGGTAATGATCTGCACAACAAACCTATGTTCATACATGCATTTCTGAACAGAACTGACAAATAAATGGGCACAGGGGTTTTCCTGGAAGCAATAAAACTTCATCTGATCTACTTTACGATGATCATTCTACGTAACCATAATGGCTACGGCGTAAAACTACATGTAATTCAATACCTAAATTCAGCAACAGATGCAACAATTGTGCAATACTGGCTACTTTGATTTATTCCACTGACAGACATTGATATCATGGGGATTATACAAATGACCATGAATTGCCTATTGCATACTAATTCTATGGCTTTGCAACAAGACGTCCAGCTTCTTGTACTGAAACATTAATATGAAAGAACAGCCACATCAAATAGTTCATGGTCGGCCATAATAATGCAAAAACATCAATGTACCAAACATATTTCCCAATAAGCATCTTTGTATAAATCAATTAAAGCAGTCCATAAATGCCAATTCCCCTTGGCCCAGAAACATCTTATGCAAGCTTCAGCTGAAGAGACAATTTTCCTGATCAAAAAGTATTTTATTTTTCAATCCAGCTGCGCCTGACTCAGAAGCTGCTTGGTCTCAAGTATGAATGGGCAATAATAATGAAACCAGCTGCAGGCAGTGGATGTCAATGCACCAGATAGGGAAAATATCCCCAAGCCATAACTCAAATATGCCTATTTCAAGGGAAATGATAGCAAAATCTTATTTGAATGCTCAACCTGGTAATAAGACCACACACTCATTTCATTCACCTGTTTGATGTGGGAAGTCAGCGTGCAGACAGCTGCATGCCAACTGTTCTGTGACAGCCAGTCTGAGCATGCCCAAGGCATTTCAAAAGGACAGCAATCCATGAATACCTATTGCCACCAAACTGTCAATATCAATTCTACCATTCCTGTCTCTCTCTAAAAACGAAAAAAAACACAGAACAAAAGCAAGAGGCCCATGGGCCTCGTGCTCTGCTGGCACAGTGGGTACATTGTACCTACATCTTCATTTCAAAGTTGCGAGTCCTCAAGTGGCTTCTGAACATGTTGAGCTTATGTGATTTTAGTGTCTCACTTGTCCACCCGATGGCATTTTGCTCCACATGTAATCAAGCTTATCTGTGCAATTCCTGTGATGAATATTGTTGCATGTGTCAAGACAATAATAAGCAAGTCCTTCATTTTATGTCCTCAGTGTCCTTGCGACAAAAGATCAAGGTCACCCAGATTATGTAATATAAGAGGCCCATGGGCCTGGTGCTGTCCTGACATTGCCATTAATGTCCAAGCTACATCATGCAATTACAAAATCACCTTTTTCAACTTTACAAGCATGGTGACCTCACAAAAATAAGTCAAGGTCACTGCTATTACATAACATTCTAGCACTGGACATGGTGTATATATCCTATAAATTTGGTAAGTCCGATCTGATTACTTTTCCAAACATGGAATTTTTTTATACGTGGTGCCACTAGTATCATTAGTAACTGAGATTTTGACTTCCTCCCCCCCCCCCCCCCCAAATCCCACCAAATACAGTGAAGATCTGCCAAAAATGCATCTCTGACCAAAAAATTGGTAAAGCTGCCGTCAATATTTTTTAAGATATCACGGTAATGTCAGGTTGATGCCACTCACACAGCCTTCAAATAAATATATAAAATGTTTCATAAAAAGTTTTAAAATAATCAGAGGAAGCTGGCTTTCAATAGGGAACCTGGTCCATCATAAGCTTCTTCTGTGACCAAAATTTTATAAAGCTGCAGTGAATATTTTTTCAGATATTATGGTAACACTGTCCCCTTATGCGCCACTCGGATGACTCTGAAATAAATACTCTAAAAGTTTCATAAAAAGTTAAAACATGATTGAAAGGTAATCAGAGATTGCTGGATCCATGCCCCCCACCCCCACCCCTCATTTATAGCCTTGCTAATCACAGGTCTCATTTTGGAATGACTGTAGTCAATAAAAATAGGCTATCACCGAGACCTAGATACTTGACCCAGTGACCTACTTTTATCCATGACACACCCTTGTGTCCAAGGACAACAGAATTACAGCCCGGGCATGAAGTGTAATGTAGCTTTACATGAATGTATCACCGTGACCCAGATATTTGACCTAGTAACCTACTTTTGTTTCACGACATACCTTTAGGTCAAGATATGTGTGTGTGTGTGTGTAGTTTTATGGATTTAAGTTATATAGTAAAGGAATTATAGACTGGACACGATTTTACAAGAATATGTCCCTGTGACCCAAATACTTGACTTAGTGACCTCCTTTGACCTACTTTTGGTGCATGACACACCCTGATGCTTAGATGCACCTGTGTGTAAAGTTTTACTAATTTAACTTAAAGGACAACAGAAATATAGCCCGGACATGAAGTGTTATGTAGTTTTACATGACTGTATCACCGTGACCCACATACTTGACCTAGTGACCTACTTTAGCTGCATGACACACCTTTAGGTCAAGATATGTGTGTGTGTGTGTGTGTGTGTGTGTGTGAAGTTTTATGAAACTAAGTCAAACAGTAAAGGAATTATAGCCCGGACATGATTTTATGAGGATAAGTCACTGTGACCCAGATACTTGACCTGGTGACCTACTTTTGGTACATGACCCACTTATGTGTAGATGCATCTGGGTGTACAGTTTCATTAATCCAGGTTACATAGTAAAAGAATTATAGCCTGGACACAATTTTACAAGAATATGTCACTGTGACCCAGATACTTGACATAGCGTCCTACTTTTGGTACAAGACACACCCTTATGTCCAGATACACCTGTGTGTAAAGTTTCATTTATCTAAGTTGAAGGAGAAGCAAATTATAGCCAAGACATGAAATGCAGACAGATGCATGGACACATGGAAAAAGCAATATGCCCCTCCTCCGGTAGGAGGGGGACATAATAAGAGGAAGCTGGTTTCCAATAGGAACCTGGTCCATTATAAGGTGCATCTCTGACAAAAAATTGGTACAGCTATGGTGAATACTTTTTAAGATATTGTGGTAATGTTGACAAAATGGATGGAGGGATGGACAGACAGATTATTCAATCTTGTAAGTAGCTCTGAATTTTTTCCATTATTAATCCAAGACTCCTCTGTTTATTGACATTTGATTTTTTGCCTGCATATATCCATATATTCTACTGAAGCAAATTGACCAGTCTTTTTATGAAATTTATGTCAAATACATGACATTAGCCAAAACGCAATCCAAATAAACAGATGATAACAAAACTCACCAATAATTAACTGACAGATCTATGGCAAGTTTAAACTGAATGTTGGATAAAAGCCAACAATCTGTTTGATCATTTGTCACTGTGTTAGGGTAAAGTATGATCTTTTCACCCTCCCCCCCCCCCCCCCAAAAAAAAAACAAGCTGCCCTGTGCCTGGACACTGACTTCTATCCATGTACCTGCAGTGTCTATGATGTCCTAATCATTTTATTTACCACCAATTTCCTGGGACATCAAATTTTCTCTGCTCCTAATGCAATTTCCAAGCATGTTCACCTAATTCAATCTCCTGTGGGACATCTTCTGGAACAGCCCCAGATGTAATACAGATCATGAAGTATGCACAAGGTGGGAAGGCTGGTCCCCAGGAATGTAATAACAACAGATAAATCTCCATCTGTTTTCAGTCCTATTTCGTAATGGTTCTTCAATGAACTACATTTTCACAATAAACTGAATCAAATTCAAAATATCTTAGAAATGTGCCTGTTTCGACCCACATCATTTTTGGGTATGTAGTCAGTTCTGCATAGTGTGTCCTCCTGTCGTCCATACAGTGTATTTAATACTTATTCTGCCGACAGCTTTTTTCCGTATTCTCAATATGCACAGTGGTCTTGCTGCAATTATCTTGAATTTCCTCATTCCAGCTTAACTGTGTACAGACTGCTTCTTTCTTCTCGAGTCTTGATCTCAGGTTATGGAGTTTAACATGATACTTGACCATATCTGAGAGAGGCACCTGAGCTCGGTCAATACTATTCACCCATTCCCGGTCAGAGTACGACTGAGTCAATAACTTTCCTTGGTGTGGGTTGAGTATAAGGCATGACATCATGAATGATCTTACACACAAATCTCATCAAAAATGTTTTCTGGTAACAAGATATTTAAATAAAAAAAGTTAAGGCAGAAAACAAATCACAACCAGGTCCTTCTGGATGATCTGAGCAGGAGAAGGTTAAAATTGACAAATGCTTCAAGACCAAGTAGTGGTTTCTACATTACCTGGCAAGTCACTGTAAGACAATCCATAGATTTAGCATTTCATAAACGTGTACTGTGCATGTTCTTACTTGCACGTGCTTGAATTTTCAGTTTCTGCATTTCACTTTTAGTTTCAGTTTCAGCATTTTGGACATAGCTCTTACTAAACATCCATTAAAATTGGGCTTTAATTGGGTTTTTATTTTTACGGTTTTGTGTCATCAGTGAATTGAGTGAAAATATAAGGGATGAGAACACCAAAGAACAACAAAGTAGGGAAACACCCCTGGTAAATGTCCACCTTTCCATTATTTCATCAAATTTGTCCTTTTCATACCAAAACCAAAACCAAAACCTTTTAAACCACACGTTCCTGACCAAAAGGAGGGAAACCTCTGTAAACAGGGGAATTCTCATCCCTGAAAATAAAAATACGGTGGTACAGTGGTCCCCCTTTTATAAGGCCCCCTGAAGAAAGACCAACCCCTCTACAGAGGCCACTTCTCCATGCAGCAAGTATGGTATTTTTATTTCATTTCCCCCTCTCTGAAGAGGTCAACCCTCTTATAAGGCCATATTTCTGGTGCACCTGGGGTGGCCTTATAATAGGGAGACCATTGTACCTGCTCTAAAAATCACCTCTAAGGACAGACTACATCTTTTTAAGAACTCCCTTTCATGACACACGAGGTCATATTATCACCAAATATGGGTGCTGAGTGAACAGCCCGTACTCAGCTGAACATCGCATTCAACCCATGGTAAGTCCCACTCTATCTTGGGAATGAGGATTTTTGAGAGGAAGTAGAAAATGCAAGTGTCCATTGCAATCCCCACTGACTTGCTTTGTAATCAATAGGAATGCATGCATTAACCAACAGGTATCCAAACTGAAAAATTTATTAAAAATCATCAAGGATCCACAGTATCATCACCTGATAATTCCAGCTATGTGTACACACACACACACACACACACACACACACACACACACACACACACACACACACACACACACACACACACACACACACACACACACACACACACACACACACACACACACACACACACACACACACACACACACACACACACACACACACACACACACACACACACGCGAATATGACCTAATCTGACCAGTGCAGACTTATTGAAGCCAAATATATGAAAATATCTGCGACCAGTGCAGATCTTTTCCAGCTAAACATATACGAAAATATCTGGGCCCAGTAGAGACTTATGAGCATCTCATCTTAGGCCAACTGCAACTCTTATTCGATGCCTACACCCCCTTTAAACTTAACGGTTCAGTATACACAAAAGGCGTAACACATTAGCAATGGTACCTTCCCTCTGGTGGTTATACCAATTGATGATTTAAACTGTTATAAATTCCATTTAAAAACAAGCCCGCCCCCCAAGCTATGACAGAAAGAACCCTTTTGTATCAGCCTCCTGACTGTCATGTTCACAGTAGGGCCCATGATGTTTTCATTTATAACACGCACGCACGCACACACACACACACAAATTATCCTGACAGGATGACTGCAAATGACCAAACTGAGGTTTTAAGCAGCAGGTAGAAGTGGATGGGTCTCCCAGAGACTCCAACCCACAGATTCACACAAACTGGAGGTTCTCCCTCCTGGAGTACTATTGAAACTGGAGATGTGACGGAGCACAGCGACTGTGCTGGGGGAAGGGTCCGGGAGGGCAGTGCTCCCTCCTGGGTGAGAAAATTTTGAAAAAAAAAGGAGTTAAAACGGTGTATTTTGATGATTTTTTTTTTACCTCATCCATTTTTTTATCTGGGCGGGAGAAAACATATTCTAAGCGGGAGAGCGGGAGAATTTGGAAAAAGGGCAAAAAAATGGGAAATCTCCCGCTGAAAACGGGAGGGTTGGAGTCTCTGGTCTCTCATGAAGTATGTCCATACTTCACTGATTCAGAAGTAAAAGATTTTCAAAAATATACTCTTGCCCAATACATTCAAGGCATGTTCATGTTCCTGGGTGCCAAACACTGCCTCCATGTTTTCACTTTAATCTCCCATTAATCTTGCTGAAAATATTTCCAAAGCAGCCTACCAGAGAACCATAACCAAGATAAACATCTTTCCTTGATGCTGATCAGCATTAAGTCCCCTGGCCATGCCCTGCAAAGTTGTTGACTCAAGTTTTGTTGTTGTGACCAAAAATTGATTAAGTACACAAGAAAAACTGTACACTGTATTTAGATCTGATCAAACATGCAGCAATGCAACCCTATCAAATGTACATATTTTTATGAGGGTTTGATCCATAGGATCCAGTGTGGATTCTCCCATGGGATCAGACGGACACTCTGAAGGATTCTACTATAACAATTAATGGATCAAGAATCAAAGGCAATGAGCCAAGTCTTTACTTCTTGAGTCTTTCTAAAAAGGTAGAGTTTAACAATTTTTTTTCTCAAAAAGTAGAGAATTTTCTCTTTAAACCCAGGCATAGGTTTTTTTGCTATATTTTTGGACCATTATCTCTTCCTATCCACCCCTTCAGAGCATTTTGACTTCCTTGTAAAACTGCAAACTCATCCTATCACAATCCCAGGAATTGTCATCCTATTACAATCCCAGGAATTGTTTTTTTTTTAATTAAATTTTCAAACTCATAATGAGACAATTAGTACTTACTTCCTCATTTGGTAATTTGGTTGAGTTCAAAAAGAAATTTCTCCTTATATGTACCTGATATAAACATATATGACCCAGGGTTTCCCACACAAGCATCCTGCCAGTAACAATATCATCATGTTCCAGGATCATGATGAATAGGTATTTACTGCCCTCTAGTGGCTATCTCATAAACTATACCTCCTTGCTCTACATTAAATCAAGCTTGGCATGGAAACTAGCAAGTTATTCCTCCAGAATCTATGCTGTCCTTGTAAAATGTTACATCCAAGATCAAATGATTAAAAATCTGTATAGGTATTTAAGGATAGATTTCCAATAAAAGTTTCATGCAAAAGTCAATGATTTAACTGTTGGAGTTTGACGTTAATCATGGCTATCCAAAGAGCATATTTACAGATTGGAACATTGCAGTTATTAAAAAAAAAGTAACTCAAAATTCATTTTATTCATTAAACTGTTATCGTTACATCTATATTTAAATTTTAAACACAACTGCCCCTCACAAAAGAATTGTTTTGAATGTATACTGCACCAAATCTGAAGCTTATGTGTTTTGGTTCTAGCACACAGGTAATTTTTTAGAATAGACAAACATTAACATACCCAGTATAAGATTGTGGAAATAACCAACACTCACAATGATGCACTCAACCGCACATTAACCCTCCCCCCCCTTGAATTGAGACTGAATCAAAAGCTTTCCTTGGCATAAGTGCCCAACCAATGCCAAGGAAAACTGTTGACCTGGGGCATGTGATCTTGATATGTCTCATCTGCAATTCTCAGTCAAATTGTTTTTCATTACTGTTGAAATTAGTTGAAAACGCTGAAGCAGACGACATTTGACCACCAGCAAGTTTTGGCCGGTTTAAGGGGGAAAGGGTTAAAAATATCAAACTGTATGTGTTTCTATTTTAAACTATACTATGCTGAATGGGTGGGGTCCAGCAACTTGGCAACTTTGCCCTTTTAGCCTGAACACGTGGGGAAAAAGAAGTATTTCCATGGATCAGGACCTGCCCTATAAAGATATATGAGGCACTGCTATTATCATCTGATACACTACAACCCTTAGTTACCTGCAGAAAGAGACAAAACAGGATAGACTGTTGGGGGGGGGGGGGGGGGATAACAAATCTCTACCACTGTATTGCTGCAGTGCAATCCACATCACAAAAACAAAGATGACTGATTCACTTGACACCTGTGATTCTGACCGGTTCCCGAGTGTCACCTGGTGCCCCCTGCTATGATACCTCCCTAAACAACACAGTAGTGTTGACAAAAGCTGTTGGTTTCATGCCCAACATCATGTTTATTGTCATACCATTACCACTGTTTGTCAATGTTTTTCACAAAGTACTTTGTACCTTTGTTTTTATTATATGTCTGTACTTTCAAAGGAGGGAATAATTAACCCCTTCCTACTAAAACCGGCCATGACGGGATGGTGGTCAGATGTTGTCTGCATCAGGGTTTTCAACTAATTTCAACAGTAATGAAAAACAATTTTGACTGAGAATTGTAGATGAGACCTATCAAGATCACATGCCCCAGGTAAACAACTTTCTTTGGCATGATTTAGGAACTTAGTGCCAAACTCATGCCAAGGAAAGTGAAGTGTCAATTCAAGGGGGAAAGGGTTAAAGCTTTACTTTCTTACCCATGCTGGCACCCAACCCATGGCAAGGAAAGCTGTTGACTCAATCTTAATTTGAGGGGGAAATGGTTAACTATCACAATCATGTACTATGTTTTACATCGAAATTTGGACAACTGAACACTCGCCAGACATCACAACTGTCTGCTATAATAGTTCAGTGGTGGTGGTGGGGAGGGGTCCTTACCTTGAGACCACCACATTTGGATCCAGATAAGTACTTGTTCACAGGAAGCTCTTCAGCTATTGAAGATGTTTGGCTATACAAGTGTCAAAGTAAACGAAGCTACCGGCAATGAACTTTGGGAATTATTGCCAACAGTTTGCCCAATATCTCAACACGAGAACATCAAAAGGAGGACTGTCAACCAGTCTAACAGCAATGCCATTATGCAGCAATACAGAATGTTCAAAATCCAGTTGCCAATTCTGGTCACCAGAATCACACAATGACATTTCACAGTATTTGGGGCCAGGTGGGATAGCAAACGAGTGTGTCCTCACCCAGACATAAAAAGTGAATGGAAATATGACCCTGCGATGATACATGTTCAAAACTACATTACTGTAACAACGCCCAGAGGTCAGCATTCCTGTACATCATTGTTATGTTTTCTAGCTGCATGGAAATTCATGTATTTGGAGAAACATCCATGGAAGTTGGTTTTACTTTCCATAGCTTCCCATGTACTGCGGGTCAAGGTAGCTTGACCCAACTTGGCAACAAGGCATACTCTAACAGTGAAATCAGTACTACGAGTGCGTGATCAACACACCAAGATGGCCAGAGTGGATAACTGGATTTTGAATGGTCTGTATTTGCATCATTGGCCACACAGCAGCTAGTCTTTGTTTTAACCCTTTGAGAGTAAAGTTTGAGACTATATCAACAACTTTCCTTGGCACATTCTGGGTAAAAACATGGTAAGGAAAGCTCTCCTTGTGGATCATTCTTCTCTCTGTGGAACTACAGGCTAGCTGGTACCTGAATGGAAGTTTTTTTTCCCCTTTAGTTTTTGCTTTTTGGGGGAGGGGGAAGGGGGGTATAATTTGGAATATCTTTCATAATTCAGATGAACATTGACTTTTGTTGTGATCAGCAGTGAACGAGTGTAACATGTATGAAAGTTTTTCCTGCATGTCAAGATTAAAAAAAAAAACCCACACAGGTCCATTGGCCTAATTTTCTGTTGACACATAATTGGATAAGCATCACAAAAAAATAATAATAATTTCCTGAAATACAATCCCCTCTGACCATGAGAAAGGAGCTCAAGGCCATCCACACTGTGCAACATCAAAATTCCACATAATATACACTTGTGATACATTTAGTATCCTTAATTAATGTGCTTAAAGACCCTGAAAATATATTAAGGTCACTTAAATTTTATGAAGTTTGATCATTGGCCAAACACATACTTGGTGTAAATACTACAATTGCACCTCCATTTATAGTCACAATAATGAATTCAATGTGAAATGTGTTTTTAATATTTAAGATGTTAGTTCCAATTAATACCACTAGCACATGATCATGAGCTCTGCAACCTCAGGTCAACAGAGCTAAAAACAAATTGAGAGAATTGTCAGTCTGCAGCATTTTTCATCATTCCATACGACACCAGGTGGCCACACAAAAATTAACTTATTTTTGAGATTTTTTGACAAAACTAGAACAAACTTTTTTCTTTTTGAACACTCTGAAAGATCCTATAGAAAAGTTCAAACTTTGAAAAAAAAAAAAAATGGCCAAAAGATTCCAGTTGAAGGTTCTACATGCACTTTTTTTAGTTAACTCATTCCACCCTGATATAGAAGACTGAGTCAACAGCTTTCCTTGGCGCGCTCTGGGCGCAATGCGCCCAGAGCGTGCCAAGGAAAGCTGTTGACCATGGGCATATAATTTGGAATGATCTTCCATGCAAGTTTCATCCAAAATATTGAAAAATAATCCATAAATTAGTAAAATACAATTAGCAGACGACATTTAGATATTAGCGGGAAAAAGCGTCATCAGGGTGGAATGAGTTAAGGGTCAAGTTGATACTTCCTGCTATTGAGTGGAAGAAAGAGATGAGTGTGGCTGCCATTCATGGTGTTACCTCGCCTCATGAACACTGCAACACTCAGGTAGAGTGGTTCCAAACAAGCTCTCCATAACTGTATAACTACATGCACAGGAGTTCTTGATGTTGCAATAAAGTCTTATTAACAGTCCAGGTAGCCATTGGCTTGTACTTATAATTCAACATGTCAATTATTTATGTATTATGCAACAGATGTCTTGAAAAGAATTGGTGTGATACAACAGAATGTAAGAATATCACACGGCATTATAAATACCATAGAAATGAAAAAATATTTTTAAATGTTATAAATGTACCTGTTTGTACAGGTGGTCTAGCTGCAACTGTTTATTTTACAATCACTGGGACTGAATATAATACCCCAGCTTGTTTCCACTTCAGTTATACATACACTGGCGGGTGGTTTAACTATGATACGCTGTCCAGCTAGAAAGGGTACATATTGGTTCAGGGGTAAGTCAAATTGTTTTTATCTGAACCTGTACTATACGAATTTAGTTATTACGGTTTGTTTGACAGGTATTCTTCTTTCATAATGAAGCTCTGCATTTATAAGCAAAACTTCACGTATTTAGATCATTCATCATTTGCCACGTTCATATTTATTCATTATTATGTGAGTTGTCTTTGCTGAATATTTAGCTTAGACAAGGAGCCGCTACTTAGAGAGACATGTACGGGTAATAGGCTCCGAAGCATGTCCAGTAGTTACCTGCTGAAGACCCTTTAATTAATTTGGGCTGACACAGCCTATGTCAAAATTTTACAGAGGAACGTGTGCAATATCGACAATTGTAATTCCATATGTATATAGGTTAGACAGGGACAGGTTAGCTTATGGAGAGTAAAGAGTTTGGACTGCAGAATAGGGTAATGACTACTAGGAAGTGGTTCTGGGCAAAAAGACACAAATACAATAAAATTTAAGAATATTATACTGGGTTATATACCACAGAATATAAGAATATCTCAGCTGTAACATCATATTAATGAAGTCCAAAAATATTCTTGGAAGTCCCCACCTGTGTTTCCTATGCTGGGCCTGAGAAACGTGAGTAAGAAATCTGTGGAAAAAGGACCCCTGGTGGGGTATTCTTAGCTGACAAGCCCATGACATGGCAGGATATACTATATGAAGTTACATATCACAGATTCATCAACACAAGTTTGTCTTGTCTCTCTATTGCAGATTTACCACAGAATGTCAGGATATTGTATTGTTATATACCACTTAATGTAAGAATATTGTATTAAGTTATGAAATCCATGGTTTTTTTTCAGTATCTATTAATCACTGTTATCCAGGACACGAGAGGGATTAATATAGGCATTGCCTTTTTCCCAATTGTATTTTTTGAAATAAAATATGTTTAAATCAAGGACTTGGGTCAACAGTCCACCAAATCTTAATTCCAGTATTTCTCAGGTATGAAAACCAGAAATGATTTTATGCACTAAAAGATATGCAAATGAGATATGATGTATCTTGTTTCAGATCTTTACACTTTAAGGAAAACAATTTTATCACAAAATTTTCATGCCTCCTGTAAAGGTACTGACGCATTATGTTTTAATATAATATTCATGTCTCCTGTGAAGAACTGATGAAACGTTTTAATATAATTATCATGCCTTCTGTTACGGAACTGATGCAATGTTTTAATATAATTACAGCTGTCACTTTGTGTGACAAAATGACACCCATTTTCATGACAGTGCAACAATAATCAATCTTGAATGCTGGTTTCTAGAACAAATATTTTCTACCACTTAACGCTACATTCATAGCTTTATTTAACTCATTCCACCCTAATGACGCCTTTTCCCGCCAATATCTAAATGTATTAATCATTGTTATCCAGGAAAAAAAAAAAAAAATCTAAATGTCGTCTGATAATTGTATTTTACTAATTAAGGGATTATTTTTCAAAATTTTAGATGAAACTTGCATGGAAGATCATTCAAAATTATATGCCCATGGTCAACAGCTTTCCTTGGCATGTTCTGGGCTCATTGCACCCAGAGTGTGCCAAGGAAAGCTGTTGACTTGGTCTTCTATCAGGGTGGAATGAGTTAACTCTGAGTAATCATAGCTTTTTGAGTAAATATGCAAGAAAAAATGTCCAGAAAACCATGACTTTGAATTTCCTGCTTTCTGAATACAACACTAAGATATATATGTACTATGATTCACACCAATCCACTAACATGTCCTGTTAATCTAGTGATGATTTACAGAATTCCCTTGATTTCAATTTTAAGCTGACCAATGTCTGAAAAAGTTTCAAATAGCACAAAGCCCTAAATACGTTGTATGGCAATACACATGTATCTTTGTACATGTTCAGGATGCGTGGAAGCTCTCTCAACTGTACCATGCATTCAAGACAGTGTCACTACCACCACCTGCAGCCAGGCTGTTCAGTAGCCTTAACTTCCTCGTCTATCCATTCATAAAGCTATAATGAATCCACAGATTATAACAATTGACATTTCTGTCGCTGTTAATTTCTGCTCCACATTTACCAGACAACCTATATAACATAATAGGATTTATATATACATATTAATGTACGACAAACCCTGGGTCACTGTAAGATGGAAAGTACACATCACACAGAGTCCTCACATTGACTATACTATAGATTCAAATTCTCCTTCTTTTATACAATATCGCAGAGCTCCCTCCACAAAGCCACAATATTTTATGTGTCTGTGGTTTTCTTTGTGCAATTTGTACATACTTCAGAACAGTTATTTGCTCTTTTTTGGGGCAAACCTCAATCTGTCATCCTGGATCATATGATTTTAAAACTTCTATCAATTTAGTATTTTCTCACCTTTTCATCTCTATTTACTCCACTGTCCAGGTCATTCACCTTTCTCCCCACTTCAGTTTTACTTTCCTCCTTCTTTTTAATTGTTGTAGAGTTTTCTTTGTCTTTCTTTTGCACTGTTGTAGAATTTTCTGACTGTTTTTTATTGACAACTTCCTTGTTGTCGTATGGTCTTCGTATACGATAAAGGCCTGTGTCGCTCTGTAGTAGCACATCCTGTCCGATAAACGAAGCACTGTATGAACGTCTATGCTTCAGTTGTTCTGTCTTTACATCACCCGGAACATGCAGAAGGCTGGAATTCCTGACAGAAACATCTGTCAGACTTATAGTACAGTCTGGAACTTGTAAAAATGTAGATTTGCCCACAGTAATGTCAGACAAGCTGGCGGAATTTACCTTACTTGTTATATCTGACCCGCTTACTTTGATAGCTATGTGACTGGATGACTTTGCTGGAAACAGAGTAGTTCTCAAGGGATGAAACAACCCATACATTAAGCCACCTTTCGAGTCCATAGTGGAAATGCAAGTTGAGGTTCCTCGTCACTGGATCCACTTCATTTGTGCCACAGATCTAACCAGACTGCCACTGTATATTCTGTGACTTGATGTGCAGAACAAAAAAATCAACATAACATTGCTAATATGAATGACAGCGTATGTCACTGACAGCTGTTTTCATGTGCGGAGACCTGGCGACTGTTCTGTATTGATGCATGCAAATAACTCCACTCTCTAAGTCCATCAGCCAATGTCCCTTGCTTTATACAGCGGGGCTCCACGTTATACAAACAAACCTGCATGTTTAACATCGCCCTCATCAGTTGCCATCCATGACTGTACATATATAAGTTATGCCATGTGAAAAATTTGTCCTTTTCCAGGAAGCATGAATTAATTAACTTTCCTCTACATGCATAGCTACCTTGTGCTCTGGTCGCCAAGGAGTTTCTCCACTCCTGACAAACTTACATAGCACTTGTGCCATTCTGTCAACACACTGGTCACTCTGGTGTGGCTGTTACCATTCACTTGTAGGGGGTCTATAGCATGTTGCACCACTCTGTTGAGATTCTGTTCAGAAGCTCAGTTTCTGGGACTGGCGGAAGCATTGTCATGCATTTCATGAAGGTGATCGGAAAGTTGCAACACAAAAGGTCACAGCATCCGGTATCAAACCGAGTGACAGTTCTATACCTCCCACATCCTGATTACTATCGATCAGTCCAACAGGCAACCAACCATGTCCAATAAACAGATGCATCCTTGTTAGCACATGGACTATTCCACGGCTGGGCAATGACAAAACAAAATAACATTTATATACACAATCTGTTTCATGTCCTTGTTCAGTGATGACATGGACTATATGTATTTGCTCTGATCACACTCTATTGTACATTTGTACACATAAGACCACAGAATCAGAGTTAGGTTCATTGGTCTAGTAACATGCTAGTAGGCAACAAGCTGTTTGGATTTGATGCAAAGCTGGAATGCCTACATATGGGACGTTCAAACATACTGCCCACCTACACGTTATACTGTCGCTGCCTTTAACTCATTCCATACCAGTCCCTGATTTTTCCCTATATTTACCTGGATTTAAGACAACAATTCCATATTTAAATTCATCAAAAGAGCTTTCATTCAAGTACCAACATGCCTATATAGTCTTAAGTAAGTGGTTCTGGCACTGCCTGGCAAGTCATGCTGCAGCTGCCACAAGGGCAGCTGCATCATGACTTGCCAGGCAGTGCCAGAACCACTGACCAAGGCCTGTGACCATAGTATGAAATGAGTTAAATATAGTAACTGGGAGACATGCACACAGGTACACTGCTAACATCTTACATTGCTGATTACATGTTTACAATTTTATATAATTTTGCACTGAACTTCCATTAAAAGTGAAACTACACAAGGTCAGATCACAAACTAGTAGATTTGCAGATATATGTTTTAAACAGGTTGAAGTTCAATAGAACAGTAATGACACTGCTGATGGTGTGAAACACACGCCAACTGGCTCTTACCCAATACACGAAGAGGGCAAACATACCAGAAGTGGACAGTTAGAAGAAGGGGACAGAGCACTAAATATGGACTGAGCCAAGGTCCTGCCTTCTCTTGTATGGTTAGCCATACACGCGAAACTTCATGAAGCATCGGTTGCCTGTTCAATGTATATAGTGACTGAACTGCATAATTATTGCATATTACAAATTAGATGTATTTAACACAGAAATGCCATAAAAGGTCTTCAAAAAGAAGTCTTAGATGTATTTAACAGAGAAATACCATACTGGGTCTTCAAAAAGTAGTCTCAGATGTATTTAACAGAGAAATAACATAAAGAGTCTTAGAAAAGAAGTCTTGGATGTATTTAACAAGAGAAATACCTTAAAGGGTCTTCAAAAAGAAGCCTCACATGTATTTAACAGAGAAACACCATGAAGGGTCTTCAAAAAGAGGTCTTATACTGCAGGTGGTCTTTAGAGCAGGTACTAGTGTTTTGTCAGCTGGGTTAGCCATTGTCCCTTGTGCCAGGTTGCCACACAAGTGGCTGCATATGCAGGTCAACAGCTTTCCTTGGTGTGCTTTGAGCACACTTTGGGCACATGGTGCCCAAAGTGTGCCAAAGAAAGCTGTTGACTCAGTCCAAAATGTGACACTGAAAGGGTCAAGGGTTACAGTACATGTATATTTAGTTGTCTGCCCATTTTGCAGTGTATGCTAAATGTGTGGCATGAGCACACAACTGCAAAATGAACCAAGTTGACTTTTCTGCTTTTTATGCCTCTGGTTAAATATTTCTCACAAAGTGCCTTTGTCATATCTGACAATCCAAAAACCCATGTATACAATAGTTTTTCCTTTGACAGCCCACTTCTACGACAGATTACCTGCATGGTTCTAGGAATTAACTGTAACAAGCTCCAAGTGCTATCTTTTCCATGTTACTGCATTTGTGCATACAATCGTACCCGCTTGAATCAGAATTTTCTGTGTTGCCGAGGAAGTTATGCTCCACAGGCCCTTGGAGTGGTCAGAGTACGACTTGCCAGGTATAGTCACAAGCACACATCTTTACATGCTGGTACTTTACCCCTGTCTCCCTTAAAGCAGCCAAAACCGGCTGGTGGTCAAATGTTGTCTGCTTTGGTGTTTTCAACCAATTTCAACAGTGATGAAAAACAATTTGAATTTGAATTGTAGATGAAGCCTAACAAAATCACATGCCCTAGGTCAACAGCTTTCCTTGGCATAGGTTGGGCACTAAGTGCCCAACCCATGCCAAAGAAAACTGTTGACTCAGTCTTTATTCAAAAAGGAAAGGGTTAATAAAAGACAGTCTTGAATGGAATATAATTATGTAACTGGGTATGTCAAAGAACCAATCTGCAAGGTGGCAGCACCTGCTTCCTCAGTCCTGACAATTTTTTGACCAATGAATGATGCTAGATTTGTTAAGTCACCAGTGTGTCCAGCTGCAACAGTTGGATACCAAGGAGAGTTTACCTACAGGTGACAAGACCCATTGTCATTTAATTCCAGCTATACATGAGGTGGGGATGTGTCATTTTTTACATAAGGAATGAGTAAAGGTTGACATACATGTATTATGTATTGTCATTTTGGTCAACAGCTTCATTCCCCACCACACAAAAGCACTTGGTGCCATTAGCCACACATCATCGATCATCCTTCTGAGAGTGTGTGCTTTATGTGGTCAGCATACAACCTACCACATTTTGCTAGTTTCTCCCACTTTCAATTCTCCATCAATAAAACTGTAATCTCCTTTAACAATGAACTAGCTAGAAATTACACATTGATGTATGAAGATAAAACTGTAAATTACACACAATGTGAGACATTAAACAAACAGCAGAGTTGAACAGCTGGCCACACCAACAACTCAATATCTCACCGCAAAGGACTCCATTTTACTTCTAGTGCTTTTTTTTTCTTTAAAAAATAGTATTATTCAGAAATAGATGGCTAGATAAACAATTCATACACTCACAAATATTGATTTCATTCAACATTTATTTGCTCATTGATTAAATTATACATAAAAAACTTTTTTTTTCTCAAAATGTGCCAGTAACTCACATTTGTACATCTGTCCTGTACTGAGGATGACCGAGTGGCTTTTTTCAGGTCACATTTAAACATCGGTCTTGCATTAAGGATGAACTTAGGATTTTTTTTTTTACGTATCAAGATGGGGACCTGTTTATGGGTCCATGACAGATCGTCAAAGACTATGTTCCCAAAAGTTCATTTGACACAAATGCAAAAAACTGGTGAAATTTAATCTATTTTAAATGTTATTTTACCCAAACAAAAAATTGATTGATTAATCAACTTGCCAACCATTGCAACTGGCTCAAACTTTTAAAGATCCACTGATATATCGCACATGCGAACTATTTCCTGTTGATGCATAGTATTCAACTGGTTGCAAACCACAAAATGCTGGTGAAGCTTCTTTAAATCTCAAAACAAGAACTGCACTGTACACTACATCTTTGATTCCTGTGGAAGCCACAAATCACTGACATACAATTTAATTAATGAGGCATATACCCAGCTAGCATTGAAGGTTGGCACAACGTTGGCATCAGTGGCCCAGCATTGGGCCAATGTTGGGCCAACTCCCATTGTTAACTGAGTATTGACCAGAATCCAAATGAACAATCTAATTTTAACTGTGCACAAACTAGATAAGACACTGCAACCAAAAGGACTCTCCTCATCAGATTAATTAGCATATGTAGACTGCAGGTACACAAGAAGGATGTTATGTACACCCTAGTAGGCCTCTAAGACTTGTATCATCTGAAAGCATGCTCAGACCATTATGATGATGTGAGTGGACCAGTGTAGTCTGTGTCCATGCTGCAGTGGCTTTTTAACTTGTCTCTATTAAGCCTGCAAATGCAAACACAATGTACCAATTTGCCCCTTGTTCTAGGATAAATGGTGCCTGTTCCTGCCGGCCCCAGTGATTTCTTCATTGCTCATGGTGGACAATACAATACAATAGCCACACTTGATGGACATAATCCTCCATCTGACAGCAGTGCTGCTGATATTGAGGCATAGGGTTGACCCATAGGGTCAAACCAGTCGTCATTCAGAATGGACACGTCAAACCTTGCATGACGTGGCATAGCTAATGCATGTCACTCTAACCTGCCAAGACGGCAGTTAGACCAGTAGATCAGTTCGACGCGTAGGCGCTATATTTGTGACATTGCCTCACGGCCCGTAGCAATGTTACTCCCTTGCTATATAAGCAAGCGACACAAAAGTGTTTTCAAATGTCTCCTGATGAGTTCACAGAGTACGCAACTGGTTGGGACTTCAATGCTACATGTATAGGCATCCCTCTCCACTGGTCTTGCCTGGTATTTTCTCATTGGATAATACAATACACTCCAAACACCATTATTTCAACAAGAGACCCACAGGCCTAATGCTCTGCCAACCATCATCACCAAAATATCATTTCCTGACATGTATTCCCTCCATGACCTTGAGAAGTTAATCAAGGTCATCCACATTATGCAATATCAAAATTCCACATGATATGCATTTGTGGTTCATCATTCCTCTTATTTTTTATCAAGATATTGAATGAAATGTCCTTGTCACAAGTGCTTAATGATCTGGAAAAATAGGTCATTGGGTCATGGTAACCTAAAAAGTAGGTCACAAAGTAGAGTTTTATATACAATGTACTTAAATGCATTTTGATCTGGAGGCTCAATTTTTGAGGTAAAGTGTACTAAGGTATTAGCTGGAAGCCACCTCTTCCGCAACACTGGATGAAGATTGAAAAAAAAAAAATTCTGCAAAAAGTGAGTATGATCATGGTTTTCCGACTTAAGAGTGGGTTAAGTATACTTTACCCCGGGTACTTTCCCTTTTACCACTCTACACACTTTGAGGACTACATTTTGTCATTTTAAGCTCCATCTTGACATAGTTTGACTAACGTTCTTGAGTTAGTGTTGTATTTTTTAGGTATTTGGTCATATCTCTGGAAACATTTTAACAGAGTTTTGCGTACTTGTTGTATTTTATAACCTTTGTGTTACAGACGGATGGACTGACAAGCAGTCGCATAAGCTCTGCGACCTTTGGTCAGCAGAGCTAAAGAGAACCTTGATCCAAGAACAAGATGCCTAAACTAAGCAGTTTTTGCACTTCCAGGAAAAACTGTACAACAGCTGCAGCAAAAACAATGACCTCGTTGTCTTTATACTCCCTCAGCCACTGTGTATGTCCAAAATAACTAACAAACTATAATAGAGACACAGCCTGTATGACATTCAGTGCCAACTGACCACTACCTTTTCTTACTGCATATACTATATGATTTATGTGGTGCTGGATACCACTTGAGTGATTCATGGCCAGTTCTTTTGTTGAGACAGTAAGGTGCTGCCCCCTGGTCGTTACTACTGCACACACTGATCATTGAATGATACTGTAACATCCTGCAGTCTTGTGATCACTACCCAAAACAAGTATCAATCCGCACCTGTGACTCACATAGGTAGAAACCTAGCCTAGATTATTGAACTTGTCAAAATACAACAAAGTTGCAGTCCAACGAGAGAGAGAGAGAGAGAGAGAGAGAGAGAGAGAGAGGGGGGGGGGGGAGGGAGAGAGAGGGAGGGAGGGAGGGAGAGACAGACAGACAGACAGACAGACAGATCACCTTAAGGTCTGACAACATGGCACTGGATCAGCTAAAAGTCACCCTTTAATTGTGGAGACCCTTTTCCACAAGCTGATAATACTCTGCTGCCAGCCTGGCTGAGTTCCAGCTGTTGTGGTTCCTATTTCTGTGGCTGTGGCCCCTTTCAAATGACTTGCAAATAGATGTCCATATCTGGACACAATGATACCAGTTACCCTGCAAATTAAATCATTCCACCCTGCTAGAAGACCGAGTCAACAGCTCTCCTTGGCACGCTCTGGGCGCAATGCACCCACAGCATGCCAAGGAAATCTGTTGACCATGGGCATATAATTTGGAATGATCTTCCATGCAAGTTTAATCCAAAATTTTGAAAAATAATCCCTAAATTAGTAAAATACTATTAGGAGAAGACATTTAGATAATGATGGGAAAAAGCATCATTAGGGTGGAATGAGTTAGTAAGCAACCTATCACAACCTGCAAAGTCAACCTATCAATTAAAGTTACATGCATGACAAATGACTTTGGCAGTGTCAAATAACTGTTCTCAACTTCAGACAATTATAGATTTCCTGTGATTGATGTCACATTTCCAAGACACTGTTTATGAAATTATGAACGCTTCAAGCTTCAAGCTTCCACGAATGCATTTGGGATGGCCACCATGTATATTAATAATGCACAACATGATCAAAACACGCATACATAGAACAATGGATGCACAAACTTGACTTTTTTTCTTCCTTTTCCAGAATTATATATTTATCTGATCACAAGGGAGGCATATTGCGGCCTGATACAGAAGCAAGTCCAGGTATAATATGATATACTGAACTGTCTCCTTTACTTTCAGCAACCAGATAGATCATCTAGCAACTTTCTGCCACTGATATTACCTGAAGGTGTCCTATGTTTTAATCATGGTCTGCTTCTTTGGTCTCATTAACCCTTTCCTGCTCAAATCACCCAAAAGTTCAGGAATGTAAATTAATGTCTGCCTTAACAACTTTACTTAAATTTCTCATTACTAGAAAACGTTTTGTGCTAAGATTTGTATGTAAGATCACACATGACGGCAGACCTGAGTCAATAGCTTTCCCTGGTGTGGGTTGGACTTGGTTGTATTTTGACCAGGAATGGGTTAAGAATCATATGCCATCAGTCAACAGTTTCTACGGGACTCTCTGGGTGCAAAGTGTGCAGAGAAAACTGTTGCCATAGTGTCAAAAGGGTTAAAGCGACTTTCTATTATTAACGATTTCAGTGCCAATTACACACGAAATACTAAATAAACCTGTTTGTCCTAGGGATTACACAACACTGCCCAACCAAATCCTGGCCTATGAAAAATTTACACAAACCACAATTATTATTTCCCGTGCATTTTTCACAGTTGCCCAATTTCAACATGTGGTCTTTCTTGGAACTGTGCTGCTTTACATATGCCGACTGTCTGGCCAAAACATCTGCATATTTCACAGCTGTGTAAACAAAATTGTGATACTGACACCAATACATTTTTAAATGTCTGTCTTTTGTTCTTCTACCTTTTTGTACTTCAACCCTGCTAGTGGGGGTAAAATGTTGTTGACTTCAATAAGCATACATGTACATCTTTGCAAACTTTACCCCAGTTATATGCCTGTTTTTTTTTTTCTCTCTATATGTATCTTTTTTAAGTTTTAATTTACAAAACGGATAAAAATCAAAGCAAAACAGCCTTTGCATGGTGACAGATATACTTTGCTTTCAACATCTAGTGTTCTACTAATGCGTACTTTGCCATCTTAACGTCACGTGTTCCTGCAAGCACAACTTCACCATTTTTACCAGAGTCCACTGTACTTACCATATTTTGGGATCACTGATTTTGATCACTGAAGTACAAAAACACAAATTTGCTTCAATGAAATCCTCAGCAAACTTGACTTTTGTTTATCCACCTAGACTCGTGAGAACTAGAGCCAGCCTACTTTCTGGTGACTAAGCATGGTGCTCCATTATCAGTTCTCTTCATGCAGGAGGGAGACAATGTGCTGTTAGGTATTGCCACACAAAACTGCGTCACTTATATATATATATCAAACCAGACTATCCGTTATAATGACCATATAAATTACTGGGTCTGTCTGCCACCATGTTGACTCCAAGCCTATCTCCACATACTTGATAACAGGCCGGCCTTGCGTGAGGATACTCTATGTATGTGTATTTACTGACACCAAATATATAATGTGGTCATGTCTCTGTCCCATCAACTTGTACCATCCCCTCACTACCAGACATTTCCTGGGGAGGGGGACCTGTACTTCATATATGCTACTTTTGTATTGATGTAGGTAAAACGTAATATGATACAGATGTTTTCTATATACATTGTCTGTAAATCATAGAAGTCTGTGCTGTGGGTTTGCATTAAGATCCTGAAAAGATAACATTTATCCCTGTACATGTAAAGTCTCTGGAGAATAATCACCAGCAGACCAAGGACTGAAAATAATGACTGCACACAAATAATTAATATACGTTCTGTGTGCTACCATATTTTGCCACATGTACCCACAAGATAAAGCGATCATGTTCATTATTATTTTACATGAAACCTGTCTAGCCTGCTCCTTCATAAACCACATCACTGAAAACAAATGTACAGTTAGCTGCTATAAAGCACAGATTTACTCAGCTTCCAGTGACTTTCCACATGGAAATTCAGTTCCAAATTTTGTCCTTAAATGTATTTTAACCTTACTGTGCAGTGTGACTCAGGACTGTATGCTGTCCACACTATGTTCTCTCTTACTGATGGTCAGTACAGGGCTCCCCCTCTTATAAGGACATCCCAAGTGCACCACAAACATGGCCTTATATGAAAGGTGGCTTTTCTTAACTCTTTCAGTGCCAATCAACTGAAGTCAAACTAGTCTGAATTACCACTAAGATCCCATATTTGTATTCGTTGTAAAAAGACCTTTCATTCAAGTACCAGCATGACTATAGTTCCACAGAGAATATTCCAGGTCAACAGCTTTTCTCAGCACACACTGGGTGCATTGTGCCCAATGCGTGCTGAGAAAAGCTGTTGACTTAGTCCACAATTTGGCACTGAAATAGTTAAGGGGGACAATAAAATGAAAATACAGTACTTGCTGCATGGAGAGCTGGTGGTCTCTCATCAGGGGGCCTCATAAGAGGAGTACCACTGTAGACAGGTTCCACAGTATGAATAAATTACTGGGGGAGGGGGTCACTATCTGCAGCTGTTTGATACGGTGTGCTGCTTGACCTTTTGAAAACCCATCCTTTTCTAGGCCACTTTTCACCAACACCATCCTTTTGTTAGGGAATTTTTAACGAAAATAGTCAGAAATATGTCCAAAAATTGTTGTGAATAGTGTTCTGATAAGAAAATTTTAACCTTGAAATTTTCCCAAACTTTGGGCCATGAGAGGGAAGAATTACCCTCAATTGGGGTATTTTTTTTTTTTGCAAAATGCTGGACCTTTGTTCGGGAGCTTTTGCCAAAAAAGGGGCTTCTGAGCAGCACCTACCCACTATGGGAGTATCCCCACCCCCACCCCATTGGGGACAAATAAATGTGTAAGCAGTATCTCTGAGTAACAATCTCTGGAGCACAGAAATTTTACAACACACGATATCTGTACTGCTAATGCACACAACCCAACCAATACACAAAATGTTTACAAACATTATTCCTGGCATCAAGGAAGTTAAAATTAAAGTGTATTACTGAATTTTCAAAAAGGTAGTTTCTTTCCCTATCATCTCTTGGCGTGTGGGACTATCCTGGGTTTGGTGGTTAAGGGATTAAGTATCTCAACAGAGCCTCTATTTCATGCTGTCCATCCGGTTTTTCAATTTAGTTTCACCAAATGGATGCCAATTTCTTCAAACATTGTTTACCTAGTACAGTGATACCTGCTGTATGCAGCCACAGCCATCAGAGGTCACCTGCTCTTTGTGGTCACACTTTTCTGAACACAAGAGTCAATTTATTTTGCTAATTCACCTGCAGTGATAGGTCACCTGCTGCATATGGTCACTTATTTGTGACAGAAAGGGTGGCCACTATAAATCAAAAATGCAACAGTGCTCTAGTTAGTTTAACTCTTTCAGTGCCATATTTTTGACTGAGTCAACAGCTTTCTTCCTGCTTTGGGTGCAATGTGCCCAAAGCACACCGAGGAAAGCTGTTGACCTGGACTGTTATATTCTATGTAACTACAGGCATGCTGGTACTTGAGTGAAAGCTCTGTTTACTAGGAACATGAATCTAGTACCCTAATTATAATTCAGAGCAATTTGTTCAAAGTTATTTGAGTTTAGTCGGAGTTGGCACTGAAAGAGTTTAGCCCTTTTGTGCTCAAGTTGCCTGTGGGTACCCTGACATAAAATGTTTTCTGCTTTAGTATGTCTGCTTAAATTGTGTGTGGACAGAAGACACATTGAATGAGAAAGTTAGATAAACTCTGACAGGATAACAAGCCCCAGATCAATAGCTTTCTTTGACATAGACTGGCACAGTATACCAAACGTGTTAAGGACAGCCATTCATTTATCTTATTCTAACCAGGAGAACACTATTTTGTTGTTGCTGTTGTATTTCTTCACATTAAAAAAACTCACTTTGCACACTACCATGAGGGTCGGTAAAGGGTTTCCCGTACTGGCGTACTGGGGCTTTTAATTTACCGTACTGGTGTACTGGAAGCCCTCTTGTTTTACGTACTTCGTACTATCCAAAATTTTGAAAGATTTTTATTTTTCGTACTGCGTATTCTCGAAAAATAATTACCTGTACCAGCGTACCAAACCCCTCCCCCCTTACCCCCCTTCTACCCTCCCCAGCAACATGTTCATCAGCTACACCAGGTTATCACATGAAAGTAATTCTGTACTTTACAGCATGGTATACTTTATTGACTCTTATGTATAAATGTTTAATTTCTGTCCATTATAACAATCTAATACCCGAAAAAATATATATTTTCTGAAAGAAAACATGAAACCAAGTTTGACACTGGTACTGAATATAAAACTTTAGTATTGCTACTGATGTAATTAAATTCTAATTAAACTCTTAAATTAAGCAAAAAAAATTTAAAATGGCATTTTAAAAAATAAAAATCAAGATTCACTTTATACTTTCAAATGAAGCAAGATATAACACTTTCCAAAACTATATTTTAAATTTTTGAAAAAGGGCTTTGTTCTAATCGTATTGCTGTTTAAATTTGTTTTAAAATTTGAAATTTTAACTTTAATTTAAATTTGGTTTTGCTGCTACAAGTGAAGTGTGCTGTTTCATTTCCCCCTGTAAGAAATTAATGTTTCAGATTTTTTGTGTTTGCGCTATTTTTTCTGTTTTTCCACCAAAACAGGTAAAAAATTTTTAAGTAAGCAATTAAAATTCAATTTCTTAACACTTACTGAGATGTCATTATGTTTAATAGCTAAATACAAATGCATACTTTTAAAAAATGTGTACTTTATATGATCGCAAATGAGAAGCCTAGTGTATATAAGGACATATCTGGAGCAAAGTTCTGTTTTCTGTGTCAAGTGCTGCAAAAGTGTACCATGCCCTTAACATGAACTTTTAATTGGAAGTTCTATATTACACCAGACATAAACAATCATTTTTCTAACCCACTGCGTCAGATACCTTGTGAAAGTCAACCAAAAGTGTTCAATCATGTCTGCAGCCTTATCAAAATCAAACAAATTTTCACTTACCTCACTAAGCTGTGCACAAACTTTATTGAATGCATATATCCAGCGTATCCTTGCTGGTGATGGTATATCTGGGTTGGTCTGCAACTCATCAAAGTCACCTAAGACGCCATTTGTGACATCACTATTGTATTCTTGCGTGCTCTGTCTGCTGACATTGGTGGATGAGACTCGACTGCCGCCAGGGCTAGAACAGGAGGTGACAGAGGCTGGTGACCACCAGTACCTAGAGCGTAATGGTAAGTGTGCATGCAAACTCAGTGTTAAATGAAGGCCATGCCCATCAACCAAGATAGAGTGCTTTGTTATATGCAGGGCTTGGAATAAAATATATACCTAAAATCAAAATCTCTTATGGTTATTTTATAGCTTTGGTAATGAATACCAAAAAACAAACATTATTTATGGGTGTGTAAAGTAATTTAGTATTTTTTTTCTCAAGTAACTTTGGGTTATTTCCAAATTTTTACCTGTTTTTCTTTGTACTTTTGATAAACAGCACATAGTACACCTATTAAAAAACACATTATGATGTACAAAGTAATTTTACTACTTTTTCACAGTAGATTTTTATCGTAAATGCCAACAATACCATTTACTTACGTACTAAATAAAAACTATTAAAAATATTGAATGAAGTTCCATGCCTACAAGTTTTGTCACATACTGGTTGGACTACTTTAAGAAAAATAAAAAAAACCCAAAAAACTGCAGCACTGTAAGGTCATGTGGCAGACCTCAGTGCCAGTGTGGAGACTGTTCATCAGCCAGCTAGGTTTGCGGGTGTCTTTTGCACTGCCAAATACTCAAAATCACACCCAGTTTTTAATATGCACTCCGTGGATTTTTGCAAAATTATAATGTAAAAAAAGGGTGATATCACCCTGCAATCAAGTTTGCACACTCTGTTCTGAAGTTGGCACACCCATTTTGTCCATTTCTGGTTAATACCATACTGTCAGTGAAAATATCCAGAATCTTTGGTTTTGCTTTTTTTTTTTTTTTACTTCAAATGAAAAGGTAAAACTGTTCCAATTCCAAACCCCACAAAATTAACACATGCAAGCATAGTAGTAAATGTAGAATTACAAACTTGTACAGTTAAGATACATCTAGCTGACTAGTGTGTTAAAACAGCTTACAACTCATGTTAGCAACATTAGAAAACAGATTACAGCTACAAATGGTCACAAATAAAACAAACATTTGTAATTTTAAATCATGCCTTTATTCGCTCTTTTTGGGGGGAATCGAAATTGCCTTGTCATAAATTTTGTGACCAGGTGTTAACAACTGTCAGAGTTTTAGCTGTTTGTATGTGGAGGGTAGAATAGACAATCAAGTCATCTGACATTTCTCATTATTTGTAATTACTGATGCATTGATCATGACCTCATGGACCACTTTGGTATTAGTTTCTCACTATTCAAGAGTAAAACTGGAAATTACGATGTGTTTTGGCGTGGCTGCCAAAAACCACACATACCATTTTCAGCAAAACTGAAAAACATCTCTACAAACAGCTGCACATGTTGACGTCAAGCTTCCAAAGGCCACAATGATAAGATACACAATGCAAACACCACTAAATTCCAACCAGGTTTATGAATACTGAAATGAAGTTCTGTTCATGAGGACGTTCAATCACCGTAATTCACTTAATTTAACTTAGCCAAAATAAGTTGATGGGTCCACCTCCACTTCCATGGATGAGGAATTGGTCTCGGCAATGTTTATGGATATTTTGCCAGAAAAAAAAAATGGAAACTACAATTAGTGACCCTGGTCATTTTTAGTATTGAAAGGGTGAAAAAGTAAACAGAGAATAATTATTCTAAATTAAGCCCACTATGTTAACCCATGATACTTTATTGTGAGAAAATAACATTATTATCTAATGTCTGCCTTGCACTACATGAATAATAACTCAACTGCAAATCTCTACTGTCATTGCTGCAAAAACATTCAGCAGAAAAAATTCCTAGTCACTCTACATACTACTTGTATTGAAATATGTAAATATAATGCAAATGAAATACATCAATTGTTAACTGTGCACATCATTTTCAAATCAATCAACAACAGATATTAAGGTACTTGAAAGTTGAGTAAAACGTGTATGTCTGTCAAAGCAATGAACATGGCAATAACATTCTGTGAACAATTTGACACATCTAGAAACCGAGATGTAGCGTATACATAAAATTACAACTCATCAAGATGAACCACTTTAGAGTCAGACTGGGGAAGCCCCTTTGAAATGTGTATGGAACTTGACCAATGGATTTTTTCTTTCTAATACAGTCGCCCCCTCGTACAAGGCCAAACCAAAGACACTCGACAAATAACCTTACAAGAGAGATGACCTCTCAAACATGGAAGAGGGGGAAAATATACTTCATTCCATGTTTGAGGGTGAATTATCATCCTCTGGAGTGAAATTCAAAAGTAGTAACTCACTGTAGATCACATGATCTACACATTGTTACAGCTAAATTGTGATGCACCTGCATGAGTGACTTAGTGCATTAGCATTCTGACAAAATCAAATGTGTGTTAAGAATGCTTGATTACGCGTCACACATGACATGGAGTAGCTACGACAAAAGTATATAAACATAGCACATCAAGTCAGCGTTGAAAGTAGGCCTAGAGCATATTTTTGCAATAAATATGAATTAAACATGGAATAAATAAAATCTTACATGGCTGAACAGTGAGTTATTATTTTTCTCTCAATCAAGATCATTATTAATGTAGAAAATCAATCGTAACCTTGCGATTTTCTCGAGCAACAACAATCCCTCGTGACAGAAAAATAGTAACTTATTCTCATCCTTATAAGATTCTCTATGTAAATGCCACACTTTCCACATGGGGCAGTCTCTGGTGAGAGAGGCCTTACAAGAGGGGGAACACTGTACTTCAAAAAGAGGCCTTACAAGAGAGGGAACACTGTACTTCAAAAAAAAATACCCATGTACAAAGTTTAAAAGAACCCCAACCATTGTGTCATGATGCTTGTTCCTTATTTTACTAGCAATGTAGTGTCGAGATATTTTTGGAAGTGAAGTTGGGCGGCTGGAACTCTGATCCATACCAACTGGTTACATCTACCAACAGCACCACAAATCCGGATCATAATTACAAAGAATTACCAACCGGCATGTCAAATTTTACAAACCGGTGCATGAGAAAGTGTGTTTAAACAAAATCTTCACTCAGTCCTTCCAAATATACAGCCATATGTATCACTGCTGCAGACACCTGTCATCACTGTAAATACTCGGCATGCTCATCTGCAGATATCTGTACCCAAGCTGCGATTTCCACTAAGCTGCAGACATCTGTGTCAAGGCTGCAGTGTACAGTAATTGCCCAGATTTGTAGGCAGCTGCTACAGAAAGGTCAACTTACCTGCAATCCTGCGTACTCTGTCGACTGACATTCTGCGAGGATACCCTGCTCCCTCCTGGGCTGTAAGACATGAAAATTCATCCCTGTGACACAAGACTTTTCATAGTTGCCAATTTTGTCTCCAATTTCTGTTACCCAGTTACACTTTTTTTTTGCTTGTTCATTTTTCAATTTGATATATTTTCCTCATGAGTAATCTACGTTCTCTGTTGTTTCCAAAATTAACCAAAAGAGGGCAGCACTGCTGGGACAATTACAAAAATGTAAGCTTGAGAGAATACAAATTAGTCATGTGTTCTTACAACTTGCCATATAGCAACTTTGTGACCCTCTGGAATAACCTCAAAATTAGTACAGATTAATCTTTAAAGTATACAGATAGAGCTCTTAACATTCATAAGGAACTGCCAGAGGAGTCCATTACTTTAGTTTTAGTGCCAAAAGTTTTAAGGTTGAAAACTGAATGGTCCAAAATCTCTATATTAAGACGGCTGTTACTTTTTTTACTTAATACATTTTTCTTTTTCAAATGATTGTTCATAAATGTAATTGCAAAACACATTGACTGCAGACGAGGAAATGAGCAGCAGCATTTTCACGAATAAAATTAATCAAGTGACCTGATATATCCTCACTTATTTCAAGGCTGTCATCCAGGAAAGGTTCACTCATTCCACCCTAATGATTCATTCTTCCGGTAAACTATAAATGTCTCCTAATTGTATTTTACTAATTTAGCGACTATTTTTCAAAATTTTGGATGAAACTTGCATGGAAGATCATTCCAAATGATATGCTTATCGTCAACAGCTTTCCTTCGGGTGCTGTGTGTGTGTGTGTGTGTGTGTGTGTGTGTGTGTGTGTGTGAGAGAGAGAGAGAGAGAGAGAGAGAGAGAGAGAGAGAGAGAGAGAGAGAGAGAGAGAGAGAGAGAGAGAGAGAGAGAGAGAGAGAGAGAGAGAGAGAGAGAGAGAGAGAGAGAGAGAGAGAGAGAGAGAGAGAGAGAGAGAGAGAGAGAGAGAGAGAGAGAGAGAGAGAGAGAGATTTACAACCTTTAAGCCCAATTGGCTAAAGAAATTTTTCTTTCTCAGTAGCTTCATAATCACTTTTACTGATTTATCCTCGACTGTCACCTAATAGATGTAAAATGTTTGAAGATATGAGCTGACTTTGGCTAACAAAATTTAAGTTTGGTGAAAAGATTTACGTGATTTTAGCCAAGTTAGCTACCAAAATAATATCCCTAGCACAAGACCAGGAATACATGTACAACAATGGTTATCATGATGCTTCTGTGTCTCTTGGCTGGCTATAATAAGGGGGCTAGGGATTCAACTTTCTCCTGTAACTGCATAAAGTGTGCTACAATATTTATATGTAATCATAATGATTTGCAGGCTTGCCTGCTGAACAGAACTCCCTGTAAACATAATGATCTGCAGGCTTGCCTGCTGAACAGCACTCCCTGTATTCTCCAGGGAACAGAAACCCTGATAGCTTGCCAAACGTTGTTGATAAACTCTGCCAAACCACAGTGGTAGATCTTAAAACATTTTCTGAACATTTTATTTTTCTACCTCAACGTTCATGCTGAATCTTTACTTTTCTATCAATTCATTATGCGTGGGCCTGCCAATCAGCTGCTTGCATTTAAGTGACTAATGCACTGCACAATGATGAGCCCCCTTCCCCTATGAGCAGTTCTAGAGTCTTTGAAGTCAGCACGGGAGATATTTACGATATACAGTTAGACTTTTTGGAGAGTTCAGTTTTTGCTCAAGGTAATCAATCATGCTTTTCATACCGCAGATGTTACAGGAGTGTCCATCATTAAAGGCAAGGCCAAAGGCAACAAAGACGTGGCCTTAAAAACAAGGAGTGGCTTGTTGGGGGTGGGGGTGGGGTTGTGGTGTAGGCCTGTGAGATCAAAATGCCATATTTATTGACTGGAAAAGTAGAGGGGGTGCCATCTCCAATTGAGAATCTTAAGGGGGCACCATGGTAACTCGGCAAGGTTAACCCTTAAAGTGCTGATTTAAGATTGAGTCAACAGCTTTCCTCGGGACACTTTGCGTGCACAGTGTCCCAAGCAAAGCTGCTGACTAAGACTACTTTTTGCTTCAGAAAAGGCATGCTGGTATTTGAATGAAAGGTATCTTCATGAGGATTTGACTCTTTTAACCATCATATGTTTAATGGTAATGAGAAAGCAACTATAGCAGCGATTAGCACTTTAAGCTTTAATCAGGGTACCTAAATGACATACCTGTCGGTCATGAAAGACTGGGGCCTACTGTTGGGTCTGCTATTATAGTACAGAGGTTCTGAGTCTGTATCACTCCGAGTCTGCTGGTACATAGGATCTGGGTAGTAATCTTGATCTCTATCATATCCTCGGTCCCGGACATCATATCCTTGATCAAAAGAATCTCTGTTGAACGAATCTTGTCGGTTAAATGAGTCTTGTCTGTTGAATGAATCTTGTCTACTGCTATATGAGTCCTGCCGAAAATATCCTCCGTAAACATTGTAATCTCGGCTATCTCGACTGTCCATTCGACCTCGTGTTCGATACGGGTGTTCACTGCGAAACTGATGGGCTGAACTGTTATGTTGATGTTGTAGTGGGTAGTTTATGTCACTCTTGTAGTCACTATCTTCAGACATCCCTGCTGTAAAACGGATGAAAACCACTGTGTTACTCATCATGATCACTGCTACAGTACCACATTCACAAAAAGTTTATTTTTGGTCCCAGTTATGGACCTATTGTTCTCCCCTAACTGACACAAAAATTTATTGTCGTTTGAACATGCAATGTCCCATAACTTAATTACATGTGTTAATTACAACTTTTACCCCCCCCCCCCCCAAAAAAAGCTGTCAATACACCTGCCAAGTGCTTTGAAATTCTGATATACAGTAGATTATATGAGTAGTCCACCGACTTTAATTTACCCATTAACTTTGACAGCAAAGCTTGATAGTAATGATTTCAAAGACAAACCCAGCTCTGTTGTATGTGGCATATAACACAATATGACAACAAATTTCAAATCAGTCTCTTAAACTGAATGCTTAATTATCAAATAACAGTTATGGATGATGACAAGGTTTGTAAAGGACACAATACTTGAAAGTTTCTTTATCTTCCATAATAGAAAAGAAATCAATTAGTCTCATTTTATTTGTCTGCTCTGAAAATCTCTAAACTCAGTTTACAAATAGTCCATGTTGGTGTAACAAATGGTTGCTTTCAATATATGATATACCCCTGTTTGACTCCATCCATGTGTTAGATAAATCCTTCTGTTCTCCACATATGGCATGATTTTTATGATCATTTTCTTATCAAAGTCAAGTCAAAACTGCTGGGTATCAGTCCTCCCATTGTAACTATTGGCATTTCAGTCGATGACCAGCAATAAGCTAGACAATAGTGCCATCTAGTGAGCAATGTTAAAATTAAAATAGATCATCCTGGTCTTGCTGCTTGTACCTTTTATTTTAAACTTTGTATAAAACTTCCATGCAACCATGGCTTTTTTTTAAACGAAAGAGAGATATCTGCACTGTAGACACTTGAAACAACAGAAAGACTTGCCAACAGATCTACATTAACATCAGCCATTCATCAGAACTTCTTCTCATCTACATTAATTCCCATCCCTGCATAACTGGGCCCTGAGGGACAACTTTCTAAAGTTCTTCTCGAATCAAGGGGAATTCTGTTCTCTTGGTCGCTGTTCAGACTTGACGTCCAGCTTTCCTGTGATCAGGAGATCTCTTCTGGCTGAAAATCCACTCAATATGTCCCCTGAGCAACATGCATCGTGTCCATTATTCAACACACTTCTCTCTCAAAGAAAGACCCATAATCCTCCAGGAAAGCCCCAACTAGAGGCAGCCCATAATGCCACTTATCCTCCCATAACGGTGGTGGCAGCAAACATGAGACACTGGTGTATACCTTTAATGTCCACACGCTATATTAATGGCATTCTCCTTGTCAAGCTGGCTCCTTTATTTGGGCACTCACCAGTCTCTTGCCATTCCCTTTCCAATGTTGTTAGTTTCGTGATCTGACCACGGAAGATGTCTTCACTGAACAGTGGATACTGATGATTCCATTTGTAAAATCCTTTTCTTAGAAACTTGTCACAGCTAAACATACTATTTTTGACAAACTTAATTCATTTCAGGACACGGGAAACCATGTAGAAAAATGAACAATCCAAACCAGTTTCAGGTAATTCTCAAACGGCAAGATGAGACTTGCCGATAATTGTATCCTGGTAAGTCAACGTTTTCACCCACAATGGCATTTACTCCAGACTAATTTATCCAACTATCAAGCAAGCTTTCTTTCCTATAGTCACATTACCGCATCCAAAATTAACTGTCCACCAGAAAAGGACAACCAACCAATCACCAATACCATAGGCTCAATGCCAGTTTTTTGTTGAATATTTTATCTTCCCACATAACAATTCTAAAATTTGTGACAATCTAAGGAACATCACATCATGTTGCACACGATATTGTGAATTCTTATTTTTTTTCCTGTTTTTTTTTTCTTCCGGGGGGGGGGGGGGGGGGGACCTCTTGACTTTTGTGGTATATTTGCTACCAATTCAGTACATCAATTTTGTGGATCCACCACCAGCATTTAGACCGAAGTTGAGCACACCTAATTCACCGTCACACCTTTTTTTTTTATCTGAGACAGGCGTGAAGAATGTGGACATTCAAAGCAGCTAACAATATGCAGTGTGGACACTGGAGACAACGGTACTGCAATGCAAAGACATGTTAATCCAGTCACTCCTTCTACAGTCTTACTTAACTCAACCCATGCTAGCAAATTTTCTTCTCATTCATTTAGCATTTACATATATTGTCCAAGGAGTTGCACATTAGAAGTCCCGGACACAAAAGGCAACATGCCTGATGTTAAGTCAGCCGTCTGCATTGCTAAGTCATGCTAAAGCTGCCACAGAGACAGCTACAGCATGACTTGCAGGACACACTGACCATTAACTCATTCCATACAATGGTCACAGGCCTTGGTCAGTGGTTCTGGCACTGCCATGCAAGTCATGCTCCAGCTGCCCTTGCGGCAGCTGCAGCATGACTTGACAGGCAGTGCCAGATCCACTGACTTAAGACAATAGGCATGTTGGTACTTGAACGAAAGCTCTTTTCATGAAGAATTTAAATATGCAATTGTCGTCCTAAATCTTAGTAAATACACGCAAATATCAGGGACTGGTACGGAATGAGTTAATGTAGCATAGAATGGCATTACCCTCTTGGTCCTGGTGGCATGCCCAGCTCAATAGCTCTCCTTAGCAAACCTACGAACTCAGCAAGTAAAGGGTTTAAGTTGATATATTGGCTTTTAGGGTCCAGAGGGTTAGATCATTGAGGTGGAATATTATGAAATACTTTTGTCTGATGGTTTTCTTGGTACAAAGCCAGAGTCCAGATTGCCTGAACCAACAAGAAAACCTGATTTTCATACAAAATATATCAGAAGTTTACAAGACACTAAAACTGTACTTAGTGAGCAACATGTTAGACCTTTTTTTTCTCTTCTTTTTGGTCGGTTTAATTAATGACAGACGATCTATTAAAAGCTGATGCAGCAAGTTGGTCATATATGTGAGACCAGAATTTCAAGTTTGCTATAGTCTAAGTCTTCCAACAGTTTGAAAGATTAATTGAAGTGTTCTGAAAACTCGAACAAATAAATATCTGCCAAAACAAGGCAGGAGCTTCGTGAACTTCCAAAACAGATCACTTAGAAGAAACAAAGAAACACTGACCAGCAAAACACTGCAAAACCCATAAATCATAACCTATTTCTACAGAGACAATCCACTCTTACAACTAGATCCCAAATTAAAAATGTGATAATTTGCCCGTGATAATAAATTAATTTTGCACTTTACCAACCCAAGAATATAATTTTTGTAGTATATAAACAGTGCCAAATGAAATCTTACTTAAATTTTAGGTTTTCATATGAAAGTCACTACTATATAAAATTTTCAGGAAATATTTGTATGTTGAACTATAAGAAATCTTTATTGATATTAAAACATAAAGATAAGAATTTACATGAAAAACTGGTTGCAAAGGCAATAATTTGCCGCTAAAAACTTGGCTACAATACATACTGTGTCACAACTTTAATGATTATTGGATTACCATTTAAATTCAAAGTTTGTTTCAAGCCTGATATACCAACGAGTACTTAAACACTATTACCAAATTTGATGAAAACTGTCGGACACATCTATAAAGTGCACAACGGGCCTACACACAGTAACATTTTCAAAGTCATGCCTTATTTATCTGCTGTCTTTGCTCTAAAATACAGATATATTGGAGACACCGAAGTTGCTGCTAGACAAGTGTACTCAGATTTGGCCGGCTGAATTATTTTTCACGAAGTAATCTTTCTTTTTCTTTGGATAGAAGGAAAAGATAAATGCATAATACAACCACACAGTGGTTCACACAACACCACAGCCATTGTTGATCTTGGGGTTCTTACTGTCAGGAGCTGGTCTTCCTCATTTCCAGCTTCGGACAAATATAATAAAGTTAAAGTTTGCACTTTCAGGCAACAAGAGCCCAACTTTCCTTTCATTAATGTAAGAGGAAATTTCAACGTGGCCATTTCAGACCACGATGTGTTTCACGACACTCCTTTCAAGTGTACTCCCCTGAAGCACATTAATAGGGTCCATCATAGGCTGCTTAATGTCTGAACTTTTGGCCCAAACATCTTTATTTTTCAGATAAAAATGTCCCCCGATATGACATATTGTGGAAGTAGCTTATTCTTGACATTACTTACTGCTCGAAAAACATTAAATCATGAGTTTTCTCACAGGAATCTACACAGGACAAAATGGGTGATGCATGATAAACACATTGCCGCCACCAGCTGACTGGCTTGTCATCTTAATGATTTCCATGACTGAATTTTGTGACTTTTCCCATCATCGATTCACACAGCCAGAAATGATGATAATATTGAGAAGGGCACTATGTGATCAAGCAAGCATGGTGAACTCACCGTACGAAACTTGTGTGAGGTTCAACGTGTAACTAAATCACTTCAAAACTTTAGAAATTTTGGTACCAACATATTGAATTTTTCAGTGCCAAATTTTGGACTGAGTCGACAGCTTTTCTCGGCGACCATTGTGCCCAATGGGTGCCGAGAAAAGCTGTTGATGTGGGATATTTTCTTTCAAACTATGATATACTGGTACTTCAATGAAAGTTTTTTTTTTGTTTGTTTGTTTGTTTTTAAATGAGAATACGAATCTGGGATCCTTATGATAATTCAGACTAGTTTGATTTAAGCAGATCAACTTTAGTCGGGCTTGGCACTGAAAGAGTTAAAATCACACACAAGAAATCAATTTTTTTCCTGTATGCCCCCCCCCCCCGTGAACAAACAGATCAGCAGGTTTTATAGTCTGTTTCATTTTATTTTATTTTTCATTTTTTGAATCGGACTATGAAACCTGAGGTAATAAGCAGGACACCATAGTGTTGTGTGAACCCTGGCAGTTGGACCAGGCAGCTGGGGATACCGTTATACTTACATTGTGAATAGGTAGCCTTTTTGTGCTGCTCCTTAATTGTCATTATCTGCTTAAAACAGCAAAACACAAAACAGAGTCAGTCCGGACAGTTTGGTGATAATAAAATCTGCTGCTGGTAACTGTAGGTGTGGCATCCAGCCCTGCCTGAAACCTTTACTGTCCACAAGACTTAAATTAAAACTGGGGAAACTAAAATCCTTTATTCGTATTGAGGGGGTCAAGAGGGGTGACTAGAAAACCATCAATACAAACACGTGCACTAATGTCAACTGATTTTTTAAAAAAATGTTCATATCATTAATTAAAAGCATTTGACTAAAAGCAATAAACATACTTAGGAAAATACAAATTATTGGTGCGACATCAGATAAATATGACTGAACCATAGAGGTGGCTGATTGTACAAGGTTAACATCATCGCCACCACACACAGAGCAGCATAATCATGCTTCCAGCCTACACTTTGATATGCCTTGTAACCCTTTTAGTGCCAAATTTTGAACTGAGTCAACAGCTTTTCTCGGCGTGCATTGGCTGCAATTTTCCAAATTGCACCGAGTAAAGCTGTTGACCTGGGGTATTCTCTGTGGAACTATAGGCTTACAGGTACAGTGGTACCTCTTTTGAGAGCCGACCCCTACGGTGGGTCAAAATGCGGTCTCTCAAAACAGGTGGTCTTTCATTAGAGGTACAACAACATGGAAAAGATAACGCAGCATTCTGAGAGAGCGGTCTTAAAAAGATATGCGGTCTCTCATTGGATGGGTCTCTCAAGAGAGGTACCACTGTACTTGAATGAAAGGTCTTTTTATTTTATTGTCCCCTTTAACTCTTTCAGTGCCAAATTGTGGACTAAGTCAACAGCTTTTCTCAGCGCGCATCAGGCACAATGTACCCAATGTGTGCCGAGAAAAGTTGTTGACCTGGGGTATTCTCTGTGGAACTATAGGCTTAAAGGTACTTGAATGAAAGGTCTTTTTATGAGGAGCAAGAATCTGGGATTCTAATGATAATCCAGACTAGTTTGAATTTAGCAGATCGACTTAAGACGTGATTGGCACTGAAAGAGTTAAGATAGTGTGGAACTTCAAAAACCCCTCTTATCTGACAAGTGATGTTATGCTACAACTGGTCTTAATATACAGATAGTTTAACAGATATTTAGACTTCATAGTGTCTGAATAGGGCACTTTGAAAAAGACATGAGGAAACTTCTTGTATGGGAGGTTGTCTTTAAACCAAGTACCACATTATAAACAAGATGGGACAACCCGATGAAAAGTTACTGATCCACATCCCTTATGACATTTCTTGTGTGTAAATTTCGCCAGCCAAAGAAATTAATTGCTACATGTACCTCACTGTTCACAATTTCTATAAGAATAACACAAACCGTGTATTTATAAATGTACAATGTTCCAAAAAACCTCTTTACACACACACAAAAAAGGAATATTTTGTAATTTTTTCAAAGTGAAAATGTGACAAATGAATGAGACACATGACTAAATCATGTCCTATACCATGCCCCACACAAATCCCACATCGGAAATATATGCAAACAGGGTGGCGTCTTGGGTATATATTTTCCTGAAAAATCAAAAAGCAAATAATAAGGTGTTCACTGACAGCAAACAGGTAACTTGTGTTGGCATGCAAATAAAAGTAAATATTGCAGGAATGGTTAACATGAAAACAGATTATTTTAATAGTATCTGGTAACTATGCCATGCCATTAAACAAAGTAATTAAACAAGAAGGCTGTGTCAACAGCCCAGGCTTAGCTGACCTAGACATATTCACCCACAAGGAAGCTTTTTCGGGGACTGTGAGTTGGATAACAGTAAAGCTGAGCTGAGATGAACTTTGCAGTGAGAGAATATGGACATCACTGTCCTACATACTTGACCTAGTTTTACTAAAGCATGCATTTTTGATTGATACATGTATGTAAGGCTTCACAAACAATGGACTATTAGTTACTACCTGTCCGTTCGTGGGATACAAGAAAACATCCACGTGAAAAGACTTGTATCCCATGAAGCCAACGGCTGAATGAGATATAAATCTTTGCACTTGGACATTTTTTGTATCCCCTGAACAGACAGGTACTGATGATTTTATCCTGCAATAGGACTATAAATATGAAATTAAAACTACTGAAAAACATGTGAAAAACAAAACAATTTATTAAAAAACATCAATCATTTAACAACATGTAGAATACTAAATTTGGCAACAAGGTCTTTTTTTAACTGAAGTAGGCCTACTTTTTCCTAATATCAGTCATTTGATTCATGAGCCTGATCGCAAAACAAGTATACATACCTCCTTGGTGATCAAGTCCAAAACGAGACTAAATTATGTATACCCCTGATGGTGCTCGTTAATATTCATGGGCCTGATCGCAAAATAGGTACACAGAATTTATATACCTGTTGGTGATCAGGAAGGATACAAAGAAGCGAATATGGGGAATTCTCTCGTATTTTCAAACCAATCAGCAAATGTAAATTTCAATTATTACAGGATAAATAAAAGTTACAGGTCTAGTGCAAGTAGTAAATGGATATCACTTGACCTAGTTTTACAACAGAACATGTGAGTTTCTCATTCACATCTGTGAAGTTTCATCAAACAAAATCAACATACTGGGAAGTTATAGCCCAAAGACAAACAATTTCAATGGATATATTACCCTGACCCATATATATGACCTAATGACCTACTTTCACCATATGGCATGTATAATAAGAGTAATCCATGTGAGGTTTCCTGAAACACTGTTCAGGTACCTGGAAATTACACCTAAGAGGTAAATATTACATGGATATATCACTCCGGCCCAGATACTTGACCAAGTGACCTAGTTTTATTCACATCCTGTATTTTAGTCCGGATATTTGCCTGTACAACATGCCTTAAGTTACAACATGGAGGTAAACAGTATATGGCACACCCATGGGATCTGATACTTGTGTGTGTCAAGTTTCATGAAGCAAAATGAAAATTTCAGAGAAGACGTAGCCTGCACTTGTGTTTCTGCATTGCCTTGTCCATTTATTTGTACATGTATAATAATGAACCCTTAAAGTGCTAATCACTGCTATAGTTGTTTTCTCATTACTGTTCAACATATAATGGCTAAAAGATTCAAATTCCTCATGTAGATACCTTTCATTTAAATACCAGCAAGCCTCGTCTAAAACAAAAAGTAGTTTTCGTCAACAGCTTTCCTTGGGACACTTTGCACACTACGTGCGCAAAGTGTCACGAGAAAAGCTGTTGACTCCATCTTAAATCAGTGCTTTAAGGGTCAATAGTAACATATACTTTCACTGAATATGATGTAAGTTTTAAATTCATTACAATTAGGAAATGGCAGTGGTCCCTTCTAGTGAACAATGTTTGTGTATGTTTGCCTGACGTACATACCTCCAAAAATTTGAGGTAAATCCACACCACAGTTTAAAAGATGACTGATGAGTAAAAAGCTAAACCCCTGAAAGCTCAGCTGACTTGTCAGTCAGCTGAGCTAATGATTGTTGTATTTTTATGCATGCAAAAGTGTACTAAAAAGTGTATAGATGAAATACATCATCATTATCAAACAATGTACAAAACTATTGCTTTGAAACAAGAAAGTTTAGTTAACAAAATGCAAGATATTTTCAAATTGCAGTTGTTTTTATATAGATACTTCTACCTCAAAATTGCAATTTGTTACAAAGAAATTGCAGTGACACCTGTCTTGAAAATAAAATTCATATGGATCACCAAATTTTGGTCCTTCAAACTAAGTGGTCTTACATAGGAGGTTTGAATGGCATGGACAAAAATATTCTGATGGATAGTCTTTCAAGGCAGGAATCACTGCACCATCTAATTGGGGTGATATTCACACCTTTATAATACTTTCAGTTTAGGGTAAAACATATTCAGCAAATCTGCCAAGAGGGTGATGAAAAAGCCTCATACATGTACATATATCATGAATAAGTTCAAAATAAACTCCCAAATGAAACAAGTGATGTGAGGGGCTTAAATTTTTGTATGGAACATGAAGTCTTCACAAGGAGGACCACAGTTGGCCTGGACAGGTCCAAATAAGGTCACATGATAGGCTATGGCCTACTTATCTACTTTGAGGCTATGACCTACTTATCTACTTCGAACAGAAGCCTTCCACAAGCAATCCTGGCATTCTGCCAGCATAAAAATCAAAGATTCTTTAAAAGAAAAACTTCAGCTACTCTCGCAAATTGCTTCATCCAAGAGGCCCATGCCTCAAACATCATTTGCAGTTCAGAGGTGTTGTACATCAGATCTGCATGATTGTGTACCAACTAGTAGTGTACTATATTTAAGATAAACTGGCTGAAGGTCCTTCCTATATTCTCAGGGAGCCAGATTTAAGGGGTGCCAATTAATTTCTCATTAACCACCAAGGAGAAAGTAAGTTGACTTATTATCCAATGACTATCAGACTGAGCTTTTTAAGTATCTGAAGGGGGCACCACCAAACCATGATATTGAGTCCTTTTCTCTTATTGCTTGTACCTCTGGGACCAGTCTTCAACCAGACTTGCAGTAAACCCAGTGAAGTTCTCTTTTGACCAGCCCCACTTACATTGAAGCTGACCACACGTGCTTTACAATAATCTTTTGGATAGCTGCAAGATTTACATATTTGTGATATTTGAGCAGGTTGCACACTTCTTGTGTATTGTATTTGTGTCTTTTTGTCCAGAACCACTTCCTAGTAGTCATTACCCTATTCTGCAGTCTGAACTCTTTACTCTCCATAAGCTAAACTGTAGCTGTCTACCCTGTATACATATGGAAGCACTACTGTCCATATTGCACAGGTTCTTCTGTACATAGAATTTTGACACAGGCTGTATTAGCCCAAATAAATTAAAGGGTCTTCAGCAGGTACCTACTCAGAACATGTTTCAGAGCCTATACCCATACATGTCTCTCTGAGTAGCAGCTCCTTGTCTAAGCTAGATATTCAGCAAAGACAACCCACATTATAATGAAAGAATATGAACGTGGCAAATCATGTATATCAACTGCTTCATAATGACATGTAGAGAAAGAACTACTGCTCATCTTGACAGGGAATTTAAACAGGTGTGCTAACAGAGTGAAATGAAGTATTTCCTGAATTGAAGGTTCTCGTGAGTTTGCAAAAACATACAGGATGCCAATTCCCACACTTGGCCCAGAGATCACCGAGATTAACATAATGCATTCCCCATTATATCATGTGGCCCTGCAACCTTGTTGGTTTCATCATCCTCAAAAATCCACCTCAACCATTGTTGCTTTCAAATCTGACCCAACAGTTTTTCTTCAAATTTTGGTCATTTCTCATGAATACCGCCCCAGAACTGAATGATGGGTACTGTCAAAATAGAGTCACATGCTATCCACCCAGATGCAACAACCTGCACACGCCAGTAAGCACGGTAACACTCACCTCCTCAGCCATTATGTTATTCAGCACCTGAAGTTTGTTTTGAAGTTCTGCTGCCTCTGACTCAGGCAGATCTGCAAAAAGATGAGAAATAGTTATCATACCTGAGAAAAAATATACAGTAGCTCTGAAAAATATGCATATGTTCAATGAGTAACCATACATAAATATTTGTGTACAGGGTTTTTTTGGTAGCAAAAAGCATTGCCAACATTTGAGCATGATGAAAGCCTAATAAAAAATAAAAAACCTTGTGCAGCTTTCTTGCTGGCGTCCTGTTACAACTGAACACCATTAATATTTAACTCATTCCACCCTAATGACGCCTTTTCCCGCTAATATTTAAATGTCATCTGCTAATTGTATTTTACTAATTTAGGGATTATTTTTCAAAAATTTTGACGAAACTTGCATGGAAGAGCATTCCAAATTATATGCCATGGTCAACAGCTTTCCTTGGTGCGATCTGGTCACAATGTACCCAGAGCGCACCAGGGAAGCTGTTGACTCAGTCTTCTATCAGGTGGAATGAGCTAAGTATATTACATCATTGCTGCTGGATCTTTCTTGCATTGTCAGATCATTCTTCTCCCACAGAGTACACAGACATTTTATCTGTCATAACGCTATACCTTTAGCTAGTTTGCTCCCTAACACAAAGTACCATCCAGCAAGGGTGATAAAACCTGCTGCACAGCATGGTTACACTGGTGAACTCCTGCATTGAAGTCTGACAAGAAATAGCTCATAAGTTCTTATTCCATTCATTTTTATTGATGTTACACAGGTAAGCCTAAAGATCAAAGTGCAGGGACAAGATATAGCACACAAGGACATCACCCTTCCAAGATAAAATCCATCTCACAGCAATCTGTGACCACTGCCTCAGTAAACTACCACCGTTGACCCCATACTGAAATCACCAAGAGAGTTTCACACCAGTTGAAGATGGGTTAAGGCTGGATTTGAGAGGGGTGATAGGTGATGGACTGGTAAACTTTGTGTTTAATTGAGATTAATGAAGGTACTAATGATGGCGGAGGGATACGTTGGGGACTATCATCACTGTACACTAGCTACATTCTCACTCTATGTTCATCATTTGCATATTTATGGGCAGACATGACTGGCATGGGTATTAATCCATCAAGGTCCGGTGCTGCATAATGTTACCATGGCAACACAACCAACCTTATAACTGGACACTGATAATTTTGATAACCCTGATGGCATAAATGGAAGGATCACTCTCAGTGGCAAGAACAGTGGAAATTAAGGCTTCAAATTTACCATGGCTGGAGAATGGTCTCTCTATAAATCATTGTCATAATTATACAGGGAGCAGTTATATCAACGTGCTTTCCACAACGGTACATTTGAGTCAATTTAGTCACACTGTCCAGAAAACACTTGTTATTTCTGTCTCTGTTCTCAGGCCCATATTACGGACACTGCCTATGAATACAACAACCAAATTAAATGTCCGTCTGACAGGCCTGTGCTGTACATCTCCTAAAACATTTTGTGTGATACATCTGCCTGTGGTTTAATGACAATCCAACTTGTAATTTATCTTTTCTCAAACTCCTCTCCCATGAGATTTACACATTATACATACATCTAACCTATTTTTTTCTGAATTCCCCGAAGATTTCCATGTGACCATACTTACTTATACCCTGATCCCCCATCAATTCACAACAAACACCCAGTACAAAATGAACATGAAGGCTCTGTAAAGAGCCTGCGCTCAGCTGATGAAAATTAACAAAAGCTTAGAGCTAGCTGTCCAACAGTTCGAAGTGGATCTAGTCGCACAAAATTACATCATATGCATGAGTATTGGCATTCTAAGATTCACCATGCTCATATGTACTCTTATTACTTATTACATACTTTTGAGAAAAAAAAAATGAAAATGATAGTATCACCACTAAATGCACAAGGTTACTAGAGATTCAGTTAATCTCCCTGAATCCAGCTTTCCATACATAGTCTGTTTGTTCAAATCAGGTATTAACTTTTCGAGTTTATGACAAAAACAATAAACTTGGACAAGCACCAAACTCCATAATTACTGGGTTACAGTCACCCAAAAAGTAGGTCCCCTAGTACAGTTTTATGTATTATGTCATCAAGTGCAATTTTGATCTGGAGGCTTAATTTCCTTTGCCATTGATGTCCAAGCTACACCCTGCCATTACAAAATCACCTTTTCAACTTTACAGGCATGGTGACCTCACAAAAATAGGTCATGGTCACTGATATTAAATAACATTCTACCTTTGGTCATGGTTTATACAGTGGTATCTCTTTTGAGAGACCGCCCCTACGGCTGGTCGAAATGTGGTCTCTCAAAACAGGTGGTCTTTCATTAGAGGTACAACATGGAAAAGATAGCACAGTGTTCTGAGAGAGCGTTCTTAAAAAGATATGCGGTCTCTCATTAGAGGGGTCTCTCAAGAGAGGTCAACTGTATATCCTATAAATTTGGCATGTCTAATATAATTACTTTTCCACATATGGAATTTGACATCTTAAAACACATTTTGGCTCACAATTTTCATCAAATTATAGGTGGCGCCACTAGTATCATTAGGAACTTAGACTTTGACCTCCCCCACAATCTCACCAAATTTGGTGAAGATCTGCCAAAAATTAAAGATGTTAGAGTGTTCACAAAATTTTCATATTTTGACCCCTATACATGTGGCACCACCAATGCCGAAAGGGGCCAAGATTTTCATACACCCTACAAGTCCTGAAAGGTATATTGGGCTAACTTGAAACCTGTGGAAGGTATCACCCTAATGAGCAAAATTTTTCAGATGGACGGACAGTCAGACATGAGTGGTCGCATCAGCTCTGCAACTTTTGGTCAGCAGAGCTAAAAAGTGCCAATGAAAGATGACAGGAATTCATTTTATTTTTAACCTTTTCGTGGTCAGACTAAGACTGGGCTAACAGTATTGCACGGGTCCAGCTTTTTCAGAGGAAAGTTGTAGCATGCCATGATTTGCTTTGTCTACAATTCTGAACAAAAATGTTTTCAGTTGCTATGAAATTTGAGATCATTAAAGCAGACCACGATTTACATGTAGGTACTTGTGCATGATTTGAGCAGAAAAGTTAATGTTCCACTTTCCTGCATGAGGATCTGGAGCATGACGGACCCAAAACAGAACTGTTCTTTTAGCAGCCATGCCTTGGCCTGCACTGAGACACTCCTCCTGAAGCCTGCACAGCCAGGCATTTGACCCCACAGAAAGCAGTTCCACTGCATGGCAGTCTCACATCTGTCTATCGAAGACAGAACACTCACTGCTGAAGCTGTTAACCCTAGTAATGCTAAATTGTTTTTTTAACCTGCCTTTTGGACCGTATAAACACAAACCCCGCAGCACTAGGGTTAAGCGCAAACAAACCATGTTTTGACAGCTAAATTCTCAACTGTGGGATCTCCAGTTGCAGTGCCATCTACAGGCAATTTTCTTCTGTTAATATGACTGCCTGGCAGTCTTCTCTTTTTCTTTTTTTTTTTCTCCCAACTTTGTAAGGAACACTTTCCCTCCCCTAATCTTGTATGATAATACAAAGTAACAAGTTACTAATACATCAGCTCTCTCTCTCTCTCTCTCTCTCTCTCTCTCTCTCTCTCTCTCTCTCTCTCTCTCTCTCTCTCTCTCTCTCTCTCTCTCTCTCTCTCTCTCTCTCTCTCTCTCTCTCTCTCTCTCTCTCTCTCTCTCTCTCTCTCTCTCTCTCTCTCTCTCTCTCTCTCTCTCTCTCTCTCTCTCTCTCTCTCTCTCTCTCTTGGGGGGGGGGCATGGGGCAGGGTGGCTTTGTAAGGAACCCTTCCCTTCTCCCAATCTTGCATGAGAAGACAAAATGACAATTTATTATTACAGTCTCTGCAAAGAGAAACTCCACACCTTCCATAATGTCCCAAAGTGATAGGCAGGGGTGCTGTAGTTGTGCCCCAGAACACGAAAAACCCTGCTGACAATGCCTTTGCCAATGTTATATGGGGTTACAAGTTGTCCCTCCATTTAAACCTGAGTTTCCAGACTGCAGCAATACTTCTTATTTTCTTTCAATTTTGAGAGAACAGTCTAACTGCTTTCCATTCTGTTACAGCACTTGTTTAAACCCCTTTTTTCATCAGAATTTCATACACATGTACTCGTTTCCCCCCCCCCCCCCCCCCCAACAATTTTGGACAAAATGCGGTGCAATGCAGTGCAAAAAGCTGTAAATTTCACCCAAAATTATACCATAATACTTTGTATATAGACTCAAATATCAACTATAAAATGCATTTTTTTTTTTTTTTTTGATTTATCATACATGAAAAACTGGGGATGGCATCCTCAAAAATGTCTGGATTACTCTTAAATGAGGGGTTATGTACCCACATCAGGCATGTGTGAACTCTGTGCGACCCCGCAATATCATAATGCAATGGTCACATAAGGCTCAATTATACCAAGCACCATTCAAATAAAAATTGCTTTTTCACTAATTGCATGAAGCATGTCAAGATGAACTGCAGCTACACAGAAACCTGTCTTCAGAGACCACTCCAATGAGAACCCACCTGTTTTCAAAACCATCTTTTCAGGATACTTTGCACAGTACATTTCACCTCATTTACACTTCCTATGAAAGACCTCCTGCTTTGTCAGACCACAATTTGGTTACCCTAGAATGGGTTTTCAAGATAGGTTTCACCGCATATCTTTTCAGGACAACATTTTTTTTTTCGAGATAATACAAATAAGAAAGCAAGAATAATCATTAAATGTCATCCTTCATTGACATGTTGAGGAAGCGTCCAGACCTTAACTATATTCCATGACACAAAGGCAAAGGCCAGAGTCAATTTCTATTTTTTCACTACAGGGCAAGTCATGCTACATGGCTTACAATGCGACACAATCCCCACCACCACACTTACCAGTACCTGAAGCTTTACTGGTGATGGATTTGAATTGGTAATTTCATTCTTAATTCTGCTACATGTGTGGCAAAATGAGGGACTGGAATATGAAAAAGTTCAGTCCATTGGACAACAGAGTATGTCCCAACATAACAGATCAGGTTTCGTAATAATACCCTGTCTGTATTCCTGGGCTCAATAATAAATATCCAGGCCACAGAAATCCCCCAGGCTTGTATGATTAGCTTGTTACAAGTATAATAGAATGTAAAAACTGATCTGATGATATCCTCCTAGCAGAAGGTCAAAGGTCATTCCAGGTATCTTTGTCTACTTTATGCACTGTAGCAACTGATTTCCATCCAAACTCTCCAAGAACCTACTTTTTATCCATTTTGGGGGGGGGGGGGGGGGGGGGAAGGGTGCATTTTTTAAAAATCCTGTCCTGGTGATTAACTCTTTCAATGCCAATCACATCTTAGGTCGATCTACTTAAGTCAGACTACTCTCAATTATCATTAGGATCCCAGATTCATATTCCTCTTACAAAGACCTTTCACTCAAGTACCAGTATGCCTATAGTTCCAGAGAGAATACACCAGGTCAACAGTTTTTCTTGGTGCACATTGGGTGCACTGCGCCCAATGTGTGCCAAGAAAAGCTGTTGACCCAGTCCAAAATTTGGCACTTAAAGAGTTAAGACTAATCTTTCCTTGGCACTGTTGGGCACTAAACATCAAACTCATGCACGAAAAGCTGCCTGTCAGAGGCAAGCTTTTCTTAAAGGACTTGTCTTCAATTTTTTACTCTACATGATTTTCATTGATATTGAACTCAGTCGAAAACATTGAAGAAGTTGAAATTGACTACCAGCCAATTTTAGCCACTTTTAAACAGATGAGATCATTAATCAATACAATTACATCGTTATGCAAAACAATTTATTCCAGTTTTACCGTGCATAAGTCAATGGCTGAACCCAGGGTGTTTCTGCCCTTTTAAGTTTTTCAGCCCTCTCAAGCACATCCACCCCACCCCCATTTCTCTGGCACAAAAGTCCTGAAATATTGGAAAATTATAAATATTTTATGACGATTTAATTGTTGATACAAGCAAAATGTTCTAAATTTAGATCTACATTTGGAGTTCATTTCAAATCAATTCAATTTGAATTAAGTGGCCAGAACATTTAAAAGGTAAACATGGTAAATCTACTAGGCTGTCACTTTTTATATAAGGCACTGTGTTAATGAATGGTGATACAAATGCAAGCATTTCAAAAACGTTTTTTAATAATTTGAATGTGCAATATACATCTTAATTGGAGGTAAATGTACAAGAAAGTCACAGACTGGTATAGAATGAATGAAATAATTTGTTTCTCTTTATAGACAGCAGGAGAACCAGAAGGTGATGTGACCCTCACACCTAAACAATGATGGACCTCACGGTAGTCTCTGAAACCTATGCTTCTGCAACATCAGCCTCTTGTCTTGCTTTAATGTTTTTACTTAAATTTCATGTTTGTGCATGTAACACCATTTTTTTCCCTTAGAATTGTATCTAAGACTTGTCAAGACAGCAAACCCCAGGTCAAAAACCTTGGCATGGTTTGGTGAACTGCACCCATATCTTTCCTAGAGAGGCTAATGACTCAATCTTATTCTGACCAGGAACGGTTTTAACTCATTCCACCTGGATAGAAGACCGAGTCAACAGCTTTCCTTGGCATGTTTTTACACCCAGAGCATGCCAAGGAAAGCTGTTAACCATGGGCATATAATTTGGAATGATCTTCCATGCAAGTTTCATCCAAAATTTTGAAAATAATCTCAAAACAAGTAAAATATGATTAGCAGACGAAATTTAGATATTAGTGGGAAAAAGCGTCACTAGGGTGGAATGAGTTAAACACAAAAAGAATGTAACTATATATATATTTGTAAACTTTTTTTGAGGGTAAAAGAACAACATCTTGACTATGTTTTAGCTATGATATGTTGGTTGGATAGTCAGCAGTTGTCAAGTGTCCAGACAAAGTCCTGAGTGATGCAGCCTGCAGGAAAGGTTACTGGGTACACAACAGTTTCCAGTTAGAATTGCATGTCTTTACAAGTAAGTCATTCTTACATGGTGGGCAGAATACTGTAATGACTGAAGACTTTGACAAAGTCTCAATCTGTCCCATAGCTTTGTGCTGGGTTGCAGTATGAACGTCCAGTGTGTTCCACAATGTATTGTTGCAAACTGCTAAGGTATCATAGGCTGAAGTGATTTTCTTCAATCTATCTGAAGCTTTTTCTGAAGCACACATCTATACACTTACTATTCTGTTTGCGAAAATTGTATTCAAGTCAACATAAAAGCATCGATTATGGTGTTCCTACCATTTTCACTATGGACTAGAAATATATGCATAGCATTGAGCCCCCCCCCCCCCCCCCCCCCCCACACACACACACAAAAAGCACTTCCCTAACAGAAAAGATGGATCTCAAATCAGGAATTCTGAGTTCAAGAGTTCATCATTCATCACTGTGGAAGAACATAATACCACCTGGAGATGTAAGTGGCAAAATTTACAATGGCAGCCCTTGACAAAGTTAGTTAATGTTCCTGGGATGTCAATCTTGCACACATGTAGCCAGAGCTCAGCATTAGTTAACAATCTCCTGCTGCACACTTTAAAGGTACATGATAAGCACAGCGGTAGTTCTGTAATTACTTACAAGGGACATCTTGTGGGTGGATCGATGTCTCCTCCTACACAGTGTACCTGTCCTGGGACTTATGCCTGGGGAATCAGTGGTGGGCAAAGTTATTGACCTGATCACAGGCAGAAAATCAGGGTCTGCAATTTGTCTATGCTGGGCTGCCACCTGGTGGCCAAAAGACACATTACACTAACAACAGTAGAGGAACAGTATGGCTGTTATTCTCAAGTTTGTTTACTTCATTTTGGAAAAGTCTCTTCAATCAATTTTGGAACACTTCCCATGTACAGCACACAGAAAAAAATTAGAAATATGAACAGTCTCCACTGGAGAATATTTTGCATGTATTTACATTTGAAGGTGGTTAAAAAGGAAGAAATAGCAAAAGGTAGTTGGTCACCTACCATATGGAAGCTCAAACCGGGCATCCAGAAGAACGCTGTGTCCGGTGGGTGTTTGGGTACCTACGACTTCTCCATTGCGCATAATCAGCTCACTGTCCAAGGAAAGCCACTTTCCTTCTCCCTCCTGTAAGTAAGTATCATAGATACCACATGCTTAGTGTACTCCATACAGTACAGGGCACAACCAGCTCCTTGATTCAACATGGACAAAACTGAATTTGCCAGTTCTACAGCTTCAGGGTTAAGCCCTGTCACCCTTTCCTCTTTAACTTGACTATAACCAGCTCGTAGCCAAACATTGTCTGCTTTAGCGTTTTTGATTAGTTTCAATTGTATTGAAACATAATTTTAACCCTTAAACCATCTAAAACTGGCAGGTGGTCAAATGTCGTCTGCTTCAGCGTTTTCAACTGATTTCAACAGCAATGAAAAACAATTTGAGAATTGAAGACGAGACCTGTCAAGACAACATGACCCAGGTCAACAGCTTTCCTCGGCATGGGTTGGGCAGTGCCCAACCCATGCCGAGGAAAGCTGTTGACTCAGTCTTAATTCAAGGGGGAAAGGGTTAAAGGGAGTTGTACTTGTAGATGAGACAAATGGAGGTAACATGCACTGGTCTCAATAGGTTTCCTTGCCTAGGTTGGCAGTTAAGTGTACAGCCCATGGCAAGTTGAAGCTGTTGACCCAGTCTTTACCTCAGTCTAAATTCAAGGGAGAAAGGGGCAAAATGGCTAAATTAGGCCTTTCCCACTCAAAATCGCCCAAAAGCACCCTGATGTAAATTGTTGTCTGCCTTTAAGTTTTTACTGAAACTCCCAGTTACCAGAGAACATTTTTGCTGAGGTTTGCCTGTAAGACCATTCATGACAGCATATCCCAGGCTAACAGCTTTCCTTGGCACAGCTTGGGTGTAATGTGCCCAACCTGCACCAAGGAAAGCTATTGACTCAGCCATACTCTGACCAGGAATGCGTGATCTTTTAAGGAAAAAAATGTGAGTGCATTTAAATATGCACCCAGAATTATTTGCACTATATCAGACAAATCCCATGCCCCCAGCTACCATGTACATGTTATTCAGGTGGAATTGCTGCAAATGGGAAAATACAGTACAGTGATTTAATTACTGAACCTTTTTTTTCACTTTTATATGGACTGTTTTTGGAATTGCTCAAATTCACAGATACCCAAAAATTAAGAAAAGTTGGTTCCCTTTGCACATAATTCACTGGAACATAGATTTCGGAGGCAAATGCGTTTTGTCAATGTCCTCTAAAATACCAGCCAAAGTGAGATAGTTGAAATTGAAATCATAAGCATAAACCATTTAGAAAAGTTAACCCTCTCTTGGCTAAAATAAGATGCAGACAACTTTCTTGATATGGGTTTGGTCTTCGGTGCCAAACCCAAACTACTGACCAGAGGGACGCTATTCTAATAACAGTTTTGTCCACAATTCTCATTCTGAAGGTTTTCTACTTCCAAAAACATTTTTACAAGCTGAAAGTAGAAACTTTGAGGCAGACAACTATTAAAAACTGGGAGCTCTTGGTTCATTTTGTCAGGCAAAGAGTTAAACCCATCAGCATGAATTTTATTTCACACCCATGAGGAATGAGGCATCGTATAACCACTGTGACTAGCACAACTTGACTGTTTGAATTATTAATAAAAGTTCTTTGTGAATGTCTCACATTTTCCCGTTACTATGTACTTTTCACTGCATTCATATCCAATGTCCCTGTTACCTCCCTACAACACACTTGCCTCATGCTACTTCAAAATGTCCTGCTTCAATATTCCACTTTCAATTAAACTGAAATTCTAATATCACTGCTGAAAAAGACTTTTTCTGCAAATTTACAATTAAACCGAGGTGCACAATTGAGTTATTTGTCAGGCACTTTAAAGCCTTTTTTAACCTCTCATAGAAGGAGGCATGCCAAATGGATCTTGATAATGATAAGGTAAAAAGTAAACATAATTAACCAACACAAAAGAACTGTCAAATTTCAATAAACCCCAAACTTATGTCCCAAACCTGCAAAACAAAGCCATAAAGAGCTTAAAAAAAAGAGAGAAAGAACAGTTTGATGCATCTAAATGCACAAAAATTGAACTTGAATACACCAGACTCTTATCAGCTTCAAGAATATGGTTGGGAAAAGAATTATTGCCAAGTTAAAACCACAACCAAAAGTTTTCATATAACTGATCCCAAAAAATTTAATAGCATGCAGCATGCTGTGAATAGAGCTAATTAAAATTAACCAACTTTGTCTCATTCTTAAAAAGCCCTGGTTTCATTGCTTGATAATAACAAAGCACATAAAAACGCCCAAGCAAGCATATGGACACCAGGACCTCACAAACATTATGACTAAACTCTAATTCCGCTGATCGCCAGAAGGTGGGGCTGCTGCTACTGGGACATCTACGGGAAAAACAAGAGAAACTGATAATCATGCAAGATGGCTATGAAGAAAGGGTACACAAAGTTATTAAATCATTCTGTGATACACACGTCTATGTCAACCAATATTTTTTCTGTCTATTTGAACTTCAGCAACATGCAATTTGTCAAGTTGTTATTAGTTTTATTGCTGTGTGATCAGTTCAAAGCCTGTGAGAATTACACCAGTATTTCATCTATAGAACATTTTATGGCATTTCCAGCAATCCAATCAGGTAATATATCTTTAAAATGACAGGATATACGTAAGGCCTTTACTATGTACAACCCACAGGGTCTACCCAATTAGATTATTATCAATACTCAATGCATTTTTAATCTGGCAAAACCATTTCTTCTTTTTTCCTCATGTAATTTTGTAATTTGGTAAGTTTATAAAATAATAATAGTAATAATAATAATAATTAAAAAAAAAAAAAACCCAGTTCATTGTTGTCTTAACACAATACAAGAAAATAGCACGTTACTGTGCTTTGAAGGTCACTAAGTGTGTCAACATTGAGTGTAGCAGTTAGTAGCATCTGCTATTCAAGACCATCCCTACTACCACCAAACAGGTCTCATTGCAGGTGGTCTTAACCCTTAAAGTGCTAATCACTGCCGATATAGCTGTTTTCTCATTACCATTAAACATATAATGATTAAAAGATTCAAATTCCTCGTGAAGATACTTTTCATTCAAATACCAGCAAGCCTAGTCTAAAGGAAAAAGTAGTCCTAGTCAACAGCTTTCCTTGGGGTACTTTGTGTGTTACTCATGTATAAATGTTTAATTTCTGTCTATGGTTATAATCTAGTACCCTATCAAGAGGCCCATGGGCCCAATGCTCTGCTGACAGATAATCTGATTACCATCACCAAAAAATCATTTCCTTTGATGACCTTGAAAATCTAATCATGGTTATCCATATTATGCAATATCAAACTTCCACATGATACACATTTGTGGTACATTTGGTATCATTAGCCTTATTCTTTAACAGGATATTGAATTAGAGATCCTTTTCTGAAGTGCTTAATGACTTTGAAAATAGGTCAAGGTCATTTAATCATAGGGTGAAGGTGAACTCAAAGTAGGTCACCAAGTAGATTTTTATCTACAATGTACTCGAGTTTATTTCTTATCCAGAGGTTCAGTTCTCTTTGCCATTGTGTCCAAGCTACACCCTGCTATTACAAAATCACCTCTTCCAGCTTTACAGACATGGTGATGGTGACCAACGAAAAATAGGTCATGGTCCCTTACATTACATAACATATTAGCATTGGACATGATCTATATATCCTACAAATTTGGCATGTCTAACTAAATTATTTTTGAGATATGGAATTTTATATCTTTTCAAGACACTTTAACTCATAATATTCATTGAAGTATCTAGATGGTGCAACACTCAAATGCAACCAAGATTTTGGTCTCCACCATAATCCCACTAAATTCCATGAAGATTCATAAAAAAATTGGGGACGCGGGACTGGTCACAAGATTTTCACATAATAGTATAGGTGGCACTACCAACACTGAAGTTAACGTAGCTTTCCATACACTTAACAACTCCTGAAAGTTATATGGGCCTAATACAAAAACTTTTGGGTGCTGAGCAGATGACAAGATTTTCAGTTTGTGACCCCTATATTCCAACTGGTCATTGAAAAAAACTGGTGACCTAACAGAAATATGTCAAGGTCACTGAAATTATGATCCAAAATATGTAAAATTCCACATCTCAAAAATTATGATTATTTTTGAGATATGAAATTTTACATATTTTGGATCATAATTTCCATCAAGTTATAGGTGGCGCCACTAGCATCACACACAACTGAGATCTTGGCCTCCTCTACAATCCCATCAAATTTCATGAGCATCCATCAAACATTTAGGATGCTAGAGTGGTCACATGATTTTCACATTTTGACCCGCATATTAGATAATAATGTAGGTGGCACCATCAATATCAAACTTGACCTAGATTTCTGTGCACTAGGTATGTCCTGAAAGTTATATGGGGCTATCTTGAAAACTGTGGACTGTATCACACTCAAAATCAAAAGTTAACAGATGAATGGGTGGACAGAAGGATGGACAGACATGAGTGATCGCATAAGCTCTGGGACCTATGTTCAGCAGAGCTAAAAAGTAAAAATTTTCTGAAAGAAAACATAACATCAAGTTACATTCTGGTACTGAATATAAAATTTTGGTATTATTATTGATGTCAAATTTTGATTAAAATTATTAAATTTTGCTTGAAATATTTATAATAGCATTTAAAAATTAAAAATCAGATCTAGTTTGTGGTATCAATTGAAAGAACAAATAATGCTTTCCAAAGCATATTTTAAATTTTGAAAAAGGCAGTTCCAAGTTTATTGCTCTTTATTTTTTTTAATTCTATAATTTTAACTTTAATTTAAATATCCTGTTCACTAAGAACTAAAATTCCTATCCAAAATTTAAAACATGGTTTTGCTGCCAGAAGTGTACTGTTTCGTTTCCCATAAGAAAATAATGTTTCCAATTTTTCATGTTTGTGCTCTTTTTTTTCTGCAAAAGCAGGTAAAATTAGAATTTTGTCCATGAAGAAATTAAAATTCAGTTTCTTAACACTTACAGGGATTTCATTATTCTTCATAGCTTAATTCAAATATATACTGTCAGAAAATGTATAGTTTTTATGATCTCAAAGGAGTAATTTATTCTACATTATAAGGACAGATTAGGAGCAGAGCCATGTTTTCTGTGTAAATTGCTGTAAAAGTGTACCGTGCCCTTAAACCAGCTACAACCAGCTGGTGATCATTTATCATCATTTTCAACCTGTTTTAACAGTAATGAAAAACAATTTGACTGAAAACTATACATGAGATATATCAAGATAACATGCCCCAGGTCAACAGCTTTCATTGGTAGGATGGGGCACTTTGCACCCGACCCCTGTCAAGGAAAGCTGCTGACTCAATCTAAATTCAAGGGGGAAAGGGTTATGAAGATAAATGGTCTCTAATAACTGGTGTTTTTAAGAGGCAATACCACTGCACACAAAAAATGATCCATTAATATTCCAGATTCAGTTTCTGACTAAACCATTCCTACATCGGAGAAAAAAAGCAATTAATTTTCTCAGCAAGCAACAACACCCGACTTTCGTAACACACTTTGCCCTGAAACTGCCTCACTGATACTTTTTTGCTCATAGATTCAAGTAAAAAACAATTAATTAATTAATTTTTGGCTGTATCAAGGACAAGACTATGTCCTGAAAAGAATAATGACTTTGTACTTTCCTGTGCTGGAACATGAGATAAAACTGTAAATGATCAACAGTGATGAGGCAGGACTGATATTTCCACAGATCTCTATCTGGGTGTGGTGGAATCTTTGTGCCACCATTGTTATAGCTGGCTGAAACATTACGCTTGTTCAAATAGTCCTCAAATGTATCTATCCCATCACCCTTCCCACCACCTTTTTTTTTTTTTTGGGGTAACTGTGCCTATATTTTCACAGTTGTGTGGCACCATAAAATTAAAGCAAGAATGAAATTCAATTCAATGTACCAGTATAATGGACTTCAGTTGTTATTCGTTAATGGAAGTACCATCAATATACAATAGTGCACATGCAACAAGCAGTACAGTGCACCAAAAGTTTCATAGACAATTTGTTCACAGCTAAAGCTTATTCCGGTCTAAAATGAAACTGCCAACATTGAGCACAATTTCTGTCCTACTTTACTCCCAATAGACTTCAACTTCTTAACTTTTCTTCACGTGTTTTTGAAACAATTGTGACCATTACTCATTTTGGTCTTAAAGCCCCCGGTACCGGCTCATTAGCAACAAGTGTCTAGTGGGTGGGCCTGAATACCCCAGATGTATGAAGGGGCATTGAGCCCAAACCTTACCTGGTTGGAGTGGTGTATACTCATTAAAGGGAGCCAGTGGGTGCCGATTAGCTTGTCCCATAACATGCCCTTATTCCACAGCTCTATGATTAAACCCGTGTCCAGCCTCATCGTCTCACTGAAACACACAAATATAGCGTTCATCAATACAGGATGGAAAAGTCATTTTAATTTATTTCACATTACTTATGTTTTCTTTTTCTGACACGTCAACCTGGAATTAAATGACGATCATATTTTAAATCCATACAAACAGAGCTTTCACTGAAAAGAACACATGCCAGGTTTAACTCTTTCAGTGCCAAATTATCGACTGAGTCAACAGTTTTTCTCTGGTTCTAGAGGTATGCTGGTACTTGAATGAATGGTCTTTTTACGAGGAATACAAATCTGAGATTCAAATGCAAATTCAAACTAGGTTGACTTTAGTAGATTAACTTCAGACGTGATTGGCACTGAAAGAGTTAAAGTCATATTGTACATGCTGCAGGGGCAGCTGAGGCATGACTTGCTACTCAATGCAAACATCACAGACCAACATTTACCACATTACTTTATACCATGGTGAAATTGTCGACCTTGTTTGACCCTTCCACAAGGAACACATTCACCAAGTTTCAGCTTATTCTGAGTGGTGGTTCCGGAGAAGAAGTTAAGCATAGCAAAAACACACACACACACAAAAATCATAAAAAATAGAATATTGCAGTGCCACCTGGTGAACAAATTCAGAACTAGGAGTCCCCAGGAATGTCCCTGTGCGATATCAAAGCAATTGAGTGAGGGGTTTCTTCGAAGATTTTTTGAGATTCGCCACAAAAAAGAACAAAAAGCTTCATAAAAAATCCAAAATTCACTGGAGTGTGACCATTTGAACAAACCTGGTAGAGGCCCACCCAAGACACATCCCCAACAAGTTTGCAGTGAATCTGGTTGGTTTTGGAGAAAAAGTCAGCAGAGCTAAAAAGAAAAGCCTATAATCTGAACTCACTGTAATATCACAAGCCATATTTCTTGGCCCAAATAGGACTGGGCAGTGAAAATGATTTCATATCAACCTGTCAATTCTACAGCCATAAAATATGATGTCCAGGATTAAGTTCAAAGCAAATACATCAGCAGGCATGCTTGGTTCTTTGATATTGACAACCTTATCTCCACTATCTATCTCTTGTTACCACCCAAGCATGTAATCACATATGCAAGTGACACTGTGAGGTAATTACACTGTCAACAGGTAATTTGTTTTTAGGGCTGGCTTGTTGTGGAATGTTTCCTCCATAGGCCTAGAGAAACATAATATGGTTTTCAATCAAGTAAAACTGGAAAATGAATTCCAATGCTGAATGATTATTCCTCTTTACTTTGTTCTGCTTTCTGTGCAGAAGTCAATCAAGTCCACAATCACATTTCATGTCTTATTTGGGCTGAATTTATTCTGTAATTCTGCATCGGCCCCACCTATAGACATCTATAATCATAGTACTGTCTGATTATATCCATGATCAGGTCATAGTGGATAATCTGAAGAAACTGATTGAGACAAACTGCTCCCTGACTGAAACATGCTGGTTCCCTGATTAAGACAAACTGGTCCCTTGTTGCTTGCTGAACCAAGTTACCTGGTTTTAACTCATTCTTCTCAATATAAGTATATTATATAAAAATATTCAAGACCTGTTCTTCCAAGCCTCACTCCACTTCTTCTGTTTCCCAGTTTTCTGTTACAGCTACTAATGCAATAATGCTACATGTTGTTTGTTTGTATGCATGTTTGTATGGATGGATACAATATGCATGCATGTGTATATTTATGAAAAGTCCTGCTTATAATAGTCTCATGCACACAGTAAGAATTAAGACATTACCATTTCTTCCCATAGTTAGCTTTGCTGGGCAAGGCGACTTACAACCTGACAAAAACTGATGTATGTGTGTGTGTGTGTGTGTGTGTGTGTGTGTGTGTGTGCGTGCATGCATGCATGCATGTATATTTATGTTGAATTTCCCTTTGACATGTGACCTGATTTTGCAATGCATCACCAAGGCTTGATGCTGGTCAACCGTGAATCCTGGAAATAACAAAAATCTGCTGATGCACTAACAAGAACTAGGAGGTATGTAAACCATGAATTGTGTAAAACTAAGATCCCTCAATACTACTGAATCACAATTCAGCTTAACACTCTCCTCTTACATTGAGACCAAGGTCAACAGCTTTCCTTGGTATGGGTTGGGCACTGAGTGCCCAACCCATACCAAGGAAAGCTGTTGACCTGGGTCATGTTATCTTGATAATAGAAAATCAGCTTATTTTCTCTCAACCTTTAAATAAAAAAAATGCAACTTGGTGCAACTGAAATGTGAGTCTGTGAGTATGGAAAACAACTAAGCTCCTGAGCCAGGGATACTGTTTATAAATCATATCAACACAACAGTGTATCACCAGTTGCTATGTTATGCATGATAAAATGATGAAATGATGTTCCAGATATATATATTTATCATAGTTTGAGACAGTTTATGAGCTCTTTCTTGAGAATAATCTTAGATTCTATGCAAATGGTAGGATTGCTTGTGGAAGCGTTATGTAAAAAGAAAAGAGGTAGAGCCTAATTTTTGTAAGGGCAAGACAAGTCAACACGCACCATAAAAAACCCACACCACCATCTGCTTTATGTTACCACATCTGGACCTGCCCAAGCCCACGAGCAAAGCTGGTCCTTTTAAACAGGACTTACTGTTCTTTGCGAAAATTTAAGTCTGTCACATCTGTATTTTGTAGTGGGAGTTATAATAACTAATTTATTTTGGGTCCATAAATGATCAGGGTTTTCTCCTCATCTTCAAAGTGCCTATTGTTGAATATACTTGCCTGTAACACCTTTGTATATACAGTAGTACCCCAGGTATGAGCTTGGCTCAGGTGTCTTTCCAAGGCAGGTGTGGTACAAGCTAGTGTTGGCCTAGCTACCAGGACTTTCTTGTACACACACATGCAAGGTACGTTCATGTTGGAAATAAAATATATATTTTTTGCCGCATTATTCTTATTTATGCTCAATAACTTTATCAAAAAGAAACTTCATGCCAATCATGTTTGCTGTGTAATCAGTAAAGGTTCAAAGACAAACCTGTGCAATTTCACAAGTCCACTGAGTATGTTAGTTTAAATCTGCTCAGAATCACCACGTGAAAGGCTAAACGACTTCTCTCTCACTAATAAGTTGAGCACTTGTCCTTACTATTGATCAGAAGCATCCAAGCTGATAATAATAATCTGCTAAAGCGGTTGTCAAAACAAAATGCAAGCGGTAAAATGAAGTCTTTGAAGCTGTTGTGTTGAGCCTGGTCATATCCCCAGCCTGACAATGCGTGGCATGTCAAATGTTTGGCTGCAAACAAATTTTCACTCTTCTAGTCTTGGTTCAATTTAATCATAGTATGATGGCAGTAATGCTGAAAAACCTGTAATAATTCTAAGTTAATCAGATATAAAATAAACGACAAACAAAACACCACCTGTATATATATCCGCCAGTGGTTGATTTGGCTCAAATTGATCCACAAATCTCTAAGCACATGCGTGTCTGGAGTTCACCGAAGTTACGTGAATGTATTACTCTTGGTTCAATAATTTAATAGTAGTATGATGGAAGTAATGCTGAATTTAAGACCTGTAATAATTTTAATTTAATTGAATATAAAAGTAGATAAAGGTCAAGATAATAAGTAATGTATTCAGAATATTTTTTGCGAATGTTCAGTTGTTTTTTGTGCAAAACAAAGGCTCGGTAGTAGATGACACCACAGGCACAAGGTGCCGGCCAGTTCAACTTACTGCAAAAAAAAAAAAAGAAGAGAACACGGCATGTTCCAAGTTGCGATGCACTTCAAATCATTTCTGATTATTCGAAATAAAGTTTGAAACACTGGAGAATTATGATAATTGAATGAGTGACAGGTACGTTTTGGTCATATATGATGGGGAAAAAATCAGGGTTTGTCACTGTTTGACACTTGAGAGTCTTGGCAAAAAGCGGTTGTTTGGGGTGTTTTTTGCCAAATTTTCCCGCTGGCTGGTAGCGTTCTGCAGGTGGAGGCTCACAAAAGTGCATTTGGCATTAGAAAAAAGTCTATTGGGAAAATGGTCGTTTTGAGCAGGTGGTCATTGACCACCACGGTTGCTTATGGCAGGTACTACGGTATCTTCCCTGGAAGTATCATTGAAGTATATTTTCATAATCAATCCAGAACCTGGGTTGTTCCAACATTAACTCTGTCATATCTGTGTCCATCAGTACAGTGTATTGGTGATCAGGCTCCTGTGTGGGTCACCTGAGGCAACTCAACAGCGTATTTCTTGAGTAATTTCCCAGATGGTTTCAGAAAACCTATCACACAGAATCCTTAGCAAAATTTATCATCTCTTCGTGCATGTACAGAGTTCAGTCAGTTCAGATTACCACCCAGTTATTATGAAATAAACTGTTTCAGTATTAAATAGCGGATTTCTTTTGAGAATCATGGAAGTATGCACTAATTGTGATACAAATACATTTTCAACCATTTGACTCCGGGATTGAGAATCAAGTCAACAGCTTTCTTCAGTGTGGTTAAGACACTTAGAACCCCATCCATGTTAAGGTCATCTGTGGACCTGTGGCATGTGACAGGACTCATCTGATTTTTTCTTTCAAAAAAAAAAAAAAAGAATAAAATAAAATTTTTGAACGGTCATTGATGACACCTGGCCATGATCAGGCAGGACAAGGGTTAAGCTCCCTGCAGCAAGACCGCTGGTTACGCATATATGTTCAAGTATTGTCCGCGTGGGATTTTCCTTCTGCCGAAGACCCCACTGCCCTCTGATGGATACCTGTGCCTTTACCTGGGCTACCAAGCTCTGTCTCACTTCAACAATCAGTTTAACGTTTTAAGGCGTTTTCTATACACTGTGGGCCAAAAGAGCCCATTGGTCAATACACGCTGTTCAAACTGTACTGAAGGCCCATGGGATATGTTCTAACATTTGATATTGACAATTAGATATTGATCTGTACTCAATGAATGCAGTCCCAAGTTTTCTCACCAAGGAGGAATTTCCTCTGACGTCAAGCAGACTGTGCCTGTGGTCGAGTTGGTAGCAGCAATCCTGCAACCACCCTTTATAATGTTCTTCCTACTAATGGAGCAAAAAAAAAAAAAAAAAAATGGAATTGAAAAAACAAAACCATCAATAAACAATTCCAAATTGTCCTTCACGATGTGCAGGTACACAAGCCCTGTGCGAAGCTGCTGGAAGTTCAGCCATTCATAGTACAATTTGGACTCAATCAGCCAATAAAATCTTCCTGAATTATAGCTCTTTTTGTGGTGTGCACAAACCTACTGTGGGACAAATGGTGCACTGAACAAATGTATGAATATAATTTCAATTTCATTCTGGTCTTACAGATTTTTGCTTTGACCCTTTGGGTGCTGCCTGTAACAAGTCACACATACCTGAATTATTACAGGTGTACAGTCAATTTATCTTCATCTTCTTCATGCTGAGAGCTGTCATTTAACCCTTTCCCCCTTAACTGGCCAAAACTGGCTGGTTGTCGAATGTCGTCTGTTTCAGTGTTTTCATCTAATTTCAACAGTATTGACAAATAATTTGACTGAGAATTGCAGATCAAGATCACATGCGTCAAGTCAACAGCTTTCCTTGGCATGGGTTGTGCACTAAGTGTCATACCCATGTCAAGAAAAGCTGGTGTGTCATACTTAATGCAAGGGAGAAAGAGTTAATACCAGTATGTGTTGGGGTAAGCTACAGGCTGCAAGTCAATAGCCTTCCTCCCAGCACTTGGGTTACATAGGGTCTAAAGTGCAGCCAGGAAAACTATGTATTAAGTTTCAAAATTAGAACTGACTGTGATGGTTAATATTTGTCTAGAGTCAGTATGTTCATTGAATGTAAAAATAATAAACTTCAGAGTTCTGCAGGCTTTCATATGTACATCCTTTAATTTGTGTTTTTCACCAGTTTCAGTCAATTTCTAATTCAATCCTTCTGCTCATTCTCTTACTTGCCTGCTAGACAGTCCTTACACTTACCCATAAACCCTATGGACTCTGTGCTCCACTTATGGTGGTGTAGTGAACACATGGAGGCCAGGTTCTTCAGCAGGCAACTTGACTCTTTCAGTGCCAATCATGTCTAAAGTTGATTTACTCAAGTCAGACAAGTCTGAATTATCATTAGGATGCCAGATTCGTATTCCTCATAGAAAGACTGTTCATTCAAGTACCAGTATGCCTGTAGTTCTAGACAGAATACCCCAGGTCAACAGCTTTTCTCTGCATGCATTGGATGCATTGTGCCCAATGCGTGCCGAGAAGACCTGTTGACTCAGTCCAAAATTTGGCACTGAAAGGGTTTAGTTAATCTTCCACAAGAAGCAGTGCACAGCATCAATGTGGTTGTCCGAGACTATAAAACACAGGCAGAGAGTGATGCCTGCCTGCATATGAGGCAATCCTAAGACGCAATCTCTACTCACCACATACACCCCCCACCCCCCCACCCCACCCCCACCCACACACACACCAGCATAACTACATGTAAACAGTTCGAAAATTCCAGTGTCATAAAGTGCAGTAATTTCTGTCCCTGCATGCAAAACCACTTGATAATACGATGACATGTACAAAATTGTACTTGATACCATTAATTGATCCTTACAAGGTAGAAAAAAATAAAGTCAATCTCTCTTATGTAATGTCTTGAACACTGGGGTGTATCAACAAGTGGCTAGCTACACTGTTTAATGGTACAGCAAACTCGGTGGTTTTCTATGACAACTCTCAGTTCATGTACATGCATGCTTCAATCACAGGCCACATGTTAGTTCCTCATCTGGTTCCCACACTGGCACACATGACACATTACAAATCTGCTCTTGCAATTCTCAGGCTCCAGGGAACCAGACAAAGATGATTTGCAGAAGATGTGTAAACTTGGGTCTAAAAAGCAGGTTTTACTAAAATCAGACATGTTAAAGACCTGTTTTCCATCTCAGTCCCTGTATTAACCCTTTCCCTCTTAAACCGGCCCAAACCAGCTGGTGGTCAAATGTCGTCTGCTTCAGCGTTTTCAACTGATTTCAACAGCAATGAAAAACAATTTAACTGTGAATTGAAGATGACACCTGTCAAGACAACATGACCCAGGTCAACAGCTTTCCTCGGCATGGTTTGGGCACTTGCAGCCTTTTTGGAAACAGATTTGGGAAAAAAATGTGCTGCCTTTCGAAATTCAGCTCATGAGACCTGAAGGTGAAAAGCAAAGCCGGTAGGTAACAGGCCTGCACCCCACCCCACCTCCAGAAATATTCAATTTTATGATGCATTTGGGGGCATTTATTTTCATACAAAAAGCTTTGACTGGGAAAATACATGTACAGAGGACCCAGCCTTGGGGCTTTCACCCCTATATTCCGTCTCAGTCCATATTAATTGTATTTTAATCCCCACTGTTAGACTGCTGTTAGACCCACCTTTCAACAATGCTCACATATCATCATTGTTCTCCTTCCTTCCTTTCTTATTGTTGGTCACGCATGTCACCTATCTGTGTACTGATGTTCACAATTTTTCTGTTTTATGTTGTCCTGTTGTAAATGTACAAGAGGCCCTAATATAGGTTAGTGAGCCTGTCGGCCAATTGTATTTACAAATAAGATATGTTTAAACCAGACCCACCTTGCCGGTAATACCTGCAGCCGGCTGTTACTGTGGTGTGTCCCTCTGGTGGCAAATAGCATAACCACTACCCATTACCCTGGTGAGACAGGAATTATTGCTCTCTAATAACACTTAATTTTTTAATCGTAAGTACTACGGCACAAAAACTGGCCCATCTAGCTAAAACCAAGCAGACAAAACCTTTCATGAGCACTGCCCTTCCACTGTTTATCAAAAAATAAACCCACAACATCAGCGCAAAAAAAAAAAAAAGCTTTTAATCAATCATCTTTTTGCACTTTGTTACAATCCTGCTGTACTTCAGCGCAACTGAATTCCCAACTGTCATTAGTCCCCATCGCTTGATGATGCATGTACAAAACACAATTAATCTAATCCCCTTGATTTTAATGAGAACAGACAAGTAACTCTTGGCCCAAAGTGTCATAAGCACAGCATGCGAATAAGAAGATAAAGAAACTATCGTAAAGGGTGTCATGCGAAAATCACAGGGATAAGATAGAATGACCATGGCTTGCCTTAGATTTCCGACGGACTATAACAATGTGGCTTCACTTCTATAGTGCTCTTTTTTCACAGCAAATTATGAGCACTTTGGGACAATTTGTTGATGAATACCTGCCCTGCTATCTCCAGGAATCCACCAGGTTTATATAAACAACTTGATACATTTTAGCAGTTATAACTCTCTCCATGCCAACTGTGACTAAAGTCAAACTATTTAGAACAAACTGCTTTGAATTATAATAAGGGCGCCAGATTGATGTTCTTTGTAAATGATGTTTCTTCAAGTAGCGGCATGCCTACAATTACAAGAAATATAATGGTGATGACTTACAGCTTTCCTCCTTAAACCGGCCAAAACTGGCTGGGGGTCAAATGTCGTCTGCTTTAGTGTTTTCAGCTAATTTTAACAGTAATGAAAAACAATTTTGACTGATAATTGTAGATGAACCCTATCAAGATCACATGCCGCAGGTCAACAACTTTCCTTGGCATGAGTTGGGCACTTAATGGAATAGTCAACATGTTGAAAATTATGCAAATTATGGCCATATGAAATTTGAAAGGCTGAAGATATCTTCAAAACTATTAAAGGTAGAGGTGCCATTCCAACTTTTAATTCATAGTCTTACCCTGAGGAGACATAAAACGAACCACAACCAAAAGTTGTAGAATTTTAATTTATGCAAATTAGGAGAACTTGAAATGTTTAAATGCTGAGTAACAAAAAAAACTATTAAATGTACAAGAGCTATTCAGACTAATTCGTGGGTTGTGCTCCAGGTTCATCCAATGTACCACAAACAAAAGTCGATCTACTAAAGTCAAACTAGTCTGAATTATCATTAGGATCAGATTCGTATTCCTCATAAAAAGACCTTTCATTCAAATACCAGCATGCCTCTATTTCCAGAGAAAAGCTGTTGACTTAGTCCAAACTTTGGCACTTTAAGCGTTAAATGAGGTAGATGTGTCTATCTACCTTTAAATTCTTAGGTTTGTGCTACAGTAGCATCCAATTAAGTTTTGAAAGCTCACAGATTTGTTTTTGAAGCAAATTTTCTTTTCTATTTTATATGTTCCTGCCTCTATCAACATAATACAAGTCCCAGTTACACATCATTCTTATAATTTTTTGAAACATCAGAAACATCCTGACAAAGGATGTCTGGTTGGACTCACAGTTGGGTCAGCTAAGTGAAAAATCCCACCTACCTGAATATTTAAATTAAATCCTGGTGGTATCATTTGAACCAAATGTCGTCTGCTTCAGCGTTTTCAACTGATTTCAACAGCAATGAAAAACAACTTCACTGAGAATTGAAGATGAGACTTGTCAAGACAACATGACCCAGGTCAACAGCTTTCCTTGGCATGGGTTGGGCACTTAGTGCCCAACCCATGCCGAGGAAAGCTGTTGACTCAGTCTTAATTCAAGGGGGAAAGGGTTAATCAGGGCTTGTCCATTAGAGGACTATGGCAGTGACAGGGTTAAGGAAAGGTCTGCTTTGGAGAAACTGTTGAAAATTCCAGGGGTGGGGGGTGGGAGGCAGTTGAGTCAGCAAGGTTATTAACTTGTAACAGGTACAATACATCTTGCTGGTAATGGGGAGAGCATGAGTCACCCTGACAGAACTCAGAATCCTTAAGATCCCTGCCAGCTTTCTTGACTAATGAACACATAAATCACACCCTATGAATCATTGTACCTATAAAGTTGCAAAGTCAGTATCTCCTAACTGTAGGTTTGCCACATTCTGTGAATCAGTTTTACCTGCAGAGTTATAAGGTCAGGTGTATCTCCTAGCTGTAGTAGGGCCAATGATTTTCCGTTTTTTTCCGAAACCGAAGCGGAATTGTGCATATTTTTCATCCTTGAAACGGAATTTGATATTTTTTCTCATATGAATTATATATGAATATATAGCAGTGAAACGGAATTTGAAAAATTTTTGCTAATGAAGTGGAATTCCTGTTTTTCTTGAAACGGAAAATCATTGGCCCTACTTTAGGTTATCAGTACTGGTTCAATGGTCATGAAGTGCGGACATACATGAGAGAGGTTTTGTCACCTTGCTGTGCGCTTTGATGACTGGTGTCTCGGGGAAGATAGCAGCTTATATAGACTACCAGGCCATGTTTGAGGGTTGTCCCTCAGTCAATTCCAGCAGTGATCCTCGTCAAGTCCCTGCCAAGGAACTTTCCTGCAACATGATGCCGGCATGTGACAACCAAAATGGTGATGATCCCCGCAAGGAACAACAAGGTGATGGGCCAGACCCAGTAGAGTCTGACTCAGAGGTTTTCCTTGGGAAGGAACTTGCCCACTTGAGCCTGCTGATGATACAAAAGCAAAAAGACTTATAAAAAGCAAAAAAAAAGTGGGCCCAGATAAGAGAGATGAAGGACCAATTAGCCAGTCTGGATGGTCAAATACAGAGTTTGAAAGTGGGCACATCAGACATCCACAAGTCACTGGGTAACCCACAAGGGCATTTCAAAGTGTCAAGCCTGTCAAGAAAAAGAAGCCTGCTAAAGCCACAGGTGTCAGGGGAAAAACTGCAAAAACCATACCAGATCATAGAATGTCAGTCTCCGTATATGATCTTTGGAAGTTTGAGGACCTGCAGAGCCATGCAGAACCTCAAATGGAAAAGCTGGGGTTTCCTCAGGATGTAAGGGGGCCCATGTTGGCAGAAGTTATAGCACCAGCAGTCAGGGTCCTGTTAAAGCACAAGAACAAAGCAGCTGGTAGTACCTTTGGGGACTCGGAGAACAGCAAGTCCTCAGACTCAGGTTTCAGAGGACACACCAGTGATTCTGACCACTCCGAAAACGAGGTGGCATATGGGACTATAATGTGGTCAAAACAGAGGCTTGAGTTTAAATGGAAAAGTACCCCCCCCCCCATTCCTCAGGGCATGGTGAGGTTCTTCTTAATTTACACAAAAATTCATTCCTTTAAGTACCTTACATAGGTGCAATCAGCGTGTAATTATAATGTCACATGGAGAGCACAATGGCCCAAACATGTGCCCAGAGAGTGGCCTCTGTGAAGAGGAAAAACTAAGTTAAACTAGGAAAGATGATTTGCTGCATGGCAAATCAGTGTGTGTGTTTTCAGAGCATATTGGTATGGCAATGTACAACTATTCCATAACACAGGAGTAAAAGTTGGAATGGCATCTCTATCTGTTATAGCTTTGAAGTTATTTAAGATTTAAAATTTTTAATGGTGCTATTTAGCACAATTTAAATTGCTACAACTTTCATTTTTAATTCATTAGGTGCGCAATGGTCAACACCCCCCTAGTAGAAGTTGAAATGACATCTCTATTAATTATAGTGATGAAGATATTCAACATTGAAAATTTTGAATACTGCTAATTAGCAGAATTTAGATTGCTACAACTTTTGTTTTAGATTCATTACATGTGCAATGGTCAACAACCCCCTAGTAGAAGTTGAAATGACATCTATATCTATAATAGTTTTGAAGATATTCAAGTTTTAAAATTTCAAATGCTAATTAGCATAATTTAAATTGTTACAACTTTTGTTTTAAATTCATTGGATGTGCACTGGTCAATAATCCCCTAGTAGAAGTTGGAATGACATCTCTATCTATTATACTTTTGAAGATATTCAAGATTTAAAATTTCAAATGCCCCCCCCATTTGCATAATTTTAAACACCTTCATTCCTCTGTATAAAACGGTCAAACACCTTGTATGGAGGTACAATCATGCCAAGTTTGGAGTGTCTGTGTATAATAGTGTCCGAGAAAAGTGTCGGACAAATTTGCTGGTAAAGAAAGAAAGAAAGAAAGAAAGAAAGAAAGAAAGAAAGAAAGAAAGAAAGAAAGAAAGAAAGAAAGAAAGCAAGCTAGCAAGCAAGCAAGCAAGCAAGCAAGCAAGCAAGCAAGCAAGCAAGAAAGAAAGAAAGAAAGAAAGAAAGAAAGCAAGAAAGAAAGAAAGAAAGAAAGAAAGAAAGAAAGAAAGAAAGAAAGAAAGAAAGAAAGAAAGAACTCGAGGAAAAACAGATAACTGTGTCTTGACACACACACTTTAAATATCATACTTGCTGAATGGAGAAGGGGCCTATACCACAGAAGGGGGGGGCCTCTTATAGGGGAGCAGGAGGAGCTTATAAGAGGGGGAACTGTTGAACATTCATCAGTATTGCCTGTGTTGGCAACAGTTTTTATCGTTTATTAGGTGCACAGATAATTTAAATGTATGCCTATATGTTTGAAACTTTCTCGTTAGTTATAACAAATTTTGTCACATTTTAGCTTGACACAATGTACAGAAAGTGCTTTTCTTGAAAAATAAAAAAAATGAAATAGGAAGGCAGCACCGGCAAAACCCAGCACTTCAAAGACTGCTATCTTTAACCCATCCAACTGTCTCAAGTTTTATTTTATGACCCATAAAACTACATGTGTATATACATATATATATATGTATACAGTGGTACCTCTTTTGTGAGACCACCCCTAGGGCAGCAGGTCAAAATGTGGTCTTTCAAAACAGGTGGTCTTTCATTAGAGGTACAACAACATGGAAAAGATAGCGCAGTGTTCTGAGAGAGCGGTCTTAAAAAGATATGCAGTCTCTCATTAGAGGGGTCTCTCAAGAGAGGTACCACTGAATATATATATATATTCTCGTTGGTTGGGCCTATTATTTTTAACTCTGGTTCGCCGAATATTTTATTCACACTCTGCCTTTCACGGAGTGTTTCGGGTGCGCGGTGTGTGGTGACCTGATATATAGCTGGCCAGAGGAGCATGAGAGGTTCTGTCATGTTCCACTGCTCCCCGACCTGCTCACGGCCCTCATATACCCTAGTATGTATCTGGCGGGGTTGCCTCTGCATGATATTTCAGATCATCTTGTCTTATTATTGTAATAACTTCCCCTCAAGAGAGGCCCCCTCTCTACAAAGAGCACTTCTCCATGCCACAAAGTGGTGTTTCCATTGTATTGTGCCTCTCAAGAGAGGCCACCCTCTAATGTGGCCACGTTTTGGTTGCATTTGGGTGGCCTTATTAGAGGGGGACCACTGTATGTTGGAGTACTTCTACATATATATTTTAGTTTTATGTATCTCAATGTATTTATGTCTGTGTGCCAACACACATTCTCTCTCTCTCTCTCTCTCTCTCTCTCTCTCTCTCTCTCTCTCTCTCTCTCTCTCTCTCTCTCTCTCTCTCTCTCTCTCTCTCTCTCTCTCTCTCTCTCTCTCTCTCTCTCTCTCTCTCTCTCTCTCTCTCTCTCTCTCTCTCTCTCTCTCTCTCTCTCTCTCTCTCTCTCTCTCTCTCTCTCTCTCTCCCCCTCCTCTTTTTTTTTCCAGGCAAATTTGTCCGACATTTCATTTGAAAAGTATAACACGTAGTAACTCCAAACTTGACACAATTATATTTCTATAGATAAAGTCTGGCCATTTTATAATAAGAGGTCATGCTTTTCAAAATTATGCAAATGAGGGCTAATTAGAGTTTTAAATCTTCAATATCTTATATACTATAGTAGATGTGGTTCAGAGTGTATTCAATCATAGCAAGGTAAAGGTCATCTCAAATGTCAAGGTCAAAGATCAATTTTAACCCAAAATGTCATTTTTGAGGTCAAGGTTCACTTCAGGTAGAGGTCAACTAAAGGTCAAAGGTGATTTCAAGGTCAAAGGCCACTTTCGATGGTGCCTTTCTTCTAGCCATAACTTGGTCAATTTTTATCCAATTTTGATTAAGTTGGGCTCAAACTGTAGCTAATGTACACTGCACATTTTTGAAACTTACATGCGACCTCTAAAGGTCAAAGGTCAAGGTCATTTGGACCTTTGAAAGTTTCATCCAGTCATAACTTGGCCAATTTCCATCCAATTCTAATCATATTGGACTCAAATTGTAGGTATTGCAACATTGCACATTTTTATAAGAACATGTCACCTCAAAGGGAAAAGGTCAAGGTCATTTGGCCCTATGAAAGTTTCATCTTGTCATAACTTGGTCTATTTTCATCCGATTTGGTTCATGTTGCGCTTAAATTGTGGGTATTGTAACACTGTGCACATTACATGTGACCTGTAAAGGTGATAGGTCAAGGTCATTTAGACTTAGAAATTTGCATCCAATAAGGTTAATGTGACGTCATGTGCCAAAGGATAGAAGTTGTAGCATTTATTATTTACAACTTTTGAAGGCACACAGACAGATTTGCTTTGAAGCAAATCTTCTTTTCTAGTTACTTTTATTCTCCATCCATAGAGGTTTTAATAACATGATAGTAATTGATCAAACATTTGTTGAAAAAGTGGGGAAAATGGGCATACTTGCACAGAAAATAGGTCTTTGATGGAAAGGTCAAATTTGTACATATTTCATGGATTTTAAAATATTTGGCTTGCAAGCTAGAAAATTTGTAGGATGAAAGTTCACGGTAATGCCCAGGTTTGGTAGCTTTACTTTTGCGATAAACTCAATAGGTAAATTTTAGTTGAGGGCTTCATGTAACCCTCATGACGACAATCAGTTCTTCATCTTTACCTGCTACAAAACCACACAATTAAACAATATATCCCAAAACAAAACAAAAATGAATGTAAGTTAGACTTGAAGCTACACTGTACTTTTTATTAGGAAAATAGCTTTCCCTAGGCCACCTTAAGTTCGGGCATTATTCAAAGCAACAATTTATTCCCAAGTGGCATCTGTGCTGCCATTAGAGCTCAACACAAGTATGAATAGACATAATATATGGGTTCCCTCACTGGCTCCATTTAATCTATGTGTTTTTAGCACAACGCAAACAGCAGCTAGAAATGCAGAGTGCCAAGTTATAAACATGACAAATGCTATAAATATTTCAATTGTTAATCAGCAAGCACCAGTGATTTAACAAGGAATACCATGGAATAGAAAACAAGTCCACATACATATCACATGAAAATTTGATATTGTTGCAAAATGTCTGTCATCTCTTAATGTATATAAATGTTCCCTGACAATCAAACCATTTTGCTTCAGAGAGGACCTATACTGCTCTGGATCCCTTTAATACCAATTATTTAACCCCTGACATCCTCAAAATTGTCTTGCTTTTAAAGTGTTCTCTAAAACCAGCAATTTTCAATATTTAAATGGGTTTTGCTTTTATTTCATTTTCCTTGTTTACCGCATACTGCCTTCATTTTCAATTAATGCAGATAGTGAAACTAAAACTTAAGTACATGGAATTTCAACATCCAGTTCACATTAATCATCTTCCACACAACATGACACACATGACAGTGACTTTCACTTCTTGATTCTTTCTATGGATTTTTATTTTTTCATTTTTTATTTATTTACTCACATTTTTTTTTATCTGAGTATTTTTTCCGTTTACTTTTCAATGTAGGTTGGTAATTTTGACCATCTTTTTTCCTGTTTCTTCATTTTTTTAAAAATATCTTCATTGCTGAAACTTACACATTGCAGACTGACGTTGAAATACTACAGAAAACAATTTGCTGCAGTAAACGTTCCTCGCAAGCAAAGGATTGAACTTTTGAGGTGACCTTGGGAATACGGTTAAGGTCACCTGTATGATTTCTGAACTCAGGTCCTCATAGATGATCAGCATGTATAATATCAAAGTCCTGGCTAAAAAAATTCTTGATTTATTATTTAAAAAGAACATTCTGTCAAGATGACCATGATCTTCAGAGTTCCATCAAGATCATCCAGTTGCACAACCCATGTAGTCCTTAAATAGGACTGTTGTCTCATGTAATATCAAAGTATCTGCTCAAATAGTTTTACATCATTGAGTAAACAGTAAAGTTGATCAAAGTATCTGGAAGACCTGGGGTGAAGGTCACCCAAAGACAGTTTCAATGTGACCTTTAGAAAGGACCATCTCCACAATCTCTGTGCACATCCCCGAGGATGGATGATATAAAAACACACTAGTCTCTTCAAGACATCTATCTTATATCAAACATGAGCAATTAAGGTCATATTTTCATTGTAGGCTTGTGAGTCAAAAAGTGTCACTATGGGAACTACCAGTCGCTAATTCTAGTTACCACGGTGACACCACAAGGTACTTCGTAACAGGTAACAAGGTACTTTGTAACAGGTAGGACAGCCAATGAGTCAGTCATAGAGCCACAGTTAATGAATAGGGACATCACACAGTGTGGATGTGTTAAAAACTACTGTGTTTTAAAAACACACCAAGGTCAACATGCCTGTACACAATATGAGACATGCATATTAATTTCCCACCACAAAGCATGGGGTTCACGCCCATCAATCAGGGAGCACACACTTGCACATCACTGTCACAAACAGGACAAGATGGGCCTTTCTCACAAAATTAATGTCTTTGAGAAATTGGAGGTTATAAATACCGAAGTCGTATTCATTTAGCACTTCCTAAATTGGTTACAAGAGTAAATTTCCATCTGCCTGTACTCAGTATTCTTTATTTCCAATATATTAGTAATATTCCCTTTCACCACACTGCCAGCGGGCTGTATCTCGTCAGGCGAGACTATGGTTACTAAGACAACCAGATATCCAGGTGTGGTGGGAAATTAATATGCATGCCTCATATTGGTAGGTGCCAGGATGTTCTGTCAATACACAGAAACTTATAAAGTTGGAGTAACTGCCATTGATATGACAGGAGGTTACCTTTAGCTTTATCCTATTTTTCATTAAATTCTAGGCTTTTGATTGGCTGAGACTTATTGAATGGACACTGTATTCTTCACTTCACTGTTATGCAAGCTGCCTTTCATGCCTTCTATCAAATACAACTCAATTTGGCAATGACACCATCTCAGTTCTTTGTGTGTCAACTTCGAGCAGTCAGCAAAATGACAAATTTACTGTCAGCAATTTGACCCTTGGAAATACTGTATAAGCAACAAAAGGGCAGTAAGACTGTTGAATGCTTACAGGACTGACATGCCAAAGTCAGTCAGTAGAATGAAGGAATATACATGCCACCATTCACAGCTAGGCCAAGCTACCCTACTTTTCGTAATATAATGTTGTTGTGTTTTAAAGATCAAAAATAAATTAAAATCATCATTTGATGGTTTAAAGTGGACTACAGTGAATATGTATTCCACACTCAAAAAGGCTGTATTCCACTCAGTTAGTGGTTAGTGGAATCGTGCTTTCAGAGTGTGGGGCATTCACACTGAATAACTAACAGTATCTCACACAAGGAGAGCAAGCTTTGATAGAAGGAGTGGATGGACATAGTGCACCAGTCAGCTGACTGCAAAAGCAAAATTTGAGAGAATTTTCCACAGGCATTCTGTTGGTTGCAGATGGAGGGCCTACTTCACATCATCTTGTGACAGACAATGGGAGCTGTCTATAGTCCTAAAGACGTGCAACCAATGACAGACCAAGGTCATAGAAGCCACAAAACTAGATGGCAATACATGTAGTTCCCTTGAAAGATACTTAGTACCGGCGGTTCCTGTTACCCGAAAGTATAGGCCGACGATCGCACGAATAAGCACTGATGACCTTTGGCCTAGTTACTGTTGATAAGTGGGACATACTTTACAGCTGTGCTCTCATCACCATGCCCCGTGAGTGGAAAGCTCCAGAAAGTTATACCTTCTATCCATGAATATTTCTGAAGATTGTTCAATTTCCTTGAATCTGCCATGTAGACTGAAGTACTGCACAATGGTAAACAGACATTTTTTTTACTTGTTGTGGCAATAAACAGTTGAAAACTTCAGAACCAATTCAGAGGTGTGTGCTGTTCTACGCTGTGGCAGTGGCAACAATGGCCGCTCTGGAATAGATGTCCCACCTGCCGCTAAGGACACTGGGTAACGATTGTTACGCTGCAGTGACCAGCGCCAGTACTAAGTATTTTCCAAGGGAACTATTAACCATGATGAAGGCCAACTGAACTTGCATGTACAGTCATGGAGGTGCTGCCACCTGACCACATCATACTGACTAATTTAAGGTAGCGGCCACATTTCGACTACAGCGGCAATATGGTGACTCATCATAAAATGACTTTTTTCCATTTTCATGAAGCCCATTATCTAAACTTTGTGCTCACCAAAATTGACTTTAAACAAAATAAATATTTATAGGAGAAAAATGAAGAAAAACATCACTAACTTTGGGCTGTCAATTACACGTGCTTGGTCTGTTTGTTGAATTATGTTAATTAATCGCCAAGTTTAGATAGCACTCGGCCGCCGCCTCTGGCCCTGACAACGCGGAAATGCAGTGGACTATGACTAATGAGACAATGGGGCATCGCTTGAGTGAATTGACACTGCCATATGATATGATGACGAAAAGATGTTACTTCAACCCTTCCTGTATCGACCGAGAAATTCTCTGTTCTTTTTGTTTATCTCATGGTCTATGATTGAAATAAAATAACTCTTGATGACCCGTTTTGACGATCGCCCTTTGTCAAAATGTCGGCTCGCTCGACGGGCACGGAAGATTACAGCAAAGGCGGCCGAACGGAGGATTGCCCGAAAATCAGCATTCATCATGCAATAATAATACTATGAGCATTAAAATAATAAAAGTTTGCTGGTGTTCTGATCAGTTTGTTACGTGATGAGTAAACACAATTGGTGATCGGTGAATTTCAGTAAATGCAATGCTGCACCCAAGTTCCTGTAATGATATATCCTTTCATCTCAGGCGGCACTTCGTTGTCTGCGTGGTTCGTGTGTTGACATTCCAGGAAAACATTGCAGTGGTGGTCAAAACCTTACAATGGACACTTGTCGCAAATTATGTTGAAACTAATGGGTTCCCGGCATTTGTAAGACATTTCTTTGAAACTTTTGACTGGGGTGGGGTCTGTGTGTTCAGCAATAATACGACTCTACCCTCAGAAAGCAACCTCATAGGTGGATTACCGGCCCCTGATACGTTCATCAATCAGTGTAATAAAACAGTGCGGGCATTGACCTTACTTTCTTAGTCGTCTCATATACTGTACACAGAAACCGTATAGGCTCTAGTCACTGCTTTCAGACTTAGAGAGTCAAGTAGGAAAGAATTATGTCAAAAACAAAGAGAGAATCAAAAGCAGGACGACGCCAGCGTCAGATTGCTGAGAGTGTAACAGTAACGGAGAGAGAGAGAGCTTGCGAACCAGATAACACAACTCGGGCAAGCTTTATTCTTTGTTTCCTTTTCAAGTATATAAATAACTGAATGTTATCATCATGCTTTAAGCCTATAGAATGCCAATCATTTAAATTATTTATTGCTTGGACATTTTCATTAACCCAAATAAAACGTAGGTTTCGGGGGTATTGAGTGAGCAATAAGAACGTATAATTTACCAAAATCAGACGTATCCAAAGTCTTGCATTGGCTGGTTATTATGCTGACATTTATCAATATTGACCATGCTGTGTCTCTCTGGTCAAACCAAGGCATATAGGCCCTACCATGGAAAATTAGCATTGGAGATATATATGTATCTTTTATATATATATATATATATATATATATATATATATATATATATATGTATATATATATGCAATGATATACTGCAGATTGGCCCAAGTCAAAACGAATGCAAATACAACAAAAATGAAAACACTTTTGGATGTAAATAAACTTTTTATAATACCGAAATACAAGATATTCACGGTTATTCATACTTTAGTGAAAAACGGTCTCCTTTTTCCCATTTCTAAAATATTATAGCCAGTGCAGCTTTTACATCAAAGTAATTGGTCTATAAATCCCCCCCCCCCCCCCGGCATCTATCAACTCAACAATGGAAGAGAACTGGAGGTCAAATTACTTCACATGAAATTTGACAATGAGGACGGAGACTTTTGAAGAAAAGTTTTATTACTTATGTTCAATATCCAATTATCGTAATATTCTGCTGAAAGTTCTCCGAGTTCGCACAGGTTGTACTTGCTGTAAGCTTTCCAAAACACTGCATGGCCATGGCACTAACCATGGCGTAAATAAAGGCCTTTTGCTCTTTGATCCAACGTGATGAGAAGTGAGTGAGCAGAACATGCCAGCTGAGTGAACTTCTCCGTAAAACAAACATTTGAAATACACGAGGTCTTCACTTACAGCCGCCATATTTAAACACTGGTTGTTAGGGTCAAGGTTATCACACGTCAGGTCACGTGATTAATCCACTTACAATTCCCGTTTGAAGTCAGGCAGCCGCATGGGAAACCAGCCAGGTAAAACCAACAGCGAGGCTGCCTTTGGAGTCTTTGAGTTTTAAAACATGCTTTTTAACACAGAAAACATCAATACGTTTTACGAGCAATACATCAAATGTGAGGTTTGCATGTGTACCATGTGTACTACAAAGTTGAGCCGGAGAAAACAAACCGTATTCCCGCTACAGACAATCATGTACGAAAACGGGCCATTCTACCTTTCATTGCGATTTACTCAGAAAACAATTTTCGCAAGATCAATCAATTTTGCAAACAACATTTTAAAAAACCCAGTAGGTTTATCCTATCGAAATGAACAGATTTTGGAAGGTAAATACCTAAGCTAGGAACCGTATCTGGGATTTTCCGTTCTAACTATTCCTTCCGTGACTTTTGAAGCGCTAAAAGTGACAGAATTGTAAGACTTTAGGATGGCGATGAAAGAATTCAACAACATTTTCAATATTCATTCATTTCATGAACGGTAAGAACGGTTCCTGTGTATTGGTCAGTACTTAAATCCTGCATAGTTTTTAGACTTAATTGTCGAATATTTTTCCAGTAGGCGCTGCAAAAAGTGCTATCTGATACCCCCTAGGAAAATTACTCAGGACACCATCAAAACTCGTCACATTTATACAAAACCTGGTTCTTTCAAATCTAGACATCTGTACCATTAAAATAAGGTATAGTTTTCCGGGTGAAATGGCAAAAACGAATAAGTTATAAGGGGTTAAAGTTGCTAGTTCTATACGCGCGGTCGAAATATGGCCGCTACCTTAACTGAAAACAACAATGCAGGACAACAAACATTCACAGAAGAGGATATCCAGATGTTGGAGCTAAGATAACATTCAACAATGAAACACCGATCAGCTTAGGTACATTCACTTACAAGGGAGCTCTTTATAGGAATGAACGTCGCCAATTGGGAACTCATGGGTGAAATGAAGAGAATTGGTGTTTTCTACATATGCCATAATGCGCGCTAATTGATTATGGCAAATATGTAAAGAACACCTATTCTCTTCATGAAGACCATGAGTTCCGAATTTGTGACGTTCATTTCTGATATATATATATATATATATATTTACACAAATTAGCAGATCCTGCAAAATTTTATTAATCTTAAAATGATAGCTGGCAACACCTTGAGGTTGAGCTAAAATGAGCCATAAATAGAAAGAACACAAAACAATAAGTCAGCTGAGAATGGGGGCAGCCTCCCCCGATGTTTCGAGCCCCAGATGTCTCTTCTTCAGGGGAAGGGAGGCTGGCCCGCTAAAAATTATATTGAAAAAGAAGTGGTTTTTTTTCCTCTTGTTGAACAGTCATCAGTCTGCAACACTTTTTCCAGATGGAAACCCTGCTCCATTTCTAGGCAGTTTAAATTTCAGATAATTGTGCAAAGGAGGCTATCTCTTCATGAACTACCTCTTCATGGGGGGTATGGAGTGCCTTGTCATCCCTAAACTTGTAATGGTATAAATTATGGCATGATTAGTTAGGCCCATTATACTGAATGTATATACAATGAAACCTGTCGATTATGGACACCTCTAGCAATGACAAAATGTGTCCACAATAGACAGGTATTTTTGACAAGAAAATTGACCTTGCGGTCCTGGACATAACTGTGCACATTATACAGGTGTCCACATTATATAGAGGTGTCCACAAGGACAGGTTTTACTGTACATGTACATTAGTCCCTCCTTTGAGAGACCGCCCCTAGTGCCACCAAAAAGGTGGTCACATAAAGCAGGTGGTCCCTCAAAGGAGGTATAAATAACACAAAAAGTACTACAGAAAGACCTGACAACTGTGGTCTCTCAAAGGAGGTTGTCTCCCAAAGGAGTGGTCTTTCAAAGGAGGGACTACTGTATTGAGTTATGAAAGCATGACCTCAAACTGTAAGTCTAATTCATAATGACATCTTGGATATACTGAACACACACAAAGGGTTACTTGTAAGATAACCGTGGTGGAAACATTGCATGTAATGTTTGTACATGTACTTGTACACGCTCAACATACAGGCCACTGACCTCAAAACACATACTATTCAAATCAAGCACGTTGTTCCCTATAGCTTGTTTACATTAGAGTGGCACTGCCACCCAAAGCTGGTTACCTCAGTGGAGTCCACTGGTGAGGGTAATATATAAAGGATCTTACAGGACTGAGAGTGAGTTCCTATTTTCCCCACCAACAACGATCCTCAGTGGGAGAAAAATAGTAACTCAATCTCCAGCCAGGTAAGATTTTTGTTTATTCTATATTTAGTTACGTATTCATTGCAAAAAAATATGCCCTAGGCCTACTTTCAATGCTGACCTGGTGTGGTGTGTTTGTTTACATTCCTTGCGGTCACGCGGAAATTTGATTTCGTCTTAATGTCAATGCATCACCTCAATGATGCAGGCATGTCATAATTTAGTCGGAACAATGTTTATGTCATGTAATCTACAGTGAGTTACTACTTTTGAATTTTGCTCTAGAAAATGACAATTTACCTTCAAACATAGAATACATGTAAATATAAATCAAGCACCTGGTTACCTTCACGCTTTATACTCCTCTGAGTTGCCTTCAAAGCAGACCCAAACTCCATAAATTTGGTCTGTTTTGCAGACAACTCCTCTGAGCCCAGTGATTTTTGTTTTGTGCAGAAACTAAATTTTTAACACAGCTTGCCTGGTCTGGGGTATATTTGAATTATATCCACCTGGAGTATATTATTTCAAATATATTGACCTGACATATTTGAAGCGCCTACAATCTCATCACTTTGGGGTGAAACTTAAAACAATTTTCACCCACATTTTAAAAGAAACATTTAGTTAGGTAGCCAGGGTTTGAACCCAGAATTGTGTGTACTCAGAGTCCAGTGTGCTATCCATCTGTTTGAGTCTTTTCTTTATCACACCATGTCCATTGCTGACTGACATTAAAAGGGGGCAGTAAGAGCATGGCATCAGCATAGTCCTATGCTTACTTTATGGTAAGAGTAACAGGTCACAATGTCAAGTACTCAAAGCATACCACGGAAATCTTTTGCATTATTGTATTTGTGTCTTTTTGTACAGAACCACTTCCTAGTAGTCATTACCCTATTCTGCAGTCCAAACTCTTTACTCTCCATAAGCTACCCTGCCACTGTCTAACCTATTTACATATGGAAGTACTAGTGTCCATATTGCACACATTCCTCTGTAGAATTTTGACAGAGGCTGTATTAGCCCAAATAAATTAAAGGGTCGTCAGCGGGTAACTACTCAGAATATGCTTCAGAGCCTACCGGGTATATTTGAAAGGTAAAATTATGAAAGATTTGTTTTAATCCTACTGGCTCTTGAGCATCATGCTTTGAGCTTTAAGAAAATGTAGCTGGATTGAGGGATTCTTGTTTTGAACAATACGGATGAAATATCCAAAAGCTATACACCTAAAAAGGTGGTACAGATAGAGCAACATGGACAACATAGTACGGGGGACTTGATATACCTACTGGGAGTGGTCTCTCAAGAAAAGGATCACTGTACATATTGAATGTTGGTGTCATTGCATGGTGTTTGTAGAAACATCAGTTTGCCATGTTGTCATTGCTCCATAACCCATTACAAGGATGCCAAAATTGAGGCGTTTGCCCGCATCTGCTTCCAGAGAGAAAGGGGGCACTGGTCGAGACACCATGCGGCTGGGAATGCATTCCCTATCTATTCCATGCTAAATGCTTGAAAGTTTAGAAAGTTGGCATCGCTATTTTTTCCACTTCATAGCTAAACAATCGGTCAGAAAAGCTAACCCTTCGACAGAATATATATTAAAGTCATTTAATATTATATTTCTATGATGTTTCTATGCTCTCTGTTGAGCTACAGTCCATTTCCAAATGCTAGCAACAGAGTGTTTTGGATAGGCAACTCTGCAGCTTGTGCCTCTTCGCATCACAGCATCCTGTGCGGTGGAAGTCACTTTCACACCAAATACACATGTGCAAGGCTATCTGCGAAAGGGGTTATGAGTACAGCTAACAGAACGCCACCTTTGCTTTCTCCCTGCTACATAAACATTGATGCTTTTAACCATTTACGAGCCAATCATGGCTATAGTCCTTTTCTCATTACCATCAAACATATATCAATGGTTAAAAGATTAAAATTCCTCACAAAGATACCTTTCATTCAAATACTAGCCAGCCTAGTCTAAAGCAACTAGTAGTTTTAGTCAACAGCTTTCTTCGGGATACTTTGAACGCAATGCAATGCACGCAAAGTGTTCTTAAGAAAGCTGTTGACTCAGTCTTAAATCAGTGCTTTAAGGGTTAATGAAGCCTGGGCAGCCTCTACGTTCCATACATCAAGGATTGAGCAGACTCTGCGGCCAATCAGAATAAGCTGCCAGCATTATATGCTATGGGCAGCAGGCTTTTCCACCAATCAGAGTAAGTTTGCCATTCACATGCAACATGCATATTACCAATCAAATTGGAGCATTATGGTACATGTAATATGCAGTGGCCTTTGTAACCCATCACACTGTTTTCCTTCTAATACAAGATGTATCAGAGATCATAGTGACCTGCTAATGCACAAAGGAATGACTACTACAAACCACTATGTAGTTTAACCCTTTCCCCCTTAACCCGGCCACAACCGGCTGGTGGTCAAATGCCGTCTGCTTCAGTGTTTTCAACTAATTTCAACAGTTATGGAAAAACATTTTGACTGAGAAATGTACATAAGACTTATCAAGATCACATGCCCTAGGTCAACAGCTTTCCCTCGCATGGGTTAGTGCCCAACCCATGCCAAGGTAAGCTGTTGACTCCGTCTTAATTCAAGCGGTCAAGCTTCTAGCTTTTTCTTCATGCATTTTGAGAAAAACTTACAATGGTGGAACAAAGTAGACTACATGTAATTATATGTTTCAACTTTTCTACATATGACCCCTTAATCAAATTTTAAGTCTTGATCTTAGACAAAATGAAACTACTATCTACTAATGGAGAAAAGCAGGATATTCTAATTGAAGTTTTAGTAATTTTATATTTATAAGTTTATTCTTCCGCTGTGAACAAAACTAATAATCAATGGCGGGCTACATGTAATTATATGTTTCAACTTTTCTCCATATGACCCCTTAAATTTTAAGTCTTGATCTAACGAAAAATGAAACTACTATCTACCAATGGAACAAAGCAGGATATTCTGATTTAAGTTTTAGTAATGTTATATTCATAAGTTTATTTTCCCACTGCAGACAAAATTGATAATCAATATGGAAATGTTCATTGAACAAGCAGTTCATACTTCCAAAGCACTACAGTGTTTAAACTAGTCAAAATAAGTGCGATGACCCATTAGGTAGCTCCATGTTTCCCCAAATGCTGAAATGATGACCAACTCATTAACGATCAATATATACATAGTATATATATAAAAACTGCATGCCTTTAAAACACCACAGATCACTACCTGATATTTTACACTGAGTGCTGATGAGGCGTAGCATTAACATCTAATTGAGCCAGCAAAGATATTTCAATGACATTTAAGCCCAATGTAGCACAGACTGGTCATCCTCCCATAATAAGATGCAATACAAAGATCGCAGCTGCACAAAATCCGACAACGACGACTGACAGGGCATCTGTGGTATTGATTTCATCTGTATATCTGCCTTGTTCCAAAGCATAACACAGAATTGAGCACCTATCCATATGGCTATTCTATCATTATATTTTATTCACGGAATGTCAACTCTTTAAGTACTGCACATGCCTCTCACTGCATGAATTGGCTTAATGCAGGTATCTGAATGAAAATGTAATAACCGGCTGCGTGTAGACATAATGTCAGGACTGACAGCAACCACTGAGATTCACGTCTGATCACTCGAAGAGCTGATTCGAGTTTTGGGGTTATTTAGTCCAGTATTAAGCAGGTCTTTCAAATTACTTCAGCTCCCAGGTAAACATAACAAGAAAATAATGACAACAATTTTATGTTGTGATATTTGCATTGAAATCTTACTCAAGAAACTCATAACACTGGAATACATTTATCTACATCTATCACAACCAGAGAGGTGAGGCTCTCTTCTGAAATTGACATTTCTTTTTATGATTATTTTAATGATTGTTTTGTGGAGCCACATTTATGACTGTAAGGATATTACCACAGAAGTTACAAGAGGCAAGCTCTCAGCAAAGTTTGTTCCACTGGCTTACACATTTCATAAATGAGCTTCAAATACAGGACATACAAACTCAGAATTCTACATCCAGGGCAGATATGACTATGCATATATAAATAGCAATTCATTGGCTCAGTGTTTTACTGTTGTATCTGTACATGCACTTGAAACTTGGAACTGATATTACAATAAAACAACTAATTATCCATTTTTTTGCCCAAGATTAGAGCATGCCAGATGATATGCCGTTATGCCAAAATTTGAACAAAATCCATCAAACCAATCTATTTATAAATACCACACAACAGGAAAGAATCCAGTGGTACTTAGTTTAAAAAGTCAGACTGACAACCCAAAAGACAAATGCTTCTTCCCAGAGAAAGAATAGAGAAAACAAGGCAAAGGCTTATTTGTTTTCCTCTGAAATGCTAATGAGCCAAATTAATCTCACATTTTGACCAGTTTGGACTTCTTGCAAGTCTCTCCCGGAACTGAACATAACAGCTACCGCACATGTGCCATAGGCGTCAACCCCCACAGGCACCTCTCCTGCAGCTTCCTATGAAAGATTCATGAGAACAAGAAAGCCGGCAATTCTGCGTTAAAATCCTGTTGTTTTAACAACTTGTGGAAGCTCCAAATCAGGAATCTCCCTGCCAACCTGGAAGAGTTGACAGCCTTGTCAGCCCCAGGGTGGTGTGTGGTACTCCAGCCTGTCAGCCCCATGACTGTGTGTGGTACTCCAGCCTGTCAGCCCCATGGCTGTGTGTGGTACTCCAGCCTGTCAGTCCCATAACTGTGTATGGTACTCTAGCCTGTCAGCTCCCAGGACTGTGTGTGGTACTCCAGCCTGTCAGCCCCACGGCTGTGTGTGGTACTCCAGCCTGTCAGCCCCATGACTGTGTGTGGTACTCCAGCCTGTCAGCCCCACGGCTGTGTGTGGTACTCCAGCCTGTCAGCCCCACGGCTGTGTGTGGTACTCCAGCCTGTCAGTCCCGTGACCGTGTGTGGTACTCTAGCCTGTCAGCCCCGAGACTATGTGTGGTACTCCAACCTGTCAGCCCCTGGACTGTGTGGTGCTTCCGCGTGTCAGCCCCATGACTGTGTGTAGTACTGTAAATTGCTTTAATTTTGCTGTATTCTTACTTTCGGTTATTTTGCTGATGGCACAAAACCATGAAAATAAAAACACAGTGAAATAGTATTTTCACATTGTTTGAACAGGAATTATATCCAAAACAGTAAATTAAAACTACAGTGAAATGTCAAAAATACAAAAACTGTGAAAATTTGTACACACAAAAATAAAGCAATTTACTGTACTCCAGCCTGTCAGCCCCAGGGCTATGTGTGGTACTCCAGTCTGTCAGCCCCAGGGCTATGTGTGGTACTCTAGTCTGTCAGCCCCAGGGCTATGTGTGGTACTCCAGTCTGTCAGCCCCAGGGCTATGTGGTACTCCAGCCTGTCAGCCCCAGGGCTGTGTGTGGTACTCCAGTCAGTCAGCCCCAGTTCAAAGACGCCTGGTCCATTTAGTACATGATGACATGAGAGGAGACACCTGGTGGTACAGTAGCACCTGTTCCCCATGCGATGTCAACACACCTGCCTGGAGCTGGTAGAATGAGCTCCTAGGATTTGTACAAATAGTGAGTGCCTAGTCTTGCTGGTAGGAAACAAGGCTAGTGGCAGGGCAGAGAGCAACCTTAAAAAAATTCAAACATCCCCTTGTTGGAAAGCCTGTGTATTTTATAAAAATTATGTAATGATGATCATCAGTTACATGTTTGGCCCAGGATAGCCTGTCTACCCTAATGTAGTGCTCTTAGATCTGACTGCCTGAACCTATGCATGGGAATGATAAATAACTGTTTACATCAGAATAAAATGTTTGCCCTGAATAAAGGTGTGCATGTATCCATCCCAGACAGCATGCATTTTGAAATATCTGGTGGAAAAAAAAGATGGATTTTATCCCAGATGAGGTTATTAAGACAGTGAGGATCAAAGGAGCTGGCACCCTTGTGGAGCATGAAATCTTGTCCAAATAACCAGGCCTCATGACACATGTGCGTGCGTGTGTGTGTGTATGTACAGGTTTCTGTACTGAGCACTTTTTATTTGCAGTAGTTACATACTGGAATCCCTTTTAATTTCCGTACTTCGTACCCACAATTATTTGTACATCTTCTTATTTCCCTTACCTTGTAGTAGGGAAAGATTATTATTTGTACCTATGTACCAGGGACCCATCTAAACCCTCCCCCCCTCCCACCTTACATATGCCTCCTGTTCACATGTGCATGCAAAATGTCAGTTTTGCACAGATGCCAGTGTAAAACACTGCACGGGTAACTAACTGTATGAACTAGTTACCATAGTAATCATAGTTATCTATTAGTGTCTCTGCGGGTATGGGACAATGGAATTGGTTGATAAGCACCGGTGAAATTGACACTGGCAGCGGGTCCGGGACCAGGAGCTTGATGACATATAATCCATAGCATGGAATCAGGCTGTATTAGAGCTTTGGCCTTAATGCATGCCTTTGATCTGGTGTCCCCACCTAGTACATAACTTTGTTTCACCCTTCCACAAGGTACATTTCCACCAGGTTTCAGCACAATTTGAATGACTGTTTTGGTGAATAAGTTGAAAACTGTGAAAACACTTAAAATTTTTTAGAAAAAAAAAAAAGCAAAAATGCAGCAGTAAAAATTAACTCATTCCATACCAGTCCCTGACTTTTCCATATATTTACCTTGATTTAAGACAACAATTGCATTTAAATCCTTCATGAAAAGAGTGTTCATTCAAGTACCAAGATGCCTATAGTCTTAAGTGAGTGGTTCTGGCACTGCCTGGCAAGTCACCATACTATGGAATGAGTTAAGGTCTTTGGGTCCCCGGAAGTGTCCCTATGCAATTTGAAACACTTGGACATTTTTGGAGAAGGTATTTTAAGATTTTGCCAAAACAAGAGCCAAATTTTGCCAAATATTTGAAGTAATAACTTTTAAATATGCAAAATAAGAAAATATCATTACTAAAGTATGGAAGGGGTTAATTCAACTTGCAGATAAAAACTGATCTGGTATTGAACATGTACAGTAACACCTGTAAATGGACATGTATAGTAACACCTGTAAATGGACATGTACAGTTATACCGGTAAATGGACATGTACAGGACCACTGGTCAATGGACATGTACAGTTATACTGGTAAATGGACATGTACAGGACCACTGGTCAATGGACATGTACAGTTATACCGGTAAATGGACATGTACAGGACCACTGGTCAATGGACATGTACAGTTATACCGGTAAATGGACATGTACAGGACCACTGGTCAATGGACATGTACAGGACCACCGATAAATGGACCTGTACAGTAACACCCAGATTTGTGATTTCTAAACATGTATGCACATGTTATCAAAAAATGTTAACGTCTCTACCTCAGTCACATACACTATATTATAATTTTTCAGCACTGGGGGTGCATGCATGCTTAGGAAATTTAACAACCTCCAATTTCAAATCTGGAGTATTTTAGCTGTATCAACTGGTAATTCATCATGAAATGTATCAATTTTCCAAGATTTCTTTTGTGTCAGAAAAATAGGCGGCACTTAAATGGGACAATATGACCAGCATAATTCACTCCCAAGTTGAAGACCCAATGATTGTCGTCAGTCCAGGTGTCCTCTATGTTCGAGCAAACAACCATGGACATGGACACAACACATCACATTTTATCAAATTTGTATCAGCCTGTACTTGTAGCCTTTCTGCACATGATCATTCACTTGTGATCATATATTGTATCAATTTAGTGAGGAAGAGATCCTGTTATCAAGTGATGCACATGTTTGCCCTGTTAGTTTTGATATGGCTTCCTATTTCCCAAAATGACTGCTCCCTTCACCACACAATACCCCTCTTTCACCCCTGAATTCCCGCTGTCAGAAGGCTGGTACTTCTGGCAATGCCAACCTGACTTTATTTATCCATTTATCATGCATACATGTCCACGACTAACCGTGCACTTGCTGAAAAATCTAACAGTAACCATGACGATCAATAAGTTGAATAAATCCTCATCAGCTCTTGTTATTAATGCCTCCAAATGCATTGCGATTATATAACAAGTGAATCGCAACTCTCTGCATGCTGTCCCACCCGTATGTAGCTTGACCTTAATCTCAACCATAATGTCTGAGCTTGCAAGCCAATTCTTCAGTGCCTGCAGCCAAAATGGAGGCAACTGGTGGCTATTCCCCTGTCAAATGTGCCTGCCCATGTTGGTCGTCCATGTCCGTGCATGGGCACTTGCTGTAAAAACTAGGCTAATAAATCCTTTCTGAACATGGCTGCCACCAGCACAGCTAATACACTGCTCTGGTTGTTGTCATCTTGCCAACAGCCAAGCCGGAATCTCCACCACTTGCTGTTCATATCTGTCCACCATGTCTGCCACGTTATACTATGGACTCCTTGCACTGTTTTCTTGCGTGAAAGTCAATAGCCTATCTGACAAGGCCGTCAACCTGTCATCAGAAACACATTTTTAAGAAATGGATAATTCACAGTCTTAAAAAAAAAGTGATTTCCTCATGATTTAACACCAAAACTGAAAGGAGTGGTGACACCAACCAACCGCCTGGGGATAGATATAAAGGGTAAATGTTTAACCCTGTCTTGCTCAACAGGCACAAATGGCCCCGAAGCACCTAGAAGTACATATCTACCTCTCCTCTTTTTATGTAAATTTTATATTTACAGAAAACATTTTTCCTCAGAATTGCAGACCTTCAGTGATGGTATGTCCACATCAACAGCTTTCTTGTGCATAGGTTGGGAACAATATCTCCAATCTATGCCAAGAAAAGCTACTGACTCAGTCTTATTCTGATGACGAAAGGGTTAAAATTGGCTGATGCCACTTATACGCGTCACAATGTTGACTACAATCTTGAAATCCACAGCGACTAGTTAAAATGCCCTGAAGTTTGAGAAATAAACAAGTCAGTTGTATTTGGCAGTCAGTGTAGTTAGTCTGTTTTTTCATGTTTCTCTATCAGATACATAAATTTTAAAATTTTATGGCTATTACCAAAACACGTTTCTGGGATATGTCTTTCCTGCATACTCTAGGTATTACTCCTCCAAGTCTGCTATTTCATCTCACCTTAAAAGGCAATGTGGTGAAAAATTATAAAAAGGTCTGTAAAGGCATTTCAAAAACACAAGGAACAAATTGGGATGGTTTATCTGGGCAGATCACAATGCATACGGAGTCAGCAAGTCAGTCTCAGCAACTACTACACGTCACATTGAGCCAGAAATCTGATCAGTCACATGACACAGTGACCCAGCAATCTGATCAGTCACATGTCCCAGTGACCCAGCAATCTGATCAGTCACATGTCACAGTGACCCAGCAATCTGATCAGTCACATGTCACAGTGACCCAGCAATCTGATCAGTCACATGTCACAGTGACCCAGCAATCTGATCAGTCACGTCACAGTGACCCAGCAATCTGATCAGTCACATGTCAGTGACCCAGCAATCTGATCAGTCACGTGTCACAGTGACCCAGCAATCTGATCAATCATGTCACAGTGACCCAGCAATCTGATCAATCATGTCACAGTGACCCAGCAATCTGATCAATCATGTCACAGTGACCCAGTAATCTGATCAATCACTTCACAATGACCCAGCGAACTGATCAGTCACATCACAGTGACCCAGCAATCTGATCAGGTTTTTTTTGAGTTTTCATGTGCATGTGCCATAGTGCATGGTATGTGTGCTCAGTGTTCTCAATGTGTGCTCGGTGTGCTCAATGTGTGCCCGATGCCATTTCTGTGATCCATGCACTTGTTGAGACTGTCAAGTGTCAAAGGTCAATTCAATTCAATTCAATTCATTTTCATTTGACTAATATAATACAGTATAGTATAATTTATAACAGGTTTTTTGTATCAACACAATTTAACAATCAATCCAACAATTTACCGGTATTTCTTTAAAAACATGGATTTGGTCAGGAGACTCATAGTAAGATTGTTCAACAATTGCTAGCACATGAGCCACCCAAATAAAATATGTTTAATTATTTAAAATTACCATGTTCACAACACACAAATATACAGATATCAAGAAGACAAAGATATTTTTTTTTTTTTTAAATATTTTTTTATTTCCAAAACAGGACATATACAATTTACATCAAATTGTTGTATTTGATACAGTGTATATTCTTATTCCGGTTAGTACCAAATTATACCATATTACTTCTAACATTTCATATGGAGACCCCTATGACATAAAACTAGATATACAGATATCAAAGAAGTAAGATGTTTACAAATCATATGTTAATAAAACTTCAAACAGTGAACTTAAATTTATCCCACTTTCTTTGATGGTTGGATACTTTTCCTTTACTTAAAGCAATATTTTCTTCAATTTGTTGAATATTTTTAACGTAAAAATCAAAGCTCTGAACATTAGGAACAACTTCTTTGTATTTACAAGAATACAAAAAAATTTTTCCTAATACAAAAATCAAATTAAAAACCGGTGGTAAACTGTTGTTACCAAAAAACACTTCTTTCACTGTAAAAGATCTTATATTCACCATGTCATTACTACATCGTCTAAAAATTTGGTTCCAAAATTTTTTACTAAATTCACACTCCCAGAAAAAATGTTTGAAGGTTTCTGTATGTGTTTTACAAAATACACATTTATCAGAGTCAGCTAATTTCCACTCAAACAATCTATTATTCATATAAATACATCTGTGTAAAAATACCAGTTAGGGATATTACAAAATGACTTTTATTTTTGTCTAAAATATTGTTAGATATATATTTTAAAACCTGAATAACTGTGTGTGTATAGTTTACTTTTTACTATGTATGGTATTTCATTGATAGTCTGTACAATCTGGTGTCGAACACATTTTTCAGCAAATCTATTTCGAGCTCTTACCCTGATAATTTCTTTCCTTCACATATCATGTTGATGTATGTCAGTTATTTTCACGATGAGCATGCTCAAGAAATATCTAGGTAATTTATTATTACAATATTTGAAAAAAAATAATTCAAGAGTTGTCCTTGATATATGTCTTTGACTTTTAACAATTTTCTTTCTTTAAAAATAGGTTCTTTTAGAAATTAATACTGGGGTGCCACAGGGCTCCATATTAGGTTCTCTGTTATTTATCATTTACATTAATGACATAGCTACAGCATCTAAAATGTTTATGTTTTATATGCTGATGACACTACTCTGGTAAGTACTACAAGTTTAGCTAAAAACTTAGATCACAGTCTAGACATCTCACAAAACATAAATTCAGAATTGATTAAAATTAACCTGTGGCTCAAAATAAATAAATTATCTCTTAATGTTGAAAAAAATTATGCCATTCTACAATCCTCAAAAAGTAGTTACAATGCCCTCCATTAAAATAGATAACAGTAATATTGAATGTGTTGACAGTTTTAACTTGCTAGGCCTTACTATTGACAACATCTCAATTGGAACCAACATCAAGAAATTGTAGCTTCTAAAATGTCTCAGACAGTTGGTGTAATGAACAGATTAAAAGATTACATACATAAAGACACTCTTCAAACAATTTATACTGCATTAGTACTTTCTAGAATTATTGTCTCCTTGCTTGGGGCCATAAAATTGACAGAGTTTTCAACATACAAAAAGTGCAGTATGTACCATTAATCACAGACCTCGTGGTGCTACCAATACTGAACTAACTCAATATCAAGGTCATGCCCTGTCACATTCTCACCAAATTCAAGACACTGGTACATATTGTGCTGCCACCCCTCCTGCAGTACCCACAATTTCCTCCATTATGCATGTCCTGGTCAATGTTCTCAACAATCCAAAATCTCAAACTGACATCTGTCTCCATTCATGTGTAAATTTTTTTTTCACTCAGATTTCTCCTAAAGCATGCAGATGTCAAATATCATTTGGTCCATTTTAATTTCCATTTTTTCATTAGCCAGTGACCATCTATGACTTTACAGAGCCTCCAGAAACTGTCACCCACTCAATCATCTTACCATAACATTGCAAACCCTGCCAGAAAACAGTTAACCAATCACAGTCCCTGCCAGAAAACAGTTAACCAATCACAGACTCTTACAAGAAAACTGTTAACCAATCACAGACCTTGCCAAAAAACTGTTACCTAATCAAAGACCCCGTTTAACAGTTGTGCAAAAGTGGAAACCAATTCACCTCATAGATTGAAAGAACCCAGAAGATATAAATTAGACTCAAGGTAGTTATGAATATTACCCTTTTAAAGACCACTGCCTTCAACCCCCCCCCCCCCCCCAACCCTTTTCTGGTATTAAAAGTTTTGAAATATTGCAAAATTACATATATTTTGAGATGATTTACCAGTTGATACAGCTAAAATGTTCCAAACTTAGGTCTAAAATTTGAGCTTATTTCAATTATTTTTCTTAACGCCCAGGTACTTAATTGGGATAATATGGTAAATATCGGTAGAACTGTCACGAAATAGTCAAAGCTTCTGGTCCTGGGCTCCTGCATCATACCATGAAAGTATACAAGCACATGAAAGGTACAACATACTGTTTGTTACAAGCCAGAAAATGTGGACCTTCCACAAATCTGTGCCACAAAATGGAAGCTGTGGACATTGAGGAGTTATGCAGAGAAATTACTAGTATTGATTTCCTAGATAGAAAAAACCTGTAGAAGCTTGTCTCTTTGATGGGTAACTTAGGACAGCATTAGGCTGTGTGTCCTCAGATATGGGCTGCTTCCTGCTACCAAGAGCAGAAAAGATTCTGTGCCCATCCTGGACATGCCTCCACAGAAGCTTAGAGGAAAAACTGTGGTAAAGAACAAACAAATGTACTCTACTTCTCAGACCAACTCTTCACGGATCCCAAATAGAAATGTCAATATACAACGAAATGCAAGGATTATTATGTTATTAGATGTTACATTGCGAGTCTGCCATGAATTCAGTCACTTATACACATAAATGGCTGCAATACGTGGCCATTATTCCGATATAGTAGCTAGCCTGTCACCCGCTGTATACGCTCTGTGGCCCTGCTTCTTGCTACCCTCTGTGAAGCTTATAAAGCTGGGCCAGAAAGGGCGAGGGTGATCACCCTGATGTCCCAATGTGCCCTCATTGCTCCAATCTGCCAATAATAATGTAATAAATATGGCAGGTTGGACCTCTGATATTGGCACATCACAATTTCAAATTTGCCCAAATATTTTGGATGCCTAACTGAGCGAAAACATGTTGCACAAATGATGTTTAACCCTAGCTAACCACCAGGCAAGTCACACATAACACACCTAAGGCTGCTGAATATCCTTGTGGTTAATAGACCTGCCAAATTTTGGTAATTTCAATGGAAAACAAATGCCAGTGATATGTTGTGCTGCAACAAAAAAAGCCAATTGAGGCCTGTAACCTTGATTGAGACTTATTCTTTTCCGCATGGCCTTCACACCTGTCCCAAGGTACAACAACAAATGGGCAGCTTGATCATGGAGTCCCAGCTGCAACCCATTCTATCACGCTCATTTGCGTCCAACTTAAATTAATTTTCAGGGCTGTCCTCCCAGTTCTCTGCTCCAAGCCAGGAGCTGGGGCACTTGCTGCAATCTCAACAAGATTGGCATTTACTGAAACTGACATGTTTTAAATGTGTGGCGAATATATGTCACTGTTGCTAGGCTTCAGAACTGCTGAGTATGCTACCATATGGTACAAAGGAAGTTCGAGCCAGTCGGCTGGTCAAACTTGGAGAACACAACAGTGTCCTGATTGAGACTGGTGACACCAAAAACACCAATTCAAACCGATTTTTCGAGAATCACAGAATATTTTGCACTTTTAATATCAGCGGAATGGATCCATCACTGATAGGTTTTCAAACATTAAGGTTTTTTTCCCCTTCATACAAAAATACAGGCTTTTTTTCCAATGTAAAAATGGGGTTCACACAATGGCAACATATTTGCTTTTTACACATAAAGCAGGTTAAAACATTGGTTATCATTGACATATATGTACAAACACTCTAATCTGACTGGTCAGCTTATCATAAATATAGCATATATGTAACAAAACCGTGTATGATTCCTTTGAATCAAATGCATTCATTTCATGAAACTGCCCACCTTATTCCTGGCCCATTACCATGACAAATGCACTAATTACTATTTCATAGTCTACACAATTGCATTATGATTTCATCTGCTTTCTTGGTCAATTCCCATAAGCCACGATGTATGCTGATGTGTACCAACAGGTACATTACACAATTTGACACACCTATATTGAACCAAATTCAAATGTGAAATGCTTGGAGAGGTACCTGATTCAATTGCCATGCAATTTGACACTTCTTGTCTGCCCACACAGCTCATTTGGCAAAGTTGTCTTTCACAGTTCCCTGCTTCTGGGGAAACTAATGAGCACATATTTCACGAGAACGGTTGATCATCTAATGCTCATTATGATTGTGTTTGGCTCAATTAAAATTGGCAACCTTGGAATCTGCTCCATTTGTGTGGACACAGCCATGTTACAGAACAAGAAAATCTATGTCAACCTTTAACATTTGTTAGCATCACTAAAAACATGGGATTATACTATAGTCTATAGTTCAGCATCCACACCTAAGCTGGAATTGTCTTACCATTCAAGCTACATGTATATTCATTCACTTTGCCAGCTTTCCACAAAAAAGTTCCTCTGTTTAAATAAGTCCAAATTCATGCCAAGTTTAATACTTATACTTACTTACATAACTAAGCAAACAAGCACCTTCTGGTAAGTAAAAGCACACAAGGAAGAAGTCCATTAACCCTTTCCCCCTCAAACTGGCCAAAACCGGGTAGTGGTCAAATGTCGTCTACTTCAGTGTTTTCAACTAATTTCAACAATTATGAAAACCAATTTGACTGAGAAATGTACACGAGACTTATCAAGTTCACATGCCAAGGAAAGCTGTTGACTCAGTCTTAATTCAAGGGGGAAAGGGTTAAATGCACTTATTCCTTTGTGCAGCTGTCTCTCATATATTGCCTTATGCTGCATTTGAAACTGTTAAAGAAAATTTCTTGATATTTTGTTCTTCTGAATGGTAATTTTATACTGCCGTGTGAATCCCTGTTTAGACTTGCATTTTAATATATTTGTATGAACTTTGACATGGACAGTATAACCAGGTGTACGCATTGACATCAACCTTCTTTTATGTTGTTTGCCAAACAAAATGTGCCACACCTGCAAATCATCTTGGATTTATTCTTTAGGCATGATTACAAATTTTGCCCTGTTTGCCTATTCTGCTTGACTGCTGTTTGATTGGCTGTCTAAATCTCAGAGCCCGTGTTACAGTCTCTTTGTTCTTAACCTCAGGGATTTTATAGCTAGGTGCATCCAGTAAATAGCCACATGACCTGCAGTCAAAATACCCCACCTGGTTGAGATAGTTCCCAGTACATGTACAGGATATATACAGTACAAGCAGGGCCCTTGTCTTCTAAGTCAATTTCCTGGCTGAATGCCTACTGCTGCCCTGTTACCTACTGATCAAGGCCTTGATATGGCTTATTATACCAGGCATAACCTGAACTTTTGACCATGAGCAAGTATGGGGGGGGGGGGGAGAATTCATCAACTCAGTGAACAAACAAGTTTTGCATTAAGGGGTAGCACATACATTAAATGAAATGTTTGGTACAAATAAGAAATTGCCTCATTTATGAAAAATGCTGAAAATCTGGAACTGACACTTGATTAAAGAAAGGTTGTTCATTCTGGTGACAGTTTCGTTCAGTACACTGAAATAGTCCCTAAGGATCATATACAACGATTTGCACATTAATCAGCAACAGGTGTGAATGATAGTGCATGATCACTTCCTCAAAATATTTGAAATGCAAAGTCACAAAATCCAGACAGAGCTGTCTTCACATTGTTGGTCTTCATTATTGAAGTATTGCTGGAGTGACAATATCAGTAGCTAGCTGGTTGATGAGTAATGGCCCATCTGGCTAGTAATTAATGGCCCATTTGGCTTATCAATGATAATATGAAGCTCACAGGTAAAAAACACCACTGTGTCCCGTCAAAGGTCTACAAATTAACATTGGCCCTTAAAACATTTGCACTTTGTTCAAGTGAATTCTTTGACTATAAACGAAACTTGAGAAACAAATGCAAAAGAAACAAAATTAAGTCTTTTCCAGCTTCCTCTTCATGATCAATTCTAAGCAACAAAGTGAACTGGAAGATAAAACAATTCATCACAAATGACATCTATGACAGACCCACTCCAGACCCAGCCATTCTTTGGCCACAAAACGCGCGCGTGCGTGCGTGCGTGCGTGCATGCGTGTGTTCCTTTCATTCTGGTTAACTTATATATGTATGGTCTCCGATCTGGGAGAACTCAGAATACAGTACATGTACTGAATTAAGTCTTTAAGTGCCAATTTTGGACTGAGTCACCAGCTTTTCTCTGGAACTAGAGGCATGCTGGTACTTGAATAGAAGGTCTTTTTACGAGGAATACCAATCTGAGATCCTAATGATATTTCAGACTAGTTTCACTTTAGTAGATCGACTTCAGACGTAATTGGACCTGAAAGAGTGAAGTAGAATGGACTGCGCCATGTTGTTTATGATATCCAGGCATTCCTGCCTCCACTGAACCATTCTTTTTAGGAATGGGAATTTGGTGCAGTTGGTATGTGCATTTCCCATTTTCCGCTAGGTGATTGGTGCTGAAGGTTGCTGGTTCGAGACCTGGCCATTCAGTAGTTACAAAACACAAGGCAAAATTCTCCTAGACTCTGCAACAGTCATAATGCTAGGCACACATCTTTTCTAATACAGTAAAACTTGGCTTAAAAGACCATCATTGGGATGACCACATTGTGGTCTCTCACAGGAGGTTTAAACTGGAACAGTTATTACTGACACGACTGGATACCCCCCCCCCCCCCCCCCCGCACACACACACACAAAAGTACGTCATCAAGCACAGTTTTATGTACAGTGTGGTTAACTTCAATTTTGATCTCCAGGCTCAAGTCTCTTTGCCATTGATGTCCAAGCTACACCCTGCCATTACAAAATCGCCTTTTTCAACTATACAGGTATGGTGACCTCACAAAAATAGGTCAAGGTGACTGATATTATATAACATTCTAGGATTGGACATGGTCCATACATCCTATACATTTGGCAAGTCTAATCAGATTACTTTTTGAGATATGGAATTTGATATCTTAAAACACATTTTGGCTCAGAATTTCCGTCAAATTATAGGTGGTGCCACTAGTATCACAAGCAGCTCAGACTCTGACCTATCCCATAATCACACCACATTTCATGAAGATCCACCAAAAATCGAAAAATGCTAAAGTGTTCACAAGTTTTCAAAATTTCAACTCACATAACATATAATACTGTTGGTGGTGCCACCAATATCGAACTTGACCTAGATTTTCGTACACCCTATAAGTCCTGAAAGTTGTACTGGGTTAACTTGACAACTGTCAATGGTACTGCACTAATGAGTAAAGGTTTATGGATGGACAGACAAACATGAGTGGTAGCATAAGCTCTGTGACCTTGGGTCAGCAGAGCTAAAAAGCAAAACTTCAGGAGAAATTTGAAATACAAGTAATTAGGTAATCATGCAGGATCACTCAAAAGTGAAAAACAGCTGAGAAATATTTTGTTTTATTCTAAAGTTGACATTCCATTTGAGACAAAACAAAACAGGTAACTGCACGTTGAAATTTAACTGACACCCCAAAATTCCTTGCTTAAAGTGGTTGCTTTGTCTATGACTTGGCAAGAGAAACGACTTGCCCTTTGGACAGAAATTTGAAGCATGACTGGCCACATCGTGTAACCATTGACTAGTGCCTGTCCCACCTTGTATGGAATGAATCAGGTGTACTTATCCATTCTTCTTTGGTCCACTTCGGCTCATGAAACATCAGATACTTTCAGGCAAAGTCTGTCTTTCAAAATATAAATACAGGCCTCCACATATCAAAATTTAGTGCTACCCATAAATGGATTAAGCTGAAAAGTGTGTAATCCTTTTTGTCTTGTATTACCCATTATAACAGTTTTGTATGTTTTGTTGCCAAAAATTGCATGACTGGTACATGGGTTACAGTGTTGTAACAAAACATGGGTTACACAATTTGGCAGGCCTGAAATACACTGACAAATGCAATGAGTTCATTCACAAGATCTATAGCTAGATGACTATTGCCTTCATGTAAGTGACATACTTATGTCACTTATGCAAGAACAGTATAAACCCTTACTTTTATTTTATTTTAAGTACAATTTTCCTCTAAATGAATGCTAAAGATCTATTGCTGGGAGCACAACAAATGAGAACAAGATTAAATATTCTGTATGTTAATGTCTTGTTCTGGCATTATATGCCTTCTTTTGCCTCAAAAGCAGACCCAAGCTGCATATTTTGTCTACTCTGCTGGGGTCTGCCCTTCTTTGACAAGGTCACTACTTTAGCATTGGAAAAGTGACTCAGTTTCTAATTGGCTGAGTATGGTTACTATGGTAACAGGCTTCAGTACACTGGTGACCAGAGGCTGCTGCTGGTCTAGGCGATAATGATCAACTTCCTGATTGGTGTCTCAGTCTAGGGGGAGGGTCACAGTGTAGTTTTGTTTCCCTTTACTATAAAAAAAAATCCTGTTGAAGAAGGGCAGACCAAACGTAGCACCACCCAACTTGGTCTACTTTGCAGGCAACGCTTCCTTATAATGTTCAAAATATAGGTCTAAATTGGATACTCATCTCACCTTATCGTGCTCAAAATATATGTCCAAAGTGGGGAGTCACTTTACCATGTGACCTTCAAAACATTGTCCAAAACTGAGATACATTTTACTATAATATTGCAAGCACAGACAGTGCTCATTAGAAGGAATATAGTCTTCATTAATTAATTTTTTACTCTTAAATTTTAATTTCACTTGAATTATTTTTGTTTCATTGTCCTTGCTTTTTTCAATTTTCACAGAGCATTCTCTTTACACCAGCAGCAGAGGGGGTTAATACAGCACTTTGCTGCTCATTCATTATCCAAGAATGATACTTCCAGCTTTGACACTAGGAAGAAATTTGTGGCATAAATATTCTATGTAACTGTCAGTCCCATGTTCCTGAGCTAGTTCTGCTCTTGGTTTAATAACAGGAAGTGCAGTGCAGATTGGCATAAATATTTAACCATTATAAATCACACAACAAATGAAAAGTTGCTTATCAGACTGATTACCATCATATAATCTGCTAAGTTGATATACATCAGCAATTTCCTGTATGCATGTACTCCTGCCTGCATGCATCAACTTAATTAGTAACTTCCCCTGCTATCGCACAAATCTACCCAAATTTTGATATAATTGTCTGTCAATTCAAGCATAAGATCTCAGGTGAATCTAAGTAGTTCTTTTCCATAGCAAATCAATATTATTGTTTCTATTATTATCACCTGCATGCTATATTTCCCTTTCCGACTCAAAAATGTTCCAAAACTTCTGGATGTCGAAGTCACTGCTTCCATTTTTTCATTTAAACTTAATCTTGAACAGTTATGAGTATGAACTAGAAACAAGGATTTGCTCCAAAAGCAAATCTGTCTGTAAGCATTCAAAGATTGAATGATTAACTAAATTAAAATCCTACAATCTTGATTTTTGAGTCCATAGGCTGCACCTACAGCATAAAATATGAGAATGTGAGAATTACACCAGAGGTAAATGTTGAACACACACATGACTCCATTTGAATAAAGAATTAATTGTACATTGCCCAATAAATTAATGCAAAGTAAGCCCTCTGCCATCATTCAAGATTCAAGAATAACTAAAACTGTAGCACAAACCTAAGAATTTCAGGAATGATGGACAACCCTACCTCACTTAAATTTTCCAAGTGTCCCTAATTAGCAAATATAAAAATTCTACATTCAACTTTTATTTGTGGTCCATTGGATATGCCCATAACACAAACATATGAAGATTACTTAAGTGTGAATGGTCCCTCTACCTTTCATAGTTTTGAAGATATCCAGCATTTCCACTTTACAAGTGCCCCTAATTTTGCATAAATTAAAATTCTATAATTTCTGGTTGTTGTTCAATGGATGTGCCTATAGTGCAAACCTATGCTTAAAGTAGGAAATGTGTAGGGGGAATCAAATTTTGAATGGGATCTAATTTTGATCATAGGTTTATCACAAGCATGCACTGGTTGGTTCCTAGCAGTCAACGTTATCAAAGTCTGCATTTCAGCTTGTCATGAGCAATGATGTGTATTCAGTATGTATGCATGCCACTGATGTTTTGTTCATAATTTAAGAGAGCTTCAGCAGAGCAACGTTTGAAATTAGATCACGTTCGAAATTCGATCCCCTCAGTCTACCTCTGCCTGTAATTCTGAAGTTATTCAACATTGAAACTGTTCAATTGCCCTAAATTTGCACAAATTAAAATTCTTCAATTTTTGTTTGTGGGCCATTGGATATGCCCATAGTACAAACCTATGAATTACAGTTGGAATGGTTCCTCTACCTTTAATAGTTTTGAAGATATTCATAATTTTAACTTTTCAAGTGCCCCTACTGCATAATTTTCAACAAGTTGATTATTCTAAACGAGGGGCTTTATACTACTACTATGTCAATTCCCCATGCCAAGTTTGGTACTTGTTGGAACACTAGTGTCCAAACTAACAGCAAAATTTACATGAAAGGAAAAAAAGACAGAAAGACACAGATAAATTACATAAACAAAAGTATTTGGAAAAAAAATTCTATGTTGGCACTCTGACTAGTTTTTATGTCACACATTGTCGCCAGACAGGTTTTTGTTTATGGTGTAGCATGGGACATGACCGTAAAAAAACAGGGTGTATTGCACCCAACGTGTACCAAGGACAGTGTGGACTCAGTCCAAAATGTGGAACTGAAAGAGTCGGAAGCCAGTCCAAGTCCCACGGAGATTTGACATCAAATACTTCACGGCCAGGTCTGACAGCCACAATATATAACCAAAGACACAAATCCATTATTTATCTTGCAATGTATTTTGTTGACTCAATGTAGCAATCTGATAGCTTTGTGTTTAAGTACAGGGTCTCCGTTGTGCTCTACTTTTGCCTGCACACTTCTCATTACTGCTTGACAACTCCTCGCAAAAGCCATTGCATTCTGGTTGCTTCCCTAGCTTTACTGTTCCCCATGTGTACCTCAACCATGTAGACCAAGACATGCCAAGTATTTTCATTCTACCACAGCGTCACCCATTCCCATGTCATACTTGTAAACCCATGGGTATCAACCCTCAACTGTACACACTGAGTATTTTCATTCTGCCATGGCTTCCATGTTTAATTCCTGTGTCATACTTTTAAACCTGCGAGTTGCTATCATGTGCACCGGAGAATTTCTACTCTGCCTTGGCTTTGCCATTTTTCATGATATACTTGTAAAATCCATCAGTATCAAAAGTAAATGCCTATCAGGTTTTCAGTTATCTGGGGTACTGTACTTTCATCCAATACACATTAACTCTTGCAGTGCCAATCACATCGAAAGTCAATCTGCTAAAGTGAAACTAGTCTGAATTATCATAAGGATCTCAGATTCGTATTCCTCATAAAAAGATCTTTCATTCAAGTACCATGCCTCTAGTTCCAGAGGAAGTATCCTAGGTCAACAGCTTTTCTTGGCGTGCACTGGGCACATTGCACCCAATGCGTAGCAAGAAAAGCTGTTGCCTCAGTTCAAAATTTGGCACTTAGAGAGTTAACAGAATCCTGTCTTATGCAAAAGCACTTGAAATGAATAGTCAGCGTTTCTCTTATGTCTCAAGCTGACTCTCAATCAATCAATCTTTATTCTTCACAAAATAAATGCAAAATAACTTACATAATATGAGAAGAAAGGGTAGACAAAATGCAAGCCATGTCTTCCTACCCAACAAAACCAAAACTCTGCTCTCAGACTTGCTGCAAACATGTGGCACACAGGTTCTGACAATGGTGTTGTCCATAATCTAGCTGTCTGTTTCATCTATCACGCCTGACATTGTCTGCATTGCCAATAAATACTGACTCTATGAAATGATGACGTTGAATGCAAATTGACGGACCATTGTTGAAGTAGACTCCGCACTGACAGCAAATGTCAGATGTGGGTTTTCTTCTTGCTAATTTTCTTTTTAATACTTTGGGGAGAACAAAGATGATTCAGAAAAACAGAATAGGACACAGTAAGTCATGCTTAAAATAGCTTTCGCTAAGACAACTACATTTTCTTTAATCTGTCTCAGGTGGTGACTTTTTATTATTATGTGGGCATACTATACATTTATTTTGCATGGACACTGGTACCTGTTACTTTTAAGGTACTCTTGGTCAGAGTAGGACAGAGTCAATAGCTTTCCACGCTATTGGTTGGGCACATTCCTATTCCTGGTCATAGTACAACGGAGTCAATAGCTTTCCATGGCATTGGTTGGCCACATTCCTATTCCTGGTTATAGTACGACGGAGTCAATAGCTTTCCATGGCATTGGTTGGGCACATTCCTATTCCTGGTCATAGTACAACGGAGTCAATAGCTTTCCATGGCATTGGTTGGCCACATTCCTATTCCTGGTCATAGTACAACGGAGTCAATATCCTTCCATGGCATTGGTTGGGCACATTCCTATTCCTGGTCAGAGTATGACGGAGTCAACAGCTTTCCATGACATTGGTTGGGCACATTCCTATTCCTGGTCATAGTATGAAGGAGTCAATAGCTTTCCATGACATTGGTTGGGCACATTCCTATTCCTGGTCATAGTACGACGGAGTCATTAGCTTTCCGTGGCATTGGTTGGGCACATTCCTATTCCTGGTGATAGTACGAAGGAGTCAATAGCTTTCCATGGCATTGGTTGGGCACATTCCTATTCCTGGTCATAATATGACTGAGTCAACAACTTTCCTTGGCACCGCTTGGGTGCATTGTGCCCAACCCATGCCAAGAAAACCTAATGACCTACCCGATGCCATCATCCATGGACTTCCATATAAATATCAGCAAAAATGTTTCCATGATTTGAGTGGGAAAGCCTTAAAGCCACTCCTACTGCCAGCCAAAAGTGGTCTTAATTGCAGGCAATGTTAAATTTAAGAAAAAGGAATACCACCAAGTGTCTTTTAAAGTGTAGCCTTACAAAGATGTAAGGCTGGTGGTCTTTATATAGTAGGTGCCACTGTGTACCTTACAATAAGGAGAAATTAGGAGTAGAAGTGGGTTCTTAAGTCAGAGGGAAACCACAATGCCTGCAGTACAGCGAAATTGTTATACCTTCTTATACAAGAAATAATGACAATAACTCTTGTTTGTACATGATTTTAGGACAGTAATATCCATTCATACTTTGAACTGTATGTTGTTCAACATTCTGAGAAACCACATTAACCTGTAATTTCTCATCCCTGTTGCACTCCTTTCAAAACAGTTTAATGCCTATTGCATGCAGCAGTACAACAGAACAAACAAGAGGCCCATGGGCCTGGTGCTCTGCTGACATATATGGGGATAAATAATAGAATGTAGGGAACACAAGAAGGAGACAAGGAGAGATGTTTTTAAATATGATTTATTCAGCAGATTTATATGGGAAGCGATGCAGAAAGATGGGCCTAACTAAAAAGCTGTGGGGGTGCAAAGCATTCATGAGATGACCCCTATATTCAAACTGGCTATCTGACCTTGCTACTGTTCAAAATACATGCCCAACCTCCAGCTTTCGATACACCGTCTGTTTGTTCATATCAGGTAATAATTTTTTGAGTTATTGACGAAAAACAATAAATTTGGACAAACACCAAACTCCATTTATAATTACTGGGACATGGTGACCCAAAATGTAAGTCACCAAGTACGCTTTATGTCCAATGTAATGAAGTGCAATTTTGATCTGGAGGCTCAATTCTCTTTGCCACTGATGTCCAAGCTACACCCTGCCATTACAAAATTACCTCTTTCACCTTTACAGGTATGGTGACCTCACAAAAATATGTCAAGGTCACTGATATTACATAACATTCTAGCATTGGACATGGTCTGTATATCCTATACATTTGGCAAGTCTAATCCACTTGCTTTTTCCAGATATGGAATTTTATATCTTAAAACACATTCAATATCTGTCAAATTACAGGTGGCACCACTAGTATCATTTGCAATTTAGACTTTGACCTCCCAAACAATCCCACCAAATTTCATGAAGATCTGCCAAAAATTAAAGATGCTACAGTGTTCAGAAGATTTTCACACTTTGACCCCTATATTACATAATATTGTAGGTGGCGCTACCAATATCAAAAGGGACCTAGATTTTCATACATCCGATAAGTCCTGAAAGGTACAATGGGCTAACTTGAAAACTGTGGATGGTATCGCGCTGATGAGCAAAACTTTATGGACGGACGGCAGTGCAGAAGGACAGAAAGACATGAGTGGCTGCATAAGCTCTGTGACCTTAGGTCAGCAGAGCTAAAAAAAGTCATTCTGAGCTAACAGACCCAATGCTGTGATGCATAAGACAAGTCTTTCAAATGATATAATTGTCCAGAGATGTCCAGGTTTGAATTCCACTGGATCCCTTGACCTTGACTATTTTTTGTCAAAAATGACAACACATCAAATGTCTAAGTCCAGCCACTACAAATAGTCCAAAAAAACACAAGAAATTAAGCAGTGGCTTTGCTGAAATCATTGAGGAAGAAACCAAGGTGGGAACAATAGAAACATGGTTTAAAATACTACTATGAAAATAGATTTACAGCTACCCACTGTGCAGTAACATTCTTATTATTTTTCCACAGTGTCACATCCTTTCCCAGAAAGGAATTTTATGGTAGTGCAAATGGCATCTGTTTCAGGTGTGTTATGGAAGACCATATGAATACTCTCAAGCTGACGTGTGATTTACAAAATTGCACATAAAGCATGCTGATTACGTTCCCATACACTACAGTGATCTCTCCTATTGTTGCATGCTAACATGTACATGTCTGTGACATACTGACATGATGAAATCAACAAAATCTGTGGTCTTCACTCTAGCTGCAAGGTCAACCAGAAAGTCTGCTTACACCACCAATCAATTACAACATCCTGGTTCATACATCCTACTGACATTCATCCCTCCCCCCCCCCCCCCCAAACAACAAATGTCAATAAGCAATTAGAGTGAACCATTGGTGGACTTGTCCCAACCACAACATGACTGTGGAAAGAATACCACACTGTCTCCCTGCTTTATCAGAACTTTTTCCCCCATACTGAAGTATGGAACATCTTGCTTATAAATGTGTAACTTTAACCCATGGCAGTATCTGGTACCGCACACAGTGTGCCACAAGGCAGTTTTCTACTCACTGGTGCAACAAGCAACATGTATGATTGAACATGCCTGGGCTCTTATTTTTGCAATTCATTCCAAGTGATTAAATACTAAGTTGATCAGAAATTGCATGATCTATATTTCTATGTACTTTCTATTTCAATTTACCTTAAAAAATTGATGACGTATAGGAGGTGTTAAGAGTCTGATCTTACATGCGGTGACCTTTTTACCAAGGATTATGGGCTGTCCTACACAAGCGAGTGTACACTTGCATGCTGCCTGACGTGATTTTCCTCTATGGACGTCCATTTTTTCTAGCCTTCGATCATGAATTTCATTCCTATCTTGTTCCGTCATACAGATTTGTTCCATTCAAACATTTTAACAAAATTGAAACAACAAAATTTTGTTAAAAACATCAATAACCGACATATCAGAGACAGCAATCAATGACACATCGACGATGTCACCGTGTTTATGCAAATTTTTGCTTCATCACCATGTGGTCTGCTTATTTTCCTTGCTTTCTGTACAGAATTTTCACTCCTGTCTTTATCTGTGCCTAGATTTGTTCAATTGAAGTCTTTTTGTGAAAATATGACGTATAAATTTAGGACCTTGGTCAAATAATCTTTGTGTGAATACGACTTGTTCACCTTCCCAACATTGTGGCCATCAGACATGCCCATAGCATCGGGAACAATGAGTTTGATTGGATGGTGAGCAGCACATGATCAAATCCACCCAATGAGGAGCCTGCATTACCCTGAGTGCATTTATAATGAGGTAAAATGATGTCTCCATTCCCATTCTGGGCTAATTTTAGAGGGAATACTTTTTTCATTAGCCAATAATAGAGCTTGTTACATAGATAGACAAAAATCTAAGGATTCCAGCAGTATAAAACATAATGGCGGACGATGCAAAAGATTGTGACCAGAAAGGTGCAAAGTTACCAAGTTTGGGGTAAATTTTACCATTGCATCATTCAAAATGTCGCAAAAAATTGGCAGTTGTTGGATTTTATCGATTTGATAAGAATATTTTTTTTTTTTTTTCACAAAATCGAAATAGCCATCTGCAAGCATTGAAGTTTGTCTATGATAAAATGCCCCCACTTGCAGGTAAATAAACATTGCGGGCCAGCAGGAAGCTGAAGAAAAAAGGCTTGCGTTGTGTGTGGTTTGAATTGACAACGGTGGCAAATGATGTTCAAATACATGTTAAGCCTGCTCGACAATGGTGTGCTTGGGGTTAATTTAACTGCACAGTGGATTATAGCATTGAGGAATAAACTAGATCGAAGAACAACACTGATGTATATTGGCCAGGCTCCTGCGAGGCCCAATTGTTCTCCCATTAAATTTCAAAGGAGCGAGGTATCACTAATCCCTATAATTGGCCCTTTCAAGCTGACGATATTCACTGCCAGCAGTGCGTCCATCCGCCCGTGTCCAGGGTATATGTCTGCTAGATGGTGTAAAATCAAGAATCACTCTTGTTAACCAGAGGTATGAAATGATTGGAAAAGCATCTTGAGTGATGAATTATGGGCAGATTTGAACAGGAAAGATGACAGGCTTCATGTTAATGTTTGAATCGTGGAAATCTGATGGATAGAAACAATTTTATGTCCAGTCACCTGATTTGCCGAATGCAGTATGGCGGGAGAACAATGATAATTTGATGATTTTAAAACGTAATTAAATATACTTTCCGTGCATTTCCCCTCTTAAAAAGATTGATTTCTAAAGAGTAGAGACATCCAGCTGTTGACTTAATCTTAAATCAGCACTTTAAGGGTTAAAATACCAAGTTAAGTTGGACTGTGGTCATTGTATGCATCCTTAGTTTAACTATTTACCCATGATACAAGTGTCCTACAGGGAATTAAATAGTGACAATAGGTCTCATGTTGAGCTTCAAAGGACTGTCACGAGCATGTATTTTTTTTCTAAGTTTTTATCACCATCTTGCCATTTTTCCAGTGGAGAGGAGAAACTAGTGAACTGTTCATGATCATAACTTTTCAGATTCCGGACCACTCTACACTGTAGCAACTTAAAAAAAAATTAATTGTCGTGCATGTCTGTACAAATGTTTTTCAATCTGTGATGATCTCCTCCATAACGAATGTTCCCATGATGCACCTGGGTCCTTTGCAGCTTCATGCAATTGCCATTATTTGTTTGGAAACTAATAGAGAGTAAAATACAATAATCTGGCAAACTTATAATTAAGATGATTAACACCACCAGATTTTATTTGCTGTGGCACGTCTTCTGTCGCATAATGTTCAACACTCAAAATTAGCCAGTTTGGCGAATGTGCACCATCCCACTCAACCTAATTAGCAATAAACATACACTGTTTCATCTGACCCAATTTGTCCACCGCATATTGCCTGACGAAAATAAAGAAACTAGATCCTGATGGTTTGTCAGCCAATATACCAAACACTCAGCCCTCTTTAGTGCCACTAAAAAACCAATTAGCATACAATACACAGTGATAAAGTCTATGGGTTTAGTTGTCTAAATGACAGTATCAACATAACATACAGTTTATCTGGAGTTTTTGCATGACCACTATGTTTGTACATACATTTGGTTTTCAATAGGAGTCTGTGTCCGAGCCTGGCCCACAAGAACAGCTGGCCGGCTGTATAAAACATGGACATTATTATCTCTGGGGAAAGATCCTCTTTCTACTGTCTATGAAATGGCTTAAGTAGAGAGAATGCTTTCTCCATAAGAATGAGTTTTTCACAGACAATTACACAATTCCTTTCTGGTAACCCATTCTCCATTGTAGACACAGCAAACAGAAATACATTGTATTGCATCTGCTTGCTCTTTCCCCTTAACTCATTCCTTACCAGTCCCTCATTTCTCTGTATATTTACCTAGACTTAAGATGACAATTGCATATTTAAATCCTTCATGAAAAGAGCTTCCATTCAAGTACCAACATGCCTATAGTCTTAAGTCAGTGGTTCTGGCACTGCCTGGCAAGTCATGCTGCAGCTGCTGGAAGGGCAGCTGCAGCATGACTTGCCAGGCAGTGCCAGAACCACTGACCATGGCCTGTGACCATAGTATCGAATGAGTGAAGACTCAGTCAACAGCTTCCCTTGGCATAAGTTGAGCACTAAGCAAGCAATCCATGCCAGGGAAAGTTGTTAACCTGTGGGTGTTATCTTCATAGGTTTTATCTACAATTCTCATGCAAGTTGTTTTCTATCACTGTTGAAATTAATCAAAAGCATTGAAGCAGATGACCGGTGACCAATGTGTGCTTAGTGTTCTAACTGCCCATTTTGGCTGGTTTAAGTGGGAAAGGGTTATGTTTGGCCCTTAAGAACTAGGAAATACAAAACACAAATGTCTTCCATATGATTATTGTAGAGACAGCCACTGAGAATACTTAAGGCTGGCAATGCATTATAAATGCATTAGTTCATTAAAGAACATGACTGCTGTCTCCTAGGAAAAACAAAATACGTAAAAGAGATACGCCAGACCTTGTGCAGTATGGTCTTATGTGTTACAAAGAAAGAACATGATTTACTGAACAATACAAAATAAATTTGGAATGCGTACCCAAGTGAAAGACAAATTAGATGACTATGAAAACAGTCTCTGCACAGTTGACAAGACCATATAGACATCCATCAAGTTTTCTTCCTTTCTTTTTTCTTTCTGTCTTTCTTTTTCCTTCCTCCTTTCCTTCCTTTTTTTGCTTTCTTCCTTCTTTTCTTGATCTCTTTCCCTCCCTCCCTTTCTTATTTCATTGTTTTTTTTACTTTGAACTACCTGTTGAGCTGCTGCAGGTCCAGGTATAGCCAAAAGTGCTGCCGTTTAAGGCAATATTCAATCGATTTTCGATTATTTTGTTTATTTTGAGATGTGGGGACATTTTGGTATATTTAAATGTCATGTATCAAATGTCCAAATTTAGCAGTTTTAGCCACAATACAATCTGAAGAAATAAAAAAAAAGGCTCTCAACTTTAACATGGAAGTCAATGGACCGGGTTAACCTTTGGATCTTAATTACTGACAATACTTAGCTGCTCTAAAATGTCCATTTCACACACGTATTTCTCTAAAACAACTTCTCCGATTTTAATCAATCAAAAGGCCCATAGGTCTGGTGCTCTGGTGACTTGCAATGTATAACAATAATATAAAGACTGGAAACAAAACAAGAGCAGGTTGGAAAAACTAATGTGCTTAGTGTTCCAATTGCACATATGACCTTCACCTTCAACTCAGATTAAAAAATTATTTAATTCAAAATTTGCACCACTGTGCAGCTGTCCATACATGGTCTGTTCAAATTGAGTAATAACTTTTCAAGTTACTGAAGAAAAACAATAAACTTGGGCAAGCACCAAACTCCATAATAATAGGAGGTATTCACATTTAATGATATCAGCTGCAGACCAGCTCTGGTCCCCGAAACTGCCAGGCAATGGAACTATGCTTCAGTCATGATTAGGCCAAATGTACTGATTATGTAACTTAACTATCCAAAATTAACACTTTTTCTATCAAACGGATGAAATTCTCTGAATTTGTTTGGCATCTGGCATGTTTTAAAATTTAGTGAACAATTTTTTTTTTCACAATAACATATTGGCACTGGACATGATCCATATATGTCCTATAAATTTGCATGTCGAACTCAATTATTTTTTCAGATATGGAATTTTATATCTTTCAAGAGCTTTTAACTCATCAGAAGTAAAATATATAAAATTATACTGGAATGAAAACAATGACCAATTGAAATTGCTTCCCTTAAGGTCAATTGACTGATAGTTCTGCTGAGCTAAATCGTGTTAAGAACTCAGTGGTGAGGGGTGGGGGTGTTTGTTTGTTGTTTGTTTTTTTTTTTGTTTTTTGTTTTGTTTTTGGTTTGTTTTGGGTTCTTTCATTGACTTACTGCCGGACTGAAAAGATCATGTAGTAACATCTGGATCTATGACACACCTGAATTCCCCAGATACAGTTCTTTCTGATGTTCCAGAATCTCTGTCTATTCTCACAGGCTGACACACAAATTTTAACCAGAAGGCCACCTGGACCCAGTATTTAGTAGCCAGCAAGCCAGCAAGCCAGCAACACAGAAGCACAGAGATTACATACACATTTCTGATCACATCAGTTGACTTGCTGGCTCAGAGTTCATTAGTCCTGCGGAGTGGTCTCCCGCAACAGAGCATCATCTCCCAAGTCACCTGTACAATGTGATGATTCTACCACTTCTGCATAAATAGGAAACCACAATAAACAGTCTCAGAGTTTCTCTTGACATGATATCATGGCTTAAACTGAGAAATAGTCTCATGACATGCAGGCTGGCTTCCATGGACTGTTGCTTAACCATATACCCATGAGAAATTGAAATAATGGCTGGCTGGTGTAACCCAAGCCACCATTCACCATTACTTAATTAAAGCTGTCTGCAGTTTGCTGGCAACATTGTTGCCATGCAAAGTTTTATGCAATATTCACAACAAAATGAGCACTAAAATGTTGTGATCTAAACCACGGCAGAACAGATCAACACACACCCTCACTTTTAACTCCATTCATGTCGGTCGCAGATCTTCTCTAGAATTGAATGAAAATTCCATTTTCAAGTTCCTCACCAGGAAGTGTAATACCGTATTATCCCTTTTAAGTACCCGCTCCCATTTTTCTAGCACAAAAGTTCTGATATATTGGAAAATTATATACATTTTATGAATATTTAACAGTTGATACAGCTAAAAGGGTCCAAATTCAGGTCCACAGTTGGAGCTTGCTTTAATTAAATAACCTAAATGCCCTATCTGCTTAAAATGGATAATAAAGTAACTCAAGGGATAATACAGTAATTCAAGGGATAATACAGTAATTCAAGGGATAATACAGTAATTCAGGGATAACTAGAACAGGCTGATTTTCCAACAGAAAATCAAATGTCAAATGGGGAGTAACAGTGGATTATGTCATGTAATGCGGTAATATGTTTCATGTGCCAGAAAAGATTTGAGAATTCACTTTGTTTCTGACCACTGGCACTACCCCCACTGATTACCAAGAAGCAATGACTGAAATCTTCCATGCCTGCTAAAGACCAACAGCGACCACCTTCATTAGAAAAACAATGATCTATCAGCCCACAGTGTATTCAAAATTGTACAATGTAGCCCTGTCGATGAAGCCATTGTCACGACAATGCTGAATACACAAATTCTCATGAATCTGATTCTACTTAACATGAAAGAAAATCGCTGACTGGTATCTAATGAGCAAAGAACTGTTTATGTCCTTTCAAATCTTCTCTTTGTGTGTCAGATATGTAGTGTGTTTGATATGTCCATTTGTGATGCTATTACAAAGATGGAAATGTCTCCTAGCTGGACATAAAACAGATATTCAAATGCTCAGCTATCAGCAAGCCATATAAACCTTTTCAACTTCCAGCCGTCTTTGTGATGCATATTCACATGGCCTGGGAATGAATTAAGAGATGTTTTGTCTGTTGACTAAAAGGGAGTAACTGAACTTGACAGGGTTGGACAAAACAAGCAAGATGACAAAAGCAACAGATTACAGGCCCTGAATTGTGGCCATGAGAAACTCCTTCTTCTGCCTGCAGATACATAAACCTGGCTGCACGTAGAAAATAACTCTTATCTTTTTATAATAATTAAGAAACATGATATTCCAGGTAGGCAGGCTGGGATTTCCTGCTCTCTCCTACTCCTCCTCAAAGAAAAAGGAAACAAAATAAGAAGCCTGTGTGTCTAGTACTCTGCTGTTATGTAAATATATCATTTAACCCTTTTTCCCTTAAACTGGCCAAAACCTGCTGGTGGTCAAATGTCATCTGATTTATTGTTTTGAACTAATTTTAACAGCAATGAAAAACATTTTGACTAAGAGTTGTAGGTGAGACCTATGAAGAAATGCCTCCCATGCCAAGGAAAGCTACTGACTCTGTCTTAAGTCATTCCATACCAGTCTCTGATTTTTCCGTACATTTACCTAGATTTAAGATGACAATTGCATATGTAAATTCTTCACGACAAGAGCTTTCATTCAAGTACCAACATGCCTATAGTCTTAAGTCAGTGCCAGAACTACTGACCAAGACCTGTGACCATAGTATGGAATGAGTTAATTCAAGGGGGAGAGGGTTAAGTACATACACATGGGGTGGAACCTCCTTGTGTGGCTGATGAAACTTCATTGGTATCATAAAGAATTGAAATTTTTGACTTCTTCCATAATCCAACTATTGAATTTCCTGAAGATCCACCAAAAGCTTGAGATGCTACAATGTACACAATATTTTCACATTTTGAAACATATACCATATTCATCCTAATAGTAGCACTCCATGCTAATGCAAAGATTTCCTAGAGTGGACATGGTTTTCACAGAGTTTTGTGATAATGATCATAGTGATATGTCTAAATTTTGCAACACCACAAGCAATTACACTTATAATTGAATCCATATGGCATAAAATAACAACAATAAACCATTTCCTTTCATCAGAATCACTTAATTTATGCAAAGATTTCCTAGAGTGGACATGGTTTTCACAGAGTTTTGTGATAATGATCATAGTGATATGTCTAAATTTTGCAACACCACAAGCAATTACACTTATAATTGAATCCATATGGCATAAAATAACAACAATAAACCATTTCCTTTCATCAGAATCACTTAATTTTTAGAAATAGTGAAAAATACTGAATTTTTAATGACCCCCAAAAATTAAAAAGTAGGGTGTGTGCTTCTATTAGGGCATGTGCTACCACTGGAATGAATACAGTAGGCCTAATACTGTGTTTCACATCGCGATCTATCTGTGAAATTTGTTGAAGAATGCAAATAAATATCTAAATTTTGACAAACTATAACAAAGTATCACATAATCCGTTTTTCATTTATCTGCAGAGGCATTCTCAGTGGTCCAGGCTAGTGCTCAGACCAGTATTACACTTGCCGTTTCTCAGTATTGACCCAGCCTTGCACTTGTTGGTTGTACTTGTCCATGCAGGACTCTTTCTGTCTGTATGTAAGTGGAATGCGACATAAAGGGAGGAAGGTCTAAGTGAAGAGTATAAAAGAGGTTTGTGAGTGACTTTGAATTCTCATATATATATATATATATATATATATATATATATATATATATATATATATATATATATATATATATATATATATATATATATATTTATATATATATATATGAGAATTTAAAGTAAATATGCAAAACTTTTTTTTTTGCAGACTCCAGGATACTGATAGTGCTATTGGACCACAGTATGGCTCTGCTGCATACATGTTTTATTATATTAATGTCAATTAAGTCACAGCAGCCCAACAGACAATTTATCTTAAAGTATCCTTGTGCCAAATTTGAGCAAACTTCATCAAGCCTTTAGGGACATATTTCATTTAAAGAAAGTCCTGAGTGTCTGCTTCTGAAATCAGGAGCGAAAACATGATATTAGTCTTGACTCGGGTATTTCCAGAGGCAAACTGGTCAGATATACATGGTACAATAATCACGCGTACCACAGTTTATGCATGGGAATGTTCTACAGTCCTTCCCAATGTTACTGCTCTCTGTGACACACTCTTTTAAATCAATACAAGACACATGGACATGAGGAATCTGGCTTATTATATTTCCACTCATCTCTATTGAAACAACAGACTTACACAGGTTGCTTTGCTGGGAACAGACTATGTCACTTTGAACGAGTGATGCCTATGACCTGTATCTAAGAAAAGCAGAAGAATCCATCAAGTTGTATCACTATGTGCATGTACTCCTGTTGACAGCACAGAGACATCAGAGTGCAAGACCCGCAGGAAAAAGCATCAGCCTCCTCCCTCCTGACCAGTTCAGCATAGGTGCCAGATAAAAATATCATCTTCATTCTGGCTTGCAGTCTTGACTTCATGGACCCAATGAATTCTATTTATCAAAATCAAAAACATTAACCCTTAAAGTGCTAAATCAAGGGTATAGTCTTTTTGTTATTACTGTTAAACATATAATGGTTACATGATTCAAATTCCTCATGAAGATACCTTTCATTCAAATACCAGCAAGCCTAGTCTGAAGCAAAAGGTAGTCTTAGTCAACAGCTTTCCTCCAGACACTTTGCACTAGTTGTGTGCAAAGTGTCTCAAGGAAAACTGTTGACTTAGTCTGAAATCAACGCTTTAAGGTTTAAATCAGTCATCCTTCCTTTGAGAGACAACTCCAGCAAGTTCACTGCCTTTCAACAATGCATTTACCATGTCCCTTGATCTATCAGTTACATGCTATTAAATCTCTTTTGTGATGCCAACTACTTTACAAGACCACTTTTTTTTTTGGGGGGGGGGGGGGGAGACAATAAAAAGCTGGATTTGTATTTACACTGTGAAGACAGACTATGACACTTTTTGTTTATTAACAGTTGAGTATATTAAATGGTATTGGAACAAGTTCATCTGATCAGACAAAAAATAAATATCCAAGTTCACAAAACTGAGAAAAGATCAAGAAACCGCCTAAATACATTTATGACCATTCTAGGTTTTCCACCAGGTATGCTATCGAGGACAAAACTTGCACCTAAAGCATGAAAGAATCCATTAAAACAACACAAGTTATGTAACACTGTCAGAAACTCAAACATGAACAGTGGCACTATAAATCTGATACATCTAGACTTTGCCATGGTGACCTCATGACCTGACCAATGTGTTGCCATGGTGACCTCATGACCTGACCAATGTGTTGCCATGGTGGCCTCATGACCTGACCACTGTGTTGCCATGGTGGCCTCATGACCTGAACACCCTGTTGCCATGGTGGCCTCATGACCTGAACATCCTGTTGCCATGGTGGCCTCATGACCTGACCACCCTGTTGCCATGGTGGCCTCATGACCTGACCACTGTGTTGCCATGGTGGCCTGTACCAAATTTCAATGCATTCCACCCAAACATTCTGAAGATACGGGGGAAAACAATAACAACAAACATACAGAAATAGGTGAGATAACCTGTAGGTATTAAACCTTTCACAAGACTGGTATAAAGTGGAAGAGCCAGTTTATGAAATATAGTGGAACTTTCTGTGACTTTGAACTACAAAGAGTTAAGTGCTAGAATGCCACATTGCAGACTGATGACATCTGTATTCCCAAGGATCTATCGGTCAAAGAGAATCCTGGAAAGTGGTATTGGTCCATTGTATACAAAGACATCGGGATGATCAATAGAACTAATTACCTCCACTTGTCCCTTGGCCTCCCACACTGGACTGTTAACACTCTGTATCGTGATGATTGGTGTGCACTAGTCTTGCTCCCCAATAAGTGTAACCAGATCAGATACCAGGTCTCCTTTGGGATGGGGCACCCATTTTCAGTAGAACAGTGTTCAATAGTTTGCCTTGTCCTCTTTGAGATAGATACCCACACTCTACGATGGACACTTTTAAGCCATAGTTAGGGTGGCTGACAAAGAAAAACAGCTCCCACATCTCGGGTCATAAAAAACACTTGGGATTTTCTTATACCCTTCATTTTAGAGAGTGCCTGCCATGTTAACTCTTTAAGTGCCAAATTTTGGACTCAGTCAACAGCCTGTTTTTGGAATGCATTGCGGGCATTGTGCCCTTGTGCCTAACGTGTGCTGAGAATAGCTGTTGACCTAGGATATTCTCTGTGGAACTATAGGCTTACTGGTACTTGAATGAAAGGTCTTTTTATGAGAAATACGCATCTGGGATCCTAATGATAATTCAGACTAGTTTGACTTAAGCAGATCGGCTATAGTTGTCATTGGCACTGAAAGAGTAAAACCAAACATAATTTTTCAGCAAACCCCATTGTCTGTGTTTTGCTGCTTGAAGCCTGAGGCTGAATAGACCACAGTATCAACCTTAAACCCTACCTCACACACAATACTACAGCCCAACATTTAACGTTTTTTTTTTTGCTTATGTCAACCACTATGCATGCTGAGAAACACATGTGAACATGTAACAGGCATCCCTTGTTAACTGTCAGCCAAACAATGAACACTATACCCTCTTACCCTTTAATAAATTTCTTTCAAGTTCTTTTTCACAGATGCAGGTACATGTCAATTATGTAAAAATGGTGAAGATGGATGCACTTCAATTCTTCATGAAAAAAAATCAATTGACTCTACAAAAAACCCAACCAAAAAAAATCACATTTTCCGTGACCACAACTGAAGAAACTTGTTTCCCCCTCCCCGACCCCCTAAAAGAGTAAGAGACACCACACACCATGTCCTTAATAGTAACACGAAGCCATTCCCACTGAACTTGGCATGTGTGCATCAGCACTCTGATCTGAGCTCCACACAAGAAAGACTTTCCATTAAAGGAATCCCATTTCCCTATAGGATGTCATTCATTTCTGCTCACAAAACATTATTGATTTTTTTCCCCCTTTTTTATCGTTTGAATCTGTTGCAAATGCACTGCTTAGTTAGTCTGCAACAAGTCGGTCACAATGAATTTACAAGCATTAACTGCAACAGTGTGTTTTTGGGGGGAGGGGCAACTGAAAACCGAATGTACCTAAAATCACATGGCTTTAGATATTACCTCATTCATGTTATTAAAGCTGAGAAATGTATGGTCCAGGGTGACTCCTCTTATGACATGTCTTGTTGAAACAAACATTTTTGTCTCACGCTTGTGTACTGCATTATGGACAAAATACATTGTTTTGGTTATTTTTACTTTTTTTCCTTTGTGGTTGTACCATCTGATAAGAGTTACTGTCCAATGCTAAGATACATTTAATATCAACATGGATACTAGCCTACATAGGTTCATGTATATCACATAACACAGACCATTTCAATGAGCATATCTAAGCCAGAGCAGTATCAAAACACTCGGCATTCTACCACACTGATCAAGATCTACTCAGGTTTCAACTGCAGCAGGATCTTGGCAGCACCTCTCCTTTCATCAAGGTAATTAACAATTGGTTTCTATTACATGTATTTTACATGATTAAAAAAAAAGGTGAAAATTGGCCGAACATCAATTAGACTAATCCTGCTACTGTATACAGTGTATCTGTGCAACTGCCACTGCGAATGCCTTTCGTTCTTGGTTGCATGTAAGCCCCGCACGTAAGTCTCTCTACCTTGCATTTCAGCAGGAAAAACTGAAGTATGCCAAGGTGATGGCTAAGGTAAACCAAAAAGCATCATCCTGCTGTGTCCAAACAGAATTCACATGCAACTTAACCCTTTTGAACCTTGCATTAAGACTAAATCACCATCAGGCTTGACATCATTAAAACCAAGCTCTGTTGTCTTGGACAAGGGAATTTTAAGTCAGGACAAGTATGCATATAATTAGCCTCCATGTAGCTTTTAATCTGTCACTTGTCCCAAACAGTGAGTAGACTAGTATTGGGTCAAGTCATTGGTGCCTCACTTGAGCATGAATTTTCATGCAATGGTACAATTCACCATACAGTTTTATTAACTCTTTCAGTGCCACATTTTGGACTAAGTCAACAGTTTTCCTCACTGCAATTTGGGCATATCATGCCCAAAGTGTACCATGGAAAGCTGCTGACCTGAATTATTATATTCTATGTAACCACAGACACACTGGAAAGCTGCTGACCTGAATTATTATATTCTATGTAACCACAGACACACTGGAAAGCTGCTGACCTGAATTATTATATTCTATGTAACCACAGACACACTGGTACTTGATCAGAAGGTCTTTTTACAAGAAACATGAATCTAGCACCCTTATTATAATTCAGAACAGTTTGTTCTAAGCAGTCAGCAGTTCGTTTTGAGTAGTTTGACTATAGTTACTGTTAGCGCTGAAAGAGTTAACTGCAAAATAAATACCAGTTTACCACACAACATGATATTCATGAGAGAAATAGATGTGTTATTCTCCTGTATTTTTGTCAGCAAGTGCTCTTTATTTCTTAAGTCACCCCAAGCAATGATTGTTCATGCATATCCCTTTGGCCAAGCATCTTTTGAAACCTTCTATCTGATCGATATACACAACGAAAAAACAAAAACAAAAAAAATAAAAACAAAACAAAAAAACTCCCAGAAATATAGGGATGTTTGGCCAAGCATCCTTTGAAACCTGCAAGCTGATTGGTTTACATAATGAAAAATATACCAGAAATACGAAGATTAAGCCAATCATGCTGTTGTATACACATTATGGGTGGTATAACAAAAGAAATATGGACACAGAACAGTAATAAATTTGGCAAGCAAAGACGTTAATTTGATGTAACAAGTTCTTTTCTGTTCTTCTCAAATCACTGAAATCTGGATGAGAAAAGATTCTAAACAAAAGTATACCCATGTGGAAAGAAACATGATGGTTCAAATTCATATAAATTAGCCTTGGGGATGGCACCTCGTTTACTGGTGATGATCTCAGTTTGCTGAAGTATCAAATTTGGCTGAAAGATTGCTGCTGATTTGCAGATAAGGTTTACTGTGCCATGATATTAATTAGAATACAAGTATGTCACTTTGAGAAGATAAATCTCCATTTTACTTTCTGCACAGTACTGGCAAGTCAAATAATGATTTGGAACTTGAAGAAATGTTGTGTACCATCATGGCTGAATGCAGTAACAGCAAAACTCAGTTAATGACAATTTCTTTGTTGATCCTTTTTCACCTATGACAAACTAAAATTGGTCGACAACTCTGAGACAAAGTATAAAACTTTTTGAAATGAATGTTTTGTACGTGTGTCAGCATAAAAGAGGCAGTTAACAAATTAGTTACATTGACCACTGAATATATGTGGCAGTCTCAAAATAGCTTGATTTATTTTGGGATCGAGCGACTTGGAACACCACTTGAATGAAAGGTCTCTTTACGAGGAACCTGAGCCTAGCATCCTTATTATAATTCAGAGCAATTTGTGTTAAGTTGTTCAGCTTAAGTTGCAGTTGGAACTGAAAGACTTATATTAATGAGAAACATATAAAAACACTGGAACAAGTGAGATTTACCATACCGACATTTTGTCAGTTTTGGGGTAACTGGCCAAAAATTTCAAATGAGCCTTAAGCATGTAAGGCCCAAGCTGCTATGTATCAAAATTTCTGAGCAATTAAATTTTAAGTAACTTCTTACAGTCTGCTGGAGCAAGGCTGTCTCCTATATCTACATGTCCTTGACCTTGCCTCAATCTCACCTGAGTTTCATTCCAGACATGAAAAAAAACAAAAAAACAAGAGGATCATGATGATCCTGTGCTCTGCTGACTGGGATCTGCTGTTACAGTATTGGAACACATGGACTGCAGTCTAGATTTGTACAGCTATATACATGTATGTAGAGTGGTAGCAAATTGTGTCTTTAAAATAAATTTTGCGGAAGGACGGAAGGCAGGACGGACGGACGGACAAACGACGGACGCAAATGGATTCTATAAGCTCTGCTGGTGGTAGTACATGTATTATTAGTTGACATACCTTGCTGTTTCAATGGCTGCCGGTGTACAGCGGCAGCACTCACTTACAGTCACAAAGTCTGATATCGCATAACTTTGTCAAAAATTAACATATCCCCATTATTTTCGCAAACTTTCATTGTCTAATGTCTAACTATATTTTGATAAAATTTTAAGCAATTCTATCATGCTGTTGTGGAGAAGAAGTCGAAAATAGCCTTCACACGCAAAAATTCACAAAAAAATAGGGAAAAATCGCAGCACCACCTGGTGGCCAAAATGAGAACTAGTTGACCCCAGGTGACCCTATGTGCAATATCAAAGCAATTGGCCAAGTAGTTCTTGAGATGAAATTTTATTTTTTTTTCAAAAAATTAATTAAAAAATTCATTAAAAATAGAAAAATTATTGTATCATCATCTCCTTCGCAACCTTGGTAGAGGTTCACCTGGGCAACATCCATGTGCAAAATTAAAACATTCCATACAGCGGTTTTTGAGAAGAAGTCAAAAGGGTAAATACAATAGTATAATATATGCACTGTATTGCCATATATATATATATATATATATATATATATATACATACAGCTGCAGCACTTCCTTACAGTTGCGAATTTTGATATCCCATAACTTTGCCTAAAATTAACATATCCATATCATTTTCACAAATTTTCATTGTCTAATGTCCAACTATATTCTGATAAAATTTTAAGCAATTCTGTTCAGCCGTTCTGAAGAAGTCGAAAATAGCCTTAACAGGCAATAATTCATAAAAAATAGGGAAAAAATCACAGCACCACCTGGTGGCCAAAATAAGAACTAGTTGACCCCAGATGACCCTATGTGTGCAATATCAAAGCAATTGGCTTCGTAGTTCTTAAGATGAAGAAATTTTAATTTTTTTTCAAAAAATAAATTAAAAAATTCATAAAAAATAGAAAAATTATTGCATCATCATCTCCTTCACAAACTTGGTAGAGGTCCACCTGGAGATCATCTATGTGCAAAATCAAAACATTCTATGTAGCGGTTTTTGAGAAGAAGTCGAAAATATAAAAAGTCTAATGACAGACGGATGGACAGACGGACGACGGACGCAAACGGATTCTATAAGCTCTGCTGACTGACAAGTCAGCAGACAAGTCAGCAGAGCTAAAAAAAATGGTGAATGTTGGATAAAATAAGGTAGAACCAGAAAACTGGGGGTCTGGCCAGATACTACAGTTATGAATATTGAGACCTTCATTACCACACACTATGTGCAGCATAGTGTCCCCAGGACATTATCGGCTCATCTTTGCAACTTGACTGTCTGTGTCAAACTTCAGTAAAAAAAAAAAAAAAATGACTGTGCTTGGCACAAAGCATTATACTCTTGACATGGAGAAGACATGGATGCCCCTGATGGCAAGCTAAGAAACGCAATGATTCTTGCTCTCCCTCTAACAATCTGTAGAAAAAACTCTTATAATTAAAACTTCCCTTTCTAGTATACAAATAAAGAACTGACTTTTCAATTGCTTGCCCAATGGATTAATCTGAAGTTTTTATTTCAATTTGTCAGAACAAAGTGCAACTTGAAAAAACAAAAAAACAAAAAAAAAAACAAAAAAAACAAAAAAAACCAAAAAAACCCCGAAAGTAGAAAAACACCACTTAACTCAATAAATAATCTGTCTATTGATTACCATATGGAAACACTTGTCTGTCTGATAATCCACATCAGAATATGCAACCTTTGTGCATTTATAGTCTTATTTGTGCTCATTTACCATCACCCACACCCTCCTACATATGGTTTATTTTTACTTGGCACATGGCAAAGTGACAGCTGAAAGGCTATACACACAGGGAAAGCACAAGACAGTTTCAGAGAGGAAGCCATTTGTCATGGCGGGAAAGAACCGGCATTACACAAAACATACTAAATCCACCTCTTCAATCTTATTTCCATGTAATCACTCACCGTTGCCCTCTTGTTTCTGCCTTTTTATCTATTCTAATTGGTGACAGCAAACAAAATGGTACTCTTTCCCTAATAAAAATCCATTCTTGTAAAATATTCTAAATTAACTTGGACTGAATATTCAACTTACATATTGTTATGGTACTGGTACCTTTCAATGTATTTTACTGATTTATTCATTGTGTGTGCTTGTGTTAACCCTTTCCCCCTTGAAGACTGAGTCAACAGCTTTCCTCGGCATGCCAAGGAAAGCTGTTGACCTGGGTCATGTTGTCTTGACAGGTCTCATCTTCAATTCTCAGTCAAATTGTTTTTTCCTTGCTGTTGAAATCAGTTGAAAACGCTGAAGCAGATGACATTTGACCACCAGCCGGTTTTGGCCGGTTTAACGGGGAAAGGGTTAATGTGGTCAGGTAGCCAGACATATTGCAATAAACATTCTTCATGAACTCATTCCTGATTATTGACAGACTTTCCTGTGATGGATATTTATATGGAATTTGATGGACATTACATACACAGACTTCTCATTGACACAGATTTCATTTGATTACCACGCACTATGCCAGGTTAAACCCTTTCCTGCTTACATAAAAATTGGAAATACAACGTACATCTTTCCTTGGTGTCGGTTGGGCATTCAGTGCAAGTTTCATGATAGTAGCTCAATTTGTTGAAAAGTTATTGAGTCCACAAGGCTAAATAGACCCCTGATGACCTTGAAAATACATCAAGGTTGACGAATGTTAATCTCAGCCAACTATCCAATCAGATGTTTCAACAGTACAAGTTTCATTACAGTACCCCAATTGGTTCAAAAGTTATGTTCGTGTGTCTCCAATCACGGGTAAAAATATGATGTTCCCAGGTGACCCACAAAATAGGTCAGGGTAGCTGTATGTTGAACTGAGCCAAGCGTACAAGGACATGCTTCTTCTTGAGCATTACTTCAATCCATTATATGCATTTTAAGCTCTTACATTTATCAATATATGTAAAAGCAACATTAATTTTGGGACAATCCAAGTTGGATTTCATGTATCAGTTTTATTGTTTTATCACATCTACCTACCCTCTGTCACCTATATTGACATTACGGCCATGCTGCAAACAGTTATACCATACATAGTCACAGAGATAAAAAGCTAAACAGCATTTATAAGCTATGAAATGAAAATGAATCTTGAATCCTGACAATTATTTTGAAGAACTTGCTTTCCGATATGCCTTTATCCCACCTGGCTGTGACTTTCTGAGGCGCATTTATAAGCAATGAAATGAAAATGAATCTGGAATCTTGACAATTATTTTGAAAAACTTCCTTTCTGATATACCTTTATCCCACTTGACTGTGACTTTCTGAGGCAACCAAATTAACCCTTTCCCCCTTAAACCGGCCCAAACCGGCTGGTGGTCAAATGTCGTCTGCTTCAGTGTTTTCAACTAATTTCAACAGTTATGAAAAACAATTTGACTGAGAATTGTACATGAGACTTATCAAGGTCACATGCTGCAGGTCAACAGCTTTCCTTCGCAAGGGTTGGGCACTTAGGAAAGCTGTTGACTCAGTCTTAATTCAAGGGTGAAAGGGTTAAGCTAACAATCTGATCCATTATCTACAAACTAAGTGCCCCCTTCCCCTGAAAGCTTGACATCCCAATGGCAACGACATGGAAGACTCTTTAATCTTCAATGGTTCCCATACCCGCTGCTGACACTAAACCGTGTGGGCCAAAAAAATAAAACTGTCTTCAAGACAGCCTCTGCTCGGTCACTGTCCCAGCATGTCACAGCTATTGATGCCACAGGTTCCATTGCGTGGTGAGATTAAGGCAGAATCAATGTGGCTGCCCCAAAGTAGCAACAATTGATCACATTTCCCAGCGGGGATTTGTCCGGGTCCTCCACCATGTAGATGATGAGAGCAGCGACCACAGGAGCCTGGCTACTGTGAACTGATAGGCGACACGAGGACACCACTTACATACATATTAAACCACTTGTTAACCATCTGTTGTACCAACTGCACGGCCACCAGCACTAAACCACCCACTTTTTACCTGCTGTCAAGGTTTGTGTTCAAATCATAGAAATGGAGATATCAATTATAGATTATATATCACATTATATACATGAATATATTGACATGACTCTCCCCCTTCTTTATATACATGTATACATACAGTAAACCTGCGGTGAATGTTTGCCTACATATGCAAGTATTCTATTCTATTCTATTCATACTTTTCCAGATCAATTTGTGCATCATGTGACTTCTTCCATTAAACATACCATATAACATGTAATAAAGCACGACTCATTTTGAGGACCATGGGGTAATGCCTAGTCATTCCTTCCCATCATGCACTGCTCCCCTGGCAGGCATCACTTAGTCTCATCTCAACAAATGACGGCCAATGATGGTACTAATCTTCCACAAATAACACTGCCACCTGACATGGGTATCATCCCCGTCCAATCTGCATGTATATGGACCAAATTTGTCTTAAATAGTATCTGGACCAGCCATTATTGCTCATCATTACCTCCATTATGCCGTTACCTAGTTTGTCCTCACTAGACCTAACAAGCTGTGGAGGCAAGGGGCTGATTGTGGGGTGGGTCATCAGCACTAATTGCCAATGAACACTGGCTGTATGGGCATGGGCATGGGCATCCCATTGCAACAACAATTTTAGCCATCGCCTCAAATGCAAAACATCAGCAACACCGACTCCTGTGTCACAAGGCATGTTTGTGTATTTTCAATCATTATGTCTGGGTGCGGACCCAATGGCAGACATTCTGTTTTTCAAAGAATTTTTCTTTCTTTCTTTTTTTCTTTCTTCCTTCCTTTCATTTTTTTCTTTCTTTCAAGCCCGTGTGCCAACACAGACATTTTGTTTTTCCTGAAATTCTTTCTTTTGCCCTGATTTTGTCTGGAGCTTTTCTCAGACACCTCGATACCTAGAAGTGCCAAATTTGCCTTGATGATTCATTAACTTGGACTGGGTGTCATGATTTAACTTGAGATTGTTATGGTGCTGATACCTTTCAAGGTATTTTCTCAATTCATCCATTGTATGTGCACTTAAGTTAATGTGGTAAGGTAACCAAACATATTGCAATAAACATAATGGGTAGGAGCAGGAATGTTCCAAAGACTTTGAAGTTCAATTCTAGAAAGTAACAATTTCTATACAATTTCATACAGCTTTGGTACTTTGTAGCACTGGGGTTCAAAGACACTAAGTACATTGTTGCTCCCACCCCTTCCATTCTTCATGAACTCATTCCAGATTATTGACGACTCAAAATTGTACCCTTTTGATATATGCAAATTAGATGTTCTAATTTAAGCAAATTTGGCCAATATCCAAAATATGATCATGCATTGTTCCTGCTTCAAGTCATATGCTATGACTTGTAGTTGTATTTAACCTTAAACAAATGATGAACTGCTACATTTTCATGCAAACTTGAGCCCTATATGATCAAAACTGGTTTATGTTTGAATTGGGGCAAAAAAGTTTTACCCAGAACCAACACAAAAACTTTAGCTCTATATTATCAAAACTAGGTTTATGTACATTTCCAATATACTGCAGATAGGTGTGTTATTCTGCTTCAGAATCACAGCAATTAACATTTTTCAAAGCATTTCTATCATTCAAATTTTGCAAGCACCCAGATAAATTTGCTGTGAAGCAAATTTTCTTTTCTAGTTGAACGGCTGTTTTACGCGTATCTGTATATATGTATTACTTTTAGTGCTCCAAATGTTGTCCTATGACCTGTCTAGCCATTCTGGTATAATGCCATGCCAACCATGTCATAGACCTGTTTTTACATCCCAAAATGGTGAAGCATAATGTGAATCCCATCATTATCCTTATACCAGTTATTTATCTATCTAGCTTCAAGCATCATGCACATAATTTGGGTCCCTCCAGACCCATAATCAGTATTTGCCCATCACCACATCCCAGCAACATCATTCAAAGTGTCTTTAAACCTAGTTTATGGATCACAGAGTGAAAGTGGCCTAATATAGAATGGCCTAATGGGGGATAACTGCCAGCCCATTTACCTCTTACATGTGAACCATGGCTCAGTATAAGGCTATGGAACCTGGGGGATGGTGGTGCTGCTACAGCCTGGTGTCAAAACCACCAGAGCCAATCCCAGTCTCCCTTGAGATCCATCTGGTTCTTAAAGATATTTTCATATTCACTGTGTGTTTTCTTTTCCCTATTCTCCTCACCATTGACCAAATCTTTTCTCTCCCCCCCCCCCCCCTTTTTTCAGCTTTATTACCCAACATTGAGCAAATTAACTCAACATGCTGGTAAGCTTCACTGACTGGATCTTGGCATTTTCCTTTGACAACCCTTTTCTCAGATTATCTGGATTACAAGTCTTCAAACACTGTAGGGACCTCATTAACACTTCCAATGCCAAGTCACTGCACGAAATAGGTCTGAAAATTCTACTGAGCTTTATTTTGACTCATATAAATGTCTGGAATCTTTAAGTCTTATTTCTGGATTTTAACTGTATAGTCAACTGAACTTCAGAATGACATAAACTCTTCATGTGCAGAATATCTATTAACACACAATTAAGTGTGTTTTATCTACCCCCCTTTCCTGCTCAAATCGCCCCAAAGCACCCAGATGTAAATTGTTGTCGGCCTTAACATTTTTACTTTCACTTCTAGTTACCAGAAAACATTTTAGCTGAGATTAGTATGGAAGACCATTAACCACAGCATGCCCAAGGTCAAAAGTTTTATTTGGCATGGGTTGGGCACAAGGTACTCAATCAGTCGTACTCTGACCAGGAATGGGTTTAACTCATTCCATACCAGTCCTTGATATTTACGTGTATTTACGAAGATTTAAGACGACAATTGCATATTTAAATTCTTCATGAAAAGAGCTTTCGTTCAAGTACCAACATGCCTATCATCTTAAGTCAGTGGTTCTGGCACTGCCTGGCAAGTCATGCTGCAGCTGCCACAAGGGTAGCTGCAGCATGACTTGCCAGGCAGTGCCAGAACCACTGACCAAGGCCTGTGACCATAGTATGGAATGAGTTAAAGCCAATAGATTTTGCATTACCTAGCCATGCTCCAGGTACTAAAAAGGCAGTCGTAGTATAGCTTCCCATACGCCAAATAACAGAGAAAGGCTTTTAACTATTTTATCGCCAATTTCCTACATCAGTCAATGTGCAGTGAATTAACATATTTATACCAGACTCATATTTTCTTAAACCGACCTTTCATTCAAGTACCGGCATGCCTACACTTACACAGACCATCAAAAAGGTCAGGGTCAGTGTGCCCAAAGCACTCTGAGGTAAGTATTAACCCTTTCCCCCTTGAATTAAGACTGAGTCAACAGCTTTCCTCGGCATGGGTTGGGCCTTGAATTAAAACCGAATCAACAGCTTTCCTGTTGACCTGGGTCATGTTGTCTTGACAGGTCTCATCTTCAGTTCTCGGTCAAATTGTTTGTCATTGCTGTTGAAATCAGCTGAAAACGCTGAAGCAGCTGACATCTGACCACCAGCCGGTTTTGGCCGGTTTAAGGGGGAAAGGGTTAAGTCAGCCAAAACTAGGCACTGAAAGAGTTAAGTAGAAGCCGTCAGATACTGCACACATTAGCTTGGTACCTTAAAGTTTATTGATTCAAATACTATGTACAACTTTGACGACTAAGCAATAAGCTTGGTGACATTATTGAAGTTAAGAGAACTTCTGTCATCTTTTACAAAATTTGTGGGAACTGCTATAAAGACAGTACTGTAAATTGCTTTAATCTTGCTGTATTCTTATTTTTGCTAATTTCACTGATGGCACAAAACCATGAAAATAAAAACACTGTGAAACAGTTTTTTAAACATTGTATGAATAGGAATTATGTCCAAAATAGTGAAATTAAAACTACATGTATAGATACAATGAAATGTCAAAAATACAAAAACCCTGAAATTTCACACACGCAAAAATAAAGAAATTTACAGTAGTTTAGTAAATCATAGAGGATCTGACTGTATGTCCTTTTATGTATGAATATTCCTCACTTTCATTCAAGAAAATATGCCCAAGTGAATCATAATCACAAGTCCACTTCAATCTTTTCCCTTGTTTAAAAATTTCAACTCTTTACATCTTAGCACAAATTATTAGACACCAGTCAGTAAACTGTTTTCTGAACAAGCATATATATACAGGCAATATGACAGTGTTGGCACTGTAATGAGGTGGTATTAGTGATCAAAGGCAGTAGAGTGCAGATAAAGGGCAGGTCTTCCCAGGGGAAGGATTTTAAGTCAATGCATGCAGCTGCTAAACATGGCTCTATGAGGTGTCATAACATGGGGCTTTTGCCATGTATACAGAACAGTGCTCAGCCAGTAAACCTGGGACTGGGTGCATAAGACGAAAGACAAGGTTGAATACAAAAAAAAAAAAAGAAGGAAAAAAAAAAAAGGCCTCAACCCAAATTTCCTTGCCGTCGACACAAGTCACAGCAAAGACAATAGCAAGCATCTTCATTTGTGGGAACAAATATTGTATCAAATGTTAAAACTGCAGCTGGCAAGAAATTGCTCAATACTGAGACATGCCAGGGTAGTCTTGAACCCGGAAAACACTGCATATGGCTGGTCCACAACAGGCTGGTATCATATGGTCATTTTGGGCTATATCAACAAAGGCTTAAGTTCTTTACATCTTCAAAAGGCAGACCGTGGAGACTGTGAGTACAGCTCAAGGAGTGATAGGCCTGGGAGGCTGCCAGATATTATACCCACTGGATACAAGGTGATGCACTAACCCGACTCTCAATCCCCTCAGACAACCTTCTAACCTCACAATTTCCCCATCCTTAAGACTTGCAATTTGTTCATGCAAGATGGCATTCAGCGAGCTATGTCTTGGGTGCATGAGCAATAAGCATGCTTTTCCTCTGTCACAATGAGTGCAGCCTCAGATTTCTTCCTCACAGCTGAGTGGCCTCGGCTACACACTTGTGGGGATTACAAACAATAATGCTTTCACCCATCAGCTGACACTCTCTGGATACCGGGCTCCCTGATGCCAGTCACCTAAAAAAGCAGCACATGTCTCTGAAAATCAAGTACAGCGTGTTAATGGTTAATTCTGTGTGCCCTGCCTTGATATAAATACTTGAAAAGCGGGAAATGCCATTTTCCAAGCTATCCCCATAAGGTCACTGTCCCCAGGATTGCCCTCATAAATGCCTTGAATATTGCACGTAAATTTGCCGAACCAATTTGCTGTTGAAAAGAGTTAAGCTGCACACAGCCATCACTTGGGTCCTATGGAGTTTGCTGATATGATCTTGTTATCAAGAGAAAATTGAAAGTGAAAGATAAGCTTCACAGAATGCTATGACCTACTATCACTTTCATTCTCAGGAGCAACTACCACACAAAAGACACATGTGTGACCGACTTTCTCGGCTGGCTCTCCTAATAAGGCTAGAAATTCAGGCTGAAACGCTGGAGCTGGCAAAAGGCAGATGGGACTTGCTTATCATTTATGCTTCTTGTATTCATTGCAGGAAATGGGGGCGAAAACCTAACCATACTTTAACACCATTAAGAGAGCAGTCATTAAGTTGTCTTTCACCAATTAGAGATTTGTATTATTGTTCAGTAGGTGGATTGGAATCAAGATCAGCAGACTTTAATGCTTCAGATGACTGTACTGGAACACACTTCACAGTGAATTCCTACAAACTAGCCTCTAGGCAGGTGCAAAATTTCAGACTCTTAATTAGGTGTTGATTTAAATTACGGATGTTGTTTTCAACAATCTCCATTTTGTGCCATTTAGAGGGTAACACAAATCTTTGTTTCACATAATAAATTGTGGGTGTGAAGCATCATTTTGAATGATAGCAGCAAAGTTATATGCAATTCTCTCTTCAGTTTTGAAGTCCTTGGAAAACACGGGAAATGCCAGATATCATTTCAAATCACTATTTTTGGATACAAACAATATTCATCTTGCAAAAAGCATCAGCTGCATTTTCTAAATAGCATTGTTTACCCAACAGCATAAGATCATTTTCACTCTGTAGCTATGTCAAAATGCATAAAGAAAAAGCAGTCAGTTGAAAAATCATTAACTCCATCTTCTTACAAATTTTCCTGGAGCTACCTAAACCTGACAATGTCAACTCTTTCAGTGCCAAATTTTGGACTGAGTCAACAGCTTTTCTCAGCATGCATTGGGTGCATTGCACCAAATGCACAACGAGAAAAGCTGTTGACCTGGGATATTCTCTCTGGAACTATAGGCGTGCTGGTACTTGAATGAAAGGTCTTTTCATGGGGAACACAACTCTGGGATCTGAATGATAATTCAGACTAGTTTAAATTAAGCAGATCGACATTAGTTGTGATTGGCACTGAAAGAGTTAACAATACCTGCTAAGGTGGAGGCTCAGTCAGCAACTTTCCTCCCTGTGCTTTGGGCACAAGCACACAGCGGCCACAGGATGCTGCAGAAAGTTCTTGGATCACTCTTTTTTCTTTCCTTTGGAAATAGGGGCATGCTGATACTCAAATGAAAAATGGTTTTATGAAGAATCTGAATTTGAAATCAATGTTATACAGCTCAGATGATCACAACTTTTGTTGCGATAAGCACTGAAAAGATTTAATCTTACTACAGACTAAATGGGATGACAAACTGCCTACACATGTATATAACCTTTCTGTCTGCTGTAGGTGTGATCAGATAATGAGGCTCCAGTGACCTTCAGATTATGATCCTTGCTGTGTGCCCCCCAGGGGAAGAAGAGAAAACTATCCCTGGAGGGGGCAGGTAAACAACTCAGCAGGATTGATACATCTCACAGTTTTATTATAACTCCTACCTGGAAATATAAAACCCATGAACGATGTTGCTGCTTTCACTGCAGATGTCCTCAAATAAGGCCACTTCTGAAAAAGGGTATACTGATTTAACAAAAATATCCTGGAAACTATGAATGAGATTTGGAAACTATGAATTCAATTTTGAGGAGCTTTTCTTTGCATTTTTTCACTACCTCCACTTGTATTTTTGAGACTTATCATGTAACTTGTGGTCAATACATCATTTAACTCATTCCATACTGTGGTCACAGGCCTTGGCCTATAGATATGATGGTACTTGAACAAACGCTCTTTTCATAAAGAATTTAAATATGCAATTGTCACCGTAAATATACGGAAATATCAGGGACTGGTATGGAATGAGTTTATACTACAGAAACCATGCCATGGCGTAATTCAGTATTAGCTTGCTTCAATTGATTTTTACCAGTTTTCTGCTAACTGAGCTGCACAATGCATATTTATAACTAGTGAATGTAGTGAATTTTTTTATTGTTGCAGGGTTGGCACAAGATTTCAGCAGCATGGCATAGGGGTTGGAGCATACACATTTTGATTGCCGCATTCTGACTTTTCACCCTTTCACGAATCATGGCAATCTTGACAAAAAAACCTTGTAGTCCACTTGGATGTAGTGCAATCTTGCCTTGGTGATCCCTCTGTATAATGGATTGGGAAGCAATTAGATGCACGAGTCCTTTTACCAGTTGATAGCAAAGAAATCCAGACAGGATACTCCATTGATAGCAAAGTGATGCAAATGATTCAGACACAGTAGTCCTGAAGCCAGATGATATCAAAATGATCTTTATAAGACAGGATTAAAACCAGTTGATAGCAAAGTGATCCAAGTGATCCAGATATGACAGTCTTCAAAATACTTGATATCAAAGTGATCCAGATGATAGGAAAGTGATCCAGATAATCCAGACATGATTGTCCTGAAGCCAATTAACTCTTTCAAAGCCAATCAGATCTAAAGTCGCTCAACTAAATTCAAACTAGTCTGAATTATCATTGGGATCTTAGATTCGTATTCCTTGCAAAAAGACTTTTCATTTAAGTACCAGCATGCCTCAAGTTCCAGAGAAAATATCCCAGGTCAACTTTTCTCGGTGCGCATTGGGCACATACTTCCAAGTCTATTTCAGTGAAATAATTTTGGACTGAAAGTGTTAATAGGCCAGTCAGAAGACTGGGAAGTATTACACCCAGACTGTTCCGAGCCTTTTTTTTTTAAATCCAGAAGTGCCTGAAAAACCTTTCCATGCATATGCAAAGTTTTCTTGGGAAAACCATGGAAGAGCTCAGAACATATAAAATTGGAAGGCAATGTATGCATTCTTGCTGTTTCCCAGCTATTCATGCAATATATCAAAGAGTAAGGAAATGCCTGCAAGAAGCACTCAAAAACAATGGTCCTTGAAATCCACGGAAAACCTTGGAATATATTCATAAACTGTGTTCCAAAGTTTGTTACCCTCCTTCCTCACTGCTCAATATTCTTCCTTGCTTGTGGAATTCCATGTTAACTCATTCCATACCAGTCCATGATTTTTCCGTATTTACCTAGATTTAAGATGACAATTGCACATTTAAATTCTTCAAGAAAAGAGCTTTCATTCAAGTACCAACATGCCTATCATCTTAAGTCAGTGGTTCTGGCACTGCCTGGCAAGTCATGCTGCAGCTGCCGCAAGGGCAGCTGCAGCATGACTTGCCAGGCAGTGCCAGAACCACTGACCAAGACCTGTAACCAAGGTATGGAATGAGTTAATTTCATTGAAAACCACAAAGTGCACAGAGCCAGGAGAGCTCTTCCTGCTTCTTTTAAATGGTCCTATAACTTTACTCTACACTGCCACATCCCTGGTGGTTATAGTATTCTGGTCACGAATGCCTCTGATGAAGGTGACCACACCATTTTGGGGGGACTGGTTACATTACCTGGCTGGGTGCAGAGCTATATGAAGGCATTTTGACTGAGGCAGAACTACTAATGTGGGCTCAAAGAGAGGGCATTTACATTAGGTTGCAATGCTATGCTCAAGGAATATGCATGGTTGCTGTAACCATGCAATATTTCGAATGCAATCCTGATGCAAGAAGATGGCTGTTTTGCCATCAAAACATGGCTGCAGTCACATACCTTGTAAGCCAGCCTAAAGGCTCCAGCAACTTAGCTTCAAATAACCTCTGCAGCCTAGCTGTAATTTTCTGCAACCTAGCCACAATGCTCCTACACCCTGGCCGCAATACACCTACACAAATAGTAGCAATCTTCTTGCAACCCAGCTGCAACCTAGCAGCAATCTCCCTGCAAACCACTGGCAATCCTCCTGAAATCCAGTGGCTATTTTCCAGCAAACTAGCTCTAATCTTTCTGCAACCTAACTGCAATCACATTTATAGTTGTTACGTTTCAAATGCAGTCCTTTGGCAACAATGCTGCAACCTTCTTCAGATTGCAGATTCAAGTTGCAGGAACCTTACACATTTTTGTAAAAATTATCTGAGTACACAATAAATTTTCTGTCAGGCTGATATCCAAACACAAGTCTTCACACACCTTTTTCGCTATTTTTCCTCAAATGATCCCCGTGTTATATTCACAGGCCTTTAAGGTAATAAATCAAACCACATAAATTCAGATGTACAGCTAGGAGTTAGACCTCCCAACTCCCTGCTCTAAATAAACGATAACCACATTAGGTCCACATGTATCTTTGTCACTTCCGCTTGTCTGCAGTACATTTCATACAAAACTTGTATCCTCATAATGTGACAGCCATGCTGATATGAAATTGAATTTCTCTGGAAACTACTAGGAAATTGGGTTTAAAAAAGGCAAACCACTTGAATCATTTCACTAAAAAAAACAAAAAACCAGAGGCATGCTTGCTGCCAGACCATCCATTATCTTTTGTGGCAATAATAGTTCTGTCTCTAGCCCTGCTAATGATTTGGTCACATTGAATCAGAAGGCTTACTACATGGAGCAAAACTTCTGCACGACTATCTTGTGTCTCATTGGTCGAATAACCCAGGTGATCCATCTAGATTAACCTTTTAACCCTTGCACCTGATACACTGGCCTAAAGCAGCTGTGTATCAAATGTTGACTACTTCAGCATTTTTACTTACTTTTACTGTTAGTTAACAAAAAAAAAAAAAAAGAAAGAAAAAGGAATGAGAATTACAGATGTGCAACCTATCCGTGTAACATGCCCAAGGTCAACCACCTTCCTTGGTTTGGGCTGGACACTTAGTACCCAACGTACACTGAATCAGTGGACTCCTCCCCAATCCAAGGGGGAAGGATTAACCCCTTTGCCTTCAATCATCATTTTTGGTGTCCCATAAAGCTGTCCATCCACACACAGGTTAATTGAAATACAAATAAACTCTGGGTCTTGCAGACTCTGGTTTTAGTTATGAACAAATCCCTGCATGATGAATATAATCAAGCTCTGACCCAGGTCAAAAGAATTTCCTCAGAAATGTTGATTCAGGACTCAACAGGTATGACAGAAAGTGGATGACCAGGTGAGGTGCAGCCACAGGAGGGTCCCTCATGAAAGCCGGCCAGAATTCCCCGTGTAAACTAGGACTGATGCAGCAGATGAGTTACCTTACTGTAAACGGTGGAGGCTAACATTCAGCACTCTCAGTTATTTTTATTATTTAGAAGGTCCATTGTTACAGAACTCTGGCACACAGTCAGCTTATTCTCAGGCTTCTGCTTTCTATTCCGTACACAAATATGTACTTTAATGTCAAAATTTCATATTCAGTGTGATTATCTACATTTATCTCTCACCTCATACCATATTATATTGAAAATCCATGGGATATGGCTTATGTGATATTGTTTACCATATCCCATGGGATAGGACTACTTTTTGCCATATAGCGCCCGCTCTGTCTACATTGTTGGTTCCAACTGGCGTAGCAGGTAGCCAGCGCCCATTCCTTTGGGCAATGCTCACACCACTGCTGTCAGTGATGGGGTCAATCTGATGGCCCTCAGTCAGTTGAGCTCCATGGGTGCATACTTTGGAACATTTACTGGTACAACATTCTAAGGCAATGTGACCTCCCAATTCTCCTCTCCACCAAATTAATTCTATATCGAAATATGAAAAAAGTGACTTTTCGTTAAGATTTTTGGCTGAAGCAATGGCTGTTCAAAAAAATAAGCCATTAGGATTTATAGTCAACTGCTTTTCTTTGTTGTTTAAACTTAATATTCATACATGCAGCACGACTGTGGCAAAGTCCGATGTAATGTAGTGAACTCAAATGTTACAAGTGAAAAAATGGTCTTTTTTCTTTCTTAATGGACCATTGGGGATAAATACAAAATAACCCTCGTCGGTAATCTGTCTAAACCGAATCCCCCTCGCTGTTTGCCTGCCTGCGCACCTGATCACATGCGCGCTTCATGCTTGGGCGGTCAGGCAGGCAAACAACTCGCGGGATTTGTTTTGACAGATTAACGACTCGGGCAATTTTGTCTAGGTATACCATGCTCCTGCATCACACTGCATGCTCTGCCCCACCCCATCCCCCTTTTTTCCTTAGTAAAATTTCATTATGGACAAGTATGTTCAACTGCAAATTATTTCTTGCAGAGTCAAAAACTGTTCCACCATCAATATATGTACAATATCTTTGCACAATAACCATTACTTCATAAACATTGACCATGGGTTGGGACAGTTTCCAATATTTGCAAAAGCAGTAAGAGTATACGTGTATATGGTAGGGGGTAAGGGTATAAGTGACAGATCTGTTTGATATTGTGTGTAATAACAAAGTGACATGATACAATACACATATATAAATGTAATACCTGTGACCATTCTGTTTCTGGCCAATTGACATGTGACAGGAAGCTGTTTTGAAAACTATTTTCAGAATACTGGTTAGGAATGTAAGGCATGATGGCACATTGTAAGTCATTTAGACACCATGAGAATATCAGGACCATCCCTCAGGATATTCCCACAAATAAGAATTAGGGCATGAATGAGGCATGACTGCTGTAAGCATCATGATTAAGCTATGACTGATCAAGACTCATCATGACCATCATGGTCACACCATGATTATCCTGGCTAAAGCATGACTGATCATGACTGCTGTATGCATCATGATTAAGCTATGACTGATCAAGACTCATCATGACCATCATGGTCACACCATGATTATCCTGGCTAAAGCATGACTGATCATGACTGCTGTATGCATCATGATTAAGCTATGACTGATCAAGACTCATCATGACCATCATGGTCACACCATGATTATCCTGGCTAAAGCATGACTGATCATGACTGCTGTATGCATCATGGTCAAACCATGATTATCCTGGCTAAAGCATGACTGATCATGACACAAAATTACCAAATGCCTGAATCATGATGTTTTCAAAACCAAGCTTGATCATGACTGGCCATGACTATCATGATTCAACCATGGTCATGATCAGAGCATGTAAGTACCATGACCAAAACATGGGCCTCAATGCAACATACATGTGTAACATACTCACAGGCAGACTCTGCTATCCCATTACCCATACTAAACTAATACCTTTCCAAAGTAAACATTATTTTCTGGATGTTATTCAGTAAACTGGTATTTTCTTTTCACTGAAAAATAGGCATACAGTTATTATATTTCTACTGGACCCTTAAAACACCATATTCTTATGTGCCAATTAACATGAAGCCACACTCATTTATAAATACATTGTAGACAGAGAACATATAATTGACATATGCCTTTTTTGGCCTCTCTGCTCACTCTGTGGTATAACATTTAACAAATGTACATGTATTCCATTTAAAGCCCTCCAAAGGAACTGTAGAAACAACCTTAAATTCACCCACTCATGGTCAGAGTACGACTGAGTCAGTAGCCTTCCTTAGTGTAGGCTGGGGGTATTGCGCCCAATATGCACCATGGAAAGCTATTGACCTAGGACGTGCCATCATGAATGATCTTACATACAAATCTCAGCAAAAATGTTTACTGCCAACTGGAAATTCAACTCTTTCAGTGCCAAATTTTGGACTGAGTCAACAGCTTTTCTCTGGAACTAGAGACATGCTGGCTCTTGAATCAAATGTCTTTTTACGAGGAATGCGAATCTGGGATCCTAATGATAATTCAGACTAGTTTGACTTAAGTAGATCAACTTTTGACATGATTGGCACTGAAAGAATTAATTTACCATGTTAAGGCAGAAGACAGTTTACATCTAGATGCTTTGGGGCAATTTAAGCAGGAAAGGGTTAGAATTTATTTGGTTCTACCTTTCAAGGTTTATTCACTTATGTGACCTCATTTATCTACATTACATGTTTAAATATTTATTTTATAGGGCTTTACATCTTAATATACCGCACTGAACTTCTAATGAGCTGATGTAACCATTTGAAAAGCTGTATATGATACTTTATATTACTGTAATAAATAGAGGCATTTCTCTGGCTGCAGCTATGAAGCACTTAATGATGTATGACCATTGATTCACCTGACTATATAAGCCCAACCAAATACAAATTAATATTAAATGATCTTGTTGCCCCAACAGCTCATCAACTGGGGAAAAATGGAAAACAAGGCCTTCATTTTTTACAGCTTCCAAACAATCAGGGTCACTTATTTGAAATGTCTGGAAGCAGACCCATGAATATTTACTTATAGATTTACAAGCATTTTATGGTGTCTTGCCATGCCAACGGTTGTAAACACCTGTTGTAAACACAAGCATCCCAGGTGAATAAGCACTGAAACAAAAGCAGATACAACATCCCGGTCATTACTCAAGACCGGCAAGATGAGTTGGAATCAATGACTCACCAATCTGCTGCTAGGAAATTTCATCGACAGTGTATGTATATGTCTACATCTGTCAGATACCAACTTTAATTACAATCTCATTTTCTGCCTCTGTAGCGACATGGATTTTGAAAAGATGAAGTTTTGGCAGCAGGACCTACGGTTAACCCTTTCTCATTTAAACCGGCCAAAACTGGCTGGTGGTCAAATGTCGTCTGCTTCAGTGTTTTCAACTAATTTCAAAAGTAATGAAAACAATTTTAACTGAGAATTGTAGATGAGCCCTATCAAGATCACACGCTCCAGGTCAACAACTTTTCTTGGCATGAATTGGGCACTTAGTGCCCAACTCATACCAAGGAAAGTTGTTGACTCAAGTGTCAATTCAAGGGGGAAAGGGTTAATACTGCCAGGAAACATCACCATTACCAACAATGCATATGCACATACTCAGGTGATTCTCTCGCAGACATGATGGAGCTTTCTCTGATATCGAACTTCTAATGCAGCACAAATGCATAAAAAGTATTAGATTATAAATGGCAGCAAATTACGCCAGAATCATTGAGTTTCATGTTGTTTTTTGAACATAAATTTACAACTATACTCGTGCTCCTAATTTTTAGAGTGCTTTTTCTTTTACTTCCAACTGTAACATAATGCTGCATTCTTTGATTGCACCTGTAAACATTATGGCAGTCCCTGTCTTAAGAGATCGCTCCAAAAAGAGACCCCTCTCTTGAAGGTTACCTTTTCATATTTTTACACCTCCTATGATAGAACTCCTGTCTTAACTCTTTAGTACGCCATTTTGGACTAAGTCAACAGCTTTCCTTGGCATGCTTGGGATGCAAAGCAGCCAGGAGGGGAAAATGGGAGAGACTCAGACATTACCAATAAAAACATCAATATGCAAAGCAGCCAGGAGGCAAAAATGGGAGACACTTCTGGTAAATGATACAAATCTGTTACTCTTCTCTGAATTCTCTAGTAAGCCCAACGCTAATGGGCTATGTACTGTTAAAATGGACTGACCTATTTACTAAAAAATTGTCTGCATGCACTGTGTATTTTTTTTATCTTTTTTTTTTTTTTTTTTGCTTGTTTGTTTTTTTTGCACCTTGGGTATGACAATGAAACACTACAGTAAAACACCAAGGAGTGGAGACCAACTTCTCAGCACTGGCCATGGACAACCACCAGCTCTATCTAATCATAGACTCACTCAAATCAAGCCTTGTATACAGTCCCTGTACACAATTAACTCATTCCATACCAGTCCCTGATTTTTCCGTATGGTTTACCTAGTTTAAGACGACAATTGCATATTTAAATTTTTCATGAAAAGAGCTTCCGTTCAAGTATCAACATGCCTACAGTCTGAAGTCAGTGGTTCTGGCACTGCCTGGCAAGTCATGCTGCAGCTGCCGTACTGACCAAGGCCTTTGACCATAGTATGGAATGAGTTAATGGGCCAATAAATCAATTAATGATTGCAATGAATAAACCACCGTGATCAAACCAGATGATCAGAAGTTAAATCTGAATGACCACTTCCATCATCTTTTGGAACCCTCTCACAACCATTGTAACAATGATTCCACCATATTGCCAGATCCCTGCTTCGTAGAGTATTTATCATCTGTAAATGAAAAGGCTCATTATAGGTATGCCTGGTGGCGCTACTTGTCCAACAAAAAGCATCTACGGGCTTCTAAATTGTGTCCTATACATAAGTGGTGATAGCGATCTGTGTTGCCATGGTGGCGCCACTTGTGCTTGGAGCTTGTGATAGCAGCTGAATATGACATGTAATTACTGAATGTCTTGACAAAAATGCCACCAGAGGGTACCATTAAAGTCAGTTCTGCTGTCATTAAATACATGTTTAACCTTTATCTGTCTGAGCTTATTATTTCTTGTTCTCAAACAATTTTCAACATTAAGACAGTTCAATTTCAAAATCTTTGGCTTCATAAAGGGATCTCCTCTAAGAAGGGAAGCTGTGTGCACCAAAAGCCCTCGCATCAACAGGTGGTGAATATTTCTATGTGACAACGCATGCAAAGCACACTACAGGTTATTTTTACTTCACTTAAACTGAAGTCTGTTTGCAGGCAATTCACAGCGTAATATAAATTAGTCAGCATACATATATACTGTATAATCATAAATTTTCTGGAGGCATAAACATTTCGGAATTTTCCGGACTAGACCCTATTTGGGAATATTCAACTAGTGAAGATTTTGGCAGATTAAATCTGATGAAGTCATAACACAAAAACATCTTTTACACAGTACTTTAATTCAAACATAAAAAGAAACTTCCACACACACAAATGTGGAGGGGTTTTTTTTTGGGGGGGGGATGTCAATTCGGGAGAATAAAACTCACAAAAATCTCTTTTGGGACTAATTCGGGAAATTCTACGATTGGGAATATAAATGATTATACAGTATATTATACACATTTACGTGTGTGTGTGTGTATATATATATGTCGAGAAAGTTGTTGACTGGTGGTATAATGTACTAAATAAAAATAAAATAAAATAAAATAAAATAAAATAAAATAAAAAGGGAGAGAGAATTTACAACATTGGTTGTTTGACAACAATTTCCAATTGGAAATGCTGCATGTCATTACATCAGCACTAGGTCCCCCAGGCAAAGTTATGGGATATGATCTCTTGTTAAGAAAACCTATGTAAGGCCCAAGAAATTAACAAACTAAGCTCAGACAAGTCAAACAGTGTCTAAGAAATGTCTAAGGACACAGGAATGAATTACAAGGAATATTACAGTAGTCCTCAGTCAAGCTGCAATAGAAATGTCACAGAAATACAGTCAGGCTATTTTTAGTTGGCCTTGCTGGTAGAACCATATGCATTCATATATGGTATCTTTTCATTTGAGATCATTTGACCAATATATATATACACACATATTATATTTTTCATCATCACCTGTCATTATTCCTGTTGCAATTACAATGGTCTCAACGTTTCAGACTTGTACACCTCCAGGTTCTGCCCATGCCAATGATAATAGGTTGCCTTATGATGCCCATTTTTATTCTGATCAAGGGATGTTCATACCCAAAATCTGAAGGCAGACTAATGTTATGAAGTCATTATTTTAAAAAAAGACACTTTACTTCCCAGGAACTCTCAAAATGAATGAATGCAATTTTGAAGGGAAACTAATGTTATGAAGTCATCATTTGAAAAAGACACTTTATCTCCCAGATTGACATTTTTGATTGGTAATGTCCGAGTCGCTCCCATTTCCCCTCCTGGCTGCTTTGCATATTGATGTTTTTGATTGGTAATGCGTGAGTCTCTCCCATTTCCCCTCCTCTTTGCCATTGATGTCCACGCTACACCTTGTCATTATAAAATCACCGTTTCCAACTTAACGTCTGGTGACCTAACAAAAATAGGTCACGGTCACTGATCTTTGCATAAATCAGGGATTAACTTTTCAGGTTATTAAAGAAAAACAACAAACTTGGACAAATGCCAAACTCCTTAATCTTTGGGTCACAGTGACCCAAAAAGTAGGTCACCCAGTAGAGTTTTATGTACAATGCAAGCAAGTATAATTTTGATCTGGAGGCACAATTCTCTTTGCCATCGATGTCCAAGCTACACCATGATATTACAAAATCATCTCTTTAAACTTTACAGGCATGGTGACCTGACAATAATAATAATTAAAGGTCATTGACATTACACATCATTCATAAATATGGCATGTCTGATCCAACTACTTCTCAAGATAGGGAATTTAATATATTTACACACACTTTTGCTCATAATTTCTGTCAAATTATAGGTGGCGCCACTGGTATCACATGCAACTCAGATTTTGACCTCCTGCACAATCTCACTAACTTTCATGAAGATCTATCACACATTACGGATGCTGGAGTGATCACAAGATTTTCACATTTTGACACATATATCTCATAATACTGTAGATGGCACCACTAATATCAAGCTTGACCTAGATTCTCATACACTTGATAAGTCCTGAAAGGGGCTATCTTGAAAACTGTGAACCGGAATGTCCTCACAAGCCAAAAGTTAACATACAGACAGGCAGACACGAGTGACCGCATGAGCTCTGCAACCTTTGGTCAACAGAGCTAAAAATGAAATGTGTCTACTTTTGGTTCTTTTAAAATCATTTTAGACTTAATAATAAAGAGTAGGATGGAAAAAAATACTCTCGACACGCTGGTCATTGCTTTGTATTTTTATGTAACAAAACTCCATTAACTGAACACCATATACATGTACAACACCCAGGATATTTAACATTAAATCTCTCTATACACCTGCCTACTTGAGCTGCTGTATGCTTTCCGACCCTGTCATGGTACAAGCTGGTAAAAAATGGAACAAAAACTGTCAAACAAAACGTAGATTTCATTTGCAGAATTTTTTAAAAAGCATATGGCCTATCCCTGACTGACAGTGTAAATGAAAAAAGATAAATTTACATTATTTTTTTTCTGATTTGGGCAAATATGGAGTTGATGGAGTGCATCAACTGAAATATACAATAACTCTTGCCTTATTAATATGACATTTAACTCAAGCAGTGATGCTGACAACCTCAGTGTTCTGGCTCCTTGGAGCAGGAAAGGGTTCTAATACTATTCGTATCATTTCTGCCAATACCAAATGATAAAGTCATCAGACTGCAAGCAGATCCTTGTTTTTTATGGATGGCCTTCAGTCCCTTTAACTCATTTTGGGCTGTGAAGAGAAAGGTCTTGATTGGTGGTTTAAGTGAGGCAAGTCATGCTCCTGGTGCGCTGAAGCAGCTGGGGAATACCTTGCCGGCAATGTGAAAACAACTGCCTAGAAGCCAGGAATGTTGGTATTTGAACTAACGCTCGGTTTATGGAGCACTGAAATATCAATCTGCTATACCAATTCCACCTTGCCACACCAGGAAATCCCTCTGTCATATGAAATGAGTCAATCAGAAGCGATATTGGCTGCAGATCCACTGCCGGCAAATCATGTATATGCAAACTTAATACGCCATCAATTTAGACCAGAGCTATTATGTCACTGGCAACACTCAGGCATCAATATGCATGGACAGCACGCTTGAGCCTTCCCCATTCACTCACAGGCAACCTCAATTTTACAGATTAGAACTGCCATCTTCAGACAATTGCATAGCCAAGTCCATAAAATTTGACACAAGAAATCTCCTCTTGGCTTGCCCACAAATTATCTTAGGCCAGTCCTTTTATACCACTTAGGTATCAGTTGAAGTATTCTCATTAACCTAAAATTGGAAAGGATAAACTAGATTATTTGTTCCCAGCTCTTGGTCAAATCTCTGTTCAAATTTAAGACTTGGTCCAGGATTTCAATGGGTAATATCTATAATACAGAATACGAGTAGTCAGGCAATTGTATTTATCTCTCTGTGAAAAATACTTTGCAGTCCACTGTGGCTCAATCTGTTTTCAGAAGTGTTCAAAATTTATGGAAATGCTTGGAAATGTCATTTGCATCAAGTTTTCTAAAATGTCCTGTCAACAGAAAACATACTGAATGACCTTTATAGATGAACTTCATGATGAAAAATGTTTCTTAGACATGAACATATTACATAAGTATAATACTTCCTTAACTTTGCAATAATTACTTTTTGTTTCATTAAACACATATTGCATCTGCAAAAGCTAAGTTAGGACTACGATTCTAAAATTTGTACCCAAAATTCTAGGGATTTTTTTCTGGGAAAGACCTACATAGACTTTAACTCTGCTAAATTTCTGAACAAAAAAAAAGACTTTTAGACAAATTGTAGCAGCCATTCATTAACCCTTAAAGTGCTGATTTAAGATTGAGTCAACAGCTTTGCATGCAAAGTGTCCCAAGGAAAGCTGTTGACCAAAACTACTTTTTACTTTAGACTAGGCTTGCTGGTATTTGAAGGAAAGGTATCTTCAGATGGAATTTTAATCTTTTAACCATTATATGTTTAACGGTAATGAGAAAACATCTATAGCTTTGATAAGCACTTTAAGGATTAATGAATGGCCAATACATTTTTTCAACTTCACTAGCCATTTTTAAATTTTAGTAGCAGTTGATTATTTTGGCTACTGCAATAGAAAGAGAAGCCAAGTGTTGATGAACGTAGACACATGTACACGATGTGTTAAAATGTCTGACCAGTTCTGTCCATAGCCATATTTTGGCTACTGCTCATGGTAACACAGAAAAGTCAGCTGGTGCACCAAGTCATCACAGATCCACTGGTCCTTCTCCAAGTAAAGACAGAGAGAAAAAACATCGACCCCCCCCCCCCAAAATACAGAGACACAGAAATTTTGACACTGGTTTTGATAACAAGTTGCACACACTATTTTCACATATTTATATTTATCATAATTATCGACCTATCTGAAGGATCAAAATCTTTCTTTTTTTTTTTTTAACCTGGGTGATTTACCAAGGACCATATAGCATGTATACATGACCCTGTACTGACCTTTCAAAATGTTCAATTGAGTAACTGAATTCCACACAAAGTTGGCCAAAGCGTTGATTTGCACTTGCTGCATTACCTTGCTGGTCAGGCCTCAGCTGCCTGTGCAGCAACTGTAGCATGACTCACCAGTTGCCAGCTTCACAAACAATTTGATTTGATCCTGAATACAGTCCTAAAATTAAAACTGACGTGCCTTTGGAACTTGAACTACAGTGCTCCCTCTTTATAACGCTGGTGTTGGGGTCCAAAGAGTGGCCTGTGTTATAGGAAAACCGCCTTATAACAGAGGGACTTTTAACATTGAATGGGAAAAGTATTTCAGTGAGAGCCATGGTACCCACTGTGTTGTATCAGAAACCACCTTGTAATGAGGGGTGTTATAAAGAGGGAGCACTGTACTTAATACTTAGCTTCATATTTGATAAAACTTCGAGGGTTAACCAATCTGTGCTCTTTGACATTTGAACTTTGGGGGATCATTTCCATTCCATAAAATTGATTTTAGTTTGATCCAGTACTATATCTTTAAATCTGCAGCAAATTAAACTTGAAACATAATCCTGAAATGTTAACCCTTTCCCCCTTGAATTAAGACTGAGTCAACAGCTTTCCTTGGCATGTGATCTTGATAGGTCTCATGTACATTTCTCAGTCAAATTGTTTTTCATAACTGTTGAAATTAGTTGAAAACAATGAAGCAGACGACATTTGACCACCAGCCGGTTTTGGCCGGCTTGAGTGGGAAAGGGTTAAGTATACATTTCGCACAACAGCCCTAAAATATGGATTGGCTCAGACTTGACTTGGATCCAGAAAATGAAATAATCTGGAATCAAACAAGTTGTTAATTTTGATCACAAATTTGGTATCAGATCAAAATTCTTTGTGAATACAGCCACAGGTTGTTAAATACCCACGGACTTTGGGCACGATGTTGGTTGAATGAAAACTCTTCCTGCAATAATTTTCAATATGTAATATTCATTTGACAACAACCAATTCTGAAAACATATGAAATACACATGTAAGTAAAAACCTGAGTGGTTTATCTGTCCTTGCCATTGCTTTCATCATTGCAATTTATGCATCTAGGAAAAATACTCATTCTCCTACTGTTAAACCCTTTCCCCCTCAAACCAGCTGGTTGTCAAATGTCGTCTGCTTCAGTGTTTTCGACTAATTTCAACAGTTATGAAAAACAATTTGACTGAGAAATGTACATGAGACTTATCAAGATCACATGCCCTAGGTCAACAGCTTTCCTTGGCATGGGTTGGGCACTTAGTGCCCAACCCATGCCAAGGAAAGCTGTTGACTCAGTCTTAATTCAAGGGGGAAAGGGTTAAATCTTATAAATCTCTTTTACAAGTTTTACTTGAAAGTTAGTACAATGAAGCAATTATACAGCAACACTGTATAAAAGCAAATGGCATCTGAATTTGCCAGTCACCATGGACTGTCATGAACTCCAAAGAGTACATAAACCGTAATCAGTTGAAAATTCTTGATTTTATCATTGTTCCCCTTGGCAAATAACCAAACCTTCCCACTACATAAGCAAAACTATGGCATCTAGATATCACACAGTCTGCCCACATTATTAAATAAGATATTGTGAATTGCTTAATTTTACAGAATTGTTTGTTTTTTTGTTTTTATTTTTTTATTTTTTTTTTTCATTTCTTTCTGTGATTTAAAAGTACTATGGCATTCTGGGCCAGTCATTTTACATGCCATTCAGGTTGTTTAGAAGCTTTCAAAATCATATAATTTTATTTATAAGTAATGCCTGCTCTTCACTTCACTACACAGGGATGTGTTGAACTGATACTTGCACAATTTGAAGTTCTCAAATGCATTCATCTGAGGCTCCCCAAACTTGTCATATCGTGAAAACAGCACTAAATTTATAGATGCACAAATAATGAATTTAGAGTTATCATGAACAGCAAGGTATTTAAGGGCAATGGTGAAATCCTGGCAGACAGAAACAGGTCATATAGAATGTGCATACACGATCATAAGTTCAACATGGATAAATCAAAGTCATTACATGATATGGCTAATGTGTTGTGTAGCTTTGGCCCATGTCCAACTGCTATCCTTACTCAACTGTCAGTGCATGTGTATATATCCCTCGTTGACACCAGACAAGGATATAATACCTTGTTTCTGATGTGTTACACTTTTATTATGTGTGTAGCCAGACAGCCTGCCATAGGCTGAGTCTAATCTTCACCACCTCCCAACAGACAGACAGACAGACAGACAGAATACCACTCCAGATCGACCACACCCACGCCAGACCACTCACAATGCAGGGCCAAGGCAATGTTATGTTTCATTTGTCTGCCACAAAATGTGGCAAATGTCACATTGTACAGTAACATACACTATAAAATAGCATATAATAATATAGCCTGGATATATTGAAAGACAGAATTGTATTGTAAACTATATGCATAAAATGAACTGTCCTGTCGATTGTTTCTATGCAGTAAAGTGCAGGCACACAAGTAAAGATATCCCTTAACATATGACAATGGCATATTCAAAGACCTCTTGTAATGAGCTTAACTTCAAGTACAACACGGAAAATTTATGCAGGACACTAGCCAGTGAGCTCAACTGGACTCCCAACAGAATGCTGAGCTGCAAATTACCCAACTGCATTGTAAAAGGTTGAATGTGCACAGGGCAATATACAGAACCGGAAACTAAAAGACTCTGTGGGATTTGTCAAAAATAGTCTTCAGAGAATGGATTTTAATACCCTTGGCACCCATAATCTTTTTCCCCCAAATTCTGCATTTTTTTGAGACTTCACACTTCACAAAAATTTCCATATTGTTGTCTATGAAATGAAAGAGCACCTTCAGATGTGTTCTTGAGGCAAGTTCTGGTGACAGAGACCTCTCTACTGTGTGTCACTCAGATGGCCATCATGATGTGATGGTTTACTTCAAAAGTTTCATAACACGATTAGAAATAATAAGAGGAAGCTGGTTTTCAATAGGAATGTGATGCACTTTAATGTGCATCTTTGATAAAAATTTGGAGAAGTTGCGTTGGATCCTTGTTGAGATATTATGCTAACATCATCCCTTTGTGCACCACCCAGACGGCCTTGAAGATATATACATTTAAAGTTTCATTTATAAAAAGGTAATAAATACAAAGAGGATGCTGGTTTTAAATAGGAACCTGGTCCATCATAAGATATATCTCTGACATAAATTTGGTAAAGTTGTGATCATGATTCGCCAGGGTTGACGCCACTCAGATGGCCTTCAAATAAATACATTAAAAATTTCATAAAAAGTTAAAAAATATTAAGAGGAAGCTGGTTTTACATAGAAACCTGGTCCATCATAAGATACACTTTGGAAAAAAATTTTTGGTAAAGCTGCATTCAATGTTTTTTGTGATATTTCGGTAATATGGTCAGGGTCGAGGCCATTCCGTGGCTTTCGAATAAATACATTAAAAGTTTCATTAAAAGGTAAAAAGTATTCAAAAGAAGCTGGTTTTACATAGGAACCTGGTCTATCATAAGATACATCTCTGACAAAAATTTGGTAAAGTGGTGGTCCATATTTTCTGAGATATCATGGTAATATCGTAAGGGTTGACGCCACTCAGACAATCTTCAAATAATTACATTAAAAGTTTCATAAAAAGTTTAAAAGTGATCAGAGGAAGCTGGTTCTCGATAGGAAATTGGTCCATCATAAGGTTCTTCTGTGACAAAAAATTGCTACAGCTCAGTGAACATTTTTGAGATATCACGGTAACATTGACAAGACAGACGGACGACACGGGACGACAATACCCTGAGGCACTTTATGTGCCGAGGGTAATAAAAGGACTTTGACAGGATACCCGATCCTGCGTTCCAGTTAGGTCACATAGCAACTGTTGTAGCTTCTTTCCAATGCAGATGTGCACACAGCAAAAAGGTCTGAATGTATGACATGAATAAAGCTACTTGCATTGTGACATCTTTAATTTGCATGTTTGTGAAATTTTTTGCTTCTCTCCATTAATATTACCAAGATAAAAAGAAACACAAACAAATCTGGCAAGGTTGTGTTAAACATATGAAACACAGTAAAAAGATGCAGGTTCCTACAAGTCCTTATACACAAAAATCAAGACCCTGTCTAAGTGGACACTTACACTGACCATATTCCTATCAACAATCCTTGATGTTTTTCTTCTCATTTTCATTCCTTTCACTGTTTCCGCGTTTCTGCTGGGTGTTTTTTGAATGAGATATTTGCGTGTGTGATTTAACTCTTTCAGTGTCAAGTTGTGGACTGAGTCAACAGCTTTCCTCAATGTGCTTTGGGTGCAATGCACATGGCTCAGGAAAACTGTTGACCCAGACCACTACATTCTTTGGAACTATAGGCATACTGGTACTTGAATGAAAAGTCTTTTCACAAGGAATATGAATCTAGCATCATTTTTATAATTGAATACAGTCTGTCTGAAGTAGTTTGACTTCAGTCACAGTTAACATCAAAAGAGTTAAATATTCATTTAACAGGTGTGTTATTATATGTCATGTCCATCTAGTTCTCACCTGGCTCCTTGCCATCCACATGTTTTAACTGCACAACTGATGTGTGAAAGGCAGTTCAGCCCACATTTCACCCTTTTCCCCTTCAGAACAACCAAATGTACCAACAGGCCAACTGTCATCCACAGCATCTAGTTTGGCTTCAGTTTCTCCTTAATAGAAATCAATACATGTAGACAACATTCTGAATGAATTGCAGATGACACTTGCCAGGAGAAGATACCCCAGATCCAGGTTATTTCTTGGTCTGGGTTGCATACTGACAATAGCTGTCAACTCAAGTCATTCAAACCCGCAAATGTTTCCTGGCTCTGAAATCTTACCACTGATACACTCAATAATTTACATTTACAGTAAATTATTAGTTATTACTGGGAACAGAGCTCATTGCTAGGAATAAATTAAATTTTTGTTTTGTTTTGTTTTTTTTTCTTGTTTTTTAAAATGAAGCTAGAGGGTTAATATTTATTCTGGAGTAATTATGGATACTGAGGACATCCCATGAAGCCATATCTCTCCTGCCGCCCCAGGACCCAGTAAATGGCTTCCCTCCACCACTGAGGCTTTACTGTGACTTTGTGTGGTATTGGTTCCCACAGTATGTCCAAGCTTTTGAATTGAGACCTACAAACTTATACACTCTACAAAGTTAAGCACCCCTCTCATTACTATTGCATGCAGGGAATTTTACCTTTCTTGTACAGTATATATATGCGACACATGTTATGGGTGTGAGTTTGAATAAAGAAAGGTCACTCGGTTCATAGCAAGTTCTACTGAGTCACTTTTTACTTGTGGATTTGATGTACATAAATAGACCTGACCCATGTCAATATGAGCTGTGGACTGTGGTCATGAAAAATGTGCTAAACACAGCTAGGTGTACCCTTCATTCCAATCTTTGTGATTCTATGTTGAGTTCATTTATAGATTCATGGAGTATCTGAAACAATCTTGGCTACAACTTTGTAACACAGAGCATAGGCCTACCTGACCCAAGGTATATCTTCTACCAAGGATTGCAGTCATGCTTTGTGTTGATGAAACAGTTTCAGAACACCAAGTTTCAGATGCGGAAAAGTATTAATTTTGGGGGGAGGGGGGGTTGTGTCCAAAGTTCTCCTTGCTTGCACTAGTGCCAGGCCTCTGTTCCAGATGTGAAGGCTGCCTTGATTCAAAGCTCTTACAAAGTCAACGTTGTCTTCACATGGACACACCCTGAATGCACCAGACAAAAGCCAAAAGTAACAGGCTATCAAACGCTATCTGCATCACTGTTTATTATCAGTTTTCTTCTTGTTAATGAAAACATTCTATTGGAGAAGTAAGTATTGATCAGCCCAGTCAGGGTAGTGTACTCTGGGGGAACTTTCTAACCAACCATTGTCAAGGAAAGCTGTTGTATCAGCCGTAGGGTGGGGTTAAACCAGCCGGTACATACATTTTAGCAGCTATAATCAGGGGTTGCATTAAGCATGTGTCCTGCATCATAGATCAGCATGACAATAGAAATATACATGGAATACAAAATACAGCTATATACTACAACACTAAATACAGGTGCACCCAGTCAAACACTTATATATACATGTTTCTTCTTTCTTATTTATGCATAACCAGTTAGCTATCAAGATTTAGACTGAATTACTATTTTTTTCTTATGAGGGATCGTTGTTGCTGGGGAAAACTAAGATCTTTGTTGGTGTGGAAAATCATGGTTTTCCCCACCAACAACGATCTTGAGTATGAGACCAAGGGCTAAGACCTATGTAATCAGCACTTGATGAGCATCTGGTAAAGTACATTTGATGCCATATGCCAAATTGAACAAAAAGACAAAAGGGAGGTAAAACACCCAATGTCTGAAAATTCAGTCAATTCTATCATAAATGGGTAATACATCGTGTACTTACTAACTTAGCACACAAGCAAATAACTGGGATAAACAATAGAATCTCCTGATGTATTGTATACTATCCTTCATCACTGAACAAAAATTGTAAGGACAATAATTTTGGCTCCATCACCAAAATACATCTTCATATTTCTTATTGATGTGAGCATATCAATAAACATCACACTCCCAGCATGCCGTTGTCGGGTACACCCAACATGTATTTGAATATCGTTTGCCACCGCTGTCAATTCAAGCTACAAGCAACGCAAGCCAACCTTCAGCAGCTTCACTCTGGCCTGCAATGACAATGTTTATTTAACAGCAAGTGTGTACATTTTATCGCAGAAAAACTAAAATACTTGCAGATGGCTAGGTCTATTTTGATTTTGTGGTAAAAAAAGTATGTTCTTGTTAAATGGATAAAAATCAAACAACTGTCCATTTTTCACCACATTTTGAATGATACAACTGCAAAATTTACCCCAAAACTTTGCACCTTTGTGGTCACGATGTTTTGCATTGTCAGCCATTATCTTTTATACTGCTGGAATCTTCAGATTTTCATCTTTCTGTAACAATATTTCTTATTGGCTAAGAAAAAATATTCCTGGGGTATCCCTCCAAAAATAGCCCATAATGGGCATGGAAATGTCATTTTACCTCATTATAAATGGGCTTTAATAACATGCCCCCCCCACTGTCTGATCAAACTTGTTGTCCCATGTCATGTGCAGGTCTCATGTCCGCAATGTTGGAAAACAAGTCATATTCATGCAAAGATTACTGGACCAAGATGCTACATTTTCACATCTGACATACTGTCACAAAAAGATTTCAGTTGAACACATCTAGACATAGGTAAAGGCAGGACTGAAAATTCCTTACAGAAGGCAACAAAAATATGCAGATTAGTAACCACACAGTGACTATGGCAGATGAGCAGAGAGCTACAAAAGATTTACGTCAACACGATGTGTTGTTGAACGCTGTTTTTGATGCACACGTCATTATTGTTGTTTTGAACAAAATTCTGTTGTTTTAATTCTATTAAAATGTTTAAATGGACCAAATCTGCTTGACAGACCAAGACAGGAATGAAATTCATGATCGAAGGCCGGAAAAAATTGCGTACATATAAAATCATGCCCGAAAGCATGCATACTAGCTGATTGCCCACATGATTTAGCGTACTCTAGTAGCCACATATATTCATACGCAAGTGTAAGGATGTCAGCTCTCTGCATCAGTGAGGCCCTTTGAGGGAAAGTCATGTAATGTGAAATTTACCTCATTTTGGACCTTGTTATGTTGATAAGCAAAACCCCTAAAAACAGTCCCCCCAACAGTCGCCTTTGTGCAAGTGCATGACTTACTGCAGGGTTTATTGCGTTTATGGCAACATTTACTTCTGCTACACATGGCATTAGAAGGATATTCACGGTCTGTACACGGCATTGGAAGGATGTATGTGGTCTTATGATGAGTCTTAAAATTAGTGGGTAACAAATACACTTTCACAATGCAACACACTCTCATTGGCGAACATCTCGTTACAGTCTCATTAGTATATACAGACATGAGCTTAATTTAGGAAAAATTTCTCTGAAGTGTCAAACAATGTACTGCTGACCCTCAACAAAAACAACAATTTCAGCATTTTGAGGCAATAAAACTGATTTTATCAAGAAATTGAACCAAAAATCCAGGCATTCCGGGAAATCTGGGGAAAAAAATCCAGGATTTCCTGGAATTCCAGGAAAAGGCTCATCCCTGTATATGCCAACCATGTATGTAACATTATTTTCTGTTATGAAAGACCCCCTTGGCCACTCCCAATTTTTCAGTAGGTGGACACCAAAGAGAGACATATATGAAAGCAAGGAACAGTTGAACAACTCAAATAATTTGGGACATACTACAGTTTCAGTAACTCAATTTGTTTATGCAACACAAATGAAACACATATCAGGTGAATATTTTCCCATATTTTGCAAAATCTGAAGATACAAACCATTAGAAAAAATAGCACTCTTTTCTACAACCTCAAGATACACATGCACAAACCATGGTTGTGTAATTTGGCCATGTAATCTGTATAATGGCATGTAGGGGTGTCCTTATTCTTCCAGGTGGAAAATGTCAAAATCTCTGCATCTTTATTCACTCAAATCAATGTGTACTACAAGGTTGAATGGCATTAACCCTATAGAATATTACTGTCAGCTTTTTATACTTATCACACCGAAAAATCATACCATGCTCTGTGATAGTTGCCCCTTTGCACCATGAAAGTCTTATATAATCTAATATTATATGGGCAATCGGATAGCACCGATTCCAAAAATAGTAACTCGCTCTCCACCCATGGAAGATTTTATTCTATTTGTTATTGGGTATTCATCGCAAAAAATATGCCATGGGCCTACTTTGAACTCCGACCTGGAGTGCCATATTTGTTTACATTTGTCACAGTTATTCTACATCATGCATGACGTATAATGAAACATCGCTCGCGCATATTTGATTTTGTCTAAATGTCAATGCATCACGTCACTGATGTAGGCGCATCACAATTAACTTGGAAGTTGTGACAATGCTTAGGTCAAGTGATCAACTATGAGTTACTACTTTCGAATTTGACTCTAGAAAATGATGATTCACCCTCAAACATAGAATAAATTCACATACATACTTAGAATTCAGATATAAAGTAAATCATCCTTGTGAGATATTTTTACAAATCAGACACACCCCAGTGCATGTACGATCCTTACATGTTTGATCCAAATGATACAACTTACATGCTCACCCTTCCCCCCCCCCCCCACCCCTCACCAATTGGTCCCGACAGGAGTGTTAACTTGGGCTTACACTGCATTACAGTCTCATCTACAAACATCAAACTAAAATCCTTACATTTCCTTTCCACAGCAGCATGGGAAATCGATACCAGACAACAATTTTGTAAGACTAAAAAGCTGACATAGGCTGTGTAAGGGTTAATAGTCACAGCCATAAAGTTATCCTCACTGGCAGATCAAAGACACAGCATTTGCAAGTTCCATGCAATCCCCCATTTGCCAAGTCCAACAGCTCTGCCACGCACAAACAAATTACCTTACTCATCACTGACCACAAGCTAGGGAATTGCAACTCATGCATAAGCTATCTGAGCCTGGCAACAGTAAAAAGACACCCGACTCTTTAATCTAATGAGTGCTCACAGACATTCTTTCAACAGTATATGTTTTATATGGTGTCATCAAAATTGTAGTAGCTGGTTTTTCCCTGGAAACCAGTCTTTTTGAGCAAGCACCATCTAGTGGCAGTCCTTAGAGGGTTGTGCACATCAACACTAGGTTGGCTTAAAACTTGGATTATTGTGGGATTGCTGTACCAGGAAGTCCACGTGCTCTCACATCTTCTTAAAGTGTACATACTTGAATCCTTTCCCCTTTGCGTTAAGACTGAGTCAACAGCTTTCCTCGCCATGGGTTGGGCATTAAGGGCCAAACCCAAGTCCAGGAAAGCTGTTGACCTAGGCATGTGATCTTGATAGGTCTCATCTACAATTCTAAGTCAAAGTGTTTTTCATTACTGGTGAAATCAGTTGGAAAACACTGAGGCAGATGACATTTGAACAACAGCTGGTTTTGGCCAGTTGAAGGGGAAAAGGGTTAACTATGATTTGTCAACACTCCTCAAGCATACAAGATGCAAACCCACTCGCATGAGACAAATATTCTGTCATATAAATAAACAGAATATTTTCGTAAAACTAAAGTTCTGCTCCAGTGGGTAATTTAGGCTCAGGTTGAGTGGCAAGTTCTTGTTCCTGTCTTCAGTCAATTAAACTGCTTTAATGTGTGTTGCATTGCACGTATCAGCAGTTCCACAGTTTACACATAGCATTTGCCTACAACTTGCCTGTAGAGTTTACAGGGTGCCACAAGGATGTATTTCAGCCTACCTTGTTGCCAATTTACATGATGTATACTGCCGCAATAAGCTGATGATACGGGCATGTTTAAAATGACTCCTGGAGGAGTAGTAAAGTCTATATTCTGTTATGTTTATTTGGTTGCCAAGTGCCTTCAGCCAATCAGAGAACTAGATGGCAGGTTGTTGTGAGATGTCCATGACCTGGAGTATCATTAAGGACCAGCTGAACAGTGTATGCCTGCCTGTGGCTTTCACAGGTAAGGAAAAACTGACACAATAAGTAAAACTATAAGCAAATTGCCTTGAAGCATAATGGAATAGATTTTACTATTAACCCAGGAGTCACTGTGAGTGCATCCACAGACATTGGATTGCCCTTGCCCTAGGCCTTAAACGGCTTTGTTCAAAGGCAATCCATGATCTTTGGATGCACCCTCAATGACTCCTGGACGAGCAGCAAACTCAACAGTTATGGTTTTCATCCTCTCTATTTTACCTGAAATGTGCATGGGAATTACATAGTTATTCAAATCCCTAATAAACATTTGTTTCAATTAAAGTTCCAGGTGTATTTAGTCAGTGTTGTTTAGATTGTCCATCCAGCCATGCTGGGGCAGGTTAAGCATGACTTGCCTGGCAAAGCAAAAACCAATGCCTGCAGCCAAGTCTCTATCAGTCTAGCACGGAAAGAATTTATTACTGTTATAGGATACTTAGGCTTCAAAGCAAACTCAGCTCCATGTTCTTTAACCCTTCCCCCTCAAACCGGCCAAAACCGACTGGTGGTCAAATGTCATCTGCTTCAGAGTTTTCAACTGATTTCAACAGCAATGAAAAACAATTTGACTGAGAATTGAAGATGAGACTTGTCAAGACAACATGACCCAGGTCAACAGCTTTCCAGGGCATGGGTTGGGCACTTAGTACCCAACCCATGCTGTGGAAAGCTGTTGACTTAGTCTTAATACAAGGGGGAAAGGGTTAATTTTTACTCTCCACTGTGTGACATGCAGAATATATGGAACACAGTCTGCTTAGCTGGCAACAGAATATTCCGTGTGACTAGAATTCAACTCTGGTGAAGCAGAGGAGAAACCAGTCCCGGACTAGTATTGGCCTGCCACAATAATTTTTACTCAACTGCATCCCAGTCTTCTCAAAATAGGAGACAGAAGATGAAGGACACATTGTTCAATATGGACCCATTCTCTGCCTGAAATAAGAGATCCTTTCCCTTCGAAGAAAGCGGCTCTCACTTACAGAATTTTTATCAATATGCACAGAAACTTTACAGAGTTGCACACAATGCAAGCCCATTTATTCATTAACATCATGCCAATTATCATTGTCAGGATTTCCATCCACAGTGTTGCAAGAAGAGTTTGAATCCTTCAACTTGCAACAGACATACTGCTGTAGTATGTACAGGGAAACCACAAGGTCTTTACACACAGGCTTTGAAGTACACTGACCTCCCCTCCCCCTCTTATGAGGTCCCTATTATCAGAGGCTATTGTAGCACATACAGAGAAACCACAAAGTCTTTAAATACAGGTTTTGAAGTATAGTGACCTCCCTCCCTCCCCCCCCCCCCATGAGGTTTCTCTCATCTGAAGCCACTGTAGCATGTACAGGGAAACCACAGTCCTTACAAACAAACTTTTAAGTATAGTAGTCCCCCTCTTATGAGGCCCCTCTCAGCAGAGACCACTGTAACATGTACAGGGAAACCACAAAATCTACAAACAGGTTCTGAAGTACAGTGACCCCCCTCTTATGAGGTCCCTCTCATCACAGGCCATTGTTGCAGGTACAGGGCAACCCCAAAGTCTTTACAGACAGGCTTTGAAGTATATGTACAGACCCCTCCCCTCCCTTAGGAGGTCCCTCTCATCAGACGCCCCCTTAAAAAACACTATTTCTATGCAGAAAGGGTTATAGTTTACCATATTGTCCCCCTCTGGATTGATCATCCCTCTCATAAAGCCACTTTTAGGCTGCGTTTAGGGTGGCCTTTTACGAGGGGAACTACTGTAGCAGAAAAATGCATTAGATAATGGGCTTGCAATATCTTAAGTTTAATTGCTTTCTTTGCCTAAGTAACAAGGTTGCTATACCCCAGAATGAATGGTTTCTCACAAAAATGCCAAGTACCAGTTGTAAGTCATGCTGAAAAAGCAACAACTTTCTGCCATTGATCATGATTGGTCGTGGATGGCATCTTGGTCACTGTCACTGATTATGATTGGTTAAATACAGTATCTTGTCCTTGTCATTGATTATGATTGGTCATGGAGGATACATATCTTGGTCACTGTCATATTGATTCTGATTGGTCATGGATGGTATCTTGATCATATCCAAGGCTAACAATACATCAAACAAAAACTTGTTCCCTGGACAACTAACACAGCAATTTTTACCCAAATATAATCTGTGCACCATGATTCTTGAAGTTTGCTGCACTGCACTATGACAAATGAAGGAATTTAAGGCTAATCTTACATGGGCAAAATGGTAGCGCACCAAGCTGCACAAATGAAATAATTTAAGCTCTTATCCAGAACCTTCACTCCATCATACTCGCAAAACTGCCCCAAATATATGTGTCCATGTAAGATGGTTGTCCTAGAAATGGTTGGATGCAACAATTGAAGAACTATAATGAACTGTTTCAGTGCCAATCATGCGTAAAGTCGATCTACTACTAAAGTCAAACTAGTCTGAATTATCATTAGGACCTCAGATTCATATTTTCTCTTAAAAAGAACTTTCATTCAAGTGCCAGCATGCCTCTAGTTCCAGAAAAAAAATCCCAGGTCAACAGCTTTTCTCTGCTGAGCAATACAGACCTCGCCCGTGAAAGTGAGCTAGCTTTCACAAATCTAAGCTTCAAGACACCGTGAAGGCTTGATGCGCCATGAAAACGGGCTAGCTTTCACGTCATTTCCCAAGCCATTATCCAGACCTTGCTCTTCTGTCTTGAGCGCGAGATACTTTTCACGCATGAAAAGTACCTGGCTTCCTGAGCATGCGCCCTTGAGAGCTTAAATAACCTGGTTCCCACCAACGTTTTTGCCCGACTATATATCTTTTTGGCCTTATGTTTTGTAAGCTTGACATTTGCTTGTTTATAATGGTTATCACTTTATATTTGATGAATCTTATCATTTTTGAACACTGCTATGCATCTGACGATCGTCATGCCTTCACTTACTAATTTTTGTTGGGGTACAAGTATTAAACACTATCTTGCGGATCTGATTTTTTAAGAGATAAGTTACATGGCGCAGCATGTCTCGAAGCGAGCTGAGTGCTTGAGCGTAAGGCAGACCTCGCCAAGGAGGAACCTTTACAACCATTTGCGAGGTCTTGAAAGCGAGGTTGCTATAATGTTGCATCTCAGCATGCATTGGGCACAAGAGAAAAGCTGTTGACTTGGTCCAAAAATTTGGCACTTAAAGAGTTAACCCATTTATACTGCTCAAACTGCCCAAAAGTGCCCAGATGAAAATTGTGTGCCCCAATCTTTTTACTTAGATTTCTTGTCAACAAGAAAACGTTTGGTGTTAACCATAGATTCAACCTATTATGACACTATGCCCCACATCAACAGTTTTCCTAGATACAGGTTTGGTGCTTAAGGAAAGCTGTTGACTGCATGACTATTCTCACCAGGAAAGGGTTAAAGGTCCAACAGAAAAAAGTTGAAAAGTGAATCTTCCTCTGATGACAATGTCACTTTAGTCATCTCCTTGGTAACACCTTCCTGTTTTTCTGTTATTTCCTTCAGAATTACCTTGAAATCTATTTCCAGCAAAATAAAAAGGTATAACCCTTCCTCTGCTACAGGCGAGAAAACCCAGCCAAAGATACCTGCTTCTCCTATGCTACAGGCAACTTTATCTGCCCAATGTACCACATGCCAAAGATCAAATTTCAGCGGGCATAATTAAGGAGATATGGTAACATGTGTTCTCCTGCAGATGTACAACATATTAAATGGTTTCCACTATAATTATTGAGCAACAGCATCTTCAAAATAATATAATATTGTGGTATCTTGGCAAAAAAAAAACAAAACAAAAAAAAACAACACAGAGATTTTATTCAATACGGACCATCGCTGAGATTGATTGACAATGGATACCAGTGCATGAGGTTTCCTGTTTTAGCATCGATTGCATACAGTTTCTCTGTATTTCTATCAGCAGTTAACCAGGAACATTCTGACTGCTTTCAAAATATCTACAGTCAGTATGTCACTAACATTTCGGTATTTATGTGACATGAAAACATAAAAGTACTGTTGGTTTGAACGATTGACTCCAGCATACTCGTTCGTTAAAAGTCTGCCTGCTTGACCATGTTCCCAGACTTGGCAAACTTACTTGCATGACTAGTCTGCGCCCTGAAACAAGGCGAGAATCTTGCTGCCTTCTACATGTTCTATTCTTAAGATTTTACCTTAAAGATAGTAAATTTATGCAAGATGACGATGTTTGGTGGGTGGGAATAAAAATTAAGCCAATAGCAGCATGATGATATTGACGAGGTTCTCTGTGGTTCCATTAATAGCAAACATGCCTGGGACCGGCAAGAGAATCATACGAAATTAGAGGCCTCGAAATGTGCAATTTTACCGCTGTTTTGCAGATTTCTATCAGAAATGTACCAAAAAACAATTGATCAGATGTTTATTTTGAAGTCTGTATGAAAACTGTCACATTTATGCCACAAAAGTTGTTTCTGCAGCAAAATCTATGCAGTTTGATTGACCGGAAATAAGCATACAATGTCTTTGTTTACATAAATATAAAACATCCATGTGGATGCCCTGAAGATCATATATATGTAGTGATCCCAAGATTGAAATCAGAATGATAGACAATTAACTCATTCCACCCTGATGACGCTTTTTCCCGCTAATATCTAAATGTCGTCTGCTAATTGTATTTTACTAATTTAGGGATTATTTTTCAATATTTTTGATGAAACTTGCATGGAAGATCATTCCAAATTATATGCCCATGGTCAACAGCTTTCCTTGGCGCGCTCTGGGCGCATTGCGCCCAGAGCGCGCCAAGGAAAGCTGTTGACTCAGTCTTCTATCAGGGTGGAATGAGTTAACCAAAAAAATAAAAAGCAGGGGGAGGAATAAAGACCCATCTGTTGCATATTTGGGGTGTAAATTCTTTTGGTAAAGTTCCTTGTCTTTCCATTGCATTGGAGAAATCATTGTGTAATAGACAAATTTGATTCTATTGATCTGTCTTCAAATGTCAATGCAGATTTAAATACGTAAAACCTTTCCCCCATGAAACTGGCCAAAACCCCAGCTGGTGGTCAAATGTCCATTGCTTCAAAGTTTTGAACTAATTTAAACAGTGATGAAAACAATTTAAGGGAGAATTGTTGATGAGACCTATTATGATAACATGCCCCAGGTCAACAGTTTTCCTTGAGAAGGGTTAGGTGTTTGGCCCTAAACCCACACCAAGGATGAATTAGTCTTAATTCATGGGGGAAAGGAAATGCACAAGACTTAAAGAAACTGTTACAAAACAAGTTAATTGTATTATGTGTCTAATTGTGCAAAAATTACTTCATCCGACTAGAATTCTTCTATTGTAATTACAATCACACAAATGATTGTCTGACCACATACATGACACGGTCAGACATCTGGCATATGCACAAGTCAAAGGACAGGAAATTGTGTCCATCACAACTTGAAATGAAGGCAGGTGAGATCCCATTGCAATGATACAGCTGCTTTAGAACCACTGGTCGAGACACTGTGGGCATCACATCAATTACCTGGGAAGCCCATGTTTAAGTGAGTGCACTTCCTACACCATGCTACCTGCAGATACAAGCTGACACTTCCTCCACAATTAATGTCACTGATCTGTACATAGGATGTTGTTGTAACTGGTTGTTCAGCTTTGCATCGCCCTTTCCAGGCCTTCTCCCTAGTGGGCAACCAGTTCCTTTGCTTGAGCATTCAATACAAATAATGACTTCCAACACAGAACATGGGGCAACCCCAAGCATTTACATTTTCCATGACAGGAAAAACCATCTCAGTTTTAACAGGACAGAGATTTCTCATAGGAAATTGCTTTTGCAACTCAGCCATTAAGTCCCTAACAGCGCCCTTCCCACCCCCCACCCACATATGATCATTTCAGAAAAGCCTGCTTGCTATTAAACTGGCTTTCTACTATTGGAATTGTTGTAATGCCGTTTGATTGGACCACTGTCTGGCCACAAAGCAACCATTTCATCCTTGTTCACCAAAATGTCAGCCCAAAATGCACTGAATATTGTCAGCCCTACTTTTCAATACCTCTGTCAGTCTTCCTTCAATGTGCTGCCCAACCTGTCGCTGGATTTAACACTTTAACTCTTTAAGTGCCAAATTTTGGACTGCGTCAACAGCTTTTCTTGGCACACATTGGGCGCACTGCGCCGAGAAAAGCTGTTAACCTGGGGTACTCTCTCTGGAACCTCGCTGTATAGGTATACTGGTACATGTACTTGAATGGAAGGTCTTTTTACAAGGAATACAGTAGTCCCTCTTTTGAGAGACCACTCCTTTGGGAGACCACCTCCTTTGAGAGACCACAATTGTCAGGTCTCTCTGTAATACTTTTCATGTTATTTATACCTCTTTTGAGAGACCACCTGCTTTATATGACCACCTTTTGGGTGGCACTAGGGGCGGTCTCTCAAAGGAGGGACTACTGTATGAATCTGCATCACACACTCTTAATGATAATTAATTACGAGTTTGACTTAAGATGTGATTGGCACTGAAAGAGTTATGAGTGACCTTAGGCTGAGTCAACAGCTTTCCATATGCATCCAATGCACACTGTGGAAAGCTGTTGACCTCAAGCATGTTATCTTGCTAGATCATAACTACAGTTCTCATTCAAATTGTTTTTTCACTGCTGTCAAAACTTGTGCAAATTGATGATGCAGACAATACTAGAGCAACAGTCAGTTTTGGTCAGTTCATGGGAGAAAGGATGCTAACCAGATGTTCCAGATTATCACTTCCTCTGCTTCCAAGGAACATCTGCAGCAAATATTAATTTGCTTTGCCCTGAAACACTCTGCTAGCAATGCATTTAACTGATATGCTGAAACTGCAGACCATGTGCACAGACTTCAAAACTCAATGAAACAGTGAAACGTCATTATAATGACACCATCTGTTCCCTGAAACTGTGTCAGATAACTGAATATGTCAGATAAATGAACCACATAACACAGAAAATCTACTTTCTGTTCCTTTAAATGTGTGTCGTTAAGTGAATATGACAGATATCTGAGTGTCGTTGTAATGAATTTTGACTGTATAACCTTTTTGCTGTACATTACCATAAAGTATACAGCCAAGATACAGGCTGTTGACTTGTTGTTGATCTGACACCCACATTACCAAAGATCCCCATATCACAGGCTCTCTCCAGCTACCCTGTATCTATGCAAGCGCTTCAGAGTACACCTATGGCTCTGAGAATAAAACAAATAATTCCATTTTTCTTTTGAACAGTCAACCCTGAGACTGTTAGCTGTTTAAAGATTGTACCTTCCGACTTTTTTTTGGGGGGTGGGGGTGGGGTTGGGGTTGGGGAAGGAGTCACAATGACCTCATACACGGCCAGTCCTGATGAAACTTGTTCTTCAGACCTGTGCTAAATGCTCTATGTGACTTTCCTTGATTTTGTTACATAGTAATCATTCAACTGGACAAAAGTGATACTGTTAATCACACCTTAACCCTTGACCCTTATAAAGAGTTTGATGATGAAAAATTGCCCGCATCCATCTTTTTTTTTCTTTCTTTTCATCATCATTGAAAAACAATGAGAATTGCAGGTGACACCCAGAACTCATCAATTTGCATGTCCACAAGCCCAGGGCAAAAGAAGTTCTAACCAGAACAAGTAAAATTTCCAAATCAATGGCTGTAGGTAACCAACAGAGTATGATGATTCAAAGGTTCTACAATGGAACCTCATTGTGACACTATCTGTTGCCTGCAAAATGTGCTAGATATCTGAGTATGTCAGATAAATGTGTCATATAGCAAAGGAATATCTGACTTTAAATAATAAGTCTCTCACAGTGTTGTTAAGGGGATGTCAGATGTCTGAGTCGTCATTGTGAGGCTTTACTGTACATGCTGGAGGGAAAACAAGGGAGTGATCCATCTTGTTTTACATTGGGAATATTTTTGAGGGGGGTTGCAAATTAACATACCAACAATGCTTTCTCTCTCAAATATCAAAGGTCTGTCACCTGAGAGCCCCACGCCGAGACATGTTGACTGTCATTGATGTCTCCTGTGCTTGTAGCAGGCCATTTAAACCCCATGCGCACCTCAATACTGGATGTACTTCCTGACCAGTACTTCCTGACCATTTCTTTGTCTTATCCTGGCCTTATGTCAATTCCAGGCCAACTTTTTCTTACTCTGCACTGGACCACAAACCTGGCTTTCATGCCATATTCCACAACTCCATAATTATGCATCAAATTTGCTGCAGAAGTTCACATTCTTAGCACTCAATTTCAAACCAATTGGGACTGCTCACTTTTTTTTTATCTCCAGAACATATAACCAGAAGTCCCCATACTATTTCTTCTAAACAATGCACACTGCTTCTTTGTTATTGATGAAATGGTACTCAAAATATGAACAAAGATGCCCCAAAATTGGCAGCTTCAGGGTCCTTGTGACCTTGAAAACTTGTTAAGGTCATGCAAAATGTTGCATACATAGGATCTTCACAGAACGCATTCTTCTGTGTTGAAAATATCAGCAACCAAACTGCAGTGGTACTTGAAACATGAAAGGATAAAAGTGATGGCACAGTTCTCAAAGTGTGACAGCCATGTTTGTCCTCAGCAGTTTTGACCAAGTCATCCTGCCAGACCCAGTCATGTCAGATGTGCTGGCCACACACACAAAACAAGTCCCAAGCAGCTTTTCCCAGGCCTCCACACACAACAACATGTGTCCAAAGTGATCTTGTTTTGACCAGAAGTACCAAACTGTCTTGCCTTAGCCTCCTGGCCAAACATGTTTTGAGCTGTCCTGCCCCGGCATGACCCGGACAATTCAGTTGTTCAAGCAGTCCTGCCCTCACATGACTTGTCCACACAATAGTGTCTTAAGCAAACTTGCCCTGCCATGACTCAATCAGGCCTTGGCCAGGCCATGCTGGGGCAAGTTTGCTCGAGACAATATTGGCCAGGCCAAGTGCATCCAAAATGGCGTTCATTGGCTTCCCAAACAAGGATGGACTTCAGTCAAAAGAAACACAAAAGGCAAATAAAAACAATGGTTATGTCTGCATTTTCCCAAGTACTAGTCCATCAATGTTAAGGAGAATGACAGAGATCACTAGCATAAAACTTGACTCAGGGAACTATTTTCAATACCCATATGTCACGAGCTATAAAAACAAAAACATGGAAGTAGCTTTCCCTGAATCATTTTTGGAGAGTGATTTGCTCGTAATATCTAATGCAAAGGCCTGAAATACCTCATTCTACTGAAATGTTTCAAGCTGTTATGCAAGCAATGTAGGAGTTCTGTGTTAACTATCCTGAATGTAGGATATGGATATAAAATGCCAGTTGGTAACTCCCATATCATGTTCACTAATAGGCCACATACTTAGCTGCTAAGTACAATCCCACAGGAATAATGAAGTCTCGTTTGCAACCAAAGTTTCCATTACATACACACAGTATATATAATTCTGGCAGCATCAGTTTGCCCCTTGATGGCAATCTGAGTCAAATTTATCATCCACTGACAAAACTTTCATGGCATAAAGTATTTCTAGGTTCCTGACCATAAAGGCAGGCAACCAACACACACTGAAGTCTTGGTATAACCTCCACATGCTTTAGCAGGAATCTCATGGAGGTCATTTTTCAATTGTGCCTGCTTTATTTATACATTTATGTAACTGGCCTTGATAGTGGTGTTTGCATTGCCTGAAATGTTGTGCTCCAGCTGCCCTTCCAGACTAAGAACAATGGGCATATGGGCCATGACTTACCATGTTTGCACTCATATGGAAACTCTGGTCCAGAGACACATGTGCAGCAATTTGCATCCACATTCCATTTAATTTTTACAAAATCTGCACAATGGGATGAGTACCCAATTAAAGGACTATGACATTGAACCCTTTCCCCTTGAATTCACACTGAGTTTAACCCTTTCAGTGCCAAAGTTTGGACTGAGTCAACAGCTTTTCTCAGTGCGCATTGGACGCAATGCACCCAATGTGCGCTGAGAAAAGCTGTCGACCTGGGGTATGCTTTCTGGAACTAGACGCATACTGATACTTGAATGAAAGGTCTTTTTACGAGGAATACAATCCTTATGGTAATCAGACTTGTCTGACTTAAGTAGATCGACTTTAGACATGATTGGCACTGAGAATTAAGACTGAGGCAACAGTTTTCCTTGGTGCGGGTTGGTGCCATGTTTGCTCCTTGCTTGTCCTCCAATCAGAGATCATCTTTTCAAATGGCTACAATCTGGTGATCCCTTGGGATGGTCTTTCAAGACAGATTTAACTCTTTCCTGCTCAAATCACCTGAAAGCACCCAAATGTAAGCTGCTGTCTGCCTTAGTGCTTTTAATTTCTCATTACTAGAAAACATTTTTGCTGAGATTTAACCCTTTCCCCCTTGAATTAAGACTGAGTCAACAGCTTTCCTTGGCATGGGTTGGGCACTAAGTGCCCAACCCATGCCAAGGAAAGTTGATGACCTAGGGCATGTGATCTTGATAAGTCTCATGTACATTTCTCAGTCAAAATTGTTTTTCACAACCGTTGAAATTAGTTGAAAACACTGAAGCAGACGACATTTGACCACCAGCCTGTTTTGGCCGGTTTGAGGGGGAAAGGGTTATATATGTAAGACCATTCATGATGGCACACCCTAGGTGAACAGCTTTCCTTGGCACGGATTGGGCATATTGCATTAACCTGTGCCAAGGAAAGTTATTGACTCAGTCATACTCTGACTAGGAATAGGGTACATGTACATTGCAACCCCACTTACAATACCACATCTTGGTTCACCAAACTGTGGTCTATCAAGAGAGGTGGTCTTTCACAGGAGTTATAAATTGAATAACACGAGAAGTACCAAGTAAAGATCTTGGTAAGGTGGTCTTCAAATGCAAGTGGTCTCTCATAGAAATGGTTTCTCATGGTTTCTCAAGACAGGGATCACTGTATACAGAAATACTCCACAAGCTAACTGAATACAATTACCTCATTTTGACATCTAAGAAAAAATGCAACAGAGCAGGATATAAATTTGTCATAAATCTTTTTCAAAACAGGAAAAGTTTCATTAACAGTCCCTTCAATCACCTTCAGCTAAACTAATATAGTTTTTTCAATCTTAACTGAGCTGGGCTGCAGTATAACTTTTTATCACTTCGTGATTTATTGAAACACACCTAAAAATCACTGCATGAACATGCTGGACCTTCCCTTGATCTGACATTTATGACAAACGTGTGACAAACGTGTGAAAAACAGATTTACCATAAAACCATATAACGCTGGAAACAATTCCATAAACGTTCCATGGAAACACCTAAAGAGTTCATTTTACATAATGCATTTTATCCAGTGGGAATATTCTCAGCTATTTCTTCTTGTTCGTCCCTCATAAAAGCCTTTCCATATCCTTCAGATCCATCATGACCATGTTGGGCCACTGACAACATTCACCGGACCATGTGTTGGGAGTAGCTTGCAAGGACTTAACAGCCTGATAGAAATCTAAGATCGCTCAATACATCTGTAGTATTAGTCAACTGGCAGCACGGTAAATCAACAACAAAATTGTCCCTTCCACTTTGCAGAAAAAGCCTAAAAGATGATAAGTTGGTCTGTTGCCTGGGCTGTCCATGTTACCTGCCAGACAAAGGTATTGATCATGCCATGTTCGATGCATAAAACATTCCCTGCCTTAAGGTGCATTCACAAGGGCTCTCCCTCTCTGGGGTTTAATTTACTCCCCTTTCTTCAATATCATCTGTGCTAGTTCACACCAACTCTATCACCCATCTTAATACTGGCCGATGGGCTTGGCTCCATCAGGGCATTTGCCCACCTCCTTGCCCCCCTCTCCCACAAGCATTGCCATGCACCTGTTCTTCTTTAGCAACAACCCCTCTTCCATCTAACACATGGGGCTACCAATGGTTTGCCCTGGCCAAGCTGGTATTGGGACACTGTTGATTCAGCAGATGGATAAACTATCTCCCTATATTTGCTGTATTAAATATCCTACGTCCAATCTGAGAAGAGTCTGTCAGCAAGAGTGGCTTACACCCAAGGGATACAGCACCTATCTTTTGTGTCAGTGGGCTGTATTTTTACTGTGTGGTGCACGTTTAAGAGATTTATCATCACAAATTTACCAATAGGAAGCAAATAACATGAGGCCCATGGGCTTAATGCTCTGCTGGCACCATGGCTATATTGCACCCACATCTTCATTCCAAAGTTGTGAGTCCTCAAGTAGTTTCTGAAATTCAGAAAATGTGAAGATCATTTATATAGGTGGTTTTCAACTTGTATGGTGTTATTGGAAGGTTTATCACATTATAATATATTTGTAATAAATATGAACAGACAAAAGGATAAATCAGATAATATATGTACATGTATCATTTTATTAAATGGAAAAGTTTGGTGAACATTTATGAATGTTTTAATCTTTTTTATAGTTCATTTGTGGTATAATATTTGTATTCTTTGGATTGTTGTATCCATGACAGTTGTGCTTCTTAATTATTAATGACATATGTAATTTGTATTTTGACCTTCAAAAATTGGTCAAGGTCATACATGTTTCACAAAAGTCAACCATTGACCCAATGCATAGTTGGTGTAAGTTTCAAAGCTCCATCTTTATTTAGGATCATAATACTGAATTTAATGTGTTTTTTTCCACCTATAATGTTAGTTCCACTGAAAACCACCAGTAGCGCCACCAGGACTCATGCATCATAAACTTTTTTCTGTATAATAGTCTTGAAATGGTAAAATGCATATATGTTCACATGTAAAAGTTGAATGACCATCACAAGAACATAATCTTCTGAAATAAGATATTTATCTCCTGAAATGTATTCGTCAGTGACCTTGAGAAAGTAAGTCAAGGTCACCAATATTATGTAATATCGTACTTTCAGACATGATACACATATGATGTCACATTTGATTAAGTTAGCCTGATATTTTTTCTCATGATAATGAATTTCATAGGTCTGAACACATATTGGCTCATACTTTCCGTTCACCTGTAGGTGACACCAGCAGTCAAATTCTGTATATTAGCTTCCCAAACATTTCCACCAAATTTCATAAAGATCCATCACAAATCAAGGACACCACATAATCCTGTAGGTGGCGCCACCAATAACAAAATGAATCTAGATTTATATTCACATACCTTGTCCAAAAAATTTCAAGAGGCTAACTTTAAAACTGTTGATGCTATCATGTTGACAAGCAAACTGTTCACAGACAGATGGACAGAATGACAGACAGAATGACTGCCGGCCAGACATGAGTGATGGCATAAGCTTTGGTAACTACACTCACCAGAGCTAAAAACACTTCCATAAGGGAAGTAAAGGGTATTTCTGTATCAGCATACTGGGACATTTTTATTTTCCATACAAGCATTCTGGAAACCTTATTTTCTGCACTGCATATTGAATATCATTTCAGAACATTTGTATTTTCTGTAGGCAATACTCGGGCAAAATTATTTCCTGTATCAGCATACTTGGGCCCCCTTAATGCCCCTCTTCTATGTAATATAAAGAGAAACTTAATAAACCCAAATGTCAATGTACTATGTTCCATATTTTCTTGTCAGGTCCACCCCACCAGTGGTAAGACTAAAGAAGGTGTGTCACACTGGCTCATGCAACATTTTGACCATGTAAAAAAAATAATTGCCTAAGTCTGTAAAGCTTGTGGTGAATTACAAGTCAGTTTGATTGGGAAATCCCAGCAGATGACTGATTGGGTCAAATTTAACCCCTTGTTTGTTATGCCAAGGTTCAACCAGCTTTCCTTCATACGATGAATTTTGTGCACTGCACTTCACTTTTACCAAGTAAAGCTATGGACCAGAGGTATGTTATCATCATAGGTCTTATTTCACTTATCATTCAAAATGTTTTCTTACAATTAAAAATTTCAGCAAAAATGTTGTAGTAGATGATATATCACTTGTTGGAGCTTTTGACCGACTCAAGCACCAATGGGTTAAAGTCAATGACTACATTCATCTGTTTAATACTGGTGGATTTCTCTGAATATATTGGTTTAAGTCTTCACCCAACCCTCAATAAATAAGACCTTATGGCACCATGTAAACCTCCTTTGCTATCCACTGACATATCATCAGAGACCTTTCAGCAACCTATAGCAGATTACTATTAATATAGGGCTCCCATGTGGGCTTGACAAGGAGGAATATGATTACCCTGTCGGTAAATATGGCTCCTTTCTTCTGTCCCGGAAAAATCGTAGCTTCTGCTATCCATTTCAGGAACTGATTACCACATCATTAGTGAAAAAATAATTGATGGGTACATGTCGAGCACACTGTAAAATCCAATGATGTCTTGCAGGTCACAGTACACTGACCACTGTACACGTGCCACTGTACACAGGCCACTGCACAAAGGCCACAGCACACAGACCACTGTACACAGGCCATTGTACAAAGGCCACTGCACACAGGCCACTGTACACAGGCCATAGTACACATGCCATTGTACATGGGCCACTGTACACAGACCATTGTACACAGGCCATAGTACAAAGGCCACTGTACACAGGCCACTGTACAAACGCCATAGTACACATGCCACTGTACAAAGGCCACTGCACACAGGCCACTGTACACAGGCCATAGTACACAGGCCACTGTACAAAGACCACTGCACACAGGCCACTGTACAGGGGCCATAGCACACACGCCATTGTACAAAAGCCACTGTACACAGGCCATTGTACAAAAGCCACTGTACACAGGCCATAGTACACATGCCACTGTACATGGGCCACTGTACACATGCCACTGTCCACAGGCCAATGCACATGGACCACTGCACACAGGCCACTGTGCGCAGGCCACAGTACACAGGCCACAGTACACAGGCCACTGTACAAAGGCCACTGCACATGGGCCACTCTAAACAGGCCACAATACACAGGCCACAGTACAAAGGCCACTGTACAAAGGCCACTGTATCCTTTGCCTCAAACCTGTAGTTTTACTTTTACTCAACTATTTTAATAATCATGATAATTATGGCGTCAAGATCCAACAGTCACACCAGTCTCCTTCTGAATATTTTACTAAGATCTTTTCTGCAACATCTTCAGTTCATATGGGATGCTCATATCAGATGCAATTTTATTCATACCATAGTTTCTTACACACTTAGACCCATGGCTTGATGGAAGGATTAAGAGAAAGCACACATATGACTTGCAATACTAAAGATAATCCACAATATCTTCTGATCACTGCATAGGTCACACTGACCTACAAGTCTTGATAACTTTATCTTTGCTCCACAATACATCACTGGGCTACAGATGTGAAATTCCCAGAAGTACTTGTAGGATATGGTATTAATCAGAATCTCAAATAAACATGCTGACGCGATTCCCAAGATGGTCATGAAGACTGCAGGACAGCGGACTATTTCAAAGGTCTACTTTATTCCCAGAAAGACTTTCATGAGACCCCTTGGGAAAAAATGTTAACAAATTTTATAATTCAGTGCCTGTATGTATGTCAGTTATATTCATATTTTGGAATTGCCACACGTCAATGGACTTTGTCACAATTAAAGAACTGAATTCATTGAAGTAACTTGGTGACAGTCTTTCATACAAATTCCATTGTCCACCTAAAAATAGGCACCCAACACACAGAGAATAGCCAAAAGAATCAACCTGTACACACATAGTGATGGTCAGCAGTGTAGAAGTATACATGTCCATCAGCTAAAGTAGGGCTGTACATTGATAACCTTGATAGCTATATGCTTACTTGAACTCTTTCAGTGCCAATTACGTCTAAAGTCGACCTACTAAAGTCAAACTAGTCTGAATTATCACTAGGATCTCAGATTCATATTCTTCTTAAAAAGACCTTTGATTCAAGTAACAGCATGCCTCTAGTTCCAGAGAAAATATCCCAGGTGAATGGCTTTTCTTGGCACACATTGGGCGCATTGCACGTGGAAAAGCTATTGACTCAGATCAAAATTTGGCACTTAAAGAGTTAATACAACTGATATATATTGGCAACATCATCACTTTGGTACACAAAAATCATGCTGACATGAAAGAGTTCAAAGAGGTGGCCATTACTGTATGAAGACATTTTGGAATATACATAATAACTAGTCCCATAGCAAACCATCTTCCTGGGAATCAGTACATCAATACTACACTATAGCAGTTGTACAGCTCACATAACAAGTTGGTGTATTTTGTCAGTCAGAATAGAGTAATCAGCGTGGCTTGAAGGTTACAATGATCAACAGTGCTCAAGGTGAAGTAATGCTTTCTCATGGAGTCCCAATGGCCTGATTACTAAAGCAACTTTGGGAATAATATTGCAAACAGCGATACAAGTCCTCTCTTTAATGTCTGATCATTACGCAGTGATTCTGGGATTTAATACAAAATTGTCACCCTTGAGCTCACAAAAACCCTTCTGAAGTCATTCAGTAAAGATAAAAGTAATCTTTGAACTTCTCCTACATGATCAACTGATTTGCCACATCTAATCACATGTATAACATACATCTGTTCAGGGCATGAAATTTAAGACAGCAACCAGGCACACTGCCTTCCACTTGTCATGATGCCCTAAGAAAGTGCTTGAATTTCTGGCAATTAATTGCCAGGATTAATGATTTCAAAATGTCAATTTAGTGATGAAAAAAATCAATAAAGATTTACATTCTCTGCAAGCTGAACAGGGCACCTTGTTGTTGCTGTTTGATGGGTCCATATGAATAGCTTGTCAAAGCAAAAGTCTGCAATGTTACTTCTGGTTTTGAGTTTCATTTCCTGCTGCCAAGGAAACTGTTTCACAGGTAAACATGGGCGCCAACTGATCTACTCAAGGGTCTGATGCATCGTGTGAATATCATGCCTACAAGAAAATGGCAAATTTGAATAGCTTGTCAAACCGAAAGTCTGCAATGTCACTTCCGTTTCTGAGTTTCATTTCCTGCTGCCATCAAAACTGTTTCACATGTAAACATGGGTGCCAACTGAACTACTGAAGGGCCTGACGCATTGTGTGAAAATCATACCTACAACAAAATGGCAAATTTGTGAGGAACAGGAGACAATAAAGAATATTTCTTCAAATGTTCCAAAGCTGGCCAAACATGGATTCATGTAAGTTTGCCTATAAAAATAATCATGATACATAAAACTGCATCACAACTTTGGAGCCAGCAAGCACCAATCAGTCTCAATAACCAGTTGTGATTTTCTCAGTACGACCAATGGCACAAAACTTTATTTTAGACTTAAACGGGGCGTTAAATATTTGTCTAACAATTTGGCTGAAATATAACGCCTTTGGAAGATCAATTGTTGCTTGCATTGGACTTGTCTATTAGTATTTGCTGCTGAAATATTACAAAGTCTCAAACGCAACTAATAGCAGAGGACTCTGTCGTATGGGCGATAATACCAGATGTTTACATATCATGCTTGATTGAGCTAGTATTGTAGCCTACCCGCAAGTTGAGTGCATGCATGAAAACCACAGTGGCCAACCTGCCTCTGTTGTCTCCCCTCAACCTGTTGCAAATGCATACATTTACTTTTTGTTTTGTATCTGGATTAACTACAGGGCACTTGGTGGGAGCAAGGAGGTTGAAGATTTTGACTATTCTGAGTAAGTAAACGCCCCTGACTGCCAACATTTAAATCTTTCACACCAATTCAACATGCATTATAACTCCTGACAAGAAGAACTTTCATAACCCCATCCACATGTGGATTTGACCCGTTTTTCCAACAGTGAAGACCCTAGCTTCTTGCAGCACAGAGGACAAGATCTGTGCGTGGTAGGATTTTTGAAATCATGGCTCCACTGAGGAGTGTTCAGAATGATTGGTCAAATCTCCACCTGTCTGCTTTCAACAAGTCCTAGACCAAGATAAAAATATGCTTAAACCAAGTCCTAGATCAAGCTGAATGACGTGCGATGTAAATGTCTCCATGGGCCACTGGTCTGTTTCACATCCCTCAGCCAGTAATTCTGTCAATATATGCTACTGAGGCCTTTATGAGCCATTACACTTCATGTTCCACAGTATCTTTTTACACATCAGGTCCAATATACCCCAATCACAATCACGTTTCATTTGCCTCTACTCTGGCATATGTTGTAAAGTTTTATACATGCATATATATTATTTCCATTTTTTTTTTTCAAAGCACAAATGGCATAAATTTTGCGTATCTCTTCCTGGAGGTTTCATCGCTTGTGCTAGGAATGCTTCATGGATGGCAGATCCTATATTTTGCCAAAGCCATCATCCAACAAAGCTGCACTACTGTAGCCAACTGTACCATGATCAAATCATGTCTGCCACATCAGAAATTAAGTCACATCAACACACAGGGAAACAGATTGATTGTTCACTGATGCGTACACATCAAGGGTATACACTTTATTGTGTAGACAGACACTATGGGCCTTGATGCTTATGGTCACTGCCTCGACTCTTTCAGTACCATATTTAGGACTGAGTCAACAGCTTTCCTCTGCACACTTTGAGCGCATTACAATTTACACTCAAAGCGTGCTGAGAAAAGCTGTTCATCTGGGCCTTTATACTCTACATAACTACAGGCATGTTGGTACTTGAATGAAAGGCCTTTTTACCAGGAACATGAATCTTGTGCCCTTGCATCGTAACTCAGAACAGTTCTTTTCAAGTAGTTGGCAGTGACAGGGTTAAAACCATCATGCAACCAACACAGATTTCTGCTAACAAAATTTCATTTAAATCCAGCATATCACATAAGGCTAAGGAAATACTTGGTCACACTGGAAGTAATAAGGACCTGGGGCACTGACTGCCCCCCCCCCCCCTCAAAAATAAAATAAACCACAACCAAATATTTCTTAGAGATCATGTGATATCCACAGACAAACATCATGTGACCAAGGCTGCCAGCAGGGCAGTCAAAACATCATAATTCATCAAAAAAACAAAAAACAAAAAAAACCCCATCATAATTAGCTTCACTGCAAAGTCCCCCAAAAAACTATACGCACACTTGAAAGAATAACTTTTTGTATACCTTAAATACATAATTCAACATGTGACAGAATATGAAACCCTCAAACACACTAAAAAAAAAACCAAACCACCTGACAAGCACAAACATCCGTCTGTGCCACTGATTGCCTGATCATCAAGCCCATGCCAGAAGTTGGTATGTTGAAGACCCATCTTGTGCTCAACTGGAAATCCAGGGTGTCCCATACTGCCAGAACATTTACCAAGCAGGGCCAGAATTTCACATAATTTTGCAAGAATCTATTTGCTTTTTTTGTCAATTAGTTTTCTTTTTAAAGAAAGACAAGTTTAGCAGAGTCTTTACAAGAATGGATTCTCAGATTCTCGCCAAAATTCTGGCCCTGCCAAGTGCCATGGAATGCAGTCTAAACTCCATTCCTTATTATTCAATTGGGAGCTCTGCCTGTTTGGAACATTCAAGACATTCTGGAATGTTAAATTGAACCTTTCCTTCATCACTGAGTCCTGTGCTGACACAGCCTTGAAGAACTTGAAAATCTGTGATGCTACTCCATCATTTCATTTCCGTCACTGAAAACTACACATTATATAATTTGTATCCTAGAATAAACTTGCCACATGGTAAATAAACCTGTAACTATAAATATGCATATATATATTGTTACTTCACTTCAAACACTTTTTCTGCTCAGGAACAGGTTAAGCTAACATTTCTGTCACATAGAGAACGATTTGGATTCACAACCGCTGGGCAGACATCTTGCACTTCCACACCATACTGGACTCGATCTGCGGGTCCAGGTGCTGGAATATATCCGAACCCCTCCTCTCCTAGAACGTACCAAGTTGTTACGACTGGAGAGAGAGAAACATTGGATTCACAAATTACGCTCCATGGAGCCATTAGGCCTCAACTCTATGGGGAAGTGAGCTCACTTGCTCTGTATAATGCTAAATTTTTAACACCAAGCTCACCTCTTCATGATCCTCATAACCTTTTATTGACACATCAGTGTACAATGATAAATACAGAGATCTCAAATATTATTTACCCATATATGCAGATACAGAAATTCCATTTCTTTCTGCCTGTCCCTATGATAGGGCATTGGGTGCAAATTTTTTTTTTTTTTTTTTTTCACCCGGTAAACACAACCGTCAAACAGCACTAGCTCACCCGAACAGGCTGTTTATTTAACCATATTTGCTAAACAAAAAAATTCAAACTTTTGTTTGGAAAGTGAGTTATGTGGTCACAAAACTGACATTTGGCTTCAGTCCCCATTATGCATGAGTATATCTCTGCATTATGTAACGTAACGTAGCAACATTATTGTTGCTCCTCACTATAAAAATGACGGTCTTAACAAGATCCATTCAGTGCCTGATGAGATTCATAGGAGTCGAAATGCGTCACACACCATATACTGGCTACTTGCCTTGTTCTTTAACTCATTTATAAACATATACACACACACACACATATATATATATACACACACGCACACACACACAAGTCCGTCTTGAATGACCCCTCCTATGAGCGACCACCTGGTTTGAACTACCACATTTGGTGGCTAAAGTTGTCTTTCTTTAATAATTTACCTCTTACGAATGACCACCTGTTAAACACAACCACCGACCATGCAAAATGAACAGATTTTGCGACCACATAACACAAATTCCAGCCATGACTGGCTACTACGCGGCAAGTCAGCCAACAAAATACATGCACACAACATCCCCATTCTTGTCGAATTTATCGAGTGCAAACAATAAAGGATTTCTTTCTACAGTAAATTTTTCTCAAACAAGTATTTAATTTGATTAATCTGATCTATTCCTCCTTATTTCAAATTCTCACGAGTGTAGGATTTTTCCATTTATTTACATTTTTGCAACATTGGCAGTGAATGTGGCATACTCCACATGTATCGGGCCTCTCCATAGCGGATCTCAGAGGATTTTGACCACTATATTTCTCTCTCTGTATACTATGGCTTGTTTTCTGACCTAAACTTCATAATGATCGTTATATATATTTACTTGTGATGGACACTTTATCGCTCCCATCCATGATCGTTCACATCATCCATCTTGAAATGCTTCAAATCCAAATGCACGACAAAGGTTGCCGAAGCTCTCAGGAAACATCTGGAACAATCTTAGTCATTTCCCAGATATCAAATGAATTAAACCAGGCAAGGGCCTGACAGCAAAGAAAGATGTGGAGAATTAGTCCGACTGGTTTCGCCTCCTGTGGGGCATCATCAGGGACTGAATATGACAGTTGGGGATTCCGTATTTATACTGGGGTGTAATTTCCCAGAGATCGTTGACCCACGTGGCCATCACTTTGTTGCTTGTGAAACATAACCTAACCATGGCAGATAAGTGGAAAGCCACAGAAATATTATTATTCAATATTCTCATTTCTAATTGAACAATGTTTTATCATGGGATATTATATAATATAAACCATGATAACTTTCCCCAGATCAAAATCACATGGAACCCTGATCAAACATGTGGTTGCCTGCTTGAGTGTGTGACCGACGAAGTGCCCTCATATATTTTTCCCACGATTCAGAGCAAGGTAAACATGGCGCCCAAAACACGCATAGTGGCAGTGGTAAATGGGGGTGGTTGCTCAAAAGAGGGACTACTGTAGATCCATGCTCCCTCCAGCTTGAAATGGAGGCAAGACTTGCCCTGCCTTTTTGTTATGCTCCCTTCCTTTTTAGTTGTTCCTTGTCCCATTTGTCGGAGTTTTGCTCCTACTGCAGTTATAATATTTTGACATTTGTTGTCTAAACAACAATATATCATATCATACAAATGCATATTCACTTTAATCCGGTAAACCTTTTACAAATTTCCATTTTGTTCCAGTTGAAATGCTACAATTTTTTTGACTTCCATTCCTACATGAGTCCTTTCTGCTTTGTATCCTGTATTAAGAGTGCTCTTTTTCAATTAAATTGCACTGCCCTCTTCAAAAGTTACAGCAACTACAGCACGCACACATGCACACACGCACACACACAGGTACACACACACAATTCATAAATGTACAGAATCAGATACATGATGTACACAGGTGCATCAATATTGGGTGGTCTCCCTCTGATAAGGCCACCCCAAATGCAACCAAAGAGTGGCCACATTTTAGGGTGGCCTTTCTTGAGAGGGACAAAATGATGGAAATCCCACTTTTGTGGCATGGAGAAGTGGCCTTTGTAGAGAGGGGGCCTCTCTTGTGGGGGGCCTTATTAGAGGGTAACCACTGTATCCTCCATCTCACAACAAACATTTTTTATTCCATGTTCACACCCCTGGAGCATCCTCCTTGCAGTATAGCCAACAGCTGTTGTGAAGTGGATCATATGTTCCAGTTTCATATCTCAATATACGTAAATCTCAGTCTTCTTCTATCGCGTAATCAGCTGTTTGGATTTCTATGCACCTGAATAACCACCACAAAACTAACAACTGAAAAGCTAAAATTGAATACCACACAATCCTAATTAAACTCTCGTCCAAGGTTGAATCTTAGTCACCAATTTCAGTACACATAATAACATGAAACAAATCTCGTATCAATTCGGATCGAGTGTTTCAGACCATCATCAAGTTTCTGTCAATAAAAATGCTGTGACCTTCAAAGAGTAAATTGGCTTTGTTAAGTTGCATTTCACTAGTCAGTTCCTCTGCTATATCTGCTGTATTAACCTTGTATTATTGCTCCCACTCTAAGCCACAAGCTGTAAGTATACATTTAAACCTGGATCAATATGCAGTCAAAACAAATTACTTTGTGATTCCATTGATGCTGCACATTTTCCAATAGCTTTCTGGTCACCCTGTCTGCGAAACATTTAAGGTTAAATCGATGTATGCTAAGCCCTTGCACATGTGCATATGCCGGTTTTGAAAACATTTCGTGCTTGACCAGCTGAGTGAATGTTAGCTAACACAGGATTTAAGTCAATATAACGCCATATAAGTCTCCTCAATCACCTTTCATCATTGTGACATTCACAATCTACTGACCGACTGAGCTGAGTTAGTATTGCTTCTGTACTGGCTTGGGGCTGTCTACGCTGTCACTGCAGCACATCCTCACCACATACCCACCTTCCTGAAATTGAAATATTGTTCTCTTTCTCCACCATCAAAAAGCATGTACAACCGAGAACATGTGCTGGAAATTAACTCTGTACTTTGATCATAAACACTGCATGCTGAGGAACTTACTAATACTATAAAAACACCATGTAATATTTTGGCCTTCCACATCAGCAACCATTTCAGCACAGTTGTATATTTGGCTGATCCTGTTATTGGGTCCTATTTCTCAACCTTATAAAAGTGCTACCCTGGAGGGGCACATGTACTACCATTATAGTGATAGGTATGCACGGTGAGAATGACCCCCTATTTTACGCCCTGTGCAGAGTTTTGACCCCTAATTTCATGCAGTAGGCCATGAATATTGACCCCCTTTAAAAAAAAACCTTGATTTTGGACATAAAACAGCACATTTGACCGGATTTCAAAGTGTATGAATGGATTTTCTATTTCTGTTTCCCCCTTGAACTTAGTGCCCAACCCATGCCAAGGAAAGCTGTTGATCTGGGGCATATGATCTTGACATGTCTCATCTACATAGGTCTACAATTCTCAGCCAAGTTGTTTTTTATTACTGTTGAAATAAGTTGAAAACACTGAAGCAGACATTTGACCCCCACTTGGTTTTGGCTAATATAAGAGAGAAAGGGTTACACACAAAAGAAAAAAATTACAAGTTTGATCCTCTAATTTTTAGAACAAGAGGACTGTAACAGTCCTGTGCTCAGCTGACATGTATATATAGAAGAAGCTGATCACTGATGACCAATGAAAGACCATAAGATAAGCTCAGCTACTGACAAGTCAGCTGAGCTAAAACAAGAGGGCTGTGTGAACAGCCCGTCCCTCAGCTGATCTTGACATTCATCACACTTGCAGCTCTATGAACTTGGGAAAGGATCAAGGACACCATGTTCTGAGTAAGTCTGAACTTTATAGAAGAACACTTACATGTGCAGCATCAAAGTTCAAGTAGTTCTCAAGTTATAATGAAGAGTAAAATTCATGTATGTTGCACTGTGACCCCACAAACGAGGTCAAGGTCATTCATGTACTGTCTCAGCATGACCTTCATACAGAATAATTAACATGCGTAGCTAACTCAAAACAGATCTCAAGTTATCAAGTAAACAGTAAATTTCGGGTCAGTTGTCCTGTGAATTAGCATTATAATGCCCATTGACTTACAAGATCTTTAAGATTTGTCCAAAAAAAAAAAAAAAATTCATTAAAAATAAAAAAATCACTGGAGCATGAACATTTGAACAAAATTGGTAGAAACCCACCCAACGTACATTGCCACCAAGTTTGAAGTTAATCTGGATGACGGTTTTGGAGAAGAAGTCAAAAATGTGAATTAGCATTAGAATGCTCATTGACTTCCATAGTAATCAATAGGAAAGCCGCATTGACCGATAAGTACCAGAATTGAAAAAATCGTTAAAAATCAGGAATCCGCAGCATTCCCACATAGTGAACAACTTTGTTTGACCCTTCTACAAGGAACATATCCACCATGTTTCAGCTTAATCTGAGTGACGGTTCTGGAGAAGAAGTCGAAAATAGCTACAACACACAAAAATTCATAAAAAATTAGGAAAAAATTGCAGCGCCACCAGGTGAACAAATTAAGAACTAGGAGTCCCAGGGAGTGTTCCTGTGTGATATCAAAGCAATTGGGTGAGCGGTTTCGGAGAAGAAGATTTTTTAAGATTTACCCAAAAAAGAACAAAAAAATTCATTAAAAATCCAAAAATCACTGGACCGTGACCATTTGAACAAACTTGGTAGAGACCCACCCAAGGCACATCTCCACCAAGTTTGAAGTGAATCTGGCTGACGGTTTTTGAGAAGAAGTCGAAAATGTGAATTGTGGACGACGGACGGACGACGGACGGACGACGGACGGACGACGGACGGACGACGGACGACAGACCCTCAAAAAACCTCAGCTGACTGACAAGTCAGCTGAGGTAAAAATTGCATATAGAATGTTGAGATCAAAGCATCCAGCATAGGTGTCAACCCCCAAAGATGCACAACCAGGAGGTTCTTGTAAAAAGTGCATGAACTTATTTAAAAAACAGTCAATTTTGCCTCAAATCCCTTTCATTTTCAGAACTTTTCAAGTCTCCAAAATGCGAGACTCCCAGTGGGGAGAGTTGACAGCTATGATCCAGGGACGTCTGCCTACCTTTTTCAAGATCATGTACCCCCTTTAGAAGTACCACTTTCTGCACTGTGCTGCTTAACTAGTGCTGCATGCAGCTTTGAATATCCATCTTAGTACAAAGATAATTCTGCCACAAAACTGCAGTTCTTTCAGGCAGAAGTTCTATAAGACATCTGTGTACCGCATGCATTTGTGTCAAATTCTGTGGGCAAGCAAACAAAAAATAAAATGATTTGCAGAACTTAATTAGAATTTTGCACTCAATGGCAGGACATGGGGTCAAGGAGAATCCTAATATCATTGGATTGCATGTGATTTTTATTAGCATGTCAGCTTACAAACACACATACACGGACCATGTTGAGAAAAACAGTTATTAAATCAGATAAAATACTCCATTAATAATATTGAATAGATCGTGTTAAGTCTCATTTAGGTTAAATGGCACAGCGCAAGTTTTATATTGTACACCAATTATCCATTCAATCATTTCTCTAATTATTTGTGGCTTATTCTATCACTGGAAATAAGATGTATGAAAATTCAGAATGATAAATGAAGCCAATACACTCCAGACTGAACAATTTGGCAAAGTTGTAACTTTTTTCTTTCTGAAGACAAGTATGCAAAACAAGTTCTGTCATGTTATATTAAATTAAAGTTCTTCATACAGAACTGCATCAGGAAGTACCCATGGGTATAAAACACCATAGCTGTTCATATTTCCATTTTCTTCTTTGTGCTACCATAATTTTCATCACGACACTAACTTTCTGTTTTTCTCCAATTCTTAGTCATATCCATATAAATCTTTCAGTCATTTTGGCCATGAGTTAATCACTTGAAAGCCACACAGAGCAGTCTGGACTTCACTACACTGTTAAAACTATAGACAAATGTTGGCCTTTTTTTTCAATCAGAAAAAATTGCTCTGACCATTTCTACATGACAGAACACAATGAATCTCTGAAACCTTAAATCTTGCCTTTAAAAAAAAAAAACAAAGACTTGGGTGTTCCTGGCTTCATTCTTTTTCTAATGTACACAAGTCTGACTTTTTTCTTTTCTTTTTTGTTGATTTCTACATGTTTGTGTTCTCAGACGTGCCACTCCGGTCCTGCTCATCAGCCGGCAGCTGTGTTTGATGTCGGATCCACAGTGCACTCACTTACTGAGGTTCAACCCATAGGGAGCATTACCAATAAATCATACTTGTTTATTCATGTTCAATGATCTCCTTGTGGGAAACAGCAAACATTTTGCACAGTAAATTTTCTTACATATCAGCATATGGTAATTCTACAAATTACCTTATCAATTAAGTTTCACAAACATAGCAGCGAAGTGGGCAAATAAAACAATCCAAATTATACATTGGATATGAAGCTCAACTCTTTGAAAGCCACATTCAATGTTGTTGACATGCTTCTGTCTGCCGAATTAGGTTTCAATTGACGCAATTTTTGTGATGTCTGTAGGGCTGGTGATATTCCATTTTCCTGGAAAAACTGACAGAATTGCAGAATAAACCACCAAAAACAGAAAAGTTATATTTTCAACAGAATTTAACAGGATGTGGTCACATTTCCAAAGTAAATGAAATAAAATCCAATGAAGAACAAACACAGTAGACATTTGGTACATTGTTTTGTTATGCCAGTAAAATTCATGCCTAAAACTTGCCTCATTGACTTATTTAGAAGCATGACAAGGTTTATCAAGGGTACTCTGATCATTAATCTTGCAATTCAAGACTCTTGCAGGACCTTTTGTTTCCATGGCAAAGAGCATCATGGTGGCCACGAAACGTGCATGAGTTATTGATACCATATTACAAAATCACCTCTTCCAACTTAACAGGTCTGGTGATCTTACAAAAATAGGTCAAGGTCACTGATTTACATAATATATTAGCATTGAACATGATCTATATATTCTATAAGTTTGGCTTATCTAATTCAATTATTTTTCGAGGTACAGAATTTTGTTTCTTTCAAAACATTTTAACTCTTAATTCATGTTATTTTATAGGTGGTGCCACTAGTATTGTAACCAACCAAGATTTTGACCTCTTGTACAATCCCACTAAATCTCTTGAGGATCCATTAAAAACTAAGAATGCTGGACTGGTGACAAGATTATCACATTTTGACTTGTATATTACATAATTATACTACAGGTGGTGCCACCAACATGGGTCTAACAAAAAAAATTGTGGGGTGCAGAGCATTCACGAGCTGACCCCTATATTCAAACTGTACTTTGACCTTGACCTTCAACTGAGATTAATTAGACATAGCTTCAATGCAAAGCATTGAATGAATGGTCTGCACTAACGAGCATGTAATTAGGCTGCCATTTGTTCAAATTATGTCATGGTGACACCAAAATCTAATCACTTCATCTTGCCAGGTAAGATAAGCATATTGCCAAATTTGAGCAAAATACGTGGGGGCATTCTGTAGATATCACGGTAACGAGTTTAAATTTTAGCATGAATGTACCTCCCAGGATATATTTTTAGCACTTTTATGGTTGATAAGTGGCAAAACAAGACAAAAATGCAGTAAAAAGTTGCACTCATTTGCACCATCCCTAAGATGTCATCACTTCTGGTTAACACTGCATGTTTGGTATCACTGGAAAGTTCAGAACTTCATCGTTACCAGTGAAAAGATTTCCCATTCATTAAATTTGACAGCAATGCAGTTACTTATTTCAAACATCGCTATTTCCAATGAAGAAATATTCAGACCATCCTTTCAATTGGCTTATGGTCATGTGCTTGCATCATCATGTGACCTCTATGAATAATCAACACTGAATATTAATCATTTGGACCAATAGGATCACGAAGATTACCCCCATCCAGGCCCCCTACCAGGACTTCTGCCCAGGTCTCAACAATGCGTAGTTTCTGACAGAATCGATGCTGGGCACAATTAAAATGGCAAATCTGGCTCCACTGATGCGGTTTCAGTGTAAAAACTTCAACATTTACATTGGATTGAGAATTAGAAACTTCTTATGAAGCTTTCCGTTATGATTGGAAGTTGTTTGGAAGGAAATTCACTGTGTATTTGGTATTGATGAAGGCAAAGTCTTTTGGCTGGACTCCACATGCACATCAGAAGCATAATATTGTTTTTGCTTAACTTTTCAGTTTTACCTACAATAATCTAACCGCTTATTGTCAATAACTTGTAAAATAAGCCAGATAATATGATTTGATGCTGTGGTAATCTCTCACATGTAGTAACAGTCATTTATTCTATGTTTGACAGTGAATTATCGTTTCCTAGAGTGAAATTCAAAAGTAGTAACTCACTGTAGGTCACATGACCTAAACATTGTCATGACTAAATTGTGGTGTGCTTGCAGCAGTGACACAGTGCATTAATATTCAGACATTTAACAAATGACACCCTTGGTTGTGAGGGACAAGAAGAATTGTGAACCTCAGGGATGGACTGTCAAACCTAAGCTGAGGGGTGACAGTCCATCCCTCAGGTTCACAGTTCTTCCTGTTCCCCAAAGCCAGAGATGTCATTGCTTTTTTATACCCAAGAACAATAAATCATTAACACAACAAAAATTTCCGCATAAAAATTTTAATGATATAAACAACATTGCATAATTGTCAACACATATATATTGGCCAGCCTTGGCGCCTTTTCATAAATAATAAACATAGATCAGAATTACAGCGCCATCTAGGGGGACATGCAGGGTGACAGTACCTTCTCAGCTGGAGACAGGAAAAAATGTCCTACCTCCAACTAACCAATCATGAGTGTGGATTTCCCCCGGAGGTATAATAAAATTAAATATGCACAAGGGATCTTTGCTTATATGTCACACCTGACATTGGATAACTATGACAAATGTAAACAAACACAGGACACCAGGACAGCATTGAAAGTAAGCCTAGGGCATACTTTTTTTGCAATGAATACCCCATTAAACACACAATAAGCAAATCTTGCATGGCTGGAGAGTGAGTTACTATTTTTTTCTAACTCCGGATCGTTGTTGGCGGGGAGAATAGTAACTGACTCTCAGCCCCATAAGATTCTCTATTTCAAACACATTACTGTCAAATAAATATGTGCCCTTGCCGAGATGTATCAAAAATACATATGCCACGACTGGTGCTTAGGGACCCCAAATGGTCAGCATGGAATGAGCAATAACTGGCTCTCAAAGAGTTAACTTTGGTAACACAAATATTGATGAAATGTATGTGTAAGTATGAACAACACAGATACATTTGTATACAGTTTATCTCATGCTTGGGTCGATTTTAGTGCTATAAAGCATGTGTATCATATAGGCCAGACCAGTATGGGCTGTATAGTCATTAGAAAGTGTTATAATAGGCCTTCTGTTTGGCAGATTACCTACAACCGGAAGAGTGCCTATAACCGGAAGAGTACCTTTAACCGGAAGAGTACCTACAACTGGAAATACTGATATACAATAACTATTATGGGCTAAGCTACTTTCCCGGTAACAATGGCATTGTCTGCTGTTAGCGAGACTGCTGCATCTCAGCTGGAACATTTTGCATCTGGTGTGGCACAACTTACTGAAGTAGGCCTCACCAAACATAAGACAAACAGATCATAGTATGGTTTGTTGTCGATACGAAGAATATCAACTTGCACCGGGTTCCATATAGAACTTCTCTCACTCGTTCTGCATATATGGCACCCCATGCCAGTTGATATTGTTCAGATCAGCAACAAACAATGCTATACATTATAATCTATACTAATCCCCTTTTTAAAATGTTCATCAGCTGCTATATTTTCTGAATTGCAGTATTTGATCAGGTATCCCTAAATATCAGTATGCGCTGATCCTTGTTTTGAAACACCACCTACATAGAAAGACCACTTCTTCTTGACTACGATTTAGTACTTTTCATGTTACATGTATTTATATCTTCTCTGTGCAACCACCTGTAGTCATCCCTTGCTGGTCGTTCAAGGCAGGTTACAGTGTGTTATGAATTATTTCTTCTCCCATAGTTACCCATGTGGAAACACAATCGTTCCCAACATAAGTGTGGAATGATTTTACGACCGAAATGAAATAAAAGAGAGAATCCTATTGGTTGTTGTTTTCTTTGTAAGCCAATCAGATTACTTAAGATAGAAAAGAGTACTTAAAAGTCCTTTCTTGAGTGACGTACACCTTAGCAACACAATGTTGAAAGTGAACAAAATGGAGTCGAAACGGCTGCTGCAAGCACGCTAAACCAAGTACGTTTTTGACAAAAACATAGGATTTAACGCTCTATGGGAGAAACAAAATTCTACATGGCCCTGTCATGGGGAATGGATTAAGACACCACTCATTTCAAATCGTTCACTGCTCGCCAAAGGCTTGCAGTGAATGGTTTTAAAACTCTAAATCTATTCCCCATGACACGGCCATGTGGAATTCTATATTTCAACTGTGAATGCACATACACAAAAATGATACTTACAACATGAAGTCCTGCTCCCAGCTTGGCGTGTTTCCTTTGACTGCTATTGTCGTGGACTTCACATTTTGGAGCTTCAGTGTGACATATGTGTGGAATTTGTCTACAAGATATTAAATATACAACATGATAAATACATCATCAATGAATCTTATGTTTTGCTCAGATATCATGGATTTTATTAGATATCTCAAGTCATAATGGTTTAGTCTGGTTAGATCGAAAATCATGCTTTTCACCTAAAAACTGTGTACTCTGTCTGGCAGACAACCAGGGTTTATGTGTACATCACTAATTTTTCTTTGCCAAAGCCTAGGAAATCATTACCTTTTTTCTTTCTCACTCTTCCTTCTTTTTTTTTTTTTAATTGGGGGGGGGGGGAGGAGGAGAAGGTTACAATACAAACGTTAAACATAAACGTGACTAATGCGGCCTGATCCTGACATAAATAGGTTTTGGTGGGTGATCTAATGGCATCTCCAACTTGCCTGACACACATTCCTATGTTGTCCAATACCCTGAACAAAAACACTCGTCAAAGGACTTCAGTCCTGAGCACCGGGCTCCCTGCCTCATGCACAGCAAAGTCAGTAGACATGCACTCAGTGACCCCCATCTGTGACATGGCTTCCATGTCGAGTGACAGACACAGGCATGTCCTCAGGTGCTGCAAACACTGGCCATTACAGATAAAGCCAACTCCAACGAGTTTCACCAACAACTTATCAAAGCATTAGTGTGGCCAGGTATCAAAAAATTAACTTAGCACTCATAGCAATGTAGTGACAGCACTGTTCATATGAAACATAAAAACAATTTTTATAACACAGTTTGAATATTCAAGTGACAAGTTGAACCTGAGGTGGGCTTGTAAACTATGTTCCCATTACCTTCCATATCGAGTATATAACCCTTTCAACCTCAAAATTAGTCTTTGACAAAAATATAACGGGATCATAAGTCTCGGTAAAATATATCTAAGATCGCTGAAAATCTTATTATCGTGCTTGACTTAGCCAGCTTTTTTTAAATCGAGGGACGGTTGGTATATTGTATTTATCAAGTTTATAACCAATGACTGTGAACTCTAAAGTAATGTCTGAACTGTTGAATATTCTCATCAAATCCGTGTGAGCATACAAAGTCGGTGTTTCAAGTCAGTTTTTTAAAACAGATTTGAGGTCTCTACAAAATAAATAAACATGGCACGCTTGTAAAACATAGATGCCTCCCTACCGTCAATATGTTCCCCCTCATCACCCTGTTGATAGTACTAAATGGGGCATTCATGACCTTTGGAAGTAGATGCAAAAACCAAATTCACTAAGTGGCCTTGTGACCTTGGAAATTTGGTCGAGGTCATCCTTCTCTGAAGCTGATCTAGCCCTAATAGAATACTATAAATATCTACAAAATATAAGCTCTGGCTCAAAAAATTCTGCAGTTATTAAGCAGAAACCGTAATATGGATCTGTGACCTTGGGAATTGACTCAAGGTCACCCATTTCAAAACTTGACATAGCTCTTATAGAAGGCTATACTCCTGTGCAATATGAAAGCCCCAGTTCAAAAACAGCTTTAGTTATGATTTGGAAACCAAGTTCACTAATAGGACTCTGGGTGATGCAATAGGAATTTCGTCAAGATCATCCATCTTCCAAGCTGACCAAGCCCTAATTGAGGACTGTTATCATGTGCAATATTGAAATCATATCTTAAATGCTGAGTCACAATGTAGAATCCAAGTTCACTAAAGTGACCTTGTGACCTTTGAGTTTAGGTCAGGCTTACCAATCTTCAAACTTGACCTAGTCCTGGATAAGGACTATAATCCTGTGCAATATACAGGTCCTATCATAATACTATAGTACCTCCATGAAGTTGGAAATAGGGTCAAGGTCAACCACCTTCATACTTCACCTGGCTCTTATATAGGAGTACATACATGGGCACTATCAAAGTCCTGCATGTGTCTCAAAAATGCTTGCGTTACGGTGCTGAAACCACAGTCTCTCTACCAACCAACCTGGTAACCTCGGGAATTTGATCAAGGTCATCCATCTTCTAAGCTGACCAAGCACTAATTGAAGATTATTACAATATGCAAAATCATAACCTAAATTCTGAGTTACAATACAGACACTGTGTTCACTAAAGTGACCTTGTGATCTTTGAATTTAGGTCAAGGTTACCTATCTTCGAACTTGACCTAGCTCTCGTTATGGAATATAATCCTGTGCAATATACAGGCCCCATCATAAAAAGTTTCCGAGTTAATTGTGTGGAATCAAAAACTTACTACGGTACCTCCGTGACCTTGGAAATAGGGTCAAGGTCAACCGGCTTCATATTTCACTTATCCCTTATACTGGAGTATATACCTGGGCATTATAAAAGTCTTATCTCAAAAATTTCTTGAGTTATGGTGTGAAACCACAGTCTCTGTACCAACCGACATGAGCCAAGCTCCCCGCCTTCTTCGAAAGGGAGCATAAAAATAAACATCTATGAAATAGGGCAAGTTTGTGGTGTCAAGGGCTTAATATTGCCACACTGCAACTTGGCACAATTTGGCTGAAGTATATCACCCACTCACTATTATTAAAACTAAAATTTTGAAAATTCTGACCTACATACTTGACCTAGTGACCTAGTTTTACCAAACATGCATTTTAGACCTTACACAAGTTATATATATGAACAAACTTGATTTACATAAACCATATATATGGATGTCTCAGCTCTCAAAAGATATGACTGAAGTAACAGCTTGCTGCTCGTGATTGCAGGAACGGAGTATACACAAGTGAAACCTAAAACCTTGCACAGACCACACACATTTAACTCTTTCAGTGCCAATCAGGACTAAACTCGATCTACCTAAGTCACACTAGTCTGAATTATCATCAGGGTCCCAGATCCGTATTCATTGTAAATAGACCTTTCATTCAAGTACCAGTATGCCTATAGTTACAAGAGAATATCCCAGGTCAACAGCTTTTCTCGGCACACATTGGATGCAATGAACGTCAAGAAAACCTGTTGACTCAGTCCAAAATATGGCACTGAAAGAGTTAATATCCTAATATTCTGTATCTGATAGCAAAGACAGCGCGACAGGTTACAAATTCGTTCATCTCCAATGGTCAAAATAGAAACAAATATTTCTCAATCACCCAGTGGCTGGAATTGGCAGTCAATCATTCTTTCTCTGCACATGGATAGGTATGGTCTCAGGGCTGTATATTGATTACAGTGTGGGACCAGATGTTTCTAATCTTCAATGTGGTCAGATTTGCATACTTGGCATTTTCTTTGTTCAATTTCCGTTTTACGTCTTGTATATTTATTTGCCAGTTTCAATGATGTGTGTACAACATTTCATAAACAGGGTCAAATGACAGCCCAGCTCGTTATGAGTCATGACTCAAAAGGATTTTTATCAAGGCTGGGATCATCACAAATTTATCATATTGATATGCAGCGACTTGAGGTTGACAATTTGCTGACATGTTTCTATCCTTGTAAAATGAAAATTGAATGAAACTGTTAAAGAATAAAGACTGTCACTTTATCCACACCAGGCTTACATATCATTTACTTCATTTACTGATGTTACTCTAGCCCAAAAGTATGGTCCAAACAGGCTTAACAAGCCATGTTGTCTCTATGCATGTCTCAGCAGACCCAGTTTACACCAGCATCATGTGGTACCAAATTTTTTACCATTGCACAATGCTCATAGCCAAGTTTTCCACATCACAATGAGAGCACAATCTTTGAATGTGAATTACAGCATTCACATGCTACTTGAACAATTTTCTCGTGCGTTTAAACAAGTGCACATGTACTTAGTTGGACTCTACCTGCAGCATAAGTTTGCTGACATTATATGTACCAGGGCTGTCCAACTGGAGCATAGTAGCAAAATTTTGCTACAGTGCTCTCCAAAATTGCTACAAATTTTCTCAAAAATATGTGTTTTTTTATGTGAAGAAGTGGAAAAAATGCTACAAGTAAAGAAAATTTTGCTACTGAGATTTTCAGCTGGACAGCACTGTGTGCTATACCCTTCATATGCCACAACCCTTCTCCTGTGTGGACATTATTTTGACATGTGCACAAGTCACATGATCTACATCATATAATTTTATGGGTTTCATATCCTTGCTGTTCACTGATAGAGCCACATTATCAACATACAGCATGAGATTACAATGTACAGCCAATTCCAGATCATCCACATACATCTGCAATATTACAGTGGCCTAAAAGGTTAGACCTTTTGGGGGACTCCACATGTAAATCCATCTTCATTTCAAAGCTCTGAGGCCTTAAGTGGCCTCTGAACATATAAAGCTTAATGTAAAAACTGTCCACCAGACGGCACTTAACTCCACATGTAATCATAGCTTATTTGAGCAATTTCTGTGATGGATATTGTTGCATGTGCCAAGACAACAATGAGTCAGTCCTTCACTTTATGTAATCAGTGACCTTGGGACAGAAGATCAAGGTCACCCAGATTATGTAATACAAGAGGCCCATGGGTCTTCTATTTTGCTGACATTGCCATTGATGTCCAAGCAACACCCTGCAACTACAAAATCACCTCTTTCAACTTTACAGGCATGGTGACCTAACAAAAATATGTCAAGGTCACTGATATTACATAACATTCTAGCATTCAACATGGTCTATATATCCTATAAATTTGGCATGTCTAATCTAATTACATTTCCTGATATGGAATTTTATGTCTTAAAACACATTTTGGCTCATAATTTCCATCCAGTTATAGGTGGCACCACTAGTATCATTAGCAACTTAGATTTTGACCTCTCCCACATTGTCTCTGAATTACGTGAAGATCTGCCACATATTAAAAAGACTATAATGTTCACATGATTTTCACATTTTGACTCTGATATTGCATAATATTGTGGGTGGCGCCACCAATATCAAAAGAGACCTTGATTTTCAAACACCCTGTAAGTCCTGAAAATTATATTGGAATAACTTGAAAACTATGGATGGTATCATTGTCACAAAATTTTCACATTTTGACCTGTATATTACATAATACTATAAGTGGCACCACCAACATTGATGTTGACAAAGATTTTTATATACTTCATAACTTCGAAACGTTACATGGGCCTAACAAAAAAATTGTCGGATTCATAGAATTCATGAGATGACCCCTAAATGTATATTCAAACTGGCCATTTGACCTTGACCTTTACCTCAGATTAAAAAAATTGTTATGTTCAAAATGTGCTCCCCACATCCAACTTCCCATATATGGTCTGTTTGTTCAAATTGGGTAATAACTTTTCAAGTTATTGAAAAAAAATTAAAGACACTAGAGTGTTCATGAGATTTGCATATTTTGACCCCTGTATTACATAATATTATAGGTGGTGCCACCAATATCGAGAGAGACCTAGATTTTCATACATCCTATAAGTCCTGGAAGTTATTTTGGGCTAATTTGAAAACTGGACGGTATCGTTCTCACAACCTAAAAGTTTACAGACAGCACAAAAAATGACAGGTGGATGGACATGACTAATCATATAAGCTCTACGACCTTATATCAGCTGCAGGGATGGATTTTTAGAATTTATTTGGTGCTCAGATGGCCACCATCACCTCACATATGGTTGTCAGCCAAAGAATCTGGTGGACATAGGTCGATAGAGCAAGTAAAGTACTGGCACACTGTTCTTTGCATTTTCTGATTGGTTGAAATTATGCACAAGATCGATTACCGCGGGAAAAAATTAAAATATGCCAATGGAACATTTCAATTGTAATTACGTGCAAGATGGCTTTTGATACAGTAAATAGAAATGTTAAAAATAGCTTTTCCAGTCACTGATCACTTGTTGTAAACCAAGGAAGTGAGGATGTCAATGATGTTTACAGGTGGGGGGGGGGGACAAAAGCTTGGTGGTCAAACGGACACCCATTGTAGACTACTCTGGGTGTCTGTGTCAAAATTAGGGGGGGTGTTGGGTCACCAGACACCTGCCAAAATCGAACCCTGGCAGAGCTGAAAAAGGACCTTCATATTCCCATAGCAGGTTTGAATCATATTAATTGCAGACCTGCTCTGATCTCCTCAGTTGATAGGAAGCATGACCACACCTCCACCATGATGAGAGCACTTGTACTGGTCAGCTATGTTAATGAACCACCCAAAAGCAAAACTTTTTTTTTTGGCAAAAAAAATAATTTTCTAAATATTCTAAGGATCTTGAATGTTTTTAAACTTTGTAAAGGACTTTTCTTTAGCTGTTTTGCTTTCTTGAATCGTAACTCTTGTCATAGAAGCTCATCTGACACTGCTTAATACCTGGGTCTGCCCTCCTTTCTGTTAAATTCCTTGCTACTGCCTAGGTGGAAGCAGAGGATCCCAGCTAATATGAACACTTCCTATTTGAACAACAGAAAAGTGCAATTCATTTAAAACACTTGTAATGCTACATCTCTTGAAACATAACAGGTAGTGCCTTTGAAACCCCAACTGCCCACTCCAGTTCTCCTGATACAGCAGCACAGAATACAATTAAAATGCAATCAGGGATTCTAGATCTATGCCCTTCGGCTCTGTGAACTTGGGATTTGGGTCAAGGTGATCAATCTTCAAACTTGTCTCAGACCTAATGTGGGATCAAAATGTGTAATAAGAAAGGTCCACTTTAAAAACTTTTCAACTTATTTACTAAAAATTTTACAAGCCCATGTTAAAAACTTTTCAAGTTATCACATGAAAACCAAATTCACTAAAATGGCTCTGTGTCCTTGGGAATTGGGTCAAGGTCACCCATCTTCAAACATGTCCAAGACCTTATATAGGACTGTGATCACCTGCCATTTGACAGGCCTATGTCAAAAAATTTTCAAGTTAACGCATGAAAACCAATTTCACTAAAATGTCTCTGTGACCTTGGGAATCGGGTCACGGTAATCCATCTTTAAACTCGTCTGAGACCTTATTCAGGACTATAAGCATGTGCAATATGAAAGCCTTCAGCAAAGCAAATATTCAAGTTATTGAATGAAAACCATTAGTCCGGACACACAAACACACATACATGGAAAACGCAATTGCTGTATGTCCCCTCCTCCTTCGTGGAATGACCTTAAATTTTGCTAATCCAAGGTCATTGTTTTTCAAACAAATATAAAACCAAAAAGGGTAAAAATGACATCACCGCCTGCTGAATGGATTAACATCCTGGAACACCCACAAGTGTCCAAATGCAATTTCAAAGCAACCAACCAAGTAATTTTCACAGTGGCAGATTTCATATGATCCCCCTGCCAAAAATTAACCAAAATCAAATGCATAAAACGCAAAATTATCAATGAAGACAGAAACACATCATGGTATATCTCCGCCATGTTTGAAGACAAGCAGGACACAACACTTTTTGACCAGAATAAAAAATGTTGAAATTAATTTTGTTAACATGCACGAGAGGGGTCTTGGACAACTGAGCATCATATAAGGTAAGCTAACTGACAAGTCAGCTGCGTAAAAACTGCGTGGAAAAGTCGGGTTTCAAGTACAGTATATCTAGGATACCTATGATAATGACAGACAGCACAAACCATGTAAAATCATACCAACAGCATGTACAGTACTAGCCAAATGAGTGACTCATTCTGACATTACTCAGACCTTCAGATGTGATAATAGAACAGCAATTATTGTAAACATTCATGTCAATGTGCCAAGTGTCTTGAACTCATTCCATACATTTTTCCGTATATTTGTCTACATTTAAGACGACAATTGCATATTTAAATTCTTCATAAAAAGACCTTTCATTCAAGTAACAACGTGCCTATAGTCTTAAGTCAGTGGTTCTGGCACTGCCTGGCAAGTCATGCTGCAGCTGCCTCAAGGGCAGCTGCAGCTTGCCAGGCAGTGCCAGAACCACTGACCAAGGCCCGTGACCATAGTGTGGGATGAGTTAATGTTCACTTGCAATCATGAATTGATTCTGATTCATCTCCATCTCCATTTACTCAAACTGCTCCTGTAAAACAACACGGACAGTTCTCTGTCATGTCCACTGTGCCAGCCCTGTCATCACAGTCAAAATTTTAACTGTCCTTATGACACTTACAGAAGCTTTTGACTTACAAGTCCTGTAAGTCTAAGTCTGTGACACCTCAAAATTGTGCAATCCATGGCTGGTCTCTTCTGTTATACAACCAGAGACAAACCACAAAGCCTCTCAAATGTAGAACGGCTAACCCAGCTTTGGTACCCTTATCTGGCACTTAATAACATGGCAAACCCCTACATTGTCATGTTGTCTAGAATAGAGTTTGCTACAAGCTTAAATCAGCTTTCTGAATGTGCCCTCATTGTCAAGTACCAAGAGCAACTGTTGAAAATACACAGAAACTTCTGAGCCAGAATAACCTTTGGCATGGTTTGTATCCATAGCATTAGCACAAGAGAGACAGACAAATACATGTATATTGTAACTTGCTATTTAACCCTTTCAACGCCAAGTTTTAGACTGAATCAATGGCTTTTCTCTGTGCACATTGGGCACATTGCGCCAAATGCATGCCAAGAAAAGCTGTTGACCTGGGGTATTCTCTCTGGAACTATAGGCACACTGGTGCTTGAATGAAAGGTCTTATGAATCTGGGATCGTAATGATAATTAAGACTACTTTGACTTAAGTAGATCGACTTAAGATGTGATTGGCACTAAAAGAGTTAATAATAAAGCTGGAAACCATGTAAGGCCTGGGGCTAGCCACCATGCAGACTTCACACCGCCTTCCGTGATGGCAAATTAGTTTTAATACTTAAAACAGGAACAAAACAAACAGGAAACACTTAAATCTGATGCTATCAAAAGCATTTTGTTCTCTTTCTCATACAGAACCACCAGCTTCCTTACCTACCTAACTACCTATCTTTAATGTTCTTATTTTACAGACAGGGAATAGGTACAAACAGAATCCATACATGTAACTTTTGAATGTCGGTAGTTCTCTGCATTGATATGTAAAGAACACCAATACCAAAGCAAACTTCGGCCGAAGTAACATCCCGGTTTTAGTATTTTCATAAGAAATTTGCACACATCTGAAGTACCAAGAACTTCATATTTAAATTAATATAATATAATCTAAAGCCCGAAAGCATGTCAAATTATTTTTAAGGGCACATCAAATCAATTGAATCAATCCACTCTTCCATAACAAAATGCATTAAAAAAAGTTCAATAAACCGTTCAACACATTGTCTCAATGTAAGAACTCACAGTTCTCTTGATGCACTTACATTTTTTTCTTGAAAAACACAGGTTGTAATTTTTTACAAATATTGGTCTTCACTTGAACATCTCTAGACAATGAAAGCAAGATTGATAGAAGCAATAAGCCACATCTTGTGTTGTCTGTCTTTTGACAGACCTGCACCACCACAAGGAACTACACGAAATAAAGCCTCAGTTGGCACCACTTGCAACAGGTCCTACAAGTGGCGCCATCTGTTCCATCACATCCTTCATTAATTCATGTGGACTGCGCTTTATACAGCTGATAAAAATTAAAACCCAGGGCTTGGCACTAAGTTTTTCACTGTTTGTCCATCCATGCAAATATATTATTAAGAAAAACTGAATTTTGTGGTTACCCACAGGGCTAGTGTTTTGCAATTGTAACTTACCCTGATTGAAATTTGACTTGTCCTGGTTAGGGAACATACACATTCACGAGCCCTGTGTCCTCATAGAAAATTCAATTGTTCTACCTAGTTCTGGGTGACTGGTCGATCATACAAATAAATGATTCAAAGATTGTTTGGTTGGGAATATCTTGATAAATGATTCAGAAATTATCTCATCAATTAATTGAATAAATGCATTTTTCACCAAATAACTAATTGAGTTTATGACTTTTTCAGGACAGTTAGTTTTGTTATGCATAAGTTAATCAGCAAAGCTTGCCTTTTTGTGTGAAAAAGTTCTAAACAAGAGGCAAATGCAAGTCCTCAAGTGGCTTCTGAACATAAAAAGCTTTCGTGACTTGAGAGTATAATTTGTCAACCAGACAGCACTTTGCTCCACATGTAATTATAACTTATTTGTGCAATTCCTTTGATGGATATTGTTGCATGTGCCAAGACAACAATAAGCGAGTCCTTAACTTGATGTTCTCAGTGACCTTGGTACAGAAGATCAAGGTCACCCAGATTATGTAATACAAGAGGCCCATGGGCCTGGTGTTGTGCTGACATTGCCATTGATGTCCAAGCTATTCCCTGCAATTACGAAGTCACCTCTTTCAACTTTACAAGCATGGTGAATTCACAAAAATAGGCCCAGGTCACTGATATTACCTAACATTCTAGTATTGGACATAGTCTATATATCCTAAAAATTTGGCTTGTCTAATCTAATTACTTTTCGAAATATGTAATTTTCTATCTGAAAACACATTTTGGCTCATAATTTGTCAAATTATAGGTGGCGCTACTAGTATCATTAGCAACCTAGATTTTGACCTCCCCCACAATCCCACCAAACTCAGTGAAGATCTGCCACAAATTAAAGATTGTTCACAAGATTTTTAAATTTTGACCCCTGTATTACATAATATTGTAGGTGGCGCCACCAATATAAAAGAGACCTAGATTTTCATACACCTCACAGTCACATTGGGCTAACTTGAAAACTGTAGACGGTATCACAGCCACAAAATTTTCACATTTTAACCTATATATTACAAATACTATAGGTGGCACCACCAACATTGATGTCGAAAAAGATTTTCATACACTTTATAACTTCTAAACTTTAAATGGGCCTATCTAAAAAATTGTTGGGTGCAGAGCATCCATGAGATGACCCCTATATCCGAACTGGCCATTTGACCTTGACCTTTAACTCGGACTAAAAAATTGACATTGTTCATAATATGCACCCAACATCCAGCTTTCCATAAATGGTCTCTTTGTTCAAATCGGGTAACAATATTTCAAGGTATTGAAGAAAAACAATAAACTTGGACAAGCGCCAAACTTCATAACTACTAGGTCAAGGTGATCGAAAAAGTATGTCACCAAGTACAATTTTATGAACAATATAATCAAGTGGAATTTTGATCTGGTGGCTCAACTCAATTTGCCACTGTTACCAACCTACCCCCTGCCATTACAAAATCACCTCTTTCAAATTTACAGGCACAGTGAATTCACAAAAATAGGTCCAGGTCATTGATATTACATAACATTCTAGCATTGGACATGGTCTATATATCCTATTGATTTGGCAAGTCTAATCTAATTACTTTTTGAAATATGGAATTATATATCTGAAAACACATTTTGGCTCAAATTTCCATCACATTACAGGTGGTGCCACTAGTATCACTGGCAACTTAGACTCTGACCTGCCCCCACAATCCCACCAAATTAAGTGAAGATCCGCCAAAAATTAAAGATGCTAGAGTGGTCACAAGATTTTTACATTTTCACCCCTATATTACATAGTATTGTAGGTGGTGCCACCAATATCGAAAGGGACCTAGATTTTTATATACCCAATAAGTCCTTAAAAGTTATTTTGGGCTAACTTGAAAACTATTGACGGCATCGCGTTAACAAGCAAAAGTTTACAGACAGACATGAGCGGTCGCATACGCTCTGCGACCTTTGGTCAGCAGAGCCAAAAAATACTTCATGACAAGCCTCGTTCTAAACTTGGTGAAGCATTTACTATGCGCTGTGTCATTGATGATGATAAACTCTGTATTTATGAATGTAATGATTTACCATGGCATTATGGATAAACCTGTATAGGAATTTATCGGTTTTGCCATAGAAACTCAGTCACCTCAGGCTTGACAAAGTTAATACATGTAGTACTGAAATACTAATGGCTGGCTGAATTGACATTTTCCGTCATGCTACTTATGCCATTATGTTGAAGCAATGCTGGAGAATTGTTGTCACCCTTCTAGGGAAAAACTGGTACATGTATGTGCCCAACGCTGCCCATGGGGGTACCCCGCTTTAGCGACCTCTGGTGGTAATCCAGTCAAATGCACTTCAAATCATACGTACACCAGTCTATTATTGTCTGTCTACATTTTCAATCTCTTAGCAGTCAAAACACTAGACTAATGGTGATTTCATGCATTATTAGCTAGGGATTTGTGAATGCAATACTTTGACACTGTTTACATGAACAAATTTTTGGTCAGATGGTCCTTTATTGCCCGGGCAATCATACAATAGATCTAGTTTTAAATATTCTCACGCTAGAGAATCAGGGGTCTGTTGGGTTGAAACAATTGATTCAAATATCGATCTGATGCCCAAAAAACAAACGACAGTTGATTTCAAATTTTAAGCCAATTTGCAGACTTACATGTAGTTCCACCCACTAAAGCTTGCATTAATGTCTGGGCCAATGCTGAATATTTTTCAGTGAAGCCACTTTGGCTAAAGTGACTCCAATCATGTATTTGCCAAACTGGCTTTTCTTCAGCCAAACTGATTCTACATTTTTAATCAATAAGCTGATGCTACATACTGAAGCTAAATATTTAGTCAAAACTGAAAAAATGCAGTTTTCTTAGAAAACTTGGTTAAAAGATGTGTTTATATCTTTAGCCAAATACTAACTTATTAGTCTATGGCTAACTAGCTAATGCCCAAGATGTCAAGCACTGAAACCAATCTGCTCTTTTCACCACTTCCACAAGATTCACATGTAACACGTCAAAATATTCAAATACACACATCTGGCATAGAGCCCATTGATATTATATCAAATTAACTATTACTACCAAGTAAAACTAATGACGTCAATTACAATATGTATGTAGACAGAATAATGAAGACTCTACTGTAATAACGAACACTAAATCCAATAAATATAAGCAATAAACTAACCTACAACAAAACTGCAAAAATACTGTACATACAAAGTGCACCAATTTACAAGACAAGATTACAAACTGCTCAATAAATGATAAGTAAGATAATACAAAGTTTGTGTAGGTGTGAGTGGAGATGACAGTGCAGTTCTGTGCAGTAAGGTTAGTGCGATGTGAAGTTATCATTCGCATACAGTGCTTCCTCTCTCCTACACTTGTAAAAATTTTTGGATCAAACCCTTGATTTGATGAACATGGAGGCTTCTCATGAGCAAAATTATGTCAGCCTTTTTAGATACATCTTCCAAGAGGTGGCTTTTCAGGGCCAGAATTTCGCAAAATTTTGCGAGGATCTATTTGGATTTTTGTCAGTTAGTTTCCTTTTTAAAGAAAGACAAGTTCAGGAGAATCTTTATGAGAATGGATTCTCAGATTCTCGCTGAAATTCTGGCCCTGCTTTTCAGAACAGGCATGCTACCAAGGGGAAGTACTCAATGATACCACGGAGTCATGACTAGGAGGACAGTATCCCTGTGGCGGGCCTCTGTACCCATCCATTTTGTGCAATGTGACATTTGAAAACTTCCCAATTTTGTGCCTTCTTGTTTTCATGACCAAACTGGACATGCACACAAAGCCGTGTTTGGCCAGCACATCCTAGTAAGTTTATGAATGCTTCTGAACATTTTCATGGGGCCAGACTTGACTGTCAAGCAGAAATGACACTGGTAAACAGAGCCAGTGTGTTTGCATGATAGGATGATACAGAAAGAAGCAACTTATAATTGCAGTTACACCCACAAGACCTCTAATGGATAATATAATACAATTATTTTGTTTTTGCATTGCCTTTCTTACGAAATAAATTATTTCAAGGTCTTTTCTGCAGAAAACTTTCCTTATTAACAGCATTTTTTAAAAATTAACGACATTTTCCTCACACGGAGCAAGATTTTGTGTTTTTTTTTTTTTTTTTGCTTTGAAACACATATTATGGGAGTAAATTATTATACATCAAATTATTTTTAAGTTATTCTTTCAAATTTTGCACGTAGTTTTTCACAAAGATCACAAGCCATAATGTGTGGACTCGAGACCATTTACAGTTTCAACTGAAAGAACCATCATAAAAGAAATGAATGGTACTGGACCTTTCAAATATGACAAAATTAGAGAGCTCCTCCTTTCTATTCTGGACCCCTTGCTGACTTCAAGCCTATGACAGACACCAATTGTCTGCCTCTACAATTACACAATACAGTAAACAACTGCTGTAAGTGACTCAGGCATTCCAGTTCATCATAGTTCTAGGATATTTCAGGCTCTAGTGGGCATCACCAGTTGTTGCACTTCTAGAATATTTCATCCAAAAAATGCTCTTTTGGGCACTGTAATATCAATAATTTTGCTTGTAAATGTTCATTAATTTGCAACCTTTCCAGGCTGAGTTGAAATGAATAAAAAAGTGGTGTGTCTTGTATGGTTCTATCCAATCTAGCATTATTTGCACATTTGAGTGGTTGACATTATTCATTCACAGTACGAAACAGAAACGTGTATACTCTATAATCTATTTTTTACGAAAATGCTACACCTGTTTTGTTGATGGTATTTGTTTATTACGTATGAAGCATACTTTGGTCATGTCACCTACTGTTCAGAGTAGCCACAAACAAAGGCCACATGTATAGCATATAATACAATGTTTTGGAACTTTGGAAGATGGAATATTAACTCACGCTCAGTGGGTGAACACTTCCCGCTTTACCAGGAAGACCAGTGGCAAAGGTGTGCCATTGTCACAACAATTAAAAAGTTTGCAATAGGCTTTATCTTGCCCATAAACAATATGACATTAATATGAGTGAACTCACATAAAATGGTAACATAAAAGGTAGGATTTTTTTTCTTTTTTAGCTTTTTTTCCATTTCCAGTTCTAAAGAACAGAAAAATTGTTTATGAAACAAACAATTTTCATAACAATTCTGAGTTCAAAATTCCATCCTCACTCTACGAAATAGATTATTCAAACTGCCCCATGAATTTTTATGTTGGTGTAGGTATACAAAAAGAACATACAACTAATAGGTTCAAATTTTTAATGCAAAAGAAAGTCATTTTCAAGAACTTTCTCGAGGCCTAAAAAAACATTCTACTACATCAAGACCATGACCTCGAGTACACGTGTTCACATCAATGAGTTAATGCAATAAAACAACATGTGAAAGGGTTATGAAATATAAATGTATAGATGTAAGATTTTAAATGGTGCCCAGAGAATGAAATATGCATACTGAACACTGAGAAACAAACTATACAATGTACCTGGCATTGTGTCCGCTCCTATGCAGAATGAAAAGTATAAAAGCCAACCTTTAGTATGTTTAGGCAAAATGGGGAAAAAATACTTAGAGTTCAATTTGTGTAAAAAATACTGTAAATGTGTTTGACATTTCATCCACATGAGATGAAAAAATAGCACTGAATTGGAAACACTGGATGATAAAAACCCTGCGGTGCAAATCCAGAGTGTTCTAAACAATCTAAACACCACATTATTACATAAATTGTGACTAAAAGAATTGTTTCAAATGTGATATAAACAGTCAAATGGGAGGGAGTGCATACCTAGTACTATATATATCCATCAATGAAAGTGAACCTGCACTTTATTTTTTTTAATGAATGATTCTAGTGCAAACCTGTGCACTTTCTTTGAAGAGACTGCACAAACACACATGTACTATTTTCTACTACCATGCTACCTCATGCACAACCTGCTTGATAGGGGTACCATGTTCATGTGGCCGTGCCTTCTGACGGCATAAAGAAAACAAAAACCCCTTTCCTTTTGCTTTCCCTTTTTATCCGAGACCACGTAATATTTAAATTCAAATGTTCATAGTCTTAACCATGTTGACAAATTAACAGGCATGAATAAAAGGCCATCCCTGAAAACTTAGGTCAATGTATATTGTGAATATAACATTGGAAACATGCTGATGAGTAGTTTCAGTATTAACCCTTAGAGGTCTCATGCTGATATATTGGCATGCAACTTTTCCCCTTTAAAATTACTAGAAATAGTCGAGTGTCACAAAGGTTGTCCGCTTCCTTTTTTATTAACAATAACATCCATGATTAATTACTTTCCTCACTACAGTCTGGGCACATTGTACTGAACAGACCTTTTCAGTACGACTGCTCATGAAAGACCTCATAACTTTTAAAGACTAGTCTTTCAGCACATTGGATACTATTTCTATTTCAAATTTGGCTACAGTTTAATCTTTCAGCCTTCTCCCCTTACACCAAGCGAAAACCAGCCAGTGGTTAAATGTCCTCTCCTTCAACATACTGTATTTGGGGGGGGGGGGGGGGGGAGGGACTTATTTTAGTTGTATTAAAATGAGGGGGGGGGGGAACAATTCGAATGAGAATTGTAGATAAGATCTATCAAGATAGCATGCCTCAAGCCAAGGAAACCTGTTAACTGAGTCTTACACTTAGCCTAATAATTGGATAGGAAACGATTCAAGACCATCCACCATGAGACTACTTTTGGCTGGCAGATCAGATGATCTGAAACAGCAAGATACTATATCTACTAACTATAGCTCCCTTCTTACATGTACAAGACCCTCTGAGGTAACCCCCTATAATGAGGCCACTTCTCCACCCTGCAAACATAGACTTTTCATTTTATCTGACCCTGTCAAGTGAGATGATCGGTGACGGACAGACAGTCATATGCTCAGACATGACAATAACCATCAGCCAATAAGTCCCAGGGAGAAACACCTTGGATGAGAATTGCATATAAGACCTGTCACTATAACATCCAAGGTCAACAGCTTTCCTTGTCATGAATAATAGGGCAATACACGCCCAACCCAAGCCACGGAAAGATGTTGACTCAGTCTTAATCCAAGGGTGGAATGAGTTAAATGGTATTTCATACCTGAAATACATCTGTGTGCTAATTCCTTTAACTTATTCCATACCAGTCCCTGATTTTTCCATATATTTACCTAGATTTAAGATGACAATTGCACATTTAAATTATTCATGAAAAAAGCTTTCATTCAAGTACTAACATGCCTATAAGCTTAAGCCAGTGGTTCTGGCTCTGCCAGACAAGTCATGCTGCAGCTGCTGCAAGGGCAGCTGTAGCATGACTTGCCAGGCAGTGCCAGAACCACTGACCAATGCCTGTCAGCATAGTATGGATTGATTTAAGTAATCCCCCAACAGGAGATCATGAGATAACCTACCTTTAAAGGAAATTACATGTCACATGCCAGGTGTTTCATTTTCCATGTCATGGGACATTTTATCTTGGACCATCCTTAGACTGGTCTCCCAAGTGGAAGGTCACAGGGTAATTATGAACTTGTTCTGGCGCCTTGCATCATGTCACAATGAAAACCTTGTGATCAGAACTATCAACTATCCAGCAAGCTGTAAAATGTTTGCCACCTCTCAAGAAATACAACCTTTATCTGATGCACTTTGTTCAGGCTTTTAAATGCATATTGATCAGCGTTCATTGGCTTAGTCCCACACATGTAATGGACAGGATTTGTAACCAACGATGTATCAGTCAGACTTATACCCCTGACAAGGGCAGTCCTACGCAAAATACAACTTTGTTTCTCGAACCTGTTTTGCAGTCCTTGAAGAAAACTTTCTTGTACAATGTATGACAATATATTAGGGAATGCACATGTAATGGACAGGATTTGTAACCAACGATGTACCAGTCAGACTTATACCCCTGACAAGGGCAGTCCTACGCAAAATACAACTTTGTTTCTCGAACCTGTTTTGCAGTCCTTGAAGAAAACTTTCTTGTACAATGTATAACAATATATTAGGGATACCCTGTTACAACAAAAGGTATTCATATTTACCTTTTCCTCCTTAACTTACGACTGAGTCAACAGCTTTCCTTGGCATCTGTTCTGCATTAAGTGCCCATGCCAAGGAAAGCTGCTGACCTGAGTCATGTAATCTTAACAGGTCTGACCTACAATTCTGAGTATTTTTTTTTTCATTACAGTTGAAATTAGTTGAAAACACTGAAGCACACAACATTTGACTAGCAGCAGGTTTAAGACAGTTTAAGGGGAAAAGGGTTTAAGTATATTCACTGCAGACCTGTTCTGGTCTCATCTGTTGCTAGGCAACAGAACTGTGCCTTGTACCAGCTATGTTACTCAATCATCCAGAAATAACACTTTTTCAAGCAAACAAATGGCATTTTCTATATATGTTTAGCATCTTATATGTTTTAAACCTCAAAGTGAAGGACTTTTCTTAAGGCTTTAGGCTTTCACAGGTTGTTATCTTTATCATAGAAACTTGGTGCCTCTTAATACATGAATCTGCCCTCATTCCTGTCAAGTTCCTTGCCACAATATAGGTGGCAGAACAGGATTCCAGTTAATATGAATACCTCCTACTGTATGTGAACATTGACATTAATATCAGCACTTGTAGCTTTGGTTACATTCAAAATGGCACATACTTGCAGGGTTTTCCTCAGGAAAAAGTTAAGGCTTTACACTTTTGCTTATTCTTGAAGTTCATCTGATCCATGGAGTCAATCTGTGCCCCAAAAAGTGCTATTTGGGCATGAAACAGGGAAACGTGCATTTTTGGCTAAAATGGAAGATTTATGGGAGGCATTGATAGCTTTATGGTCAAGTTGAAAGCTAAACATTTTTTTTTAATGCTTTATGGTGCCCTTAAGCTTTAAAACTTCAGGCATAACCCTCACTTGCTTGATCTGCTGGACTAAATTCCCTACATGATATGGATATCAAAAGTATACTACCACAGCATAGTCCTCTCCAAGACATTATATGAGATTTCTTTACGGGCACATTCCCTGCAAATGGCAATCTTGAACACACCATTACAACTTTTCCCTTCCAGAAGATAGTATCCCACTACCCGCTATTTAAGAATACCTCTACTGCCAGCAAAAAGTGGTCTCATATTGCAAGCGGTCTTTAAACACAGGATAACTTTATTATGGATATTGATTCCAGAGACTTGGTTAAAGTGGTCGAACAGTTAGGGTGGTCCTCAGAGCAATTACCACTGCATCATGGCAGTACACACTCCTTCCAAAAAGACATCACAACAACACCGCTGCATGATATTCCCTCCAGAAAGACACACATGTACGAGAGTACTGTTACAGTACATTCCCTCCAAAAAGACATGTATGAGAGTACTCTTACAGTACATTCCTACCAAAAAGACATGTATGAGAGCACTGTTACAGTACATTCCCTCCAAAAAGCCATGAGAGCACTGTTACAGTACATTCTCTCCAAAAAGCCATGTCTGAGAGCACTGTTACAGTACATTCTATCCAAAAAAAGACATGTATGAGAGCCCTGTTACAGTACATTCCCTCCAAAAAGCCATGTATGAGAGCATTGTTACAGTACATTCCCTTCAAAAAGCCATGTATGAGAGCACTGTTACAGTACATTCCCTTCAAAAAGCCATGTATAAGAGCACTGTTACAGTACATTCCTTCCAAAAAGCCATGTCTGAGAGCACTGTTACAGTACATTCTCTCCAAAAAGACATGTATGAGAGCCCTGTTACAGTACATTCCCTCCAAAAAGACATGTGTAAGAACACTATTACAGTACATTCCCTTCAAAAAGACATGTATGAGAGCACTGTTACAGTACATTCCCTCCAAAAAGACAGTAACAGAGTACATTACATCATGAGTACATTCCCTCCACAAAGTATGATAAAACTGTTACAGTACATTCCCTTCCAAAAGACCATGTGTTACTGTGTAAATCCTTCAAAAAATATGTAATGAGAGTACGATTACAGTACATTCCCCTCCCACAAAACTCCTCCTTGGTCACAACATGGAGATTTTACGGTCTCAACCTTTGCAGCAAGGCTAGCTGGAACTCTGCACACTGTATTTTTCTCTGAGTCTCTGTCCTCTTTTTTCAATTATAACCTCACTTTCCTGCAGGATAACAGAGATGCTTGAAGTAGCATTTTCATGGACAACATGTAACTGAAATTATGCATCCATTTTTAAGAGGCCAAAGGTCATGAAATAATCATTTAAGGTAATATTTTCACACATAACACACACAGAATATAATACAACTGAAATTTGCATCAACATGGTGATGTATAGGCCTGATGATTAAGACCTCTCATTAGTCAATGAGATGGCTTCCTCATGACTGTCACTTTCCTGGCACCCAGCCTGCTCTGAGGCTGAACTGGGGACCGGGATATTTTTGCATTCAAGATGGAGAATGTATTAATCTTCTGTGAACTGTAAATTTACATTCATATCTATAGCGAACCATGAAAGACCTACCTGATATAAGAAGACTTTGTGTGTGAATAAATTGTGAACCATGAAAACATGTCTATTTAATATGCAGACTGTGAATAAAGCCTAATTTTCTCCCCTTGTGTAAAACAATTCCCACAAGCCACAGGGACATGACATCACACCCATACTCATCACAGCAAAGGTATGGTGGAATGAGATAACACATGGGTCAACCATCCCAACAGCTACTCTTTATCCGGCTGGACAATGCTCGTTAATATCACCATGGCACAGAACACCTTTAACCACAAGGCCCAATCAGCCACTTCATCAACAGTCATCTGATACCGAAAATGAGTCTACAGTCTCCTTGTTGTCCCATGTTTCCAGGTTAATTAACAATGCTGTCTTGACACACCCCATCAGATATATGTCAACTGCAGGATGCAACACTGCACTCTCAGAGGACAATTCCAAACCTCCGTGGCCAAAGTTTAAGAGGGCAGACTCCTGGCAACTCTTTTGGAATAACTACTTTCCTTCTTGCTTGTACATGATCCTGACTTCTTGTACACGTCATACATCTTTTATTCCTCACTATATTTGGTCTCACACACCTTATATCCCATGTCAAGGAAACCTGTTCATCCAGCCACTATGGACATTTAAGTTTAGTTTTCCCCTCAAAATAAAAAGATTATTGAAAATGATATTGTCATCATGGATTGCATTTGACCATCTTGCAGAAAAAAAAAATGCTCAAAATTCTCAATAATACATCTGCCCTTAATTTGATTACAGGAGGTCAAAGGTCAACAAAAGTAGTGCCAATGTCACATGACCAAGACATACCTGATGTAACACCTCTAAATATATATCAAAATGTGTGGGTTTGTTTTTCCTTTTGGACTAATTTCAACTGTAATGAAAAACAATTTGAATGAGAAATATTGTCTATGTTAGCACTTTCAGTGGCAATTAGGTCTAAAGTCAACCTAGTCTGAATTATCATCAGGATCTCAGATTCATATTCCTCGTACAAAAGACCCTTCATTCAAGTGCCAGCATGCCTATAGTTCCAGAGAAAATAACCCAAGTCAACAGCTCATGTGCGCTGAGAAAAGCTGTTGACTCAGTCCAAAATTTGGCACTTAAAGAGTTAATATAACGTGTTCCAAGTCTCCAGTTCTCCTTGGCATGGGTTGGGTGGTAACCCATGCCAAAGAGAGCTGTTGACTCAAGTCTTAATTCAAGGAGGATATGGTTATCAAACAGTAAAAAGGATCTAAACATATTATCCTTTTCCAAAATGGGTTAAGTTTCTATTGAGAACAAAAAGGACAAAAATTGGAGGGAAATTCTTGTCAAATGGGAGTTGACTAACCTAGGACATAACAAATCACATCAATGGTGTGTACCACCTTAACCTGTACCCAGATGTGACCAACTTTGTAACAAGTGTCATCTCTATAAATAATAACACAGAACAGAAGGTCCTCCACATGCAGAACAAAAATAGCTGTACGTTAATACCCCAGAAGGACATATCTCTACTTGCAGCCTTTGCTGTACCATTCTGAAGCCCCCAATTCTGCCTGGTCTCTGTGGTAGTAACTTAGAAACCATCAATCTGTCACAAACATGTGGGTTTTTGTGTGTTTATCACATCTCAATTTAGACAGTATTTTTTTTTCTTCTTAGCTGCACAATGGGTGGATCCTCCACCCACTTAGCCCACCACATGAAGCTGTTCATATTTCTAACTCAAAAAAAAAAAAAAAAAAAAAAATCCCTTTCTTCTATTGCAGTTTGAAGGTATAATGCCCTGACAATATAAAATTTTCCCTGCCTTTACAAAATCCTGGGAAAATCACTACAGTGGCACCACCATTATGCCACACATCATTGACTTTTGTCCAGATCATATCCTTGTAATGGTATATTGATACTTGTGCACAAGTTCAGACACAACAGCCATAACAAAAAGTATCATTTCCTGAAATGTGTTTCCTCTGTGACCACTAGAAACTATTCTGATTTTCCAAATCCTTTAACTTTTGAAAATGTACAGTTGGTACACGCGCATTTCCCATTTTCAGCTAGGTGATTAGTGCAGAAGGTTGCTGGTTTGAGACCCGACCATTTTGTGGTCACAAAACATACAGATTCCTAATTTACATGCAACTGAACATTCAACCTGAGAAAATTCAACACCAATGACATGCATGGTGACATATAATCAGTGAATAAGCCACCATCACTGGGCCAAAAATCTTACAGTTTATCTTAGTTTGTTGAGCAACATGTACATGGATCCTGTGCCCCAGCAACATGGTTACATGTAAACTACAAAAGGTCAAAGGTAGAGGTCATTTGGACCTTTGAAATATTCATCTAGTCATAACTCTGTCAAGTTTTATCCAACTTTTACAATGTTGGGCTCAAATTGTAACTATAATAACACCACACATTTTTGTATTTTACATGTGACATCTAAAGGTCATAAGTCAAGGTCATTTTAACCATTGAAATTTCCATCTAGCCATAACTTAAGTCAATTTTTAGCCAACTTTGATCAAGTTGGGCTCAAATTGTACATTTTGTAGCACTGTACAATTTTTGGTAATTTACATGTGATCTTCAAAGGTCAAGGTCATTTGGAGCTTTGAAATTTTAATCCATTCCTAACTCTGCCAATTTCCATCCAATTCTAATCATGTTGGCCTCATATGGTAGGTATTGCAACACTGCACATTTTTGTAATTAACATGTAACCTCTAAAGGTTAAAGGTCCAGGTCATTTGGCCCTTTGAAAGTTTCATCTGGCCATAACTTGGTCAAGTTTCATCTGATTTGGTTCATGTTGGGCTTAACTTGTAGGTATAGTAACACTGTACATTTTGGTAATTTACATGTGACATCTAAAGGTTAAAGGTCAAGGTCATTTAGACTTTGAATTTTTCTTTCAGCCATAAACTTAATGGAATGTGAAGTACCAAAGGACAAAAGTTGCAACATTCAATATTTACAACTTTTGAAGGCACACAGATTGGTTCAAAGCAAATCTTCTTTTCTACTTCAGTTTTGAACTTGCTCCAACAAGTGTTTAGGAGGATCAAAGCAGCAGCTCATGTCCACAGCGTTTGTAGTTTCCACCCACACATTCTCCTACATTAGAACATAGTCATGCTTCTTTATTTTATACTTATATTAATATCTGGTTGCATGGGTGAAAGCCAATAATTTTTGCAAAACAGAAAACACTGCTGTAAATTTTTCAGCTTTCATTTCATGAAAAATTTGCATGTTTAAGAACATATCATGATTGAAATATTTTGACAAAAATTTTGATTAAAACAGAACTGAACTTCCATTTTAAAATTGAAAACTTTCACCCATGTGGATAGATTTTTCAAATATTTTATCTATTGGGAATACCCTCCTAATTTTCATAAAAGTCAGCATCCTTTTCAAAATGACACTGATTTGTATATATTCAATATAAGTATAGAAAACAAAATTTGAAAACTGTCTTACAGTTTCACATTTTGATCTGGAGGCTCAATTTTCTTTGCCATCAATGTCCAAGATACACCCTGCCATTATAAAATCACTTCTTTCAACTGTACAGGCCTGGTGACCTATCAAAAATTAGTCAAGGTCACTGATATCAGATACATGTATTACATTACATATCAGTACTGAACATAATCTATATATCCTATAAATTTGGCATGTCTAATTCAATTATTTTTCGAGATCTGGAATTTTACATCTGTCACCACATTCTGGTTCATAATTTCTGTCCTTATAGGTGGCACTACAAGTATTATAAGCAACTGAGATTTTGACATCTTCCACAATCACACTACATTTCATGAACATCTATCATACATTAAGGATGCTAGAGTGATCACAAGATTTTCACATTTTGACCCCTATATAACATATTGCTGTAGGTGGCACCACCAATATCAAGCTCGACCTAGATATTTCATACACTTGATAAGTCCTGAAAGTTACATGAGGCTATCTTGAAAACTGTGGACTGTATCTCGCTCACAAGCAAAAGTTGATGGACAGATCGACAGATGTGTGATTGCATGAGCCATGTGACCTTCAGTCCGCAGAGCTAAAAAGTGTGTTGCAATGAGATGCTGCGCAGCAAATTGTGATGTACCACATCCATCACCAAGTCTGGGTCAGTCTGGCATAGAAGATCATTATTTGTTCTCTGAAAATCCATATATTGATAATATTCTGATACTACATGAAACAGAATGAAACACTGTTATTGGATCATGATCACAGACAAACTGCAGCTTTTCTTGGAGGCTGGACATGGCTTAAATAAAGCCAGTGTAGTGTACAAACTAATTATGTCAGCAAACATTGTTCACTTACTGCTGTATGTACATTAACCATTTGCCTCTTGACCTGGCTGGATGCCAAGTTCCTCAATGAAAATTTGACTCCTGCATGGAAGGGGGGGGGGGGGGGGCGACTTAGTCAGCTTTTCACTTGTATCAAGACTGAGTCAACAGCTTTCCGGCCCCCTGTACTAAGACTGAGGCAACAACTTTCCAGTCCCCTTGTACTAAGACTGAGGCAACAGTTTTCCTGGGCATGGGTTGGGCACTGAGCACTCAGCCCAAACAAAGGTGAGCTGTTAACCTCGGACATCTTATCTTGATAAGTCTCATCTCAGACTCTCATTCAAATTGTTTTTTTATTATTGTTGAAATTAGTGCAAAACACTAAAGCAGATATTTGACCACCTGCAGTTCTGGCCAGCTTACCCAGAAAGGGTTAATGAAGAACATCTTCACAGTGAATTGCAGACATGATCCTCCAGCATAGAATTCTTGACATGTTGGTCAACAACATTCCTTGCTTGGTGTCGGTAAGGAGCCGGCTACGGCAGGCTTAATCAAGTTTTAATAATATGAGGAAAAGGTTAAAGTGAGATTAAGTCATTGATTTGTACTCAATGCTGTTGCCAGGGCCATGGTTGGCCATTTCCATACATCATTAACATGAACAACTATTTAAGTATGTGGAACACATATGGCTGTAAGTTTTGAACTCAATGACATCATCATACTTTTTTTTCTTTTAATGTGAGTTCAGTTTATGTAACTTTCCTCCCGTGTTTCCTGTGGGGAATGCCAATAACCAATTTCCATACATTATTTGTTCTACTCTGAGTGGTAACACACAGCCCTCCTAAGAAGAAACACCTTATCCTTGCTGCAAGTATAGTATTTTCATTTCATTTCTCCCACTTGAATGATGCCCCCCCTTTTTCATCAAGCCATGTTGTGGTGCACTCAGGTTGGCCTTATAACCACCACTGTACAGGAGCACAGAGCTGAACTGGCCCACTGTTGCCTTTTGCATATATATCATTATCCAATTCATAAAACTAAAACCCCATAACAGACAAAGCTTACAGATGCACTAAACTGTGTTGGGTGATCTATGGCTGACCGAATTTCACTATACAGTAAATTTTTAACTGCACTCAGTAAAAACTCACAAATGATATTTGTCTGATAAGTATTAACTCTTTCAATGCCAACTGTGACTAAAGCGGAACTGCTTAAGAAGGACTGTTCTGCATTAAACTAAGGATGTTAGATGTGTAGTCTTTGTGAAAAGACCCTTCGTTCACGAACCAACAGCTTTCCCTGGCACACTTTGGCACATTGTGCCCAAAAAGTGCCAAGGAAAGCTGTTGAATAGTCAAAACTTGGCACTGAATGAGTTAAAATTTGTCTCTAAACATGGATCAACTTGCTTGATACAACTTTGAACTCAACAATGCATAAGTGCTAGCTGCAAGTTATCAACTTGCTTGACACAACTTTGAATTCAACAATATGTTAGTACTAGTATCAAGCTATCAACTTGCTTGACACACCTTTGATTTCAACAATGCATAATTGTAGCAACAAATTATCAACTTGTTGACACAACTTTGAATTCAACAATGCATAAGTGCTAGCAACAAGTTATCAACTGCTTGACACAACTTCGATTTCAACATTCCATAAGTACTAGCAACAAGTTACAACCTTGCTTAACACAACTTTGAATTCAACAATGCATAAGTGCTAGCAACAAGGTATCAAGGTACTTGACACAACTTTGAATTCAGCAATCACAAGTGCAGCAATATGTTATCAACTTGCTTGACACAACTTTGAATCCAACAGTGTGTAAGTGTTAGCAACAATGCAAGTTATCAACTTGCTTGACAAAACTTTGAATTCAACAATGTACAAGGACTAGCAACAAGTTATAAACTTACTTAACACAACTTTCATTTCAACAATGCATAAGTGCTACCAACAAATTATCAACTTGCTTGACATAACTTTGAAATCAACAATGCATAGGTACTTGCAACAAGTTATCAACTTGCTTGATGCAACTTGAAATTCAACAATGCATAAGTGCTAGCAAGAAATTATCAACTTACTTGACACAACTTTAAATTTAACTGTGCACAAGTGCTAGTAACAACTTATTAACTTGTTTGACACAACTTAGCATTTAAAAATGCATTAGTGCTGGCTACAAGTCATCAACTTGCTTGACACAACTTTGAATTCAACAATGGAAGAGTGCTAGTGCCACGTTATCAACCTGCTTGACACAACTTTGCATTCAACAATTCATAAGTGCTAGCAAAAAGTTATCAACTTGCTTGACACAACTTTGAGAGCAACAATGCATAAGTGCTAGTAACAAGTTTTTGTTCACGTCTTCAGCTTTGTTCCCTGGTCCTATCTTCGTAAAAATTTGTTAAAAGAACACAAAATGCCATCAAACTAATATCTCTTTAAGTTAATATATCTTTGCTTCACATTTTTAACTCACCTGGACCTCAGTTGCACAATTACAGGATGCCAGGCTTTTGACATATTAAGTATACACAGGAGGTCAAAGGTCAACAACAGGCCATGTGACTGCTGCAAAATCACTAGTCACATGGTTTTCTTGTCAGTTATAGAATTTTGCAATGTATGACAATTCCATTACATTGTATTTTTTATGAAGTCAGAACACAGTTTTGATTGCCTTTTTTTTCTTGCCATTTCTGTAACAACCATTGTAATTTTCCTGGGCTGGGGATAACCATCATTCAGTCTGCTAAAGGCTTACATATCTGGGATTTAGCCAAAGATATTTTCCATCTTTAAGCTGAATTAGCTAAATAAAATTTCCATTTCTTCAGTTTCCCTCAAATATTTAAACTTCATTATGTAACAGCTGCCAAAGTTTAAATATTTGATAAAAAGTTTTGAATCAGTTTGGCTAAAAAAATAGGAGTATGGATTATATGCTCTGGAGACAGAAAAAGTGAGCGGTCTCACTGGTTTAACATGGAGTGCTAAGAATATGAACTTCTGTTGCAAATATGATGAATAATTATGGAGTTTTAGATTGCAATAATTGACATGGCCAATGTATCAACCTATAAAAACTGTCTATTTCCATTCTCTTAGCCTGCTAAGAACACTTTCTTCACCACATACTAAATAGTAGTTCAAGCAGAGTTTTGTTACAGAAGCATGGAGGCCTCAACCACTAAAGCACCCATATGTGCATACACCTTTAAAACAAAGGGCCTTTTCAGGATCACAACAGTATCACAAAAGGGTAGAAAAAACCGTGGTATGAATAAAATAACCAAACTTTGCACATACACCCTCCAAAATATGCCCAATGTAAAACAAATGGTACTGCTCACTTTTCTTCTCTCTTAAAGTATATATTTGAACCACCTGAGCAAATTGGTTGGAACTGAATAATTTCCAACACAAGCTTAGCAATAATGAATGACCAGTTTATTTTCAGTGAACATGCTTTAATCTGAAGCAAAACTCTGATCTGACAGAAACTCAGTGATAACTGGAGATTTATACCAATTATACCATGAAAATAATAGGAAGTGAACAATCCCCATTGATTGAGTTTATAGCAGGAGCTAATGGACTTCCAGCTTCATTACTCCAGGAATTCAGTGTTTTCCTTTAAGCACAAATGTGCATATATGATGCACAGAAATTAACTCCCCCAACTCCAACCCAAATTGGAACTTAAAGGTCACAAGACACTCCCGGGAAATCCTGGAAGAAAGAGGACCCTGATTGTTGAATAAATAAATAGATTTATTGAATCTTTGTATTTGTTTGACCCTCTGAGAATACTGGAGATTCCCCAAATTGATCTCTTAAAGTCCCACAATGCCACCAAATTTCATGAAGATCTTCTACAAATTAAAGACGCTAGAGTGTTCACAAGATTTTCACATATTGACCGTATAATATTGTAGGGACCTAGATTCTCATACACCCTATAAGTCCTGAAAGTTATATTGGGCTAACTTGAAAACTGTGAACGGTGTCACGCTAACGAGCAAAAGTTTATCAACAGATGGACAGGCATGAGCGGTCGCATAAGCTCTGCGACCTTTGGTCAGCAAAGCTAAAAAAGAAACTTACCTTGCAATAGGTAGGTTCAAAAATGTCAATAAACTATGCCAGGAGGTGGGGGACTAGGACTTGCAACTGGCTTCTCTCCACATCAAATTATCATTTACACACTCTGACCTGTGGACCTTCAGACCATTTGTTTATTAGATAGTGCTACGAGATAATTTTGCTGTCCTGGATTTCAGATTATGTACTTTCACAATTATTTGCTTCTTCTCCAGAATTTGGCTGGATTGCCTCCAAAGTGTACATGACATTGAACATGTTGTACCTGAATGAATGCCCATTGATGGTTGTATATGCTGCTGGGCTTTGCCAAGCTGCACTGCCAAGCAAGTCATGCTCCACTTGCCCTTGTGTTATGTACAATATCCTTCACCAGCAACTCAAGCAGGACAGGGCAGATGAACAAAATACATGTATTGTATGATCATTAACATTCCCTGGCTCAAAATTTCCTGAATACACTCCAAATCAGAATTTCACAAGTTCAGGAATATTTATCCCTCGCACAAATTTATGATTACAAACAGTAATCCTTGTCAACTGCACCTTCCACCAGATGGCACTACAAATAGGGTATATCCATTACACTACTCTGCATGGTGACAACATCTGCTTCCTCTGTCACATGATATTTTCAACCAATAAATCAAGCAAGGTCCCTCCCCCACCAGGTGTCTCCACTTGCAACAGGTGGATACCTGGGGAATACACCTGTAGTGGCACCTGCAGACAACACGCTTCATTGGAGGTAAGCAAATCAGATGACCCAGAAAAACAAGGGTATCAAATAGCACTGCTTATACTCCTTGTTCCTTGTTGTAAATTCTGTACCTGTCAAGTGAAGTAGCATAACCTGACATTCAGGCATCAGCTCAGACAACTTATATTCTCCAGCTTTGCACTCTGTAACCTTCCATGATAATTTACTTTGGGTGATATTACACAAGTATATGACTTGGCCAATGGCTGTTAAAGTGTTTGGCTCAAACATTTTCCCTTGACATCAAAATAATAACACTACCATGCAATGAATGTCAATTATTGTGCCTATAATCTAATTTGGCTAATTTTTGAAAAATCAGTATGCTGAAATTCAAAAAGATTTTCATTCTAAAACAATGGCAAAGAGAAAAGTCTCTAACAGGAACCTACTCAGAATGATATTAGTGTGCACCCTTCAATTAAATTAACAGAGTGTCTGTAGACTGGTTTTTATGTTTTCTTCAATAATTCTTTCTGTACCAAAGTTGACCAGATATTTACACTCAAAATACAAAACATATTCATGAATAACAACAATCGTTGCTACAGAATTCCAAGAATTTAAGTTGTTTGTACCTTGCTTAATTTGAGGTTACCATATCTACGCCAACGGCTAAAACAAAGATGCATGCATCACATGTACAGGGAAGATAGAACATGTGCTTGCATGGACCCTGCAGATAGCTGGGAAATGTGTACTTTTTTGCTGTCTGCTACAATCTCACATATCCAAACAATTAATCTGCTCCCTGTCTGCTTACAATCCTCCCGGCACTGCATTTCACATGAAATCCTTACAAACGACCTCCTTCAATTGCATGTATACCCATCTCCTTAGCCAGTAACCCATTTGTCTTATCTCATTCTGAAAGGAAAAGCACTACAGTTGGATTACAATAACCACAGTCACATCAGATTAAAAAGATTGAAGAAAAAAAGCACTTTAATTTTTCTCCACTCAAGAAAAAGAGTACACACATGATTTTTTTTTGTCATATGAAGCATATGCTAGTTTCTGAATCTGCCTTCAATCTCTGTCCTGTTAGAAACAAGGTGTACATGATGTAGTGGGACAGAAACAACAAATTAAATTCCTTCCATTCCAAAATCCACATGTTTACCCTTGTGACAAATTTCTGGCCTGCAGGAGAACAGAAAAACAATCAGTCATGATGAATAATCCACATAAAGGCGTGTGAGTTTCCAGCAGCATACTTGTTTATATGTCAGATGTCACAAAACCTGCAGTGCCACCTGGCAGAGGAAAACGAGTGGCAATCTAGCATACAGCATATCCTAACCAAAATGAGAAGCCATGAATTCTGTATCTAATGGTCACTAAATGTTCATCAATCTGATAATTTTCTAACATACCTCTGCAAAATGGTTGTTTGGATACATTTTAGTTTCTTTAATAATTTACACACGAAAGTTTCACAAAAATACACATTGTATCATGGAGTATGAAAATATTAATACAAGACAGAAGGGCTACATTGTAACACAATTTATTTATTTATTTATTTGCTTACTTATTCATTTAGTATTTTTTAATGTCTCCGTTTATATACAAATTGATGATAACAAAATCAACATGTGACCACTGGTATGCCTGACCAGCAACATATCTCCCATGATGCAGTTGGCAAGCGTCTTTGCACCAGCTTGGCACTTGCAATCACATGTTGCTCTCCTTGCCAAATCATCTGCAAGGTGCCCTAATGAATTGCACATAAAGGCTTAACAGGTGGAAATCAGTGAGGGACAAGGCAGGAAGACACCATTAGTCAGAGTTCACTGAGCAAAGAAGGGCAGCAAAACTGATACAACTGAAAAGTACACTCCCATTCACATTCAATAACCAGGTTACAGAAATCATTAACCAGTACAAATAATTTGACGCCATACTTAATTCATCTCTTAAGAATCAATTGTTGGCTAATAACATGCATTTGTCAGGACAAGTAGGAAGAGCTGTTCCCTTATGGTTATAACCCTGTTCCAATGATCCCTTTCACTATTTGACACACAAATTTTTCCCAAATTGCAATATGGCAGGGAGGATTGGTGTGTGTGACAACTCAGTGCAAGTAAATTGAAAATATCAAAACTGACAAAAAAATTTGAAACTAACGCCCAGGCATTAGGAGCAAGTACAGTAAAACCTGTTTTGAGAGACCACCCCTAGAGCAGGCCCAAAAGTGGTCAATTAAAGCAAGTGGTCTCTCAATAGAGGTGCAACAACATGGAAAAGATTGCAAAAGGGGCATGATAAACATGGTCTGAAAAGGCAAGTGGTCTTTCCTCACAGTGGTCTCTGAAAACAGGTTTCACTGTACCAGCTTTTGGTCAATATGCTCAAGCAGGGTGTTTTCCTCTGTCTATGAGGCAAAAACTACAGGCCATTAAATATTGGTCACATATTTTGTAGGGCCAATGATTTTCCGTTTTTTTTTTTTTCTTTCTGAAACTGAAGTGGAATTGTGCATTTTTCATCCTTGAAATGGAATTTGATATTTTTTCTTAAATGAATTATATATAAATATATAAATCTCAAGTAGGGAGTGAAATTTGTTTCTTCACATTGGTCTTGGAAGATGAATGGTGATGCTTTGGTAACTCTGGAGTCTCTTTGCTGTCATTGTTGGGTTTGAAGTTTATGAATATGGGTCATGTTTTTCTACATCTAAGTGTAACATACTAGAGACGTCTGTTGTCACCAAAAAGCTATATAAAACTCTCTTGAAGTGTTTCCATAGATATGGAACAATACTGACAAAATACAACACTCATTCCAAGACACTACATAGTACTAGCTTATATTAATCTATAGATTTAGGTAGGGCTTACATAGAAGTGGTGGTATGGTGATAGTTGGTATAACGTAAACCCACCAAGAGATTTTCTCGAGTCTGTCTACAGTCAGAAACCATCTTTCATTGTCAACACTGCCTTTTTTATCACTTGGGTGTAGAGGTGACTATCGTCAATTACCTTATACACTCACTTCAAGATCATCATTAGTAAGTGTAACATACTAGCAATGTGCGTTCATCCGTCTGACATTAAAATTGTCACATTTGTGTCATGCATATCTCCAAAAGCATTTGAGGTACCAGCATGAAACTTCGTGGAGACATCTACCAATATATGAAGGCATGCACCTGGGGTTTTGTTCATCTCTTGGGTTGATTATACAGTCTTAATCAATCATTCATTAACTTTGGGAAAATGCTGATTCGATGTTCGACTTGTCACATTTGTGTCACATGTATCTCAAAAGGTATTTGAGCTTCAATCATGCAACTTTGTGGAAACATCTATCAATATATGAAGGTGTGCACTTGGGGTTTTGTTTCTCTCTTGGATTAATTAGTTTATGTTAATTAATCATTAATTAACTTAGGAAAATGTTGAATCCACTTTAGACTTGTCACATTTGTGCCACATGTATCTCAAAAAGTACTTGAGATCTTACAGCAGTTACATACCATATTCTTTCCAATGCTGATTGGGGCAATGACAGGTAAGGCCATCTGTGTCCTTTGGATACTATTCTAGTTTAACCTTAATTTGGATTTTTTTATGGTGAAAATTGCTTGTTTACCCTTAATTTGGCACTAACAGGTAGAAAAAATATAAAATGATAATCCTTCATCCTTCATCTGTTTTTCAGAGTGTAAAAAAAAAAAAGAAAAAAAAATCCTCCCTACCCTATGACTTCATAAAATTTGTATTACTGGAAACAAAAATATTTTTGGAGGCTGGCCCCTGGCCACTGTTTTAGAGTTATGGCATTTTCTCACCTGGGCCCAAGTTCAATAATTAGAAGCACATTTCCTTTCAACCCAGAGAGTCAAGTTACATTTGTTGTATATCAAATAAAGGTTGTTTTTAAGTATGGAGCCCCAGATATGTCACACAATACCCATGAATTAAAATTATTCAGAAAATTAAGCAACTTCTTTACTGAATGTCTGTTGCTGTTAAGAAATTCAAACAAGGAAAGCTAATAAAGTGATATTATTTGCACCAACTTATATCCAGACTACCTGGAAAATGTCACATAGAGGAATTCCAGGTTTCTTATAAATAAATTTCAAGTAAATATGAAATTTGTAAGCAAGATGGATATTGGAATAAGAAGGTTCTGAGACTCCCATCACTGCAAAATGATTTTAAGGCTGACTGTGTAATCCTGCTCTGTGGCAGTGTTACTCTCCAGAAATGACAAAAAAAAAAAAAACTGCTACACTACTGTCAAAAATATCATTGAGTATGTGAAGATGAATAGCTACCTGGTGTTACAAACCGTGAAAGTAAACCAGCATTTATTAAGGAGTTCAAAGAAAAAATTTAAAGCAATCAAAAGAGTTTTATTGAACTACGGCTCTCAGCCACTGGAGCAGTGTAAAAACTGCTTTATGAAGACATTTTAATTTGTTCTATGTGGAGTCCCTTTGTATGGAGCCTTACATGTGTGCACGTAACATCAAGCATCACCTGCACTGTCCCAACCATGATAGTCACTAGGTTTAACAAAATAATCTGTTGTGTGGGCCCAGAATTTTTCTGACCAATTTGAACATAAGAGCACAAAAAGACACACTCATCCTTATTTTGTCAAGTCACATAATATTACCTGCTGTTTCAAATGCACCAAGATAATTTCTCCACAAGTGTATGTTAAAAAAAAAAAGAAAAAAGAAAAAAAGGTTTACCACGAAAGTGTACTTGTTTATCAATTGGCAGAAGTTCTCTTCCCCTCTGTATGTAATTTGTTGTGTATCATGACTTGAGTATAAATATCAAGTGCCCTGGAGCCCAGTCATGTGTCACTGGAGATGGCATTACAGTGGTCCCCCTTTTGTAAGGCCACTCTTGCCAGCGGCCATCCTGCTAAAAAGGCCACCTTTTTATGCACAAAGTGTGACATTACCATTATATTGCTCTCCTTAGAGAGGCCACCCCTTTTATATGGGCACTTTTGAGCTGTTTGGGCTATATTTGGGGTGGCCTTATAAGCGGGGAACCACTTCAGTGCTGTGGATGCCTGTCTTCACACTCTTTGATGTGAGCAGGTGACGTGACATGGCAACAGGTTGCTCTTCCAATGTTTAGTACTGCACATGCATCCCCACATGTTGCTTTTAACTCATTCCATACTATGGTGACAGGCATTGGTCAGTGGTTCTGGCACTGACTTAAGACTAAAGGCATGTTGGTACTTGAATGAAAGCTCTTTTCATCAAGAATTTAAATATGCAATTGGCGTCTTAAATCTAGGTAAATATACAGAAAAATCAGGGACTGGTATGGAATGAGTTAAGTGTCTATAATAAATGTATAGTGGTCCTGTTTTTGGAAGCAAAGTCGTTTCAGGCAAACAAAGATTAACTGCAGGGTTTGTTAGCTTTCAAGGCAGAGTTCAAGCCTAGGTTTAACGAGTGGTTGTGTATACAAATGTGCAATTGTTTACTGTGACTTCTGAGTCAGAATGACTTTATTTTGTCAATAAATACATATTTACCATCACAAATTTCTGCCACATCTTATGTGAATATTCAATATTTGTACATCTCTATCTCATTATCCAATACCACAAATTTAATAAATTCACAGTAGCCCCTGTCAAAAGAGTGCCCTGTTGTGACAGACTATCCTCTAACATGAGCCCATTTACACCCAAGTCCCATGCTTCTCATGTAAATGTACCTGTCATGAGAGACCACCTGTCTTTTCTGACCACGTTTTGGTTGCAGTAGAGGTGATATTACAACATACATAGCCTTAATCGTAACCTGGCAGCCCGTGCCATCTTGTTTCATTATTTCACTTAAAAGGTCGTTGTCTCCTACCTTTTATGACTTGCACTGCAAAGTACCTTCCTGTTCATAAGCACATAACTGTCATTACCAGTGCATGTAACATTACCTGAACAAATTCTTAATTTTCTAATTTTGGCACCAGGACACACAGACAATTCTGACCCCACAGTAACCTTCCACAACTGTTTCTATGAAGACCTGACATTGAACGTCCTCCCAAATGATCATAAGCCAAACAACTCATTCTGCACAAGCAAAATCTGACTTGCTGACTTGACTGAATATATATACATATATATATGTGTGTGTGTTTGTGTGTGTAGGTGGGTGTGGACCTGACTGACAAATTGACTGTGAGACTTAACAACACCTTATGAAGATTCTTTTGAACACACCCAGGAATTATGCACATTATATGTACTTGCAGTGCTGAAAATTTCACCATTGTTGTTAAATACTGAAGCTAGTTTGACTGATTCTAAAGAAGATTTTGGCCAAAATGGTGTGTCATTATCATGATGGTCTAGAAACAAAAAGGGGTGAAACCTCTTTGGGGTTTTTTTTCCATGTACAAACTGCACAGCTGTGCTTGTATATATGTAAGGTAAACAGAAAGGTGCCACTGTGCTTCATTTATTTACACCCAGTGAAAAACTTTTGCAAATAAATTTTAACTCCATAAAAAATGCAACATTTAAAAGTTTGAAAAAGAGGTTTAAACAAGACGCCCATGGGCCTGCTGCTGTGCTGACACATATATCTCCCATTACAAAATCACCTCTTTCATCTTTCCAGGTATGATGGCCTCACAAAAATAGGTCAAGGTCACTGATAGTACATAATATTCTAACATTAGACATGGTCTATATATCTTATAAATTTGGCAAGTCTAATTCAATGACTTTTTCAGATATGGAATTTTTTTATCTTAAAACACATGTTGGTTCCTAATTTCTGTCAAAATATAGGTGGTGCCACTAGTATCATTAGCAACTTGCACTTTGACCTCCGGCACAATCCCATTAAATTTGGTGAAGATCCACCACAAATTAAAGACACTAGAGTGTTCAAAAGATTTTCACATTTTGACCCCTATATTGCAAATATTGTAGGTGGCGCCACTGATATTGAAAGGGACTTAGATTTTCATACACCCTGTCAGTCCTGAAAGTTATATTGGGCCACCTAAAAAACTGTGGACAGTATCACACTAACGAGCAAAAGTTTACAGATGGACACATATGAGTGGTCACATAAGCTCTGCAACCTTAGGTCAGCAGAGCACTAAACAAAAAATGCCACAACCAGAGTTACACACATGGAGCAATATCAAAGCTAAGAAAAAAACATGAATAAAAAATAGCATCCACATCATTCCCACAAAGACCAGCTTCCTTCTCAAACTCTGCTCACATGCTACACCACCAGCACTTGCGACTTCATCCCAATAAATCTCACAACCAGGCATCAATTAGATGTTAAAGATATAATTGAATCTTCTGCTGACCTTCCATGTCCAAGCAACTGATTGTATCTGACTGTGGCAAGAACTACAATGACATTCAAACAGAAGAACTGCTTCTATGTAAAGAGAATTTTAATACATGTACCAGACAACACAAAGAACCAGTTTAACATTTTAACTTCTTTTACCATCCAAAACTCTAGGCTAGCACTAGGAATTTTCACCTTTTAGCCAATTTGGCTAAAGCTGAAAAACATCTTTAGGCCAAATTCTATATTCTTTAGCAAAACTTTATTCCTGTAAATCTGACAAGAATAGTTATTTTCAACACCCCCCATCAAACTTTCCAGGAAAAAAAACCCTGCGTATCCCAGCTCACCTAATTGATGGAGCCTGTTCAGTAATTATTATCATCATCATCATCATCATCATCATCATCATCATCATCATCATCATCATCATCATCATCATCATCATCATCATCATCATCATCATCATCATCATCATCAAAGATAGATATTACTTGAAAGAAACACCTCTCTCAAAAAATTTCATAACACAATTTTTGCAAGTTTTCAATTGATAAAACTTGAATATAAGATTATTGTATATTTTAATAACCATGTTTATAATATTTAATTTCCATCAATCACAAAATACAATCAATGACTGATTTTCAAATGGCTACTTGTATAAAGTGGTTAAATTCAGCAGAAAACATTGAAACTGAACATTTGATTTAAAGGTAATCTTGGTTATCTCCATTTGGAAGAAAATACAGTTAATTGAGAATTTTAGTCTTGAAAATATGTACAAGCATACATTTAACTCTGATTGAAACTAAATGGACCCAGAATGTGGAAGAGAAAAAACTCAAGCTAACATTTATACTGGTAGAATGATAGCTTGGACAAATATACATAATTATGTAATGTGATGTGCATACAGCAAACAAATCTCAGCAGCAAGTGTTCTTTTCAATCAGTGTAAATAAAAATCAAAGTTCTCATTTTAGAAAAATGCTTCTTAACAGAGTATGCGCAGGCCTATATCAGACTGCTTGAAGCAGATAAGCTTTCACATGCATTTCCCTTTTTTGCCACCAGATGGCAGTGCATTCAACATGGCCACTGAGCACATGTTAATTTTTACTTTTATATTTCACTTAGTTTTGTTCCTCTAGGACACAAATATTTCGTAAAAAATATTTAAAAAATTCATAAAATTGTCTTTGGACCTTAATGGATAAATACAGCACTGTCACAACAAACTAGCTATCAAGAGGACCAAAATTGGAAGTTTGAAGTCACAATACAATCTCAAAACAAGTATGCATTTTTGGTCAGGTTGATTTGCCTTTGTGACATTGACAGGGAGAAGAAAGAGCCAGTTATGCCTGAACTTAGGTAAGAAACACAACAACTTTCATGTTTAAAATGGGTTTCCTACTGCTGAAGTCCATTTGAAGTTCAGTAAGTTTTCTTTCCACTATTTTGATGATGAAAGTTCCTTTTTCTGCTGAGAGATTTCAGACGAAAATCTATCATGCAGAATTTTTTATCTTTGCCAAATTGAACTTGTTCAAATTCTTTTTCACTCGATAAACCATTTTTTCGCCACTGGCAAATTGGCAAATGGCTAACACAAGCCCAGAAAACTGGTCTGCAGAAGTGGTCTTTCAAAAAGAATTAAAAAAAAAAAGAAGGAGAATTAAATGTCTGCCCAAAATGTGATCCTGAGTGTCAGGTAGAGGTCTACTTGGAGGCTACAGCTGTACAGGGGTCCCCCTCTTACAAGGCCACCCTAAATACAGGTAAAAGTGGCCCTTTATAGACAGGTGCCCCTCTCCCAGAAACTATATAATGGAGTTGCCATCCTTTCTGGAGAAAGCTGGTGGTCTTTTGGCCTTTAGTGTGTGGGCCTAAAAAGAAAGGGACTACTGTCCTGCTATTTATTAAAACAAATTTAATTGGGAAGCGAACTTCTGATGCAGCATTTTTTTTTTACCTTGCTTTAAAGCTGGGTGTTCATGCACCTGCTATGACGAACTTCACTTTAGTCAGGGTGGGGGAGCCACACTTGTTGCAGGAAGGGAGCCTCCCCCACACAACACCCCACATGATTTTGTGCATATTTCCACATTGGTTACCTACACACCATTACAGTCAGGAAATTGGATGGCTAACTGGGTTGCATCTCACTCTGCCCAGTGGCACAGCATCATGACAGCTTAAAAACTGAGGTGACCCCAAGAATTGCCCAGTCTGTTTCTGTTAGGAGACATAATACTCCCCAGACAACAGGCACTGATGATAAGCAGAGGCAAAAGCAATCAAGATTCTTGTTATCCAGCACAAAACACTTTTGTGGTGAAATCTTTCTTCCTTACACACAGACCCAGATATGTGTGTGTGAGTGTTCCAATTTCAATTTAAATGTACAAGGCAACAAGTTTCCTTTGTAGACACACTGACAGATTTGCTTTGAATCAAATCTTCTTTTCTTGATGATGTTCTGCATTTGATATCTACTATCTTAGCTCACTAAACAACATACCCAACAAAGTACACAAACACACACATATATACATGTATATAAAGCATACATATGAAAAATCGACTTTTTTCAGGTCAGCTTGTTTTGGGCTAGTGCTAGGAAGTTTTACCTTTTATTTTATTTGGCTAAACCTGCATTTGAAAAAAAAGATCTCCAGCATCACACACACCCACACCCCCGAAAAAAATTACATGACACAGATTTTTTTCTAAGTTTTCAGTTTAATCAAATTTGCACACAAGGTCAGTGTCCAAGATACCAGCCAGAACTCAGTATTATTTTGTGTGTAATGGTGCCTTGTACTGTTTCTTAAGGTTTTACACTTTCATACATGAGATAATTGTGTACTTTTATGACAATGATAATATTTTATTTTATCCATTGCTAAATAGAATCAATGACTGATTGTGAAATGGCACATAGAAATTGTTTAAATTCAAAGGAAATGATTAAAAGCGAATAGTTGATTCTCAATATGGTGATTTCCATTTGGAACAAAATACAATTAATTCAGAATTTTAGTTTACAAAAACATGTACAAACATGCATTTCAATCTGATTGAAAGTATTACTGACCTAGACTATGGACACAAAAATCCCACAGTCTAGGTCCATATAATACTTTCAATCAGATTTAAACATATGTTTGTACATATTTTTACAATGGAAGGTTTACACTGGTAGAAAGATAGCTTGGACAAATATACATACATGTAATATGATGAGCACACAGTATTTAAAATCTGAGCTATGCACATGTGTGTTCCTTTCAATCAGCATGAATAAAAATATTTTTTTATTATCCAAATTCTGGTTTAAGAAAAAATGCTTGTTAACTAAATATGTGAAGGCCACACTGCTTGAAGCAGACAAGCTTCCACATGAATATACATGTGGGTACTTCCGTTTTTGACCACTTGATGGCAGTGCTTTCAGTATGGCTGCCGAGCCCATTGATTTTTTTACTCCTATATTTTACAGTGTTTGTAACAACGATTGACAAAAATTCCTACTTTTCTGGATTAGGGGTCACAGCATTGTGAATGTGGTATCTTTGATGCCAAGACCCACAAAACTGCAGTATTTTAGCAAATTTTACAGCTTTTATGACATCAAATTTAACTGAAGCATTCCTTGTTAAGGTAAATTGCCATTTGTGAGTTTTCTTTGCCCTGTTGTCAGAGCTACAGAAACTATAACAGCATGTAAAAATGCTCAAATTAAAATATATTTTTGTCTCCTTTTATGAATTACAGGCAAAAATCCTACAAACTTGAGCATTTTCACTCAAAATCCTACAGAAGTAGGAAAATCCTACTTGTTACAGACACTGATTTTACTTAATTTTGTCCTGCCAGGGCATAAATGTTTCAAAACTCCCTATCTTTGGACCTGAATGGATAAATGCAGTACTCTGACAACAAACAATCTACTAAGAGTTTTAAGTCACAATATGATCTCAAAACAAGTATTTTTGGCAATGTGATTTGCCTTGTTGGTATCAGCAGGGGAGAAGAAAGAGCCATTTATGCCTGAACATAGAAAAGTAACACAGAAATTTATGGGTTTAAAAAATGTTTCCTACTGCTGAAGTCTATTTGAACTTGAATGAAGTTTTTTCTTTCTCCATTATTTTGATGATGGAAGTTTGTTTTTCTGCTGGGACATTTCAGAGCAAAATCTATCATGTAGGATTTTATCTTCGCCAAATTGACGAACTTGTTCGAATTTTTGTCAACAGATCAACCAGTTTTTAGCCACTGGCTAATGGCTAACATGAGCCCAGCTTATTGCATTATTTCTTGGGCTTCTCCAGGACCAGGATTAAATTGTGTTTATTTTCAAAATTGTTTTTTTTTTTTTTTTTTTAATAATATTTTATTGGCCTTTCAATAATATACAATAGATAAAGTCTGAGCTACCAAATTCCATCGAGATGCAAAGACTTCTTGCTGATTCCGGTTGTACATAATGTGTTGTTCAGCGTTGAGCTTATTTCTTAAATACCGAAGAAAGGCTCGAAATGAGACTCTTTCTTTTTTGCAAACACAACAGTGAATAAAGTATTTTGCTTGCAGTAAACAATTGTTCAGAGCATACCTTTTTGGCTCATTGAAAAATCCAAACATTATATAAAATTCTGTCAAGTTTATGACATTATGATGATTACATGAATTCCACCACTGTTGAAACAGTTCCCAAAAACCTGTTACATGATCACACTTACAGAATCGATGTATAATTGTGTCTTTTTCCTCGCAAAAAATACATTGTTCCGATTCGATTAATTTATACTTGTATAATTGTGCATTATGCGTTACAAATCTATGTAAACAGGCAAACTGAAAACTTTGGAGTCTTGTTTCAAAAGTACATCTGAAAGGTAAAATATGAATTTTCCCCCAGTTATCTTCATTTGTATTAAAATATTCCATCCAATGTTGCCAAGCTGTTGGGGTCTGCAAGTTATTAGAATATATTAATGTCCAATAAAATTCTTTACATAGGATAAAATTAATTTTTCTTTTTTTCCCTTCAATAGCTAGCACTGGCACATCTGAAATAATTTTATGGTGTTCAATCAATAGAAATTGTTTCCATTTTACTGGTATAGCAGATCGAATGGATAAATATTCTAAGAAGTTCGTCTGTAGACCATATTTTTCATGTAAGGTTTCCTGTGACAAAAAGTTACTCTCATCGTCAAGAAGATCACCAATTCGCTTAATACCTAACTGATACCAATGTTTTAGAAAAACAGGTTTTTTCTGTATCAAAATAAAATCATTAAACCACAAAAATTCGTTCCTGACGTCGTTACCATTAGTGGGCTCATAATTTATTTTAAACTGGTTCCACAAATTTATAAGGTTCTTGTAAAAAAGGGGCAACTGCCAATTTGCGACTACATGACACCTTGACAGAAACAAGTCTTTCAGGTTAATGAATGGAATGAAAGCCTGAAACACATGCTTCCATTTTGCATCCATATTGTTAAATAAATTTTTGACCCATTTTAAAAGCAAAGCCTTTACTTGAGATTTAAAGTGTAAAATTTTGAGCCCGCCATCCTGGATTTTCTTATACATGATTAAATTTTTAACTTTAGGAATTGGTCCATTCCACAAAAATTCATTTATGCATCGCTGAACAAGATCAATATTTTTTTCTTCTATGTAAACAGAAGAAATGCAGTAAAGCAATTTTGATGCAGCTAAACCTTTCAATACTATATTTTTACCAATTAATGACAACTGTCGAACCTTCCACACTTTTAACACATCTTTGAATGATTGCACCCTAGATGCAAAATTCAAGGAACTCATTTCAAGTTCACTATTAGTAAAAGTTATACCAAGTGTGGAGAAACTTCCTGTGCTCCATCTGACAGGCAAATCCCAATCAGGGGAATATTTTTCTCCTCCAATCAATGCGGCTACCGTTTTCTCAATATTGCATTTCAAACCAGAACATGTCTCAAAAAGTTTTAACCTTTGAAGCAAGGACTTAGCTGATGCCGCGTCAGCCAGGAAACAAGTAGTATCGTCAGCTAACTGACTAATTTTCACTTCAGTATCACCAATATGAATACCATTTATGTCCCTGTTTGACCTTATAGATATGGCTAAAATTTCAACGGCTAAGACAAACAAAAAAGGGGCAAGGGGGCACCCCTGTCTAACTCCACGGCCCAACTGAAAAAACTGTGAGGCATACCCATTATTCATGACACAACTTGAGATATCATTATACAAAATCGACACCCATTTCCTGAAATTAAGACCAAAATTAAAACATTCCAATGCTTGATCAAGATATTTCCATTCAATTGTGTCAAAGGCTTTCTCAAAGTCGATCATTAGTATAAGACCTGGTGTCTCTTTTAAGTTGCAGTACTGGATTACGTCTGATATTAATCTAATATTTTCTCCAATATACCTACCCGAGATGTAACCAGTTTGATCACTATGTATCAAAGCAGGAAGAAGCTTTTTTAATCGAGTTGCTAACACTTTAGCAATTATTTTATAATCAATATTCAATAAGGAAATAGGCCTCCAATTTTTCAGGAAAATTCTAGGTTTATCTTTTTTTGGAATTAAAGAAATTATGCCTCTACGTTGATCTACTGATAATTTGCCCTCTTCAAATGCAAAATTGATGCTGCCTGTTACAAATTCTTGTATATCATTCCAGAAAAATTTGTAAAACTCAGCCGTAAAGCCATCAGAGCCAGGGCTTTTATTATTTTTGAACAACTTCAAGGCTTCAAAACATTCTGTCACAGTGATAAAATTCTCACATTTTTGCTTTTGTAATTCACTAAGTTTTGGAATATTTTCATTTCCCAAAAAATGTTCACTGTTCGTATCATTAACAATACATGTATTCAATTGTGATGTGTATAGTTTTGAGAAAAATGTATATTGCAACTTAAGTATTAGTTCAGGTTGGGTAATGACCACTTCATTGGCATCTTGTAGTTTTGTGATGTTCTTATTCTTATAATTTCGTTTCTCCAAACCAAAGAAATATTTAGAGTTTCGTTCTCCTGCTTCCATCCATCTTGCTTTAGATCTAATCATTACACCTTGTGTTTGTCTATCGTTAATTTCAGCCAGTTCAGCACTAATCTCCTCAATTTCAGTATTTGAATTAGTACATGTATTTTCATCTGCGACCAAATTATCTAATCTGTGTTTTAATTCTTTTTCTCTCTTCCTTGCTTCCCTTAATCCATTTTTTGAATATTTGATAGTAATGCCCCGCATTTCGCATTTAATTGCATCCCATACCAATCCTCTATCTGTATATTCTGCATATTTTTCCTTACAAAAACTCAATAATTCTTTGATATTCTGAACATATGTAGAATCTTTAAGTAAAGCAGAATTGAATTTCCAAAAACCTGGACCACGCTTACAAAACAAGTTACCTTTCAACTCCAAACTAATAAGACTATGGTCTGTTTTAATAGATGGTCTTATCCTATCATCAGTGACATGAGTTGTTAAGAAAGAAGAAATCAACCAATAATCTAATCTACATTGCACTAGTGGGTTCCTTGATTGCCAGGTAAACATGAAAAGGTCTGGGTTCCTCATACGCCAGATATCTGCAAGGTCTAACTCATTAAAAAGAAGGTCAAAAATTTTTTGCATGTATTTTGTGATACCAGTTTTTTGTCCTCCTCTTTTATCTAAATCTGGGTTTAAAATAGAATTGAAATCACCCCCTACAATGATATTTTCTCCTTGATATGGTTGTAATTTTTCATGTACCATTTCTATAAAAACGCATTGATCCTTTTCAAAGTTTTTTGTTGGTGCATATATATTGGCTAAGATGAAACGAGTTTCATCTATCAAAATATCAAGAATTAGTAGCCGCCCTTCATCATCAGTAATGACATCTTGTACCTTATATTCTAGATTTTGTGGCATTAAAATGCAACCCCCCTGCTGTTGGAGGTACCGTGAGAGAAGTAGACAGGAGCACCCCATTCATTTTTCCATATATGTTCTCTTTCCGAAGTACCATGTGTTTCTTGTAAGAAACATATGCCATTATGAAATTTTCTGAGCCAGTGAAATATTGATCTCCGTTTAAATGTGTCTGCTATACCTCTGATGTTTAATGATGATAACTTAACATTAAATGCCATGCTTGTGTTGGAAGGATAAAACTCTCATTATTACATTTACATTTCCTAAATACTTGAATGAGCCAATCAAAAAAAAACCCCAACATATTACATCCCTCTTTGATATGAAAAATAAGACTGTTTATCGCAAGAATCCCTGAATCGTCACCAACTTTAACTGAAACTTTTGTAGCTCACTTCCTACTAATAAATCTATAAATTGAAAAGACCCTTTTATGAATTTAAACAAACTTAACAAAAACTGAAATTCTCCACGAACTGTACTGAATGAACTTACAAGTAAGCATGAATACCTTTTTGCTACGTGTATGGAGCAGTACAACATAAATACAATACTAAATAAAGTAGTGCACAGTAACCACATATCAAACATTACAACAAAAAGGATAAAAAGGGAGCAGTTATAGAGTATACTCTACTCCAAGGTTAGCCTGCTGGGGAAATTTATTCCCTTGTATATATATTGTGACTGGGTCCCACCTTATTGTTACCCTGACCATCCACCTAAATATGCATTACATATAACGGGACTATTTTAGACCACGCTCACCCATCACTACCATCAGAGGTGGAGAGAACAGACATGATATGCATCATAATAGCTATAGAAAAACAATTAAGGACAAGACTCATTGAATATTAAACTTTTACAAATTCACCAAAATTAACTCATGTGGCTTCATTATAACCTGACAATGTTAAACCAGATGAAAACGTATAAATCATGTTTTACCAACCAATGTCTATCTTGACATGATGGATTAACACTTTCTGACTGGTCAATTACTCCTTTACAGTGAGTGGAAAAAAACAAAACAAAACAAAAAAAACCCAATAATTAAAATAATTAATTAATATAATTAAATGTAAGCTGAGGAACTGCAACCTTGTAATTTTACTCTTAATTATGCTGATTGCCTAAGTACAAATGATCAACCCCAAACCTAGACTTCATGTGATGATAACAGCCTCACCTTACAAAATGTGCATCATTTGTAGCCATATAAAGTATACCTTAATTGCACATCACATGAAGAGCATCAACATATAAACATCGTAACTTGTATGTACCTGAATTACAAGCCTAGTAACCAGCAGAGTGTTTACACACCACAAGATGAACAGAAACTAAATCATACACAGAGCAAAGCGTGTACACACCAGGAATTGAACTGAAGCAAATTGTTCAGTCCTAAAGTTGTCACTGCTCACCTGCATGTCGTATGTAAGTATATAGTGTTGACTTCAGTAACTCATATGTCTAACTTAAGACAAGGTAAGTGGGACTTTGGTGAGGATGGACATCCAATGTAAATCTTAAGTGTACTTCTCCTACATGCTACAGAGTGAAAAATGTGTACATACTGTTCCACACCATAAAAGGAAAGTATGATGTACATGAAACAAAGCTACTTCATACGGTCATAACCGCATCACCTTACTTTAGATTATAACATTCCTCCTTTTTACAAAAGATTTTCAGGACAAAGTGTCAAGTGGTTAAAGCCGTATCATATATAGTTGTAAGGTATACCATCGCGCATCACATATACATGTAGAGCAGAAGAGTAAGTGACAAACACATTCTATACCATGCATATAAAATATGTGTACATGTATGTGAAAAACTGTAATATAATATGTAATTCATTTGGTGAGAACAAATTTCTTGCATAACACAGCATAGTTGGACTCACAAGGAAAAGTTATTCAATATACTAGTAGTAGGTTTGGAGTTATTACCCGAGAATCATGTGATATAGTATAATAAATTGAACTTAAAAAAAAGAAAAAAAAAAGGCTGTAGGGAGATATTCAATCATAATAGAATAGCTGTGGCTAATCTCACACTTTATCATGACAGTGAATCCAATTCTCAGCATACATAGTCACATCAAAGTCAACATAATTTTGTTTTGAATTACTTTAAGTTATTGATCATATCATCAATTTTGTGTCCATACTTGGCCTTATGCATCTTTCCATCCTTGGTTTTCATGTGGACCTTGTTGTTCCATTCCCATACATCCTGCACTCTAGAATCGTTTTTAAGGCGATTAATCAATTGATGTACTTCACGTGGGAGGTCATTAGCTATGGAAATACCAGAACCCTTCAACTTTTTGCGACTACGAATCACTGTCCAATAATCATCTTTGTGTAAAAATTGAACCAACACAGCTCTCGGGCGGTCCTGTGTCCTAGCCCCTACTCTGTGAACTGCATTAATTTCCCTTCTGGTGAGTGATACCTCCAGCTTGTCTTGAAATAAATCTAGGACCAGCTCCAAGCAGTCCTCCTGTCTATCCTCTTTTAGGCCAAAAATACGAACTGTAGATTTTCTACTATAGTGTTCATTTCGAACTGCATGAGCTTTCCCATCTTTAGCGATATCCAGTGCCTGGTTACACTTGGTGTCAACATCCTGTTTCAGACTCCTCAACTCCTCTTTAAGTTTTTTGTTTTCTTCTTCCATTGCCGCCAGTCTATAATCCAAGCTTTGGACTTCTTCCTGCACCACATCTTTGACCATAGTACGTATGTCTGATCTGAGTTCTCTGACTATATCAGTTTTCATTTTGTCCAAAAGGACACTTAAAGTACTTTTTAGTTCACTCATTTTTATGGTGCTGTCTTCTCCTGAAGCATTTTCTATCTCAGCCATATTTTCTTCTACAACACTGTCATCAAGTTCTTCCACCGAACTGGATGAAAGATATTTCAACTTTTTAGAAATTGCACTATCAGTTTGTGGTGAAGAAGAACTATGACGGCCACGTTTATTACCAGGTTTTTTTGTTACCTTAGGAGGCATGAATACAATGCATTAAAACCATGTACAGTTGTGAAGCCTGAAATTGACAGTTGTTCACAGTCTCAAATGTTCACATCCCTGAACTCGGCCTTGACCTTCAAGCCCAGGCAATACACAGCTCACACAGGTGTCAACAAAAGGAAGGTCATGAGTGCACTCCAGGTACAGGGTCACCGTTCCGCCTCAGAGGAGAAATTATATGTTCAATAAAGTTATGGACTGAACATAATGTTGAATATATTAGCTGTTCTAAGTCCCCTGATTATTGCAGAAGATAATCCACACGCTCTCTTAGGCCTTTCCTGCAAACTGTCAATAATAAATTCCGAAGCCACCATATGCAGAACTGATCCAGGTCAATGCAATGATATCCAATCCATGAGTCCAGCATCAGAGACAGCCAGCATCAAATTTTGACCCACAAAGTCACTTTTTGAGTCATAACACCAATGAAACTCCACCAGCAGGCTCCCTAGGTCCTTACCTACACCTGGTAGTGTCTGGTCTCAAGGATGCACATAATTTACCTGAGATTATTCAGGATTAAACAGAGAGATGTTGAAAGAGTTCAAACCTGCTTCGCCACCAGGTGGCTCCCTATTTTTTTTTTTTTTTTTTTTTTTTTTTTTTTTTTTCAAAATTGTTGCGTAATTTAGGGTGAGGAGGTGGAATTTCAAATTGAACATGCAGAGCGAGCTGTAGACAATGCTAGATAATCGGACCTCCGTACACAGTGAATAGGCAAAAAAAAAAAAAAATATATATATATAAGTGTTTTTCCCCTCATAGACCAAACTTTTTGGGGGTAGGTAGGTAGGTAGGCATATATATATATATATATATATATATATATTTTTTTTTTTTTTTTTTTCCAAGTCTCACAATTTGGGTGAGTCAGTATGTTTTCTTTGTTAAGTATTCCATAATTTGGGGTATGTAGGTGTTTTTTAAATTTTCTTAAGTCAGGAGTAAGTTAACAGGGGGTCGGTAGGGTGGTTTAGAGATGGGTCGGTCAGGTTAGGGGAAACAAACAATGAATTTTTTTTGCCTCCTAAATAACCTGACCCACACTGGAAGTTTGCAATAGTTGGCAAACACACAAGTATTCCAGTGCCAAAGGCCGACATTTTCCAGCATATTGTACATTGATTTCTATTTTGAATGTTTGGTGTTCATAAACTAGGACACATATTGTATTCAGAGCCATTTTATCAAATTATCAAAAATTTTCATATGGGCTGTCTCACTCGCATGTCAAACCTACATATGGCGCTACTACCCAAAATACAAATGTCCAAATCTGGCTCCAAAACAGGTTTTAATTCTGCCCACTTACAAAGATGATTACCATTTGGCCTGATACAACTTGTCTTAAATAATAACCAGTTTGCAAGACATAGGCCGATCACAAAATTAAATTCCAAATCGAATTTTGTAATTATTTGTCCGTGATTGGCATAGACAGGAATGGAAATCATAAGAGTGTAAACTGGTCAACAACTTCCTGGTATTATAAATGTATTGCAGATGTTAAAGAATATTTGGGAAAATTTATAAAAATTAATATTAATGCCCTACCCAATTTACAGGATAACAGTCCACAAAAATTCGAAATTGGCACAACACAAAATGTCTGTAAAGACAAAAGTTGAGACAATGTGATCCACAATCAGGGATATTTCCTAGAGTTACGGTTTAAATGAACATACATTTTACTCAATGCAAAAACCTGGCAAGACAAGGGACAACAAAGTTCAATGCGCAGGTTGCGACTTACCAATGTAGAACCAAAAGATTCTCAGTAGTACAAAACCCCAAAACCAACTCCTTGATGTGACATTTACAATGTTTGAGCATGTCACACGAATGGAGGGCGCTTAGGGAGGTAAATTGCATGTGATACTGATTCTTGTTGAACCTAAATACATGTCACCAGTTCTCGTGGACAGCCAGCAGCCAATCAGTGAAGCTGCATTTGTTTTCCCACGAGGTGGCTTCACATACAAGAAGCCAGATACCAAGCCTATGTTACCAGTGGCGCCATCTGCAATATATAGTACTTGGCTATTTTTAGATATTAAGGGAGACAGATAATATTACAAGTGACAGCAATCTTCCCCGAGCGCAATAGCACAAACAACGAGTAAGGTATGTATGTTAACACATACACTTTGAATCAGCCAATTTTACACCTCAAGCTGATCATGATTGTTGCGTGTCAAATTGTGATCTTCCATTGGTGTAGTCTACCTCCAATCTTAAATCAGCTGAGCAATGGCATATCTCTGTTTCTATGATATTGTTACAAATACCAAACATCAAAACTTTGTCATATTCAACCACTCTCCTCTCACCTGCCACTCCAGTTCTATCTTTAGTATTGTTCATTGATAAACATAGCTTTCATCACGACGGACCTGGAGAGAAAGTTAATACCTACTCACAAAATTTTATGCACTGTAAAACTTGACCTAACAACTCCATCCATCATTGTGGATTTCACAATTTTAGGAGCAGTCAGATAGTCAACTTTTATTATACATAATCATATCAGCCCCACTTTGAACAGATATATTTGCTGGGTCTGATGTCTGATGGCATGTACAGACATACCAGTAAGATAGCCCACAGAAGTAATTGGAATCAATATCTGCTATAATTAGCTAGAGTGAGTTTCGTGTTTTGCTAAGGGCAAACAAATCAACCCTACACTTATGGCTTCCAGTGGACATGCAAAAGTAACAAGGACAGTTAACCCTGTCTCCCTCAAACCAGCAAGATATCCAATGCTGTCTGTTTCAATACTTTTTTAACTTCAATATTTCAGAGCAAGTTTAGGGCTTGAGACAAAAGCGTTCCTATGCAAGTCAATGAAAACTATTGACCCAACCATTCTTCTTTCTCTGGAGCTGCTTAACCCTTTCCCCCTTAAACCGGCCAAAACCGGCTGGTGGTCAAATGTCATCTGCTTCAGCATTTTCAACAGCAATGAAAAACAATTTGACTGAGAATTGAAGCTGTGGCCTGTCAAGACAACATGACCCAGGTCAACAGCTTTCTTCGGCATGGGTTGGGCACTAAGTGCCCAACCCATGCCGAGAAAAGCTGTTGACTCAGTCTTAATTCAAGGGGGAAAGTGTTAACCCATTCTTAGTCTCAGTACAACTGAGTCAATAGCTTTCCTTGGTGCAGGTTGGGCCCATGGTGCCAAGGAAAAGTATTGACCTAGGGTATGCTATCATGAATGGTCTTGCATAAAATCTCATCAAAAAGGTTTTCTAGTAACAAGAAATTTTAAAGTAAAAATGCTAGGGCAGATGACAATTTAAATTTGGGCACTTGTGAGTGATTTGAGTGGGAGAGGGTCTTCTCGTGAAGAGTTATTCTGGAATTACTGTAAATGTAGTAATTCAGACAAGCAGAGCAAGTCATGGTTACCAGACAAGGGATTAATTTTATTTCAACACAAATATGTTTTGAACAAGAAGAGAGGGTAAGACCTGCCATCCCTACATGTACACAGCATATCCCAGAATAGCAGAGCTCTTTTCTTCATTCATGTGTACTCCACAGCACCCAACTGCCACCAAGCACTGCTGCTAACTCAGTTTCATATGCACAGAATGGATTTAACCCTTCTGTTTCGTTTGAAGCTTGGATGAGAAGGGTTAATCATCAAATGGTTCCTGTCATTTGATTTATCAGCAAAGAACTAGAACATCCAAACGATAACATTAAATATATGGATTTGACCTTTGGGAAAAGTGCATGTTGTTGTGTGTGTTTAACTCAAACACAAGCATTCCAACCTGTATTGGAAAGTAGATCCTGCTGTGCTTTCCCATTGGACCTCATAAAGTCACAAACACAAAAAACCAGCTGAATACACAATGGTACCTTTTGGATTTTACACACAAAACAATGAATATCCATTCTGATTCATAAGCATACAAGTAATGTATACATGTATTCTATTCTACTGCAGTGGTTCTGTCTGTCATACAGTCTGTGTAAAAGCCTTTTTTATTACATGTGCCAACACAGACATTCTGTTTTTGTTGGGTTTCTCTCCTTCTTTCTTCTTTACCAGCAATTTTGTCTGACAATTTTCTCCGACACTATTACATTTGGAAACTCCAAACTTTGCATGGTTATAGCTGCAGACATCTATAGAGTTATATCTTTTCATGAGGAGGGGTGATTATTTTGAAAATTGTGCAAATTAGGGCTATTTGAAAATTTAAATCTTGAATATCTCCAAAACAATTATAGGTACAGGTAACCAATCCAACTTCAATCCATAAATTTATTATACTGCACATTTTTGTCATTTACATGTTTCACCTCTAAACGGTCAAGGTCATTTTGCCATTTGAAATTTTCTTCTAGGCATAACTCGGTCATTTTTTATCCAATTTTGATTATGTTGGGCTCAAATTGTGGACATTGTAACACTGCACATTTTTGTAATTTACATGTGGCTCTAAACGTAAAAAGTCAAAGTCATTTGGACATTTGAATTTTCCTCTAGCCATAATTGTGTCAATTTTCATCCAATTTTAACCATGCTAGACCCAAAATTGTAGGTTTTGCAACACTACATATTTTGGTAATTTACATATGACTTTTAAAGGTCGAAGGTCAAGGTCATTTGGTCCTTTCAAATTTTCATCTAGTCATCACTTGGTCAATTTTCATCCAATTTTAATCATGTTGGACTCAAATCATAGTTTTGTAACACTGCAGATTTTTGTAATTTACATCTGACCTGTAAAGTTCAAAGGTCATGGTCATTTAGACCCTTGAAATTTTCATCCAGCTATAACTCCGTCAATTTTCCATATTGTTCACCACATTACGTTCACAAGCAAAAGTTTATAGACATACGGACAGACTGATAAACTGATGCAGTGACAGGCAGACAGACATGAGTGATCACATAAGCTTTGCGACCCACGTTCAGCAGAGCTAAAAATCATATAATGCTTTCAACATGACCACCAAGCTTAAAAAGTTTATCACAGCTGTGTTTTGTCTAAAATTAGGTAAAATTGTAGTTTTTAGGCCCAAATTGCCACGATGGAGCAGCTGGGCACAGCTCAGCCTCAAAACATAAGTAAAAATCTAAGGCTTAAATTTTCCCCAGGGAAAAACCCTGCATTAAAATAAAACTTATTCAATTTGTTTATGCTGGATAGCTGTCTGGGTCAGATACTGAATACTTCCAATACAGATTTTGGCACAGGCCAGGTGCAGCCTACTGTACATGTTGACACTTTAATACTATTAACAATCTGTGTTACAGAGCAATAACCACAGTGACTTTTCAATCTCAGAATCCAAGTAGCAATATACACTGACCACTAAGTTGTTTTTTAAAAAGAACTTGTGCAAATTGTGGTGCCTACAAAAAACATGCTCACACATAAGAAACCCTTCCAAGGGCTGAGCACTGTGGCTTCGCACCTGTCATCATTTACCAAATTGACTTTTCTTTAATTTTTGGTATCACTCAGCCAGGTTTAAGTTCAATTGATAGTTGATATTTCTGGCTCTCCAAAAAGGTTTTGCTTAATAGTTACTTGAGCATTATCTGTGTCTCCTTTAGGAATTTTTTCAGGGGGTCACCAGAAGAGATATGCAGGGAAAGGACTACGTTTTCACCAATAATTTTACATGTAAACAAGACTTGTGATCCTTTAGACCTTGGGGGGGGGGGGGGGAGAATTTCAAGTTTTGAAATGGTAATATACCCCCCTTTGGGGGTTAACAGAAACACTGCATTATTTACAAAGTCTACAGGCACAAACAAAACTTGCATACACTTTCAATAAGCCACAAGACTTTTTCACTGGTTTAAAAGTAATAACCCATTGTCCAACATTCATCATGTTCAAGTTATCAAATATGGAGTATATGAAGTATTTTCAGCTTCGTGTATTTAGTACTGGATCCAGGGTAGACTGATTCTTTTTAATGCTCTTGTTCTCATGTCAACATCTTTTACAATTTTACTGCAGATCTTGTTTCACTTGTCCATACATTCAGATCCTATTTGTCAAAAGTCTCCATTTCTGGTGGCCCCTGGGTAAATACTTCAGCGATTGAAAGCCTCACTTACATGGATTAAAATTGCAGCAGTCGAGAGCTTGCAAAAATGAGAACTGTCAAATTTTACTGTCCAGATTGGATTGTAAGTGGTAAAGCCAAATTTGGCTTTTTTCCTGCACAGTAAGCGTGCCTACACTTTATAAAATAATTTCCACCAAGATTACACGCCAAACTTCCAGGCACCATACCTGCAAAGATATGAATTAACCGGTGTCCAAGCTATCAGGTGCATGCAATTGACAACGGTTGTACCTTTCATAGATGCATTTATGAGTTTTTATTTCAAACCATAATACGGTATATCATTATGGAAAAAATTTCCTGCATGAAAAATGACCTGAACCAACTGCTTCAGTATTTTGACCACCTCAATAGTATTACATATCCTCAGTCAACAGCTTTCCTTGTGGGTTGGAAATTTTAATGCCCAAGCTGTACCACATGGAAAGGTGTTGGCTCATAATACCATGTATAATGATAAGCTGTTCACATTATGCATAATGGAAAGCTGTTGACTCAGTCACATTATTCATTGTGGAAAGCTGTTGACTTAAGTCATATTATGCAGAACAGCAAGTTGTAGACTTAGTCACATTATACATAATGGAAAATTCTTGACTCAGTCATATACATAACAGAAAGCTGTTGACTCAGTCAGATTGTACATAATAAAAAGCTCTTGACCCAGTCATATTATGAATAATGGAAGGCTGTTGATTCAGTCATATTATGCATAATAGAAAGCTGTTGACTGATTCACATTAGTCATAATGGAAATCTGTTGACTTAGTCATATTATGCACAACAGCAAGTTGTAGACTCAGTCACATTATACATAATAAAAAGCTCTTGACCCAGTCATATTTTGCATAATGAAAAACTGTTGACTCAGTCACATTCATAATGGAAAGCTGTTGACTTAGTCATATTATGCATAACAGCAAGTCGTAGACTCAGTCACATTATAATACCTAAAGGAAAATTCTTGACTCAGCCATACTACGCATATGGAAAGCTGTCGACTCAGTCACATTTTGCATAATGGAAAACTCTTGACTCAGTCATATACATAACAGAAAGCTGTTGACTCAGTCACAGTATACATAATAAAAAGCTCTTGACCCAGTCATATTATGCATAATGGAAAGCTGTTGACCCAGTCATATTATGCATTATGGAAAGCTGTTGACCCAGTCATATTATGCATAATGGAAAGCTGTTGACCCAGTCATATTATGTGTAAGAAAGAGTGGGAACAGAATTTTTGTTCTTATGATAAAAACACAGGAAACTGGAAAAAGTATGGTACCATACAAACTTCACTAGACAATCAATTGTGAGAAATATTGAAATTTCCTCAAGAAAAACAGCAGACAGAAATCAATAGCTATGCAGAAATGACCTAGAGTGACCATTTTATGGCATAGGGTCTCTCAGGCCCACTTCCCCTACACCGTGTGTTAAAATGAATCATAAACACTCAAATACATCTTCCAGTATACCATGACACATCAATTAAGTTATATGTCTGCAAACTACTTATTTATTCATATCACTACAGTGCTCCCTCTTTATAAGGCTCCTCATTACATGGTAGGTTTTGATATAAAGTGGTAGACCTCTTGATTCTCACTGTATTCTTTTTCCTATCCTATGTTAAATGTTCTCGTTATATGGCAGTTTTGCCATAATATGGTCCTCTCCATGGACTTCAACATCAGCATTACAATGAAGTACCTAGCACTGTAACACATGGACAAACTATAATTTTCGAAAAGAAATAAAAAAGATACAACTTTTTTTTTCTGTAATCTATGTCAAAAGACAAAGCATCTTTCATATCTTACGATGTGTCCATGTAGGTTTAATAACTGTTGCATAATATACAAGCAGCATTTCGATTCAGTACTGAACAATGAGTCAGAGGTGACAGAGGCTATTACGCTCTAGGCCTGTGAATGGTGGGACATTGGGAACTAATATCATCAACAGCCACTGAGTCACATCCAACCCCACGACACCTGATCATTAACCTTTATCCCACCTTCCATCAAGGACAATATCTTCCTTTTTTTAACATTTTTGCCATATACAGAAACAACAAACCTCATCAAATTGATATTTTCTGGTCCTTTGGTTACACAAAGATTCCACGGTCAAAGTAAATTCAAAATGCAGCATAATTGGTTGATATAAATAGTTTTCATAATACTATCAATTTACTGAAACAATTAAGCAGCTGGAATTAATCAACACATGTAGCCACCGTCTATCACGTAAATCAATGCCCATTTTTTCTTCTTTTCTTTATTTTGAATTACATTTGTATAACAAGTATAAATTCTAACCTCACTTGTGCACCTGTTTCTGCAATTCTAAAAAAAAAACCACCAAACCAATCATTGCAGTATACTGTATCATAAAATTCACAATCACCCCAGTAAATATTCACAATCACCCCAGTAAATATGATTTATCACTACTGAGTGATCTTGCATGTTAACAATATGACCTTATCGGACAGCATGATGCATGGACTTGCATTATGAAAATTAACATTTTAGCACCAATTACTAAATTGATATACGTTGATTACATAACCTATACATTAAAACTGCACCACCACCCTTAATAGAAGCCCACTGCACTTTTAACCCTACGGGACCCAACAATACAATGTGTCATTATGGCACATCATATGTCTATTTTCATCAACACTTGCCCTGTAAAATATGTCTGCTTTTCTTTTTACTTATCTACAGAACTTTTTGTTGACATCACAGCCACAATCTTATTGACATATATTTGATTAATGATTATCAATATAATAGTTACTTTGTACTGGGACTACCCTGATGTGGTCTATCAAAGCAAGTATTCAATTTAGTTCTGTTGAATTTAAATTATATGATTAACTCATTTCATGCCAGTCCCTGCACTGATTTTTTCGTATATGTACCTAGATTTATGACAACAATTGCATATTTAAACTCTTCATGATAAGAACTTTCATTCAAGTACCAACATGACTATAGCCTTAAGTCAGTGGTTCTGACACTGACCAATGCCTGTCACCATAGTATGGAATGAGTTAAGTGTATCTGTGCCAGTGAGCACTGTTAAAGTTTATTCAGTACGATATGGAGTGCCACATACAAGGTGACAGTGTCTCAGGATGTTAACTTTTCAGTATGTCAACAGATAAATCCTGACCATAGCTCTTACACAATATAAGAAAACAGCATTCACATAATGCAAGACCAGAATCGGCGTGTCATACAGAAATTTATTAGAGTGACAACTGCAAGCAACCCAGTGTGAGACTGTAAATGACAGTCCTTGTTATCACCATTATCAGTGATATGACTGGGTCAGCTGGCACCATCCCCATGCATTTTACATCTGTACCCAGCAGCACAGTTCCCAGAGTCCTGTTACACAAACATATGACTTGACAAGAATGTCCAGACCCATAATATCACTGATTCACCACAGGTAAACTGCGTTAACCCTTCAAGTGCTAATCACGGCTATAGTGGTTTTCACATTACCGTTAAACATGTAAGATTCAAATTCCTCATGAAGATACCTTTAATCCAATACCAGCAAGCCTAATCTAAAGCAAAAAGTAGACTTAATCAACAGCTTTCCTCAGGACACTTTGCAAGCATTGTGTGCAAAGTGTCCCAAGGAAAGCTGTTGACTCAGTCTTAAATCAGCATTTTAAGGCTTAACCTTTTCCTGCTCAACTCTCCCAAGAGTGCCTGTATGTCAATGACCATCTGCCTGAATGTTTTTACTTTAAATTCCTGTTAACATAGAACACTATTCCTGAAAACTATATATAAAACCTTTCATGATGGGCACATCTGATAACTTGTGATTGCCACGGATGTGTGTACACCAACATGAATAGTGTTTCCATTAACCCTAAAAATGAGGGTATACAATGTATTACCCTTTCAAGTCATGACACGCCTTCATCAAAATCCAAAAGGTCACAAATTGTCATATTGTCCACGTTGAAAATATATCTAACAAAACATTCTTCCAAAATATGCCTCTAAACATTGCAAACATATTGCCAAATGTAGCAACAAACATTGAAAAACTATAGCTAAAAATATGTTCTAAGTTCATTTTATGATCCTCTCATTTCCCCCAGTGGAAATACTGATGAGTGTGAACTTGAGAGAAGAGCTGGGTTCAAGAGTAAGGCTATTCAAATATTTACCACATAAAGGTCAAGCATTCAGGTCGCCTCGGTGTATGACAATGTATACCCAACATATGTCAATGGGATGTACATGTATTTGTGTTTTACGTCATGTAATCACTTTGGCTTTACCTGTGTACTAAACCCCTGAAGAACCTAATGCTGATATATCGGCATGTAATTCTTATGATTCAGAATTGTGTGCATCTGATATCATTGATGTTGTCTTCTTTTTTTTTTTTTTTTGTAATATGATATCAGTCTGTAGCTTTTTCCCCGGTGCAGTGTACCCACACTTCACCCAGGGAATCTGTTGGTGCAATCTCTAAGAGAGCGCCATGGGCCAAGTGGTAAGGCAGATGTGGTAAGCCCAAAATAGGGGGCAGGGAAGAGGTATGTTAACCCTTAAAGTGTAAATCATGGCTATAGTCATTTTTTCACTGCCGTTAAACATGTACTGGTTAAAAGATTCAAATTCCTCATGAAGATATCTTTCATTCAAATACCCGCAAGCCTGGTAGAAAGCAAAAAGCAATCTTAATCAACAGCTTTCCTCGGGACACTGTGTGCACATTGCACGCAAAGTCTCCTGAGGAGAGCTGTTGACTCAATCTTAAATCAGGGTTTTAATAGTTAAATTTGTAACAAAATAATGACAGTAACTAAGACAGAAACTGGAAGATCAAATTTTCAAACACACTATGCATACACCCACACTGCAGAGAACTTCACACACATGTACACACTCTGGACTTAACTGTCATGGACACGCATGCACATCCACAACTAAAGTGGATGGCATTTAACACTATAAAGCATGATAACACACAAAAAGTGATAATCCCTTTCCCCCTAAAACCAGCTGGTGGTCAAATAGTGTCTGCTTCAGAGTTTTCAACTAATTTCAATAGTAATGAAAGACAACTTGACCGGGAGTTGTAGATGAGTCCTATCAAGATCACATCAACATGCCCCCAGGTCAATAGCTTTCCTTGGCATGGGCTGAGCACTCAGTGGCCAACCCATGCCAAGGAAAGCTGTTGACTCTGAGTCTTAATTCAAGGGGGAAAGGGTTAGTTTAATATGTCCAAGAACAAAAGTGACTTACAATCATGTCAGTCCATTTAAAAAACAACTATTTGTAAAAAGATTCATGTATCAATACATCTCAGGTGCCAATACGACTTAGCCTCCCCCCTCTCACCCACCCCCACTGTACCACAAAGCACTGCTCAGGCTTTTGTCTCAACAATTAGGTAACTGATTCCATACCGGTCCCCCATTTTTCCTTTAACAGATAAAAAAAAAAAAAAAAAAAACTGTACATATACAGCCACACTTTTTCCCTTTTTTAAATAAAAAACATTTTGATTCAGACTGAAATAAAAAGACACAGGAATCCCATTATAAGTATTGTCTTATCATTAGCTCCTCTAATACTTTTCAAGAGGAAAATATAGCAACTGGTTCACATGTCTCGGTCAGCGACTTTCCTGCATTGTCAACGAAAAATGTGCACTGGATAAAATTGTCCATATTGACACAGGAAGTGAAAACTATTTTCAGTGAATGGGCAGTCTTGATCCTGCTGAGCAGTTTCATTTCTATGTAAAAAAAAAAAAAAGTACCATCCAAGGCATGTGTGGCCAACTCAATTTACAACTAAACATATGACAAAAATGTCCACAATAAAAATATTTGTCAGCCGGCTGAACTCAGTCCTGGCAAAGATCACTTAGTTTACAGGCCTTCATGGTGATCTGCCCCTGAGCTCAGCCAGTCTCTCAGTGATCACAGCTCCAGCATCCCTGCCTGCAACAAGGTTGTCCTCATTTTCACCAGTAGGAAGCTTCACCAGTGAACATTTAGTAGCCAGACAGTACATGAAGTTGAATGACAGCTGGGTCTCAATCCTTCCCCCTTTAAGACTTGGAGTCAACAGCTTTCCTTGGCATGGGCTGAGCACTAAGTGCCCAACTCATGCCAAGGAAAGCTGTTGACCTGGGGCATATGATCTTGATAGGTCTCATCTGCAGTTCTCAGTCAAATTGTTTTTCATTACTGTTAAAATTAGTTGAAAACGCTGAAGCAGACAACATTTGACCACCAGCCAGTGTAAGGGGGCAAAGGTTAAATGAAAACGCCCTGTCACAATTACAAATTCTCTTCTTCCCATTTTGTTTACTACTCATGGGATATCACATGTTGGATGAGACACGATCTTCAGCAGGACCACCCTGGTCAGTCACCCAACTGAGGTTTCCTCCCTTTGGCTACTAAAACAAATGTGTAAATGGTATTTTTATCAATGCAAATTGTTGAGGCCTGGTCTGAAGTAAATAAACAAAAACAAAAACAAAAACAAACCAAACCCACACACACACACAAACTGTTGCTGTTACTTTCCAATCCGGCAAATAATTTTCTAACCTAATCATAGATCAGTCCCACATCAAACTTTTCCCCTCAAATCAGCCAAAATCAACTGGCTGTTTAATGTCATTTGCTCAAAGGTGATTGACTAGCTTAACATTGACCCTTCCACCCTTAAAACTAGCCTGGTGCTCAAATGTCTGCTTCAGTGTTTCGACTAAATTCAACAGTACGGAAAACAACTTGAATGAGATTTGTAGGTGAGACCTTAGTAGGATAACACACCTAAGGTCAACAGCTTTCTTTGGCATGGGTTGGGTGTTTACCTCCCAACACATGTCAAGGAAATCTGTTGATTAAGTCTTAATTCACGGGGAAAAGGTTAAAGGAAAACATGTTGGATTAACTTTGTACTGTAATGAGAAACAATTCGAATGAGAAGTGTAGGTATTGTGAAGACAGCTGTCTTTCCCAAGTTAACTCTTTAAGTGCCAAATTTTGGACTGAGTCAACAGCTTTCTCAGCGGGTAATGGGCACAATGCACCCAATGCATGCCAACAAAAGCTGTTGACCTGGGATATTTTCTCTGGAACTACAGGCATGCTGATACTAGAATGATGGGTTTTTTTTGTTTTTTGTTTTTGCACGAGGAATACACATCTAAAATCCTAATGACAATTCCGACTAGTTTCACTTTAGTACAGATTTTAGATGTGATTGGCACTGAAAGAGTTAACAGCTTTCCTTGGCTGGGGTTGGTTGCTCAGTGCCCCAAACCTCAAGGAAAAGTTGTTAACTCATTCCACCCTGATAGAAGACTAAGACAACAGCTTTCCTTGGCATACCCAGAGCGTGCCAAGGAAAGCCGTTGACCATGGGCATATAATTTGAAATGATCTTCCATGCAAGTTTCATCCAAAATTTTGAAAAATAAACCCAAAATTAGTAAAATACAATTAGCAGGCGACCTTACGATTTCAGCAGGAAAAAACGTCATTAGGGTGGAATGAGTTAACCTGGCCAGGGTCTGTTATCCTGACAGAGCCTACCTACGTTTTTTATTCATTTTCTTTCATCTGACATATAAAACATCTTATTGCAAATAACATTGATGACATCCAGTTGCTGTTGAGTATTAGAAGCTGAGGGGACCCTAACTGAGTCTTCCTGTCACCCAGATCTATGATCTTCACAAGGAATTCATAAGCAAACATGATTTTCACACATACACACTGTATGAAAATATGTCAATGACCAGATCGGTGGCTTGTCTCCAGTACCTGCATACTTGTCCTATTACTGGGTTACACATGCACTACAGTATGCTTATAAATAGTCTGGCTCCCGATCAGTTCGTCATATTTTGTCCCAATAAAGAGGTTATTGTATTAGTTTTTTTAAGAAAAGGGAAAAGGGTACACAGTCGCCAAAGGCACCGATTTATTCTGGACAAAAAACAGACCAGTTAGTCGCCGAAAGGGACATACAGGTCTGGTTCAAACCGCAGGGTTCAAGGTGATCACTACAGAACATCAAGGCGTAGCACAGCGGGCAAGAAAAGTGGTCAGACAGTGCGCACCCTATGTATTCAGCACCTTGAACCCTGCGGTTTGAACCAGGACCGGTACGTCACCTTCGGCGACTAACTGGTCCTGGGTTTTTTTTGGTGCATAATAAGTCAGCGCCTTTGGCGACTGTGTGCCTTTTTTCCTTTCTTTAACTTAATGCAATAACCTCTTTATTGGGACAAAATATGATGAACCGGTCCAGAGCCAGACTAGTTTATAAACAATACAAGCCAAAACATACCCACAGGTATCTTTCAAGTGAACAATCCATGGTCACGCACAGAAATCCAGGCTACATTTTTTTCCCCATCCAATACAGAGATGCTGGGTGTAGACAGCACTATAATACAGCTGTATCGTGTGCATGCACAGTGTTAAAGTTGGTCAAACTTTTCACATGGTTTTGTTTTGCATTAAAAAATCAGCTGCAGGGTATTGTAATCAGGTGCTCATGAAACCTATCAGCTAATGCATCATACACCTCAACTGCAAGAAAATTAGTTGTTCTTAGTTTGTATTTTATTGGTCTGCCAATGGTGTGTTTGCATACATGGTATATGCATATATGTAAAGTACATGACCTTGAAGATCATGCACAT